>JALGPY010000005.1:75968236-76576607 GCA_023055425.1 Linanthus parryae
AAGGTGATGGAATTGGAATTGTTTTGACTAAGCCAGATGGGGAAGTCATCCAAATGTCCACCAAATTAGATTTCCCAGTAACCAACAATGAAGGGGAGTATGAGGCTCTCATCGCAGGACTTCGTGCGGCCAGGGCACTGGAAGTCAGCAATCTGACAGTTATGGGAGATTCTAAGTTAATTGTCAAACAAGCTTCAGGCGAGTACGGGTTGAAGGAGGCAAATCTTTTATCTTATCGGACTTTGGTGCAAAAGCAGGTACAACAATTCTGCGGTGTCAAGTACGAGCACACGCCTAGAGCTGATAATCGGCATGCTGATGCTTTAGCCACTTTGGGATCTAAAGTTAGTGCAGACAAATGCCCTGCGAGAATGATCAATCGAGGTCCGAACGAAACCGGCATTGACAGAAGGGGGATACGATGAGGAGTCCATGGACGAGGAAGATTGGAGAAAATCGATACTGCGTGCAATTTCCGAGGGAACGAGCAAAGAAAATTGGGCATCCACCAAGGGGTACTGTATACACGACAATTCCCTTTATTACACAGGTCCGGGAGGAATACTCATGCGGTGCGTCTCACAGCAGGAAGGGCAAGCGTTATTGGAAAAGATTCACCAGCACACCTGCGAGGAAAGTGAGGTGTCGATTTATCGAAATTCCCAAAGATACGGGATTCATTGGCCAGAAATGTACACAGCTGCTGCAATAATTCAAGGAAATTGTGAAAGTTGTACATTAATCAAGGACTCTTTGGAAATTGCTCTGGTTGATGATGACACAGATTGGAGAAAGCCACTCTTTGATTTTCTGACAGAAGGAATCGAGCCCGAGCAAAGAAAGGAAGCCGATAAAATTAAAAGAAAAGCGGCTCGATATGTGGTGCAGGAAAACATACTCTGGCGGAGGGGCCATGAGGGGAATCTACTCCGATGCCTAGATAGCCAAGAAGCGCAAGAGGTGATGGATTTATCTCACCAAGTAGAGCATCAGGGGGTGCAAAAGTATGCAGACAACTCCTCACAGTTGGTTATTTTTGGCCCACAATGGACCGCATCAAGGTAAAAAGATGTAAGGAATGCGAATTTAAGGGCAACCTCGTGCATGCTCCTGCTGTAGATTTACACGCGTTAGGAACGCCATGGCCATTTCACACTTGGGCTCTAGATTTTATTGGCCCCATTCGACCGACCTGGCATGGGAACCAGTTTATCTTAACCGCGACCGAGGTTTTTACCAAGTGGGTGGAGGTAGTACTGCTCAAGACAGCAAATGCGCTCGCAGTGGTCAATTTCGTTCAAGAAAATATCATATACAGGTTTGGAATCCCCAATAAAATCCTCTCAGATAATGGCACCCCCTTTGTAAATCGCCATGTGGCCGCGAAACTAGCAGAATATAACATAAGGCAAGTCTGTTCCACTCCTTACTATCCAAAAGGGAATGGTCAAGCAGAAGCAACCAACAAGACGCTGCTAAGGATTTTGAGCAAGATGGTCGCAGATGATCATAAAAAGTGGGCCCATTCTTTAAATTAGCATTGTGGGCATATCGAACTTCGCCAAGGACCCCCACAGGAGTCTCTCCATTCCTTCTATGCTATGGAGCTGAAGCCGTTGTACCGGTGGAAGTAAAAGTCATCTCTGCGAGGTTAGCCTTTCATGCCTTGTATGACAATCAACGTGATCATGACTTGATTCTATTGTAAGAGAAGCGCGAACAAGCTAAGCGGGCCAACAAGAGTACAACGAGAGGATCTCTCGCGCGTACAATAAAGCAGTTCAACACCGAGACTTTGCAGTTGGGAACTTGGTCTTACGAGCTTCAGATCATTGCATGCGGGAAGCAGCTCATCCAAAGTTCGCAGCTAACTGGGAAGGGCCGTTTGAGGTCAAAGAAGTTTTTGACAGTGGTTACTGCACCATAAAGAGGCTTCATGGGACTGCAACAACCTCAAGCCCGATCAATATGCGATGGATCAAAAAGTATTATCTCTAGCCTCTCTCTTTATATTTGATTCAAATGACTGTTGGATTGTATGTCTAGTCCTCCAGTGAATTCATGCGTTGTTTCCTCCCACATGAGGAACTTGTAGTCATGTCCCTCCCATATGAGGGTTCTTTAATAAAAGAATTATCCCATATGAGAAGAATTTTATTATCCTGATTGTCTCTATCATTTTATTTGCTTGTTTGCTTACTTATGACAAAATCCTATCTGCCTAGATAGCAGCAATGATATACGATCCCATGCGATCCAAAGCCTATCTGCCGAGATAGCAGCAATATTGAAATATGATCTTAAGTGATCTGAAAGCCTATCTGCCTAGATAGCAGCAATAGTAACGACGCCTTTGTGCGAGCAAAGCCTATCTGCCGAGATAGCAGCAATGTTGAAATACGATCTTAATGATCTGAAAGCCTATCTGCCTAGATAGCAGCGATAGTAAACGCCCTTGTGCCAGCAAAGCCTATCTGCCGAGATAGCAGCAATACTAAAATATGATCTTACGTGATCTAAAAACCTATCTGCCGAGATAGCACCGCCTTTGTACGAGCAAAGCCCACCTGCCTAGCTGACGACAATATTGAATCATGATTTTAATTGATATGCAAGACTATCTGCCTAGATAGCGCCATGGCAACAACGCTTTGTGCGATGCAAAGCTTGCTTGTTTAAGATAGAAAATTATTCAGACGATATCTGAATGCAAAACGCGAAGGAAACATAACTTGTTTCGTCATATAGCAAACACGCATGCGAAATTTCAATTTGTTCTATCAAATAAGAACATCAAATGACAAAGCGTGTTTCATTAATAGTCAAAATGACTTACAATTTCTCTTTCTAGATAGCAGCTTACAAGAAAAAGCTCATACTAAGGAAAATTCCTACTCTAAAATGAACGGCCTACGGGTCCTAACAAGAGCTATGTGACGGGACGCTATCGTCGAGGTCCTAGATCAGAACAGGGCTCTTGATTGATCTTCTGCCCAAGAGACATGCCAGATGAACCTCATGTCCTGACGGCTGCGGACATGAAGAACAAGTGGAGAACAACTCCTGGGGCAGGAAGCTTATTGTGCAGAAAGACGAGCACCATGGCTCGTCGCCCCTTGTTCAAAACAATGGTGGCAAATAGTTCTCCTCCAGGAAAGATAGAGGAGAAACACACCATTCATTACGATTCGGTAAAAAGGTCAGTATAGGACGGTGCCTCGCCGGAATGCAACCGGAGATACGACCTGCAAACATAATAGACAAAGAAGAATCTTTGCAGAAGCATGAAATATTATGTAAATATTACTCAAAAAGATCATGAAGATCGACAAGCTATACAAAGAAGATCTTGGGAGCTATTTCTATGGCACAAGGCACAAACTCAGGTTTCACAGCCTGAAATTGACATGAATCAACAAAGGACAAGCATTGATGCCAGCAGTCGTAAGGACTCATGGTAAGCCACATTTTGGGATGAAAGACCCAAGTATCAAGAGGCAAGGTTTATATAGACTCCATAAGGGACTCTTCAGTTCCCTAGCTGAGTCAGCAAAGCTTGGGAAACGGGTAAGAATCAATTACTTACGTCCCAAAAAGAGGTAAAAATCAATTCTAAAGGCTATGACGATTCGGTGGCACACCCTAATTAATGACGGAAGGTCATAATAAGGATGTGGCTCCCAAGGAAATCGTGCTTATCCAATAAATTATTAGCGCGAAAATCAAGGCAATTACGTCAGCATGTGACGTCATAATTGATATGCATCAAGATACGAGTGCAAAATCCTCAGAGGGGCAAAATAGGACATAAAGTTTCAAATGTTAAAAAAAAGGGGGAGAAACACTGGCATTACAACAATATTTTTGTTTCTAAAATAAATCCTTGATTAAAGTATCTTCTGGAGAAAACAAGAGCGACGCCTCTTTTGCTTGATGCACTTCTTGTTTCAATTTCTCGTACTTGGCATTCATCGCGTGAAAGAAGTTGACGGCTTATTCAGCCTTCTGCCTTTGTTCCTCTAACTTCCGTATTTCAGATGCGAGGTTGTGGTAGCAATGTTTCAAACTCACAGACGCGAGGATCTGGGTGACCCTATTGAGAAGATACCCGAAGCCTAGTTTGCCTTGAACTTTAGCTTGAAGCCCCCTGCATGTGCTATAAAGCAACCGTGCATTATCAGGAGAAATGTTTGCGGGGGTAGCCACAGACAGTTGCTCTAGAATCCAGATGGCTTCAGTCAAGAAAAGCCTTCTGTCATAAGGCTCCAGCTCCAGAGACCTCGCAAATGACCATGGGTATGAGAGGCGCATCCTTATCAGCCATTCCACATCAGGTTGCTTCATTCCTGGCAAAAATGATTAAGTTTAGAGCATGAAAGCTTTTAAACAAAGGTATAGAATGCGAAAAGTGGTAACATACCAGTCCCTTCAAGGATCTCATGCAAAGAGGGAATGCGCATCGCTGGAAAAGCCAAAGCATGCCCTTGCCGCATTGCTTGTCTGTCAGCCGCGAGTTCGAGCTCATTATAGTTGGTAGGGATGGTATAAGTTGCAATAGGTGCGACGGCAGCTCCAACTTGTGAACTCCAAAAACTCCATGCTGGGGGAACCTGTAAAAGCTCTACCTCAGTAGAAGGAACAGCAACAGTAGCGGCTGCTGTTTGACTAAGAACTTCTTCAGCCGCCAGAGGTCCTTGTGGCTCGGGAGCATTCATTTGAACATCAACATTTTCATGCGATGCTATGTCTTCCATGACCTGTTCATTTTCATGAACTTCAGATCCAGCATCCTCCGCTTCCATTTCCTCAACTTTAGCGTCAGCATCTTCTTCCCTTAACACGGTGTCAGCTTCGACATCATCAGATACCTCGATGATGTCCTCCAGAGGTTCTCCTGCATACTCAGTAGCTGCGATAGTCTTCTCAACATGTGAGCTTCGCTCTGGAGCATAAGATGTAGGGAACTGACTCCTCTGCTCCAGCATGTCCTCATCAGGGTCGTCAACACTTGCCTCGCACATCGCCTCTCTGGAAGCTGACACATTATCAGCAGAACCCTGTGCGATGACAGTATCGCCTGCGATTCAAGATAGGAAAATGTTGAGGCAAACTTGCGTTATAAATAGTATTTCTATTCTGATAGATCGAAAGCGAGCACCTCCACACTTAGGTGGGATCGCAGCTCCGTCATCATATGTTAAAGATGCGACACCATATCCTACTAAAGTATCTTCATTTAGCACATCTTTAAGGTGAGCGTGACCTGGTGGTGCGAAGAAACTCATTACGATAGTGATTGGGCTACTAAGTCTGGTTTACAAACATTGTTTGAATGATTACCTTAAGGTTCGCGACACTTGCCTACTAGCCATCGGCGAATATCGTCTTTCGATAGGCCATGCTTTAACGCACCAATAATTACTTCCTGATAAGTTACAGCGAGATTAAAAATCTCACCTTCTTTGCCACCTGCGATCTCCTCAAAGTCCTCATGGGCGTGTTCCAAGGCAGCCACGTCTGCGTTGTCAGCAGGTTGTTCTTTCAGACTTCTCCTTTTCATGAGCTCGATTTCATCTTCCTCGAGCTTCCTCCTTCTCTCTTCTGCTTAAGCAGCCATTCTCTCAGACTCAGCAATGATATCTTCGTCTATAGCCTCGCTAGAAATGTCAGAGCGTAAACCTTTGGTTTTTTTCCTTTCCTTGGATAGAAGGCCGCTGATGGTCTCTGCGTCATCATCTGCGAAAGGAAATCGATCAACAATCATTGAGAAAGCCAATGTGCGAGGAAGACAAGTTTATTTAACGTACCTTCTTTGCTTTCTTCTCTAATCTCATCTCTGTCTTCTCTTCTTTCGCTTCCTTCTCTTTCTTCTTCATCATCTTCTTCCCTCGCCTCTCTTTCTTCGTCATCCTCTTCTTCCTGACCAAAAGGAATGAAGGTCTCGACCGCGAGCTCTTTCTGTGTATTGCTCGGCATACGGCCTTTGCCTTTGTCCTTGGATGCAAGAGACTTCTCAGGAGACGGAGTTGGAGCACTTCTAGGAGGGGGAGAAATCACAATGCCCTTATGCTTTTGCCTTTTGGCCTTTGGGGCAACCTCTGCATCCGGTCGGCAGTATTGTCTATCAGTGAGCAAGCAAACACATCCATCTCCTCGCGTATCCGAGCTTCTACTTGGGGAGCCAGTTCCATTGTCATGGGAATTTTCTCGCCTTGCCTTTTTGCGGCAACGATAAAGTTGACCAGCGATTTGGAGCATTCTCCAGATGCGAACCTCCTCAGATAACACTAAAACAGAAAATGGGGTGTAAGTTTCAACGCGTCAAAAGAAAGAAGTTTATCACGCATAAATGAAAATTGTTTACCTTGGAAAAATCTTCGCTATACTTGATTACATGCGAAATTCCCTCCCTGACAGCAGTCATTTTCTCCCCAAGAATAGTGGCTGGGCACAGGTGATTGTCAGAATCAAGCAAGGAATAAAAACCATATTGGGAGTCATCCAAGCTGCAATTGGGGCGGAATGGAAAGGCATTCCTCTTAATCACAAGAGCTTTACTGGGAGTAGGAGTCGAGTGCGTCTCAAACCTGCTGAGCAGTCCAGTAAGCGATCCTGTTGAGTCAAGATCCCTGAATGTGCTTTGATTGGTAATTGTTTTGAGTGATGAAAGAAGAAAGGCTAAGGCATTAGCAGCAAAGGGTTGTTAGTTATCTCAAGGCCTTGAGATTGACAGAACTTTAAAGCCTTGAGATTGCTTGTCTGCTATGTGTTCTAACATCTTTGTGTTGCAGAATTGGATATCTGATTATGCAAATAAGTGGTTTATAGTATATATTTGTGGTTTGTACTATTTATACATATAACACAATTGCAGATGATCAGAACAGGAAGAATCAAAGTTATCTGGGTTTAATTTTGAAATGCTGTGAAGCACGTTCAGAGCTCCAAGGCCTTGAGATATGCCTTGAGCTACTGACAGTTTTTACAGAACTTGATTGATTCTTTCTTGCAGGTTATGATTCTTAGTATTGTGATTATTTACTCACTTCTAAGTGTCTTAAAATTGTTTTTCATATCTTATTTGTTCTAGAGGATATGCAGATTAATGTTCTAAATTTATTAAACAGTTTTATCAGAAACTGTATAACCAAACAGTCTCAGTACTGTTAGTTGTTTGGATTGTGTTGTTGCAGTGTTTCTTTGCTGTTGCAGGTTTGTTAAACGTGCATAATAAATCTCAACAAACTCCAACGGATATCCACCCGAAGCTGTTTGAATTTAAGTTGAAAACAGAAGGAGGATTTGTAGGAACTGAGATCCTAAAATCTCTCAATCAGTTACAGCTGTGGATAAAAGAGACTGGTTTGAATGTTGGAGATAGAGAGGCTTGCAGAATACTCTGAGAAGTGTGACAAATTCGTGGGAGATCATACATTTAAACACACAATCATTCAAGCTTCATTCCAGACTTCTGAAGATCAAATCAATCCAGTCATTCCTGAAGAACACTTCCAGGCTTCAACAGCTTATCTTTATTCCGTGTTCTTCATTTGTACTTCATCTGTGTATCTCTATATTATCTTAAACCTCACTTAACCTAGTGGTTGGTTGTTCAAGTGAACAACAAGAGGTTCTTGTTAGCTCAACAGTTAGTAGCTGGAACTAGATAGGTTTGGAAGCACAAGCTGTATAGGTGTAAGGGAAATCACTTAGGCTTGAAGATCTAGGGCTGTTTCTGTGTGAGTAATAAGAAGTGTTTGCCCAATCCTGGTGGGATTAGATCCCTCAGGCAGAGATTAGGTCCATTGGGACTGAACTCTGTAAATTGCTTTGTGTTCTTTACTTTTCTATTTGATTATTATCTGCTGCACACAACTCAAATCAAACTAGGGTTTAAAAGCTGTTTAGAATTGTTCACAGCTCAAGGCCTTGAAGCTTACAATTTTGCCTTAGTGAGTTTCAGACAGTTTACAAAATCTCAAGGCCTTGAGATTTCAAGTTTCACACAAAGCTATCATGTTAAACTTTAAGTTTTGCAAAAAGTTTCCATACTCTATTCAAACCCCCCTTCTAGAGAATTTAGGTCCTGTATTTAGTCTACATTACACACTTTCAATTGGTATCAGAGCTTGTGTCACTATTTTTAGATCTAACAATCTGGTGACTACGAGTAATGTAGGAGATGGTGGATTCTCACAAGGAAGGGCAGCTAACAGACCTCCATTGTTCTGTGGTGACAATTTCATGCATTGGAAGGCTTTGATGAAGATGTTCATCATACATCAAGACATGGAACTATGGTCAATAGTTCAGAATGGTCCTCATGAGTATTACACTACAATTGATGGAGTCAGAACTGTCAAGTCTGAGGAAAATCTCTCAGTTACTGAACTGGAAAATGTATCCAAAAATTACAAAGCTATGAATTTGCTATATTGTGCTTTAAATGCAGATGAGTTCAACAGAGTGTCAAACAGCAAAAGTGCCAAAGAAGTATGGGATAAACTGGTGGTGACATATGAAGGAACCAGCCAGGTTAAGTAGACAAAAATCAACATACTTCTGAGGCAATATGAGTTTTTCAAGATGAATTCAGATTAAACCATCAAGGAAATGTTCAAAAGATTCACTGATGTGGTGAACAACCTGGAGTCTTTGGGAAAGAGGTTCTCAAATGAAGAGAAGGTCAGAAAGATTCTGAGAAGTTTGCCAAAAGAAAAGTGGGAGCCAAAGACAACAGCCATTGAGGAAGCTCAGGACTTGAGTCTTCTTCAGCTAGATGACCTACAAGGAAAGCTGCTAACTCATGAAATGTCCATGAAGGATGTGTAGGGTGATTTGAGTGAAAACATCAGGAACCTAGCACTTAAGGCAAAAGACAGTGAAAAGTCTCAAAGCCTTGAGACTGAGGAGGAACCTGATGATAAAGAGGCTTTAGCATTGATCTCCAAGGCCTTGGCCAGGATTCTCAAAAAGAAAAGAAACTCTGGTAACAGGGATTACAACAGAGAAAGATCAAGACCCTCTGGCAGCAAGGATTACAAAGGTAAATCTTCATCACAGTCACATAAAACTAAAGTAATGAATTGTTTTGAGTGTGGTGATGCAGATCCTTTAGTAAGGGACTGTCCACAAAAGAAGAAGAAGAAGAACTTTCAGAAAAAGGATGGTGACAACAGAAGGAAGAAAGCCATGATGGCTTCCTGGAGTGATTCTGATTCATCAAGTGATTCAGACACAGAAGAAGAACAAGCAAACTTATGCTTCATGGCAAAGTAGAATGAGGAAAGTTCATCAGACAGACACATTGAAGACATGGTAAAAAATTTACTTGCTAGTCCATCTGATGTACTTCCTGAAATTCTCAAAAGTATGTTTTTGAATGAAGAGAGTTATAGAAATGAGATTTTTGCTTTAAAGATTAAGGTTCATGAGCAGGTAAAAGAAAACCTGGACCTAGTATTTTCAAACAAAACTGTTAAAGTTTCTAAGACAAAGCTGGAAAAAGACTTCAAGGCCTTGGACAGCAGGTTCAAAGTCTTGAAAGCACAGATAAGAGAGGTTGTTGATCAAAACACTCTTTTAACTGAAAGATATGCTGATCTAAAAGCTCATTCTGAGAATTTAGAACAACAGATCTGTAGTTTGACTGAGAAACTTCAAGAGTCCAAGAAGGTCCTAACTAAGTTTACAGGCTCAGAACATAATCTAAATCTCATTCTTGGAGGAAGTCTAAAATCAATGCATAAAAGTGGGATTGGCTATAATCCAAATTTTCCAAAGAAAGGTGACACGATTTCTTACGTGTATACGCAAGTGCACGGTCAAGTAATATATGGAGTATTTTACGACTCCGAGTATCGAACCCAAGGGAATTTACGATTATTAGCTAACTAGAAAGTAATTATACGAGATCTAAGTAGCCGGTAAAAATGGTGTTTGGTTTTGAAGGTTCGTCACCCACAAACAAGTGACTTAAACTAAATAACAACTAACTAAATATTTTTAGAGAATTTTCACTTTTAACGAAGATAAATTGTGAGGTAATACGATTAATAAAGAAGAACTAGGTAATTGATGATCCCTAGGGTTGTTAACGATTTCCGGGTTATGCTTGAAACACTCTACTCACGTTCTAGTTATACCGGGTAATGCTCATCACGATCTTCTCTCGATCTCACGTGAATTTGTGTGAACAATAGATTTCAGGTCCTCTCGGTACACCTCCGTCTATTACTACAATCTAATTGATTTGTTAGGCTCGTTCACCGGGTCCTATCGGTCCACCGAATTCACTAAGTTCTAACTAAATCAACCGAAACTACCCTCACACGATTGATCAAGTTCCTATCTCCTCTCAGTCTCAAGAAACTACAAGATCACCTAACTATTCTTTAACACGTATCAAAGAATTCACTTTCGTGCAACTCTATCAACAAGTAACGTTCTAAGGGTGATCAAGCCAAGAACATTAATAAATAAGTACAAGAATAGATAAGCTAACAAGAACGCTCATAGAATTTAAGCAAAAGCATGCATCAAGTCCAAAATCCGGAAAATCATCCAACAAACCCTAGTTTTCCATCAATCACCTAGCTTTAAGAAGTTTAGCTAGACATAATAGTGTTCAACATGATCAAAATAATGAAGTTCATGAAGAATAGAAGAAGAAAAGATGATCAAACGCTTGAATCTTCAATGTAGTTGATGATCCTTGCTCCAAGCTTTGTCTCCCTTCTTCCCTAGCTCCCAAGACTTCAAAGATGCGTGAATATTTGTCTCTTAGGTCGTTCTCCCCGTTTTCTACCAGCTGGGCACGCTTTTTAATGAAAATATGCCGAATTTGCACTTCAGCCCCTCTACTTTGTAATTCCCGGACAGAATTCTTTGCTGATTTTGCGCGGGCTGTATCTCCCTCATACGGACTCGTATTCGGGCCTACCATATACCGTTGGAAAGATACGGATGTCTACTTTCCAATGCCGCAAGACTTGATTCAAAATTCCTTGTAGATTTTCCTGGGAATCGAAAAGAGTGCAGGCTGGTCAGGAGTGACTTTTCCAACTTTGCTTCGTTTTTGCGTCTTCTTTTCTCCTCTTCATCTAGCTCCATTCCAAGCATATCCAAGCATCTCATAAGCCCCATTGCACCTATTTTACCTGAGATACACAACAGTAAACAACCTGTGCAATTATCATAGCAAATATGAGAGAAAACATGCACAAATAAGCTAGAAACACAACTTTTCACTCTTAGGCTTAGAAATAGTCAAATTCACATATTTGTGCAAATATAACATCTAAATCATGTGAAATAAGACTAATACAAGTACTAAGAAAGTATAATAATAACTCCTAAAAGAGAGTTACCAAATACCCCCACACTTACCTTTTGCTCGTCCCGAGTAAAACCACTATTTACTAGCCGACTCAAGACACAACCGACACAAGACTCGACAATGCAACAATATGATGCAAATGCAAACTACGACTCGATCCTACACAAACACATATATACGCAAAACACACTTTTTATCTTTTTGGTTGAGATCGGGCAATCTCCATTGGCTTGAATCGATTATCATGAAGTGATGAGAGTCCTAGGAACAAAGCATGAGTTGAAACTAAACTCGACAACGAGACTCTCCCCTAGTTATTATAGAAAGCCTAACTTTACTAAGTAAAAGAGTACGCTACCTCTTCGCGTGTGCCACGAAATAAGAGACTACGCTAGGCAAAGCCACATCCAAGGTCCGAGCTCCTAATCCGCTAACGGTTTTCACATGATGAGGCTTAGGGACATAAAGATAATCTCGTCGAAATCAAATCCTAAGCGTCACATTCTCACATCAAATCCCACATCTCACACACCCTCACCACGATGATAGGAACCAAAACCCAAATCTCACCACCTCCGGCTCTCAATTCCCTCAAACCCCGGTACACTAGTGATCTCCGTGGCCATCGTCGTTTGTCGTGCATGAAACGTGAACCGTCCTTGTCCAATTTGCTCCACCACTCGTTCCAATTCAAATTCAACTCAAAACTTTATTTCATCTCTCCTTTTTCTTTTTCTCTCATTTTTTTATTTTGTTTTTTTTTTGTTTTTTTGTTTTTTTTTTAACAATTCTCTCAAAATACCATCACAATCCAACAATAATATCCGAGTGGTCTTCAAATATAATCAAATATGCTAGGAGAAGGAAACACGTAAATCGATGAATGAATATCACATAGAAATATCATCTCCTCCTAACTCAATCAAAGTCCATGTCAAGTCCAAGCCGCAAAATCAATGAAGTACATGTGTGGGAGTGGAGTCGTCGCAATCTCACACTCAATGTACGAAGTCAAAAGTCGACACCCCCACACTCGAATGTAACCATATCCCCTCTCAAGTAGTCCCGAAGATGAATGTATCTCGTGCCTAATCCAACCGATCCTCCTACACCAAAGTAATCGAAACCGATATCTAGCACGATCCACCAATTAAGTTCACCCAACCCAATTTCGTGCGTATTAGATTCACGCACTCACGGCTCTCCACAACTGTGTCCATGATGCAGTGGCATGGAACACCGCCACACCGAAATGCGCAAGCCTACTCACTCACCCTCGCATCCCCTCGTAGATAATCAATGAAGTGCAAGCGAGATGTAGAACTCAACGAATTGTATAATCACTCCCTCATCGAACCCCCTCAACTACACAACCCCCTCGTGACGCACTAAAGTGGTGATTCTAATCAATTTGTGATGAAGGCCAAGAATCGTCACCCTAGGTCTGGAGGCTAGCAAGAATCCAAGGTTCAAATTGGGGCGTCTAATGGTCCTACAAGGTGAGTTCTAAAAGCAGTGAGTGCTCTAATACACGTCCTCGCACAGCTGTTTCGTGTGCCACTACGAGGCGGGTTGGCGACTACCTAAGACGTACACATGGATGTTCGGCTTGTTTAGCTCACACCTAGCTCATCTCTTGTAAGAAAATAGGCACACACTTTGAGTTTGAAAATCACGCAAGTGTTAGAAATAGGTAGGCACTCCCGTAAAGAAAGTCTCTCTATACCTACTAGGGGGGACTCACGTCGTCACTCTCGGTCGCAAATCATGCTCTACGCCTAAAATCCTCACACTTCGCGATTTATCAAATTTTAGCCTCTTTTGATGGCCCTTTTCTCAAAATTTTCACTTTTTAATTTTTTTTTCAATTTTTTATTTTTTATTTTTTGATTTTTTTCCATATAATTCCTACACTACATGCAAGCGGACACGAACGAAACTACACAAAACAGTCAATAGGATAGGTAGACTCAAATAAGAAAACGTGCAATATTAAACACAAACACAAACAAGTATATACACGACTAACACAAACACAATATGACATACTATCACAATATCACGACACTGACTACATAATTAGACACAATACGACACAAACAACTATATGCAAACATGGCGATGCAGACACTGGCTGGCTAGCAAATAGCTAAAATCCCCCCACACTAGACTGCTTCGTTGTCCTCAACGAATTTAGAGATCAACCAAGAAGACTCGGCATTCAAATGTGAGGGGCGGTGATTCTACTCGGAGTCAAAGTCATGGCACAAGAAGGTAGCTACAACAAATTTAGAGATAATTCAAGCTACGTGCACGTGACAAGTTGTGTGTACCGAAATTAAGCAAGTACTCAAGTAATTCCCTAGAATTCTAAAAATAAAATCCTAGAGCAAGTACGATGTGCCTAAACGGTAAGTAAAGAGAGAGAAAAGAAACTCACAACCGACACAAAGTCGGGGACGAAATCCGATAGATGCTGGCTGAGATAGCAAGAACAATCCCCAAGCAAACATTGTCCAGAACAATGCAAACTCCCTTGCGGTCGAGTGTGCGAAACACACCGGGGTCGATTGATCCATTTCTGCTGACGAATAGAGAACGAAGAATCCCCGAGCTCGTGATGTGAGCTCCCGTAACGGTCGAGTGTGAACTAGCACACCGGGGTCGATGTCTTCGTCAAACTTTTCATCCAATTTCGAACTCGGACAGAGAACATTATGTAGATCAATTTGCAGCATAATGTGTTTCGTGCTTTAGTCCATTCTCAGTCCCACAAGCCAAACCCTTTTATCTTGAAGTGTGACAGTGTGCAATTGACATGTTTTGGCTAGGAAATCGCCACTAACAATAAGTTCAAAGTCACAAACTCCTCATGTTAAAGCAAAGAGCAAAGAAGAAATTGTCGTAACACAATTGGCACAGTATTTCCTTTAAGTGTCTTGACATTTGGCACAATAGCTCCATTAGTAACCTTCCTCAAAACCCAGTGAATTGAAAATTCGTCATAGACACGGCTGAACCCAGATTGTATTCAGTCCTAGCAAATGGTGTTGTTTCAACCACAGAGGTTCTCCGTCAATTGAGGGCTGGTGATGTGCTGGATTGTTTCACAGGTGGTTGCAGAGATTGGAGGGGGTTGTGACGGAGGTGATTTGGGTTGTTTTGGTCCGAATCATAGAGGAAAGGGACGGTGGTGTCTGGATGGAATCAGGAGATGGGTTTGGGTTCACCGTTCGGCGGTCACGGCTGTGGTTAATGGTGGCTGCGGTCGGTAAATTCTGGGCCGACGGTGGGGTTTTGGCCGGAGTTCATGGCTGCGGGAGGACCAACACCCAAGCCTACCTAACTAACAACCTTCACCATCCCAACACCACAATAACCACCAACACATCAGCCACACACCTGAACCACATATGACCAGATTACAACCACCTTCATACCACTTCACTTCACCACCGCTTGAACCCACCTGTAAAACAGAGCCATGGCCAAACCTGAATCGGACCCAATTCTGAAAATTTGACTTCAATTGGCCTCAACACCAAGGATTGGTGTTAGAGGCGTGTTTAGACGCCGGAAAACCCCTTCAAACCGCCGGAGAATTGGAGGGATTTATGATGTGTGGGTTTGCTTGAAACCCGTCGGGAGGGGAGGAGGTTTCTGCAGCGGGTTCGGGGAGTCTTGGGTTCGCCGGAGTGAGAGAGGGTGAGAGGCTGCTGCAGCTTGAGAGACGGCATGGAAACCACCTCAACACTGCCGGAATTTGGGACGGCAGTGTTGGTGGTCGTTGGCGGCTTGAATTCAACGGAGAGAGAGAGTGTGAGGCTGCGGGTTCTGCTGCGTGGTCGCCGGATTGAGGAAGAGAGACCGCCGGTATTACAGGCGGCCGGAGGCGCGACGGGGAACCCAAGAGAAACGCCGGAGCCGCGACGGGATGAGCAGAGGGGTTGGGTGGGTCTGTGTTCGTGAGGAAGAAGAACCCCTGATTTCCCCGATGAACATCACTATTTTTGCCTGAATTACCAAAAATACCCCCGAGTAATGAAGGAAATATCGCCCCTGCACATCATGGTCGTACGACCACTTGTACTGGTCGTGTGACCAGCAGAAGCCATGTTTTGCAAGTTCTCCATATTTTGACTAAGTACAAAGTGGTCCTACGACCAGTTGGCTGATCATAAGACCAGTCTGGGGCTGGAACTGCTCTTTTTTTTTTTTTTTTTTTTTTTGATCCGTTTCCTTTGCTTGATCTTCGAGGATCCTTAGCTCGAATTCCATGTTCCTCTTTTTGTTCTTGAGCCAACTTTTCGTGACAAATTTCCCATTCTTCTCGGAAATCTCGTCGTGATCATATCTCGCTCAAATTCCGCATTTCCTTTACGTTCGAACTCCGATGCGCGCATTTCCATGCGAGTCTACGCACATCAAGAAGGGGAGTCCATCGCGTAATAACCTGTAATCCTGCGGAGACTCAATTTAAATGTCAAATTCTCGCTCTCTCACCTCTCAGATAACAAAACGGAATTAAAAACGCACACAACAGTATTTAAAACACAATCTCTACACTAATGCATAAAATACGTTGGGTTGCCTCCCAACAAGCGCTTTGTAATTTACGGTCGACGGCCCGACCCAGTTACCTCATGAAGCTCAGAAAGGTGGTTTGGCAGGTCGTGTCGCATCCAACTTCTGGCGCTGGATACTCATGACTACCTCGTGCGCATGCAAACTCGATTCTTTACCCTTAAGATATGGCGGATCTCCTTGTGTCAGCTCTGAAATTCCGCGCACAACTTTCATAGGAAATGGCAAGTCTGGCTTCACCTCATAAGTGTACTGAGGAGTCGGTTTGAAAACCTGAAAGGTCTCAACAGTATCGTTGACCCTCATGATCAACTCTCCATTCTCCACATAAATTAAAGTCCGACCAGTAGCCAGAAAGGGCCTACCAAGAATGATCGGAACGTCACCAACTGGCATGTCAAGGATCACAAAATCAGCTGGCATGATCAAACTACCAACCCTCACAAGTAAGTCTTCTACCACCCCAATGGCCTTCTTGGACGACTTATCTGCGAACTGCAGATTGATCCAGGTTTTACTAGGCTCCCCCACACCTAGCTTTTTAAATACTGAAAGCGGCATCAGGTTGACACTCGCCCCCAAATCACATAGAGCCCTGCCTGTATATGCCCCACCAAGTGTAGCCTCAATCACAAAACTACCTGGATCTTTCTTCTTCTTGGGTAGCCCATGCAAGACACATGAACTCACCTGCTCATTCAGTTTCACTGTCTGAAAGTTATCCATAGCTTTTCTCCCATATATTGCATCCTTGATAAACCGCGCATACTTAGGCATTTTCTGCAACGCCTCAATCAACGGAATGTTTATGTGCAGTTTGGAGAAAATATTGAGAAATCTCCTGTACTCCTCAGAGTCATCCTTCTTCTTTCTAGATTTCAATGGAAAAGGTACATCTTTAGAAGAAGAGGGTGGTGGTAATACCTCATTGGAATTTTCCTCATCATGTGGAGTCATGCCCTTTGATTGGGGGACCATGACAGGTGTCTTCTCAGAATCGAAGACCTCATGCTCCTTAGCTTTTGACGCTTCAGCTCTTGCATGGCTCGGGTATGGTGGATCAGTCAACGAAACCCCGCTGCGAGTGGTAATGGCATTTAGCTGACGCACATTCTTTGTGTCAGACGGTAGAGAACCAGGTGCTCTAGCAGATAATTGCGTTGCAATTTGCCCAACTTGAACCTCTAGTGCACGAAGAGAAGTCTTCGTAGCCTGCAAATCAGAAGACATAGCATTGACCGTCGTGGTCATATCGTTCATGTTGTTACTAAGCTGTGTCAACGCCATAGTGAGTACAGAAATCTCTGGGTTTGGCGCTACAACAGCCGGTGGCGGAGCCTGCGACACTGGTGCTTGCGGCATGTGCTGAAACCCAGGTGCGTATATAGCTCCAGACTGATCCCCATACCTGAAACCTGGATGATCTCTTGTGCCTGGTCTGTAGTTCCCTTGGTTCCAATTCTGCCGCTTTCCTTGTGCCCCCACAAAGTTCACATCTTCACTTGCAATCTGGGCCAAGGCTGAATCAAATTCCTTCTCCTCTACTCTTGCAACTGGCTTATGATCCCGATACACATGCTTGGCTAAATCTGACACCATCTTGCTGATCCCAGTCTTCCATTCATCATCTCTAGGCTCAGGCAATGCCGATACTCTCCTGGAATCATAGAGTTGTGAGTCCTGCTTAGCGAGCTGCTTCATGAGCGCATAGGCTCCTTCCTTGTCAACAGAGTACAGAAAATTGCCTCCAGCTTCTCTGTTAACCAGCTCCTGGTTATGGCGTTCTAAGCCATGGTAGAAGACCTGCAAAATTTTTTAGTCCCCAAAATCGTGATTTGGGCATTTCCTGATCAAATGCATAAATCTATCCCATGCCTCTACCACGGTCTCATGGGCCTGCTGCTGAAATCCAAGGATATCACCTTGTAACTGAATCACCCGCTGAACTGGGTAAAACTTTGCCATGAATTCATCCACACATTGAGCCCATGTAGTGATTGAATCCGGAGCTCTCGACTCAAGCCACTTCTCAGCTGCACCTTTCAAACAATAGGGAAATAGAATAAGTTTCAATGTCTCTGGAGTCACGTTCTTATACTTCACAGTCTTGATATAAGCATTGAACTTCCCAATGAAATCGTTGGGATCCTCATCCTTGTTCCCATAAAACTGGAACTGATTGGTGGTTGTCTGGATCGTAGCTGGCTTGAGATCAAAATGCTCAGCTTGTATGTCTGGCACTACAATTGCCGGATTGTGTCCATACGTGGACGTTTGGAATTTCTCCACAATAGCCTGCCCAGACTTGTTGTACGGTGTCTGGGCTTGCGATCATTCAACAGTTTCGCCAACTCTTCCATTTTCTCATTGAGCTGCGCGTTGGTCAATTGATCACCCATAGTGCTCTGTTTTTGTCTTCTCCTCTGATCTCTGAATAACTGCTCTGGGTCTTCAAGTGGGGGCACAAGTTCTCTAGGGATCCTGGACATACACTGATAACCTGAAAAGCAGACTCAGATACAAGTGAGAAGACAAGTAGCTAATTAAACAAAAAGTAAAAGAGATATCCTAATCAATTTCTACTAAACTAATAAACCGTTAAATTCCCCGGCAACGGCGCCAAAAACTTGACACGATTTCTTACGTGTATACGCAAGTGCACGGTCAAGTAATATATGGAGTATTTTACGACTCCGAGTATCGAACCCAAGGGAATTTACAATTATTAGCTAACTAGAAAGTAATTATACGAGATCTACGTAGCCGGTAAAAATGGTGTTTGGTTTTGAAGGTTCGTCACCCACAAACAAGTGACTTAAACTAAATAACAACTAACTAAATATTTTTAGAGAATTTTCACTTTTAACGAAGATAAATTGTGAGGTAATACGATTAATAAAGAAGAACTAGGTAATTGATGATCCCTAGGGTTGTTAACGATTTCCGGGTTATGCTTGAAACACTCTACTCACGTTCTAGTTATACCGGGTAATGCTCATCACGATCTTCTCTCGATCTCACGTGAATTTGTGTGAACAATAGATTTCAGGTCCTCTCGGTACACCTCCGTCTATTACTACAATCTAATTGATTTGTTAGGCTCATTCACCGGGTCCTATCGGTCCACCGAATTCACTAAGTTCTAACTAAATCAACCGAAACTACCCTCACACGATTGATCAAGTTCCTATCTCCTCTCAGTCTCAAGAAACTACAAGATCACCTAACTATTCTTTAACACGTCTCAAAGAATTCACTTTCGTGCAACTCTATCAACAAGTAACGTTCTAAGGGTGATCAAGCCAAGAACATTAATAAATAAGTACAAGAATAGATAAGCTAACAAGAACGCTCATAGAATTTAAGCAAAAGCATGCATCAAGTCCAAAATCCGGAAAATCATCCAACAAACCCTAGTTTTCCATCAATCACCTAGCTTTAAGAAGTTTAGCTAGACATAATAGTGTTCAACATGATCAAAATAATGAAGTTCATGAAGAATAGAAGAAGAAAAGATGATCAAACGCTTGAATCTTCAATGTAGTTGATGATCCTTGCTCCAAGCTTTGTCTCCCTTCTTCCCTAGCTCCCAAGACTTCAAAGATGCGCGAATATTTGTCTCTTAGGTCGTTCTCCCCGTTTTCTACCAGCTGGGCACGCTTTTTAATGAAAATATGCCGAATTTGCACTTCAGCCCCTCTACTTTGTAATTCCCGGACAGAATTCTTTGCTGATTTTGCGCGGGCTGTATCTCCCTCATACGGACTCGTATTCGGGCCTACCATATACCGTTGGAAAGCTACGGATGTCTACTTTCCAATGCCGCAAGCCTTGCTTCAAAATTCCTTGTAGATTTTTCTGGGCATCGAAAAGAGTGCATGCTGGTCAGGAGTGACTTTTCCAACTTTGCTTCGTTTTTGCGTCTTCTTTTCTCCTCTTCATCTAGCTCCATTCCAAGCATATCCAAGCATCTCATAAGCCCCATTGCACCTATTTTACCTGAGATACACAACACTAAACAACCTGTGCAATTATCATAGCAAACATGAGAGAAAACATGCACAAATAAGCTAGAAACACAACTTTTCACTCTTAGGCTTAGAAATAGTCAAATTCACATATTTGTGCAAATATAACATCTAAATCATGTGAAATAAGACTAATACAAGTACTAAGAAAGTATAATAATAACTCCTAAAAGAGAGTTATCAAAAGGCCAAACTACTTTTGTCAAATCTGGTAGCAGACATTCTCCAAAATGTCTTTATTGTGGAAAAATTGGTCATGTCAGATTAACTTGTCCCTTCAGAAGATCAGAACCTCATATTATGAGTAATACTTATCCTTATCAGCTTAAGGGACAGGTTAGGCAGATTTGGGTTCCAAAAGGAATTAGGCCACCTAATATGGCTGATTCTGAGTATGACTCAAAGTACTGCACTTAGTCTAATAGCCTGTTGAGGCAATGATTTGTTTTTTTGCAGGATGTCACCAAGGACTTGAAAGATCAGAAATGGATATTAGACAGTGGATGTTCCAGACATATGAGTGGAAAGAGGTCTCTCTTTACTCAACTTACAGAAAAATCTGGAGGAACAATTACACTTGGTGACAAAGCAAAGTGCAATATCATTGGTATAGGTAGTATTGGTAATGGTTCTACAAATTCTATATCTGATGTTTATCCGGTAGATGGACTTAAGTATAATTTGCTTAGCATCTCTCAGTTATGTGATAAAGGTTATAAAGCTGTATTTGACAAGAAGAAATGTGTGGTGCAAGATGAGAAATATGGTGATTGCATACTCACTGCTCCTAGGTCATATAATCTATATGCTATGAATACTAACAGTGTTGCAGGTGATAAGCTAAAATGCCTCAAGGCCTTGAAGGAAGATTCAAAGCTTTGGCACAGAAAGCTTGGGCATATTAGTATACATACTTTGAATAAACTCATCTCAAAGGACTTGGTAAGAGGTTTACCATCACAAAAAATTTCAGATGATGAGGTTTGTAAGGCATGTGTACAAGGTAAACAGACCAGAAGCTCTTTCAAGCTAAAGAACTTTGTAAGTACTTCTAGACCCCTATAATTGCTGCATATGGACTTGTGTGGTCCTATGAGAGTTCAGACCCCAAAAGGTAAGAGGTATATGCTTGTTATAATTGATGATTATTCTAGATTTACTTGGGTGATGTTTATCAGAGACAAAACTGAAGCTTTATTTGAGTTTTCTAGATTGTGCAAAGAACTTCAAACTTTGAAAAACTTACCTGTTGCATCCATTAGAAGTGATCATGGTAGAGAATTTGATCAACTTGACTTTGATTTATTTTGTGAAAAGAATGGCATTTCACACAACTTTTCTGCACCTAGAACTCCATAGCAAAATGGAGTAGTTGAAAGGAAAAATAGGACACTTGAGGATATGTCCAGAACCATGCTGCTTGAAAGTAACTTGCCAAAGTTTTTATGGGCAGAAGCTGTTAATACTGCCAATTATGTGCTGAATAGATGCTTGATTAGACCTATTTTGAAAAAGACTCCCTATGAACTGTTTAAAGGGAGAAAGCCTACTGTTTCTTATTTTAAGCCATTTAATTGTATCTGTTTTGTGCATAATAATGGTAGAGACAATCTTGGTACGTTTGATGCTAGAAGTGATGAAGGTGTATTTCTTGGATATTCTCAAACTAGCAAAGATTATAGAGTTTATAATAGAAAAACCAAGATTGTGGAAGAGAGCATTCATGTAATTTTTGATGAAAGTACCAAGGATTCTCTGAGTGAAAGTTTTACAGAGCTAGATTTGAATAAGCATGAATCAGATGATGATGCTGTGAAAGAAGACAAAAGCAAAACTGTTGTACAGAATCAACCAGCAGAATCTCAAGGCCTTGAACCTCCAGCTGAACCAAAATCTCAAAGCCTTGGGACAGGAGCTGAAACTTTCTATGATGCTCCCTCTACTGTTTCAAGGACTCAAATCCTTGAAGGAGAATACTCCTGGGTACCACGAAAGAATTTTAAGTACATTGCAGACCATCAGCTGACAATATTATATCAGATCCATCAACTAGAACACAGACAAGAGGACGATTGAAGAACTTATGTGCTTTCAGTGCATTTGTATCTTTTATTGAGCCTAAGAATACCAACTAAGCTCTGGAAGATGCAGAATGGATTATTGCAATGCAGAGTGAGCTGAATGAGTTTGAAAGGAACAAGGTTTGGAATTTAGTTCCCAGACCTAAAGAGAAGTCAGTTATTGGAACCAGATGGGTATTCAGAAACAAGCTTGATGAAAATGGCAAAGTGGTAAGAAATAAAGCCAGACTGGTAGCTCAAGGATATAATCAAGAAGAAGGTATAGATTATGAGGAGACTTTTTCTCCAGTTGCCAGGTTAGAAGCTATTAGAATACTTCTTGATTTTGCATCTCACAATCACATAAAGCTTTATAAAATGGATGTCAAATGTGCTTTTCTAAATGGATATTTACAAGAAGATGTTTTTTTAGCACAACCTCCTGGTTTTGAAGATGAAAAGTTTCCTGATCATGTTTATAAACTGGATAAAGCTCTTTATGGTTTAAAAAAAGCTCCAAGGGCTTGGTATGACAGACTTTCAAAATTTCTACTTGAAAACAATTTCAGAAGAGGATTAGTAGACAAAACTCTTTTTATTAAACACCAACAAAGTGATTTGTTAGTAGTTCAGATTTATGTAGATGATATATTGTTTGGTGCTACTAATGATGCTCTTTCAAAAGAGTTTTCTAGTCTGATGTGCAGGGAGTTTGAGATGAGCCTAATGGGTGAACTAATTTCTTTCTTGGACTTCATACATTACAAATGAAGAAAGGAATTTTTGTGCATCAAGGAAATTATACCAAGGACTTATTGAATAAGTACAACATGTCACAGTCCAAGGTGCTTAAGACCCCTATGAGTTCATCACTCTCTTTAGACAAAGATTCAACTGGTACGAGTGTGAATCAGAAGGAATACAGAGGTATGATTGAATCACTATTGTATTTAACTGCTAGCAGACCTGACATTATGTTTAGTGTATGTATGTGTGCTAGATTTCAAGCAGATCCTAAGGAAAGCCATCTAACTGCAGTTAAAAGAATTTTTAGGTATTTGAATGGAACCAGAGACTTAGGGCTTCGGTATCCAAGAAGATCTAATTTTATGTTGAGTGGCTATTCAGATGCAGATTTTGCAGGTTATAAAGTAGACAGGAAAAGTACTTCTGGATGTTGTCAATTTCTTGGATCTTCATTGATCAGTTGGCATTCCAAAAAGCAAAATTCTGTAGCACTATCAGCTGTAGAAGCTGAATACATTGCAGCTGGTGCTTGCTGTTCACAAGTGCTATGGATTGCTCAGCAACTTAGAGATCTTGGCTACAAATTCAAAAATGTGCCAATTTATTGTGATACAAGTGCTATTTCAATCTCTAAGAATCCAGCTCAACACTCAAGGACAAAGCACATAGATGTGAGACATCACTTCCTTAGAGATTATGCAGAACAAGGTGATGTTGTTTTAAATTTTATCTCTACTTCAATGCAAATTGCTGATATTTTCACTAAACCTTTGCCAGATGATAGGTTTTCATCTCTAAGGCTTGAATTCGGGATGTTAAACAAGGATGCATTGGTTTAGGGGGAGTACTAGTACCTATATGTGTATATGTGTTGGAATCTCAAAGACTTGAGATTATACTTTCTGAAGCCTTGAAAGTATAGCTCAAAGCTTGGAAGTTTCTCAAACTGCAGAAAATCTCAAGGCCTTGAGATTGTTCTCCAGGTCTTGATAATATCTGTAATTTTTTTTTAAAAAAAAATTGGACCATCAAATATTATATCTTATCTTTTTAGATAATTGTATAATATTTGAATTACTCAGAGAATTTTCTAAAATATCCCAAAAAGATTTTTCAAGATTCTATTTTTGCATGTAGATATTGCAGAGTCCTTTTATGACTCATCCTCTCAACCTACTTAAGCTGAAAGTCAGGGCTTTTTCTTCACATTCTCTTCCAATTTTCTGCGACAACTCTCTCTCTCTCTATCTCTCTCTCAAATCCTCTCAATCACATTCTCTTCTCAAAACCTTAAACCCTAAAATGGAGCGCAAATCAGCCAGAATTCAGCAACAGGGGAAGCCCACTGGCAGATCCAAGAAGAGAGCAAACAAGAAGGAGAAGATAGTGATTTCAGATTCAGATTCAGAAAACACTCAAAGTTTGCATGAGGATACCCATCCTGCAAAGAAGTCATGGACAGAGAAGGGAGATGAAGGCTCAAGTGTTGATCCACAACAGGAGACTCAAGGTGGTGATCAACCTAGGTCAGAGATGAAGAAAGGGACAGAAAAGAAAAAGGCTACTGAAGAGGAAAAAGGGAAGTCAACTCAGGAGAGCCAGAAGAAATCAACTGAAGGAGTAAAAGAGAAGGCCAAACCCTTTGAGAAGAAGACTAGGGTTAAGCAAGTTGTTGCTGCAACTAAGAAAGGATATCAAGGTAAGAATGTACTTCCAACTGAGTGGTTTATTAGTTCTGAAGTTAGGACAGTGTGGATGCAAGGGTATGCATCATCTAAAGTGGCTTTCTGTAGTATGATTTGTGATGAGTTATTGGATAAACTGGACATAGAATGCATGAGAAAATTGAGGGAAACTGCTGTTTGGAAAGTTTTAAATCCTAGTTCAAAGGCTTATCCTAGGTTAACTAGGTTATTTTATCTGAAGTTGGTATCTGAAGGTGATGAGAAAATGGTTTTAACATCTAAAGTGGCTGGTGTGGATTTGAGGTTAGATCATAGGACTTTTGCCAAAGTCTTGGGCATTCCTAGGAAATACAATGTTGGAGATTATCCTGATAGGAAGGAGTGTTTAGATAAGGCAAAGGAGATGTTCTTTGTTGAAGGTGTTCCCTCTGGTCCAAAACAGTTGACACACTCTGTGCTCAACTGTGAAGCCAAGATTTTGTTTACTATTTTAATGAGGAGTGTAGTTCCCAGGGAGAACTCAAGAGAGCTGGTAACTGATAAAGTTCTGATTTTGATGTATCTGATATCTCAAGGGTTTGAGATAGACCTTCCTACAGTTGTGATGGAGCATATGATTTATTGTGCAACCAGGACTAGAAATCATCCTCTTCCATATGCCAACCTGTTACCTCTTTTCTTTGAGTATTTTGATGTGCCTGTGAAAGGAGAAGAAAAGATTACTGGAGGATTTGGAATGATATATGAGACTGCACTTCAGAGGATTGGGGTGGTTCAGACTGGGAAAGGGCATTGGAAATTCTATTCTGATTTTTCAAAGGAGGAACTTGCTGAGAAGGAGTTTGTGAAGCCTAAGGGGACTGCATCTGGGAAAGGGAAAGACAATGAGGATTACTCTCTGCTGGTTCAGAAATTAGAAGATCAGCAAGTTGAGATTGAGGATCTCAGGCAAAGGTTGTTTGACCTGTCAACTGAATTTCATCAGTTCAAGGGTTTGATGAATACTATGAATGGGAAGTTAGATGTTGTCATCAAGGGCTTGAATCTGGAGAAGATACCTTCTGCTACTAGTCATGACACCAATGTGGATTCAGAAGAGAAGCTAGGAAAGTTTCTAAAGAAGAAGAAGAAGTCAATTCCAGTGGTGCTAGCTTCAAAAGACTTGTTTGAGCAAACTGATGAGGAAGATGCTGATGAAGACACAGGTGTTGGTGCAGCTACAGAGGTAGATTCAGCACAGGCTAAGAAGAAAGTATATGAGATAATCCGAGAAGTGGTTGCTGAAGTTGAAGATGAACAAGAAGGTAATCAGTCTGCAGAAGAAGCTGCAAGTGAGGAAGAAATTGGGGAAGGCTCAGAGAAAGGCCAGACATCAAAGAAGAAGTGAAGATCCGAGACTGCCAAAGCTTTGACTATCCTTCTCATTCTCTTCTATCTTTTCTGTCTCAAGGCCTTGACTTTTAGCTAGTTTTTGTTTTAAGTTTATTTTTAAAACTCTGAGTAATGATCCTACATTTCTTCAACCTTATTTGATAAAAGTCAAAAAGGGGGAGAATGTATTTGTGTTTTGTTTGCAGTATCCAATAAATAATAAGAGTTGGCCTTTAGTTATTATTTTGGTTAATTTTTATTTCGGTTGGTAATTCTGTGGTATTTTGTAATATTTATTCTCCTGGTTATCTGTTTTGGTTCAGTATACATTTTATCTGCAGATTGTGGTTATTTAATTTTTAATTCTTGGAGGAGAAATGTCGAAGATTGAAGATGCGTGCTTGTCGAGGAGGAATGTGAGAAATTCGCCGTCGAAAACCAAGGAAGTTTGAGAAATTGAGGAAACTTGAGAGTGTTTGATGATTTTTAGTGAGGAAAGATGAAGAAGTTGGAGAAGTGTTTGATGATTTTTGAGTGAAGAAGTGTGAGAAATATGGAGAGTATTTGATGAGGAAGTGTGAAAAAAATGGTGGAAGTGGTTGGGTATTTATAGGAGTTGAAGGGAGGGAAGGGGGGGGGTGATTGTAATAAAAAAACTCAAAAAAAATCAAAAACACTCGGCCAACGGCCACCCAAACGGTCACTGACCGTGATGTGACCACACACAACGTTCCATTTTTTCAAAAATTGGGCCGTTACATTTGGTTTTGGGTTCGGTTCCGGGCCGGTTCCGGTTCGTGTCAACCCGTGTTCCGGTCCCGGTCCAGGTTCCGAGAAATTGACAAACCGAACCGTAACCAAGACTTACCGGGTCCGGGTCCTGTTCTGGTCCCCCGGCTCTCGGTTCGGTCCACGGTTCTTTGTCGCCGGTTCATTCGGTTCGGTTTTAACCGGAACCGCCGGTTAAACCGAACCGATTCGCAAATCTAATGGCATGTGTAATAAATGTAATGTTTTAATCACAATAGTGGGCCTTCATAACTTCTACAACCGTATCATCTCATAGTCACAATTGCTAAATATTTATTTATATTGATTGAGTTCATAAATTGTTTCTCCGACAATTCCAATTTTCTCTCTTGTCAAAACTCTAGAATATTTGTTCTTCTTCTTCTACATCATCAGCTATGAAGCCTTAGTCGAAGGTTTCTACAATATGTATTTTTTTTTCCTTTTTTGATGTATCTTTATACTTTTCACGATTATCATCCGGAAAAGTAAGCGGCAAACCTTGTCAGTTATCGTACAGCGCTTTTTCATCTTTATTCACAAATGATTATTCTTTTCTATTTTTCTTGGCTTTGATCTTCCTGTCTAGGTCGCGGATTTATCCTTCTTTTTTCTTTTCATTTTGTATTGATCTTCATGTCTACTATCTAGATGTATTCTGGTTCTTGAGAAGAAGCACTTGAAATGGTAAACTATTTAATTTCTATTGCTCATTTTTAGACGTATGTATTCTGTTGTTTGGATTACTTTAACCATCACTTTTTTTCTTCTCTATCACGTCTTTGTTTCCCGATATAATTTGTCTTGTTTTGGTGACAACAGATTCTTATCCATCAATGTTACTATGAAGGTAAACTATGGTCTGTTTTATAGATTTTAATTCGGTACATCTACTTCAAGAAAATTGTTTGATTCGTGTACAAGTATACTAAATTCGCCTTTTGTAATTTTCGTAAATTGTCAGTTCTTCTTTATCACTTAATTTGATTGATTTGATTTTCTAGATCCTTTCAAATATCGGTGGTTTTTATTTGTTAGCCTTCTAATTAAGGTATGAAATGGTTTTATTTTACTGCAATAATCAATTTTCAAAAAGTTAATTGTGATGTCATGGAAATTTAAATTTCTCTAATATGCGTGTAAAAGTGAGATATGCGTTTACGAACTATTGCTCTGACAATATTTTTTCTTCTTCATGGAATTGTTGTTTTTTAGAAAGATCATCATATGATACATCTACTGTATTATCAGGAAAAAAATTATACATCTGAAATTATACATATGCGTTTGTTTTTAATACCATCTTTCTATGAAAAATTGCTCTACAAATGGACCAAACACAATAGCACCTAAATAATTAAGTTAGCTTTATTTTTTTTCTGGTAAGCCGGAAACCCTTTAATCATGTGAATCCAAAACGGTTTTAGGCCATTCATTTTCCATGACTCTAATAAAAGCTTGTAGTCCAGAACGGTTACATTTACACGTTTTTATTTTTCTTTATTGTATGATCTTTGATTATCTGCATTAATAAACTTGAAGAGCATGGAATGTAATTCTAGCCCATTTACTTTTGAAGCAAAGAACTCAATCAATATAAATAAATATATAGCAATTGTGACTATGAGATGAAACGATTGTTGAAGTTATGAAGGCATTGTGATTAAAACATTACATTTATTACGCATGCCATACATGTGAATTGTTTTATTAGCTAAGGGTATTTGTGGCAAAGAAAAAGATGTAGGAAACGGAGAAAACTCTCTAAGTGCTAAACACTTTGGAACTCTTCCGCTTTTTACGCTATTCATTTTCTTCAAACTATAGACTCTACTTCCAGGATCTACGGATGAAATGTTTAGATCTTATAAATTGGTATATATTTTTGAGTTGTGGATGGTATCGATTTTATAATTTATGATTCTTTTTCAAGCATTACATTTTATACTCTCTAAAAAGTCTACTAACGATAGTTTCTTACCTTGGACGAGGCTACAATGATAATGTTCTTTCATTTAAGTCATGAAAGGTGATAAATATATGTTAAGTTATAGCATAGTCGACCACCATTTTTTCCCCGTTTATCTTATTTGTATCGATCAAAAATTTATGATTTTGTGTTGGTGAATAACCTACTTTTTAGAATTCAACATCCTCTTTCAGTTTAGTGAGTTTATTTTTATAATTTTATGACGGTTCAACTGTTCTAGGGCACATAATGATCAACCAAGTAAGAAACTCAATGACTGGTGGCTTACTGAGGTTGGTGATGAGTTAGTAGTTAACAACATGCCGACTATTTTAATGGTGGACACAACATATCTTGGAAGCTTATAATTTTCAACTTCAACTTCCATGCTTTTTGGTCGAGTTCAATATTGGTATGTACTTTTAGTTTTAGCAAACTATTTTGGACTCTGGCTCTGTTTGGTTCACAGTAAAATGTTTTACAAGGGAAAATATTCTACACGTAAAATATTTTGTGTAAAATATTTTCTCTTAAACTAATTTCTCGTGTTTGGTTGACACTTTCCAAGACAGTGGGCCGTGATGGGTAGCGGTGAAGGTGGGTGGCGTTGATGGGTCGTGGTGGAGATAGGTGGTAGTGGTGGTTATTGGTGGTGGAGGGGTAAGTATGAGTTGCTGTACGCTATCACTCTCCGGAAAATGGCTTATGGATTTGAAATGTGTAAATCATTTTACAACATTTGAGGGAAAACAGGTATGTATGAGTTGCTGTACTCTACTACTCTCCGAAAAATAGCTTATGGATTTGAAATGTGTAAATCATTTTACATCATTTGAGGGAAAACATTTTACAGGAAAGTATTTTACGTCCAACCAAACGGAGCATCTATGTAGATCAGATGCTCAATGAATGTTCTCAATAAATTTGATCAGGCTTAATGGTTTATGCTTCTACTTTTGTCGAGTTTCTTTTTTGATGAATGGGTGACAGTGGTTTTACCTCAATTTTTCACGACGAATAACGTATCAATAGAGATGGAGAAATCAACCAACCAAGAAAAACTGAAATCAATTGTTTGAAGCTTTGATGTAATGACGACCTTACAACTATGACAATGTTTCAAACAATAGAAATCATAAATAAAAGTTTCTTTCTTTTTTTATAATCAAACTGCAAGGTTATAATCAAATTGCATGTTGTAATAAATAACGGTTCCATTATTTCCATGTTTTCCCGAATCTCAGTACATGAATTGAAATGAGATAACAAAAATTGTTTCCTAATTTTTTCTTTCCGGGTGTGTCATTATACGAGCATTAGTTTTATTCCATAAATAAAAATCTAATACCATATATTTGAAACGCACAATAAGTCTTTTAATTTGATAAGTAATGGTTGCATGCTACATTATGTTGTCAAAAAAGAAAAACTATAGAATCCAATGAAGAGAACTAATGGTTGCAAAAATAGGGAAAACATCTAACTCCATCAATAAACTAATTTGCCTATAAAGTAAACACCAATCACAATTTAAAAGTAATGCAAACATTGTAAGAAAGTAAAACATGTGTTACCATGGACATTTTTGCCTCCTGATGTTTAACTCAAATTTAGAGTAACAGTAGAACATGTATTCAAATATATAAGTGTCAAGTGATTTTTATGGATTATAAATATAACTTTCTGTCAAAGAACCAACTAACATTGAGGGTTGAAATATTTCTTTCAAAGAAATGTTATAAATATGCAACTTAAACCTGAATGGAGAGATAAAGTTTTCTTGCAAAAACTGAGCTAAACAAAAAAATAGTTGAATTTTAAAATCATTAAAGGTCCCAATAAAGATTCAAAATTGTTCATGCAGCATGGAGCTATATACACTCCATATTATATAGACACTTTTTTTTTATCTCATCTATGAGTACATGTTTCACGCGCATCGCACGTGCACACAACTAGTACTAATAAAATTGGGAGTACAAGTTGTAGTTTGTAGAAGTTCCAATACCTCACAAGCAATTGAATAAAAGGTAATTAAATAGTGTTAATAAAAAAAGGGTTTGTTTCCCAAAACACACCTGCAAAATTTTGTCTCCCAACACATTCTCCCTCTCTCTCTCCCCGTCACCTCTCTCTCTCCTCCCCTTCTCCTATTTCTTCTCCTCCTTCTTCTTCTTCGGGCAACACCACCACCCCCAGAGACCAAGACCCTCACCACATCCTTCATCACTTCTCTCCCTATCTCTCTCTCTCTCTCTATCTCTCTCTATCTCTCTCTCTCTCTCTCTCGCTCTCTCTCGCTCTCTCTCCCTGCCGAATCAGGAGCAGAAGCAGCGGCCAAGGACCGCCACTGCCTTTCCCTACGAGAAGACCCACCACCGCCACTACCTACATCTCTCTCTTATTCGATCTACCTATCGCTCTCTCTGTGGCTCTGCACGACCAGGAGACCACCGTAGAAGGCAGCGGTAGCAGCAGATTCGCCAGCCACAGCTGCAACACCCCGCGACCCCCGAGCCTTCCGTTCCGGACCGGAAAGCCAAGGAGGGCGATTCTAAAAGAGTCGGTGAAATCGTAAGCATGACATCCTTATATTACATTACTATTAAACAGTACATAAGTCTGAAAGTCTTACACACGTCTTAAAGTACTACTACACTATTTATAGACAAGCTACTCGTGATGTCGTCACTCTACGTGAGTCTCGTACCCCACGTCCCCATAGACTCCAGCTTCTAGACCTGCGGTGGGAAGGAAAACAAGAACCACAGTTTTCTAAAAGTAAGCAATGAAATACTGAGTGAGTAACATCCAAGCATGTAAACATGAGAGAGAGATAAATCGATAATAATTTAGCAAAACACATCGGAAGTAAAATATGATTGAATAATCAGACATTCTCAAACTTTTGACACATTTTCAAAGAATTTCAAGAAACAGACTTTAACCCATATCCATTATCCCATATGAGGATTTCAAACCATTTCCAATAATCAAAGTTCCATAACCCACGTTCAAACCAGAAGTTACCATTTTAACCATGAGTTATATGGGGAGAATCCAATAAATCACATCCAACATATCCCATCACAAACTACCAAGATCTTAAGTGTCGACACCCCCCTAACAGGGTTCTCGCGCCTAGAAGGAGCGAGTACAAGGAGCGAACCCGGGGCAATTTCCCCCGAGCTAACCGATAAGTGTCGAGTGGACGAAGCCAACAACGACCAAACCAAATTCGTAATAATCCAAATGACGTCCCCCGCACAATTCTTTCCACTTACGTTACTACGCATTATTAAATTCGTGTGACCATTTCAAGAAAACGTAACCAAACACAAGTAAAGCATGTGAAACATCAAACACATTTTGAGACAAGTAATGAAATCACGTTTAGACACGAAAGAAGCTAGGCACGCAAGACTTGGCATGTATATTCACCTTAATCTTCCAAAAATAGCATGTACAAGCTCCTTGAAGTACACGTAACCCTCTTCTACGAATTCGTCGCCTACAATTTACAAGTCTCTAGTCACAATGATGCTACTTTCGAGTAAACAAAAGCATGGATATTTTTCTAGGTCGGGTACTAAGTCCATCCCAATAATTCCATTTAATTCGCTTTCAAGTGGTATAATCATGTGTCAAATACATTCTCTACATGCACATAGTTCTAAGTGTCACTAATGCACGCATGTTGATGTTCAATGTCACAAGTAAGTCACAAATAACATTTAGAGATTCCAAAAACTCAAGTTTTCTGAAAAATGTGAAGCTACAAATATGGACATAATTGTAGCTCGGACTTTATAGGCATATTTACTATATCAAAGCATATCCTAAAATCATGAAATAAATCTAGGATGAAGCTACATGTGTCTACTTTCAGAAAAATCAAGAAAATCATGCATAGCAATTATAAAACTCAAGTTAGAAAATAAACAAACAATGTTGTGCAGAGAAGTGTTTGACATAATCTTTCAACTCTGAAAGATGATAACTTCCACTTGGAGAACAGTAATGATGCTCATCTTCTCCAGAATTGATCCCCAATGTGTATAGTTACAAAACAAGAAATATGAGGTTCCAAATGTTTCTAAAAAGTGGGTTTTTATGAAAAATGATAAAACTGGTCCAGAAAAGGAGTTTCAGAAAACATGCAACTTTGAATGAGCTTATCTCCCTAATCAAAAAGGCTATGGAGTTGAGGTTTTTCCCACAATGACCCTCTCTGAATCTAGTTTTAAAATATTCAAGATTTGAAAAATCCACAAAACAAAATTTTAAGACAATCCACGCTTTTCAGAAACTGCTCAGATTGTATCAACATGCAATTTTTTCAAAAATCAAGAAAAATGGTTCTACTAGTACATGCAAAATAAGAAGAGATAATTTTCACCCAAGTAACATCATTTTAGGAATAAATTGAGAATTTTACATGGTCTTGACTGAAATCATCAAAACACTATTGAGATACAAATGCAAAGAAGAAGGCATACACAACATGCATGTGGGTTCTAGTGTGAGTTTCCTGAAATAGTGTAACTTTTGAAGTCAAGCACATGAGCTAACCATGGACATGTGAATCAAGCATGGAAATGAAGAAAACTAAGATGAAATTTCATCAATCAAAGCTACATGCAAGCAAAGATTCAAGACTAGAAGAAAGTTTACCCCAAGATCAAGGAGATGGTGATCAAAAGAGTGATATTGACCTTCAATCCATGAGAAAAATGGTTGAAAACTTCCTTTCATGATCATACTATGCTTGGACTCAAGTTGTTCATGATTTGGAGACTAGAAAATGGAGTTTTGGTGGAGTTTTGTGGATGTCAAGCTTCAAAATCGGGAATGAAGGTTTTGGAGAGATAAGAGGGTTTCTTTGAGTGCTCTTCAGGAGAAAAAGATGTGACGAAATGAGAGGAATAAATAAAAAGTGATGGAGATGATGGTGTTGATGTGACAAGAGAGTATATGCATACATACATACATAGATGGATGAAGAAGACATCTCTTATTTTAATGAGCTTTACCAATGTAGTGGAATAAGGACTTGAGAGTTAATAATCAAGAGATGATTTAGTAGTTGAGGTAGAAATGGAAAAAGACAAAATTTGAGGGCGAAAAAGAAACTCCCAATTACTAGCTAACACATAAAAGATAAAACATTATTTGTAACATTTACCTAGACTCTCACACACACTTCTCAAACTATAAACATGATAATTTTCCCGCCACTGATTTCACGATTAAATTCGTGTTTCCTTAATCCAAATTTGAAATTACTAATCTACCCCTAGCAAATATACGAGGTATTACATCCTTCCCCCTTGAAGAGAGCTTCGTTCTCGAAGCTAAAATCTGACAAATTAACGCCATGCCAAAAGCAGCTCGTACACCAAGTTAGATTAACATAACTAGCAAGTGTTGTCATGCAAGCAAGTTCACACAAGCAAGTAGTAGCAAATACTTAACATTTGATGCATGCGATACTATATGCAACACACACATCATATTAATTAAAGTCGCGGTCTCATTTACATACTAAAGGTCCGGGTCAGGGTATGTCGTAAGGTCATTATGACTGAAATGGTAATAAACAAAGGGTTGCATCCTCTCCCCCTTAGAGAGTGACATCCCCGAAACTCAGTTTACCTCATTAAACAAGCGCGGGTATTCTTTCATATTTCTTCTTTTGCTTCCCACGTAGCCTCCTCCGTTTGATGGTTCGTCCATAAGAATTTGACTAGCTTAACACTCTTTATGCGCGTGTCTCTTGTCTTGGTGTCCAATATTTTGACAGGATGTTCCTCATACGTGAGAGATGGGTCTAGCTCCACTGGTTCAGGATTCAGCACGTGGGATGGGTCCAGTACGTATTTCTTCAGCTGGGATACGTGAAAGACGTGATGTACTCGTCCCAACTCGATGGTAAATCCAACCGATACGCGACTTCTCCAATTCTTTCTAAGATATCGTATGGTCTGATAAACTTAGGACTTATTTTCCCTTTCTCATTAAATATGGTTAACCTTTTAATAGGAGATATTCGTAGAAACGTTATTTTTTTCCCAACTTGGAACTCGAATGGCCTTCTTTTCTGATCCGCCTACGAATTTTGCCTGTCGTGAGCCGCTTTCATTCTTTGCCGGATGAGTCGTACTTGGTTTGTCATATCCTCAATTACTTGTGGCCCAATCAACGACATTCCATCGACCCATGAACCTTGGAAATCCATGACACAAGCCCTCAACATATCTTCCAATGTCTGGATGGTTCTCTCCGTCTGCCCATATGTAGCCGGGTGGAACGCTGTACTGAACTTCAATTGAGTTCCCAATGCTTCCTGAAGAACCCTCCAAAAGTGTCAGAGGAAGTTAGGGTCCCTATTGTAAATTATCGAACTTGGCACTCCATGGTATCTCACGATATTCTTAACATAAGGATATGCCCTTTGCTCCAGGTTCCACGTGTATTTCATCGGAAAAAACCTTGCCATCTTAGTCAATCTGTCAACCACAACCCAAATCTAATTGCACCCATTCTTTGATGTCGGTAAAGCTGTCACAAAACCCATCGAAATGGAGTCCCATTTCCAAACTGGAACATCCAACGACTGAAGTAGACCTCGCATTCTCTTATGCTCGAACTTCACCTTCTGAAAAGTTAAACATCATGCCACAAACTGCGCTATTTCCTTTTTCACGTTGGGCAACCAGAACGTCTTCTTCAAGTCCTTATAGAGGTTATCGCCTCCAGGATGAACTGAATAGGGCGCGTTGTATTCTTTCTGCATCAACTTCTCTTTGGCTTTCGCACACTTATGTGGTAAGCACCATCTTCATTGGTAACGAATACTCCCATATTCATGAATCTTGAATTCTTTGGCCTCTCCTGCTGCAATCTTCTCCTTGATCCATTCGAGCTTCACGTCTCCGGCTTGATTGCTCCTTATTTCTTCAAATAATTCTGGTACGAACGTCATATTTTCAAGCAGATTTTGCACTATCCCTTGTTCCACCACTTCAATCTGAAGCTTCTTGAACTCCTGTCATAACCAGGCTGACGGGTCTATCATAGCATTCATCCCATGGCTTGATTTTCGGCTCAAGACGTCTGCGACTACATTTTTCTTTCCTTTCTGGTACTGGATACGTAAGTCGTAGTCCTTAATGACCTCCATCCATCTTCGTTGTTGGTTATTCAGCTCCTTCTGCGTGAAAATGTACTTCAGGCTTCTGTGATCCGTGTAGAGCTTGCAAGCTGCACCATACAGATGATGCCTCCATATATTCAACGCAAATACTACGGCTTCTAGCTCCAAATCATGTGTGGCATAATTCTCCTCGTGGGGTTTCACCTGTCGTGAAGCGTAGGCAATCACCCTTCTATCTTAAATGAGTACGCATCCTAACCCCTTCTTTGATGCATCGTTGTATACTTCAAACTAGCCAGATCCGTTTGGTAAGGCTAAGACTGGTGCTGTAGTCATCTTCTTTTTCAGATTATGGAATGCCTCTTCCCAGCTGTCGTCCCAGTGATACTTCACTGCCTTCTTTGTTAACGTAGTCAGTGGTATAGCAATCTTGGAGAAATCCTTCACAAAACGCTTGTAGTAGCTTGCTAATCCTAGGAAACTCTAGATTTCCGACACATTCTTCGGTGTAGGCCAATATTTGACCGTTGATACTTTTTTCTGGTCTACACCTATTCCTTGTTTAGAGATGATGTGGCCTAAAAACGGCACACAATCCAATCGGAACTTGCATTTTGACAGCTTGGTGTACAGTCGCTCATGCCTCGACATCTGCAATACTTCTCGGAGGTGTTCTTCATGATCCTCTTCGCTCTTTGAGTACGACAGGATGTCATCAATAAATATGACTACTAATCGATCCAGAAATGGCTTCATCACCCGGTTCATCAAATCCATGAACACAGCAGGGGCGTTGGTCAAACCAAACGGTATCACCGTTAACTCGTAATGATCATACCTTGTGCTAAAATCTCTCTTCGGAACATCCTTCTCAGCCACGCAAATTTCATGGTATCCGTACCACAGGTCAATATTTGAGAAGACGTTGGCCCCTTGCAGTTGATGGAACAATTTGTCAATCCGTGGTAGAGGGTATTGGTTCTTGATGGTTGCACTGTTCAACTCTTGATAATCAATGCATAGCCTCAAACTTCCGTCTTTCTTCTTCACGGACAATATTGGTGCTCCCCAGGGTGAAACACTTGTTCATATGTAGCACTCATGTAGAATTTCTTCCCACTGATCCTTCAACTCCTTCAATTCAGCAGGTGTCATCCGATACGGTGCTTTGGAGATCGGCGCGGTTCCGGGTGCTAAGTTCAAAGTAAATTCCACTTCCCTCTTAGGTGGCATCCCTGGAATCTCTTTTGGAAATACATCAGGAAAGTCCTTTATTACAGGTATCTCCTCCAGCAGAGTCTCCTTCTTGGATATGTCTTGGATGTAGCACAGGTAGGTCGGGTTTCCCTTCTTAACTTGATTGATTATGGTCAAAGATGACACCAGTTTGATGCGAGGTTCCCTAATGATTCCACGATAGGTGATTTTCTCTCCTTTGGGTCCTCTTAAACGAACCTTTTATTCGTAACAGTCAATAACGACTCGATACTCCCAAAGCCAGTCCATGCCTAGGATTGCATCTATGCCTCCTACGTCAAACTTTATTAGGTTGACGGGAAGGGTACATGTCAGGATTTTCAGTTCTACTCCTTCGAACACGATGTTACACACAGTTATATAATACAAGGATGGATATGCTAGATGACTTATGCAAACCCAATTTATCAACAAATGGGAAGAATATGAAAGGGTAAGATCAACCAGAATCAAATAGTAAGAAAGCTCGTTTCTCCTAGATGAGAAAATTATCCTAGACAACTCCATGAGGAGCTTCTGCTTTGATTCTTGTCTGTGCAGCGATTCTTCCCAAATTGGCATTCTGAGCTCCTGCTCTAACTTATTGTCCAAACCAGGTACTTGAATACGTCATAGAATTCTTCACGAATCTAGGTGATGGAACTAAGTTTGACTAGTAAAATAGCTTAGCGTTCTCATTACGTTCCCTAAGCCCAAAGTTTCCTATAGTCGGAACTCGATACTTTCATCAGAGTTCTCATAAGACTCACATATTCCAACAACATTACTATCGAACGAAAAATTACTCCATGTGATTATAGTTCCTGTCAAACTTTCCTAGAGTGGTACCGTAACGATCTATTAGTCACATCCTTTGGTATCCTTGGTTGCGATATCATGGTTTCCAAATTTCCAAACAATTCATCTTATTTTGCATATCTATGAGTGTATACTACACAACTATCATATTAAGCAGTTTAACATGCATCACACAACAACTTTCACATATCACGTATAACTTATTCTCACAGGTATAACTCATTCCTGCAAATAGGATAGTACATCAAGTACACATCGAACTTTATCCCCACTTCCTTCATCTATCATGGAAGTAACATTATGCACAACTAATAAAACACATTTCAAATCAATCTATAGCTTATTTTGACCAGTGTAATTCATTTTTTTTTTCAAATAAAATAGTATAACATCAAGTAGAAATCAAGTCCATCTCTATCTATTCCTTCCATCATGGAAGTAACATCTATCCACAACCAATATAACATATCTCAAATAAATCTAGATAATTCAAACATATCATATTGCACAATACGTAACATATCGCAAGATTGGATGAGGGTGGGCGGAAAAACCAAGACTGATACTTAGGCTACCCATAACCTAATCGGATTTTCCAATTTTAATTATCTTTCCCTTTATCCATTTTAAGTAGACCTCCAGGTTTTAAATCCCGTTATTGGATTGTCTGCTCTGATACCACTTGCAACACCCCGCGATCCCCGAGCCTTCCGTTCCGGACCGGAAAGCCCAGTAGGGCGATGCTAAAAGAGTCGGTGAAACCATAAGCATGACATCCTTATATTACATAACTATTAAACAATATATAAGTATTATAGTCTTACACAAGTCTTAAAGTACTACTACACTATATTTAGACAAGCTACTCGTGATGTCGTCACCTCTACGTGAGTCTCGTACCCCACATCCCCATAGACTCCAGCTTCTAGACCTGCGGTGGGAAGGAAAACAAGAACCACAGTTTTATAAAAGTCAGCAATGAGATATTGAGTGAGTAACATCCAAGCATGTAAACATGGGAGAGAGATAAATCGATAATAATTTAGCAAAACACAGCGGAGGTAAAAGACGATTGAATAATAAGACATTGTCAAACTTTTGACATATTTTCAAAGAATTTCAAGAAACAGACTTTAACCCATATACGTTATCCCATCTGAGGATTCCAAATAATTTCCAATAATCCAAGTTCCATAACCCATGTTCAAACCAGAAGTTATCATTTTAACCATGAGTTATGAGGGGAGAATCCAATAAATCACATCCAACATATCCCATCACAAGCTACCAAGACCTTAAGTGTCAACACCCCCCTAACAGAGTTCTTGCGCCCAGAAGGAGTGAGTACAAGGAGCGAACCCGGGGCAATGTACCCCCGAGCTAACCAACAACGGTAGAGTGGATGAAGCCAACAACGACCAAACCAAAATCGTAATAATCAAAATGACGTCCCCCGCACAAATCTTTCCACTTTACGTTATTACGCATTATTAACTTTGTGTGACCATTTCAAGAAAACGTAAACCAAACACAAGTAAAGCATGTGCAACATCAAACACATTTTGAGACAAGTAATGAAATCATGTTTAGACACGAAAGAAGGTAGGCACACAAGAGTTGGCATGTATACTCACCTTAATCTTCGAAAAATAGCATGTACAAGCTCCTAGAAGTACACGTAACCCTCTTCTACGAATTTTTCGCCTACAAGTAAGTCACAAATAGCATTTAGAGATTCCAAAAACTCAAGTTTTCTATAAAATCTGAAACTACAAATCTGGACAGAATTGTAGTTCGGACTTTAGAGGCATATTTACCATATCAACGCATATCCTAAAATCATGAAATAAATCTAGGATGAAGCTACATGTGTCTAATTTAAGAAAAATCAAGAAAATCATGCATAGCTACTATAAAACTCAAGTTAGAAAATAAAGAAACAATGTTGTGTGTTTGACAGAAACTTTCAACTTTGAAAGGTGATAATTTCCACTTGGAGAATAGTGATGATGCTCATATTCATCAGAATTGATCTCCAATGTGTCTAGTTACAACAAAAGAAAGATGAGGTTCCAAATGTTTCTAAAAAGTGGGTTTTAATGAAAAAAGGTAAAACTGGTTCGGAAACAGAGTTTCAGAAAACATGCAACTTTGAATGAGCTTATCTCCCTAACCAAAAAGGATATGGAGTTGAATTTTTTCCCAAAATGATCCACTCTGAGCTAGTTTTAAAATATGCAAGATTTAAAAATTACATAAAACAAAATTTGGAGATAATACACGCTTTTCACAAACTTGTCAGATTGTATCAACATGCAATTTTTTCAAAAATCAACAAAAATGGTTCTCCTAGTACATGCAAATTAAGAAGAGCTAATTTTCACCCAAGTAAGATTATTGTAGGCATAAAATAATAATGTTACATGTTCTTGACTCAAATTATCAAAACTCTATTGAGATACAAATGCAAAGTAGAAGGCATACACAACATGGATGTGGGTTCTAGTGTGAGTTTCATAAAATAGTATAACTTTTGAAGTCAAGCACATGATCTAACCATGTATATGATGAATCAAGCATGGAAATGAAGAAAACTAAGATGAAATTTCATCAATCAAAGCTAAATATGGGCATGCAAGCAAAGATTCAAGACAAGAAGAAAGTTTACCCCAAGATGAAGGAGATGGTGAGGAAAAGAGTGATATTGGCCTTCAATCTATGAGAAGAATGGTGGAAAAACTCCCTTTCGTGATCATACTATGCTTGGACTCAAGTTGTTCATGATTTGGAGACTAGAAAATGGAGTTTTGGTGGATTTTTTTGGATGTCAAGCTTCAAAATCGGGAATGAAGCTTGTGGAGAGAGAAGAGGGTTTCTTCGAGTGTTCTTGAGGAGAAAAAGATGTGAAGAAATGATTGGAATAAACAAAAAGTGATGGAGATGATGGTGTTGATGTGACAAGAGGATATGCATACATACATAGATGGATGAAGAAGAAATCTTTTATTTTAATTAGGTTTACCAGTATAGTGGAATAAGGACTTGAGAGTAAATAATCAAGATATGAATTAGTAGTTGAGGTAGAAATGGAAAAAGCCAAAATTTAAGGGCGAAAAGAAACTTCCAATTACTAGCTAACACATAAAAGATAAAACATTATTTCTAACATTTACCTAGACTCTCACACACACTTCTCAACTATAAACATGATAATTTTCCCGACACTGATTTCACGATTAAATTCGTGTTTCCTTAATCCAACTTTAAAATTACTAATCTACCCCTATCAAATATACGAGGTATTAGAACAGCCGCCAAAGTCTCCGAACCTCCATGGTTTCCGGCGAGCTTCGAGCCTGATCAAACCGAGGCGACCCACACTTGCTTCTATGTCCCAGGAAACTCCTGAATGTCCAACTGAGCTTGAGGAGGCCTCAACCGAGGCCAAGAATAGCCGAATAAAGCCCCGTCGAGCTCCACCTCCGACGACATCGCCGATGACCTTTATCCACTCCGTTTCTTCACCATTTCTCGCGATTGTTTGACTGGGTATGCACTAAATCTCCTCCTTAGTTGTTTTATGTAATCAAAATTATGTCTCAAGACCTTGAATCCATGTTTTGATTGGTGAGTTTGAGTGTTCATGCTTGGGGGGCTCAATTGCAATTTTTTTAAAAGTTTTTGGGGGGTTATTTTCTCTTTTCAAAAACTTAAGGGGGTGCACATGACTTTTGCTAAAAAATTATGGTTCTAGATGCAGTTTACAAATTCAGATTCATTAATAAACTTATTTTTCTTTAATTTTTTTAGGTTATTATTTATGATTAATAACTATATCTTTAATAAATTGGTTGGGGGTATTATTTGCACAATCTGAAATTTGAAAGTATGTATTGTTGACTCTTAAACTATGTTTCTTGAGTAGGGGCCATTGTTTGTCCTTAAAAGAATAAAGGGGAGCTAAATGTCATTTACATAATACTATATATATATATATCTATGAAATTAAGAATAGGAAGTTTGGATTAAAGTTATTTTTTGAATATTCTAATTTTCATTCCAACTATATAGAAGTGATTTTGGTATTGAAATTTTATTTTGAATATGCATTACAAAGTAAACTGGAATTGTATAATATATTGGGCCTATCTATTCAATAATAAATATTGTTTTGTTTAAATAGTTAATCTCAAAGTATCATAGATTGACATTCTAAATGAATTGGTTGTCTAAATATCGATTTTAGAATAAACTAGTTAGAAAGTAATCCGAGAAATATTTATGAATAGTTTCATTTACTTTATACTTTATCTTTCTCTAAATTAAAAATAATTATCTCTCATGCTTATAAATAGATGTTAAATAGTACTTATTTTTCTAATAGATATTTTCAGGGTAGCATCTCCTAAACAAGTTAGTATATAGTCTTTTTATGTCACTATTAAGAACATATCTCCAATAATTAATTTTGTAAACTAGATAATTTATTTCCTATGGAGAAATTACTTTAGAAATGTAAAGTGTAATTGTAAGAATATTGAGAATGAAAGGTGTCCTTGTAAAATAAAGGCTAACCTAGTTTAGAATATTTAAATCTATACATTTTTTCTCACTATCTAAAATATGCTAGTATGAAATTGATAGTAATGGTTTATAATTTGACGATATAAATAATTATCTTGTACACTCTTGACGAATATAACGACGAGAGAGATTTAGACTTCGTATTAAATTGAGTTAGACTATCTTACGACGACACAAGAGTTCATAGCAAGTCACATCGCCTACTTGCATTATACGTGCTAGTTGGAATTAGAATTAGAGCTGCTTAGAAATTATAAATTTGTAGGTGACGAGTTCATAGACGAAGGTTACGTCTACCCGCAAAAGCTTACGTGCTATTTGCCGTAATATTGTGGTAAGTAAATATGCCAAGTCTAGCGTGCCTAGCTTCTTTCGTGTCGAAATATGATTTTATAATCTGTCTCAAAATGTGTTTTATGATTTACATGCTTTACTTGGGATTTACTATGTTTTGAGATGGATGTTTGGAGAATGTCACACGAGAACAATATTCCGTTAATAATGTAAATTGGTAAGAGTTGTGTGGGGATCGTTATATTATTGACAGATTGGTCGTGTTGACTTTGGTCACTCGACCCGTATTATTTGAACCCGGTCCCGACTTTCCGGGTGCTCCATGTACTCACCTCTCTGGCCACGAGGAGTCTTAGGGGGTGCCGGCACTTAAGTCATGGTAGCTTAGTGAAAGTAGATATTCCTCGTATCAACAAGTTAATTATATAAAGTTCTTTAAGAAAGAGATTTTTATGAAAGGAAAGAAGAGATTGATTGGGAATGATATTCCCTGTTTGAGATACAACAGAAAGAAGAGATAGATTGAGAATAATATTCCCTGTTTGAGATACAAGAGAAGGATTGAGATGCAAGGTAAAAAGAAAGAGAATTGTATATGTGTTCCAGTATTCATACTTTATTCTTCAAGGGTTTACTCAGTTATTCTTCATTCTCATTTATGGTTATTTTTTAAAGGATATGCCACATAATCTGTTTACAAGCTTGGGTGTTTACTTACTCAATATTTCATTGCTGACTTTAGAAAAACTGCGGTCTTTGTTTCTTTCCCCAGCAGGTCTTAAGAACTGGATTATGAGATTTTACCTAGATAAAATATTACATATTGGGTATTCATTCTTTTACCGTATTGGGGAAGAAAGACAGTTGCTCCCTATTATAGCTTGTTCGACAGAGAGTTTGAGGAATAGAGTAATGACTTCAAACAGAGAGTAGGAAGTCTTTTTAGGACCAGTGAACTTCCCTTCGTATGTGTATTGGTTTGGCTTTTCGACTCTATATCAGGTAGGGGAAATCTAACTTCTAAGTTTCCTGCAGTTACGGTGTTTATTTGTATAAACTGCTGGTGTGATTTTACAGCTTATTAGCTATTTGTGGACTGCCTGGTGATTAATAAATCACGATGTTTGTGTATTTGGTGCTGCATGCTGATGTGTGATAACTGGCTGTTGTGTTAAGTCGATTTTAGATTTCTACGCCAGTGGTTAGGCGGTACCTATGGGCTGTTTGGCTCACCCCTCCGTTGTACATGTTGAGACGGAGCGCGGCTAGATCGCGGAGTAGCTGTTAAAAATCATGTTTTTAGTTGAAATTGTTATTTTTAGCTGGTTTTAGCGATTTGTTGTAAATTGCTATTTTGACGAGATATTTATAGAAAAATGTCATTTTTGACCAATTGGTGCAATTATTTAAAAAATTCAGTCATGTACCAGTATTTCAAACATTTGATTAAAATGTTAGTTCTGAGGACTTTGTGTCCTGCTGGTAGAGGTTTTGAAGTCTGGAAGTACCAGCCGGGTTGATACTTCCACGTGTTTTTATCTTAAATCGATAATTTTATTAATAAAAGTGTGATGGATCGTCACGGTGGTATCAGAGCCTGACCCAACCAGAGGTACGGATAGTGTAATTAGGACTGGGCGGGTGTCTCTGGCGGATGTTGTACGTGTGGTACACACTTGTGAGCCACCGCACTGTCGAGCTAGGGGTACACATTCTAGTAATGCTTGGGTGGTGGAGGTGATGAATCATGTGGTACATGATATTTGCTAAAAACAAAGTTTCTAAATTTTTGTCAACTGAATTTTGAGATAAAAATTTGGTTTTTTGGCTTTCCGGGATAAGAAACTCGATAGCTTATTCGCCGATAGTGTTGTTTGGTGAGAAATATATGTTGTAGCATAACAATATGCTTTATCATATCATGTTTTGGGCGTTGGTTTGAGGCTAAAACATGAACATTTTACTTTTATGCTTGGCATAAGTTGAGTGTTTGGTGCTTTTTGTATCAATTGAGTGTTTTTATTAATTGTTTACATATATATATATATATTATATATGATATGCCTTGAAACAATGTTATGTCACTTTTTGGTAGCTTGGTGGAGCTTCTGATAACTTGTGGAATGACAAAGTTAAAAAAAAAAAAAAAAAAAAAAAAAAAAAAAAAAAAAAACGAGTTCTTTTTTTTATTAAATTTTCGGGATGAAATTTCTTGTAAGTAGGGATAAATTGTGAGACCCCGTGTTTGCGAATCATTTAAAATACATGACTTTCTGACAAAGTATTATTTGGTGGTTGTTAACTTAGCAATGTTCATTGATTTAGTTAATTTTCTCAATTGATATGAACTTATAACTTTTTAGTGAAAATTGGAAGTGGTCAAGTGTACTTGTACTACAAAACTTTCCATGAATTTTTGGTTTCATGTACGCGCATGGTGAAATATATGGTTTTTGAGATTTCCTTAGTTGGGAGCTTTGCTTGACTAAACATTTGAGGTTAGGCCTGTCAATGGCCCGGGTCTGACCCAAACCCGACCCTGACCCGACCCTACAGAAAACTGGCCCATATAAACCCAAACCCGCCACACAACCCGTGGGACCCAGAACCTTGAACCCGGATATAAAATGGGTCGGGTCGGGTCAGACCCGTCTGACCCATGGGGCAGACCCAGACCCTTCACATGAATCGTGAATACATATCTCATTTGGGAGATCAGGTTTGAAACCTTGCTGCTAAGCCCAAGCTTCTTGCTCTTTTCTGGCCTTCATTGCAGATGAGGCTTAATGCGTAAGATTGTTTGATGTTTGATGAATGACAGGCCTATTTGAGGTAGTAAATATCATTCACATGCTTTTAGCTTGGTGTCACATGGATAGATTTACTTTTTGTTAATTGAATACAAATTACAATCAGTTTAGTGATATAGATAACCATTAGATATACGTGGCAGTAGTGGGTTCATTCAGAATGAGAGTAGTCACGTTAATTGATATTTGAGCAAGCACACTTGTGTTTTACCTACATAAATATTACATTAGGACTTGGGTATTCATTCTTTTACCGTATTGGGAAAGAAATACAGTTGCTACTATTATAGCTTGTGCGACAGAGAGTTTGAGGAATAGAGAAATGACTTCAAACAGAGAATAGGAAGTCTTTTTAGGACAAGTGAACTTCCCTTCGTATGTGTATTGGTTCGGCTTTTTGACTCTATATCAGGTAGGGAAAATCTAACTTCTGAGTTTCCTGCAGTTACGGTGTTTATTTGTATAAACTGTTGGTGTGATTTTACAACTTATTAGCTATATATGTGACTGCATGGTGATTAATAAATCACGATGTTAGTTTATTTGGTGTCGCATGCTGATGTGTAATAACTGGTTGTTGTGTTAAGTCGATTTTAGATTTCTACACCAGTGGTTAGGCGGTACCTACTGGGCTGTTTGGCTCACCCCTCTGTTGTACAGGTTTAGCCGGAGCGCGACTGGATCGCGAAGTAGCTGCTAAAATGCATGTTGGTTGAAATTGTTATTTTTAGCTGTTTTTAGCGATTTGTTGTAAATTGCTATTTTGACGAGATATTTATAGAAAATGTCATTTTTTACCAATTGGTGCAATTATTAAAAAAATTCGGTCACGTACCAGTATTTCAGACATTTGATTAAAAATGTTATTTATGAGGACTGTGTGTCCTGCTGGTAGAGGTTTTGAAGTCTGGAAGTACCATCCGGGTTGATACTTCCGCGTGTTTTTTACCGTAAATCGATAATTTTTATTAATAAAAGTGTGACGGGTCGTCATAGTGGTATTAGAGCCTGACCCAACCAGAGGTACGGTATCTGGGACTGGGCGGGAGTCTGTGGCGGGAGTTGTACGAGTGGTACACACTTGTGAGCCACTGCACTGTCGAGCTAGGGGTACACATTCTAGTACTGCTTGGGTGGTGGAGATGATGAATCATGTGGTACGTGATATTTGCTAAAAAAAGTTATTTAAATTTTTGTCAACTGGATTTTGAGATAAAAATTTGGTGTTTTGGCTTTCCGAGATAAGAAACTCAATAGCTTATTTGCCGATAGTGTTGCTTGGTGAGAAATATATGTTGTAGCATAACAATATACTTTATCATATCATGTTTTGGGCGTTGGTTTGAGGCTAAAACATGAACAGTTTACTTTTATGCTTGGCATAAGTTGAGTGTTAGGTGCTTTTTGTATCAAATTAGTGTTTTTATTAATTGTTTGCATATATGTATGATATGCCTGGAAAAAATGTTATGTCACTTTTGGTAGCTTGGTGGAGCTTCTGAGAACTTGTGGAATGACAAAGTTAAAAAAAAATGAGTTCTATTTTTTTATTAAATTTTCGGGACGTAATTTCTTGTAAGTGGGGGTAAATTGTGAGACCCCGTGTTCGCGAATCATTTAAAATACATGATTTTTGAAAAAATATAATTTGGTGGTTGTTAACCTAGCAATGTTCATTGTTTTAGTTAATTTTCTCTATTGATATGAACTTATGTCAAACTTTTTAGTGAAAATTGGAAGTGGTCAAGTGTACTTGTACTACAAAATTTTTCATGAATTTTGGTTTCATGTACGCGCATGGTGAAATATATGGTTTTTGAGATTTCCTTAGTTGGGAGCTTTGCTTGACTAAACGTTTGAGGTTAGGCCTGTCAATGGGCCGGGTATGACCCAAACCCGACCCTGACCCGCCCCTACAGAACCCGACCCATATAAACCCAAACCCGCCACACAACCCGTGGGACCCATACCCTTGAACCCGGATATAAAATGGGCCGAGTCGGGTCCGACCCGTCTGACCCACAGGGCTGACCCAGACCCTTCACATGAATCGGGAATACATATCTCATCTGGGAGATCAGGTTTGAAACCTTGCTGCTAAGCCCGAGCTTCTTGCTCTTTTCTGGCCTTCATTGCAGATGAGGCTTAATGGGTAAGATTGTTTGATGTTTGGTGAATGATAGATGCAAAGAGAGAGAGAGAGAGAGAGAGAGAGAGAGAGAGAGAGAGAGGGAGAGGGAGAGAGAGAGATCGAGAGAGAGAGAAATAAGGAATGATTTAATGAGAAGGAGGGAGAGGTGGATGGAGAGAGGGGTAACCAATTCAGGAAAATGAGAGAGGGAAAACCCCCTTGATTTTCTACACCAAACGAGGGGGATAGAATCTGCAATAGAATAGAAAATTAATGAGAGAAAAAATAAGAATAATTAATGTGTTTGAAAAACGATAATTACGAAATCAATGAGATGATAAGCAGATGAGAAGTAGTACCTATCTAAACAAACTAATCATATTAATTCTTTTTAAAAAAAACAAAGTAATCATAAACGTAGGAGACAAAGAAGGGAAGAAGAGGAAAACTGTTCATAACTAGCACGGGTTGGGTCCGGTCTCGCGGGTCAGACCCGTTGGGCCTGGGTCGGGTTTAGGTCTGAGGTTAAACGGGTCCTCCAACATTGGGCCGGGTCCGTGTCCACCATTTACAGGTCGGGTCCTTGTAGGGTCGGGTCGGGTCGAAACCCGGCCCATCGACATGCCTGTTTGAGGTAGTACATATCATTCACATGCTTTTAGCTTGGTGTCACATGGATAGACTTTACTTTTTGTTAATTGTATACAAAGTACAATCAATTTAGTGACATGGATAACCATTAGATATACTTGGCATTAGTGGGTTCATTCAGAATGAGAGTATTCACGTTAATTGATATTTGCGCAAGCACTCTAGTGTTTTACCTACATAAAATATTACATGTTGGGTATTCATTATTTTACCATATGGGGGAAGAAAGACAGTTTCTCCCTATTATAGCTTGTTCGACAGAGAGTTTGAGGAATAGAGAAATGACTTCAAACAGAGAGTAGGAAGTCCTGTTAGGGCCAGTGAACTTCCCTTCGTATGTGTATTGGTTCGGCTTTTCGACTCTATATCAGGTAGGGGAAATCTAACTTCTAAGTTTCCTGCAGTTACGGTGTTTATTTGTATAATCTGCTGGTGTGATTTTACAGCTTACTAGCTATTTGTTGACTGTATGGTGATTAATAAATCACGATGTTTGTGAATTTGGTGTCGCATGTTGATGTGTAATAACTGGCGGATGTGTTAAGTCGATTTTAGATTTCTATGCCAGTGGTTAGGCGGTACCTACTGGGCTGTCTGGCTCACCCCTCTGTTGTATAGGTTGAGCCGGAGCGCGACTGGATCGCGGAGTAGCTGCTAAAAAGCATGTTTTTAGTTGAATTGTTATTTTTAGCTGTTTTTAGCGATTTGTTGTAAATTGCTATTTTGACGAGATATTTATAGAAAAATATCATTTTGACCAATTGGTGCAATTATTTAAAAAATTCAGTCACGTACCAGTATTTCAGACATTTTATTAAAAATGTTATTTCTGAGGACTGTGTGTCCTGCTGTTAGAGGTTTTGAAGTCTAGAAGTACCAGCCGGGTTGATACTTTTGCGTGCTTTTATCGTAAAACGATAATTTTTTATTAATAAAAGTTTGACGGGTCGTCACAGTGGTATCAGAGCCTAACTTAACCAGAGGTACGGATATTGTATATGGGACTGGGCGGGTGTCTGTGGCAGATGTTGTACGAGTGGTACACACTTGTGAGCCACCGCACTGTCGAGCTAGGTGTACGCATTATAGTACTGCTTGGGTGGTGGAGGTGATGAATCATGTGGTACGTGATATTTGCTAAAAAAAAGTTTTTAAATTTTTGTCAATTGGATTTTGAGATATATGTTGTAGCATAACAATATACTTTATCATATCATGTTTTGGGCTTTGGTTTGAGGCTAAAACATGAACAGTTTGCTTTTATGTTTGGCATAAGTTGAGTGTTTGGTGCTTTTTGTATCAAATGAGTGTTTTTATTAATTGTTTGCGTATATATATGATATGCCTAGAAATAATGTTATGTCACTTTTTGGTAGCTTCGTGGAGCTTCTGAGAACTTGTGGAATGACAATGTTTAACAAAAAAAACGAATTCTTTTTTTTATTAAATTTTCGGGACAAAATTTCTTGTAAGTGGGGTAAATTGTGAGACCCCGTGTTTGCGAATCATTTAAAATACATGATTTTTTGACAAAATATAATTTGGTGGTTGTTAACTTAGCAATGTTCATTGTTTTAGTTAATTTTCTCTATTGATATGAACTTATGTCAAACTTTTTAGCCAAAATTGGAAGTGGTCAAGTGTACTTGTACTACAAAACTTTTCATGAATTTTTGGTTTCATGTATGTGCATGGTGAAATATATGCTTTTTGAGATTTCCTTAGTTGGGAGCTTTGCTTGACTAAACATTTGAGGAAGTACATATCATTCACATGCTTTTAGCTTGGTGTCACATGGATAAACTTTACTTTTTGTTAATTGTATACAAAGTACAATCAGTTTAGTGACATGGATAACCATTAGATATACGTGGCATTAGTGGGTTCATTCAGAATGAGAGTATTCACGTTAATTGATATTTGAGCAAGCACTCTAGTGTTTTACCCACACAAATATTACGTATTGGGTATTCATTCTTTTACCGTATTGGGGAAGAAAGACAATTGCTCCCTATTATAGCTTGTTCGAAAGAGAGTTTGAGAAATAGATAAATGACTTCAAACAGAGAGTAGGAAGTCATGTTAGGACCAGTGAACTTCCCTTCGTATTTGTATTGGTTCGGCTTTTCGACTCTATATCAGGTAGTAAAAATCTAACGTCTAAGTTTCCTGCAGTTACGGTGTTTATTTTTATAAACTGCTGGTTTGATTTTACAGCTTATTAGCTATTTGTTGACTGCATGGTGATTAATAAATCACGATGTTTGTGTATTTGGTGTCGCATGCTGATGTGTAAACACTGGCTGTTGTGTTAAGTCGATTTTAGATTTCTACGCCAGTGGTTAGGCGGTACCTACTGGGCTGTTTGGCTCACTCCACTGTTGTACAGGTTGAGTCAGAGCGCGACTGGATCGCAGAGTAGCTGCTAAAAAGCATGTTTTTAGTTAAAATTGTTATTCTTAGCTGTTTTTAGCGATTTGTTGTAAATTGCTATTTTGACGAGATATTTATAGAAAAATGTCATTTTTGACCAATTGGTGCAATTGTTTAAAAAATTCAGTCACGTACCAGTATTTTAGACATTTGATTAAAAATGTTATTTCTGAGGACTGTGTGTCCTGCTGGTAGAGGTTTTGACGTCTGGAAGTGCCAGCCGGGTGATACTTCCGCGTGTTTTTATAGTAAATCGATAATTTTTATTAATGAAAGTGTGACGGGTCGTCACACCTAGCATTAACATTTAGTAACTAAAATGAGTTTTAGCATCACTTGATGTTACGCGTACATTTCATACTACGCTATGCGTATAAAATAAAAGTTTCTTGATAATGAGAGATCACATGTAAGCACCACGAGTATTTGTTCGATTTGAGCTTCGAGGACGAAGCTCTCTTTAAGGGGGGAGGATGTAATACCCCGTTTTTATTATATGGGTAATTGATGTATTTTTTTTAAGTTTTCAAGTTACTTTTCAAAGTTATTTGACAAAGGGGGAGGTAGTTGTAGTTTCAGAAAGAATATACTAATAAAATTGGGAGTACAAGTTGTAGTTTGTAGAAATTTCAATACCTTACAAGCAATTGAATAAAAGATAATTAAATAGTGTTAATATAAAAAAAAGACTTGTTTCCCAAAACACACCTGCAAAATTTTGTCTCCCAACACATTTTCCCTCTCTCTCCCCGTCACTTCTCTCTCTCCTCCCCTTATCCTATTTCTTCTCCTCCTTCTTCTTCTTCGGGCAACACCACCACCCCCGAGACCAACACCCTCACCACCTCCTCCACCGCTTCTCTCCCTCTCTGTCTCTCTCTTTCTCTGCCGAATCAGGTGCAGAAGCAGCAGCAGTAGAAGCAGCGGCCGCAGACCGCCACCACCGCCGCTGCCTCTCCGACGAGAAGACCCACCACCGCCACCACCTACTTCTCTCTCTTCTTCGATATCCCTATCGCTCTCTCTGTGGCTCAGCATGACCAGGATACCACCGTAGAAGGCAGCGAAAGCAGCAGATTCGTTAGCCACAACCGCCGGAGTCGCCGAACCTCAATGGTTTCCAGCGAGCTTCGAGCCTGATCAAACCGAGGCGACCCACACCTTCTTCTTCGTCACAAGAAACTCCTGGATGTCCGACTGATCTTGAGGAGGCCTCAACTGAGGCCAATAATAGTCGGAGAAAGCCCCGTCGAGCCCCACCTCCGGTGATCTTGACCCACTCCGTTTCTTCACCATTTCTCATGATTCTTTGACTGGGTATGCACAAAATCTCCTCCTTAGTGGTTTTTTGAAATCAAAATCGTGTCTTACGACCTTGAACCCATGTTTTTATTGGTGAGTTTGAGTGTTCATGGTTGGGGGACTCAATTGCGATTTTGCAGAAAGTTTTTTTGGGGTGGGGTTATTTTGTCTTTTCAGAAACTTAAGGGGGTGCAAATGACTTTTGCTAAAATTTTAGGATACTAGATGCAGTTTACAATTTCAGAATCGTTAATAAACTTAGTTTTTCTTTTATTTGTTTAGATTATTATTTATAATTAATAATTATATCTTTAATAAGTTGGTAGGGGGTATTATTTGCACAATTTGAAACTTGGAGGGTATGTATTGTTGAATCTGAAACTATGTTTCTTGAGTAAGCCATTGTTTGTCCTTCAAAAAAAATAATGGGGAGCTAAATATCGTTTACATAACACTATATATATATATATATATATATATATATATATATATATATGAAATTTAAAATAGGAAGTTTGAATTAAAGTTATTTTCTGAATATTCTAATTTTCATTCCAACTGTATAGAAGTGATTTTGGTATTGAAATTTTATTTCGTATATGCATTACAAAATAAACTAGAGTTGCATAATATATTGGGCCTATTTATTCAGTAATCAATGTTGTTTTGTGTAACTAGTTAATCTCAAAGTGTCGTAGATTGACATTCTAAATGAATTGGTTGTCTTAATATCGCTTTTAGAATAAACTAGTTAGAAATAAATTTGAGAAATAATTATGAATAGTTTCTTTATTTAATACTTTATCTTTATCTAAATTAAAAATAATTATCTCTCATGCTTATAAATAGATGTTAAATAGTACTTATTTTTTTAATAGATATTTTCATGGTAGCACCTCCTAAACAAGTTAGTATATAGTCTTTTTATGTCACTATTAAGAACATATCTCCAATAATTAATTTTGTAAACTAAACAATTTATTTCCTATAGAGAAATTACTTTAGCAAGGTAAAATGAAATTGTAAGAATCCTACTACCTATATAAAAGAAGTTACAGCCACTTTACGTGGCAGTGGTGGTCCAATCACGTGCTGCCAATTCGGACAAAGTGCCAGCGAAATGCCTACGTAATTGTGACGTGTAGAAAAGGTCGGTTATGCCCTTGCTGACGTGGAACAGGTAGGTTGTGGTTGAAGGGCGATATGGTCATTTTGAATGTTCTTTGCCTGGTTTATTCGTCTGCTGTTTGGTGTGGGTGGGTCCGGTATCACGAGGCTTCTGAGAGAAACCAGCTTCAAACAGAAGCTTCGTTGTTCTCTCTCATCTCTCTCTGTCCTCTCTTCCACCGCGTAGCTCTCTCTCTCTCTTTCTCTCTCCGGTGGCGGAAGAAGAAGAACGTCGTCGACTGAAATCTCTGCGTCTTCGGCGTCGTTCTAGGTTTGCGCCATGGATTCAGATCCGTCCAAGTCTATTGTGGCGGTGCCTCTAGGGTTTGTGGGTTTCTCTGGTGATTTCAAGGTACCCCTCTATTGCATGTTGTTTTTGCTTGATTTGGATCTTCCTTTGTTGCAGAAACCCTTCCAAGAACTGAATCCAAACCTCGATCAATCACTCGCATTCTCCGCCTCTGTCTCTTCTCTCTCCGTTCGCGAATCGACGGCAATCGGAAACCCTCGAATTTGAGGAGTTCCGGCGCTCAAGAAACAACCATGAACGCCCCAATCATAGGTATCGCGAAATTTGTGATTTTTAGGGCTAATTTCTGCAATTGGGTTAATGGGTTCTGATTTTTTTGCCTTCTTTTTGTGAAGATCCGAAGTGATAGAGGAGTATTTGGAACATGGGGTCATGAAATGCATTGCCTTCAATCGAAGAGGAACCCTTCTCGCTGGTAACTTAAAGAACTTAACTTTATTTATTTGAGGTTGAAAGTTCTGATTTTTCTTGACATTCTGGATCTCTCGATCTTGTGCTTTGCCAGTAAACCGGAAGGCGGTGGTGAAACTGTAATTGCTAGACTGTAATTCAGGTACTCTATTCTCTCCCCTTCTCTGCGCATGTGCTTTTTGTGGGTTTGTTTGGATAACTGTTTGGTTGTGAGATTTGGTTCTCAATTAGACTGCAAACGAGGTATTTCAGTTCTATAACTTTTGCCTACAATCCCATTCTTAATTTGTGATGATTCATGTTGGAGGTTATGATTGCATCACATAGTATTCCTTCGCAATCCAGCTTAGCTGTTGTTTCAGTTTTGCATATTCTGTTGGCTCAATTTCACTTTCGCCCCCTTCTGGTTTTGGTGGGTACGAGGCTGTGATGATCAATTCTCTCAATCAAATGATTCAGTCACGGAGAGTGAACCGTGTGTCGGCGGGGCTACTCGGAGGTCTTCCGACCACCGTAGTTGCAGCCACGGCTGATTACTCTAACAGATCTGAGCCTCTGGAGCGTTTATTTGCATTTGGATGGTAAGCAGTAATGATTTTGGCTTTTTCTTTTCATAGTTACAAACTTCAGAATCCATGAATAGCCTCTCACTCTCACCGAACTCGAATCTCTGGAAAGAAAAAAAAGTAAAATACTAACTGAGTTTGAGTGAGAAGACATAACGAGTGATTGTGACAGGCATGCTTGTCTTTATGACAAGTGATGGACATAATGCGGATGGCTATGTTAGAGCTTCAAGCATGTATAACTTACTAAAATTTTAGAATGAATACGTCTCTTAGTTCTTTTTAAAATTAAGAAATAAGTATCTGAGTACGTTCTTCATACATCTATTATTTCATCACCAATATCCTAGATGAAGTCATGAAGGTGCTTTGTGAAATAATACGAGTCAATGAGGTCAATTGTTAGTAGTTGCCTTTGTGAAGTGGATTCAATTGGCTCTGGATGCGAAGATTAATGTTGAGAGCTTGAAGTTGACTTTTGCTGGATTTCCATGCATTTATTTTGCTTAAGTGACATTCCCTTCGATATGTTTTTCTCAAGAAATATATTATTTGCATACCTTTTCTAATCTATATTGCGGTGTGGCTGTTTTTATTTTACTTGATTATGATCTTTTGTGAAATGTTACTGATTGTGGCTTTCTTTCTGGAAAGGTTTATCACAATGGAGTTCTACATATTGGTAAGCAAAGTTTGACTCTGCATTTATGTTGTAGTGATTGCAGTTTTTTTTTTTCTTTTTTTTTTTTGAATATGACCGATGTCGATCTAAAATCGCCTACGGTTGTGAATTGGAATGGGCTGTTTCATGAGGTTCTTTCAATTTCAGAATCATTTCGGCAGGATTTGTTGAAGTCTGGGGCAATGCCCTTGGTTGCTGTGATGTAAGTTCTTCTCAGCTATCTGATATATTTTTTTAATAATCTTCCGCCACCTAAAATTCTTGAGAAAGTCTCAAGAAAGCAATGCGGCTACTTATTGGCTTATCCTAATTTCCCTGTCCAGGTGTCGGCTCTGCATTGCAGAATCGGTGGACCTGCTGGAGATGCTTTTGTTTAAAATTTTACGAACAGGTGGAGGAAAGAAACAAAGTGTAAAGAGTCGGGACTGCGTCTTAAAAGGAATATATTTGGTTTGATGTTGCTGTGATAAAGAGAGAGAGAGTGTATATCGTGGATTCTAAGCCCTGCCAAGCCTTCTACAAAAGTTGGAACTCATTTACATCTGCTCCGGAGGATGAACACTTGGTACGGGTTTCCAAAGAAGATCATCCTGAAAATTGGCATGTTCAAGTTCGCCATTGAACTTTTCCACATCTTTGAAACGGGGTATTAAGAACAGTATGTATAGCTATTTATCTTTGCAATCTCATTTGATATTGATCTCTTGATCTTGTGCTTTGCCAGTAAACCGGAAGGCGGTGGTGAAACTGTAATTGCTAGGGTTTTCCGGCAAACTGTACTTCAAGGATATGTGTTGTCTATGAACTTTGATTGCTTTGGGGCTTATGATTTTAGGATTATGATCAACGGCCCGCTTTCTGGCTATATTTAAAGGTCTGGTGTGTTGCTGTCAGAGGCTATGATGATACCTTTCTGAAGCCTGCAACTCATACTACAATTCGATTCTTCTCTTGGCAGGGCAACCTGTTGCAGCCATGCCCGAGAATCACCGTAGTCTGATTGCAGTCAGAGATCTGAGCCTCTTCTCTAGCGTTTATGTAACTTGATGTTCTGTGCGTTCTACTGTCTCGCACAATTATTCATAAGGAACGTATAATGAAAGAATGGATGGGTGGTTTGCGTGGCAAATATTCTCCACGCTGGACCATTTGTGTGCTCGGTTCTGCCAGCTAAATAGTGACGTGGCAGTAATGTCTGTTTTTAGATTATGATCAACGTCCCGCCTTCTTGCTATATTAAAAGGTGTGGTGTGTTGCTGTCAGAGGCTATGATGATACCTTTCTAAAGGCTGCAACTCATACTACAATTCGATTCTTCTCTTGGCAGGGCAACCTGTTTCAGCCATGCCCGAGAATCACCGTAGTCTGATTGCAGTCAGAGATCTGAGCCTCTTCTCTAGCTTCTCTGTAACCTGATGTTCTGTGCGTTCTACTCGCTTGCACAATTATTTATAAGGAAATAAATAAGAATATGGCACCCAAATCTTTGTCAACCAGTTACTTCTTGAGTTCTTGTATTATCCGAGGTACGAATGTCCAATATGTGACATCTTTGGAGTTGGAATCTGCAATGATCTTAGTAACTTACGCATTACGCACCAGCCGGTACTACCTATATAAAAGAAGTTAAGGGGGGTTTGCGTGGCAGATATTGTCCACGCTGGTCCATTGATGTGCTGCCAGATCGGTGGTTGTGCCAGCGAAATAGTGACGTGGCTTTAATGACCTTTTTGCCCCTCGGTTATTGTTGTGGTGTGTGTTAATGTTGAAGGTTATTTTTGTCAAAGATTACAGCCTGATTGGTTTATGTGTCCTTCACTCACGCGGCTTCGAAGAGAAGCCATTCCACTGGTTTCTAGAGAGCTCAGATTATACCAATTATGCTCTACAAATTCTCCCGAATCCCATGCCATTCAGTAGTTTGAGTTTGTTTTCGGCATTCATTAGACATTTTTCATAAGCTTTTGGGCTCATAATGATGATCTTGAACCAATTATTTGAGTTCGTATATGATGTCATCATAGTTGTTATCTGTGTTGTGGAGAGATTATCAGTTCTTATCTTACCCTCTTTTTGTCTGAGTAGTTCACAGGTGATGAAACAATTCGTCACCACATGATGGGACATTGCCATCACTCTCTCAGTACAATACAAAGATTGAACAAATTCAGGGTATGAATCTGTTTGTGTCTGTTTTTTTCGTTGTTGTTTGTAATTTGTGAGGTTTTCTTTGGTTTTCTGAGTTGCATGTGATGGATGTGGGTGTTGTTGTGTTGCAGGTTGATCTTCTGTTATTTGTGTTGGGAAGCTGTTGTGGTGCGCTCTGCTTGTTTCCTCCTGCATCGCTTCCGGTGCGTTTACTATTCTTTGTGTTGGTAATTTGTGTCTGTTTTTGTTGTTGTGTATGATTATTGTGGTTTGTTATGTATGTTTTGGCCAACCGCCTTGAGATTGTTGTGACGACAGCGTGAGAAGAAGACGAAGATCGTCGACTGATCATTCCCCCTCCTCTCTCGATCTCGATGTGGTGGCGGTAGGCATCGACGAAGCCAGAGGCGATTCATGAAAGTACTATTGTTCGAGCGGCGAGGGAGACGGAGAGAGAACCATACGCTGCACACTCATCTTCTTCGGTGACCTGTGGCGAGGCTATACTTCAATTTCTGTGTTTGCTCTTTACTTCAGGTAAGACCCTCTCCGATTTCTGTGTTTGCTGTTTCTTCTATGACCTAAACCTCTTCAATTTCATTTTGACTACATGTTGTGAAACCAAAATCTCTTCAATTGCTTTGTCTCAGCAGCAGAAGCTGCAAATGCAGAGCGAGCATCAACAACAACCTCATCCCTTCAGGTAAAGTGAATGTGATCCTCTAAAATCGCTAATTTTTCTTTTTGATTGTTTTCCCCGATAGTTGCCACTTCAATTGTTGTGATATATGAATGTGTTGTGATTTTTTCTATTTCAGGCTTACACAACTGAGCTGGGAACAGTGGTGGCAAGGTCTGAGCAAGGAAAGGATATGCCTCTGAGGTAAGCGGTATATCAATAATTAAGCAACATTAGAGAACAAAAGGTACACATATATCTCACAATCAATATCTCATAAGTGTTATTAGCTGCTCATATCGGTGGGCTCACTTGCTTATATGAATTCTTAGGCTGCTGTTACTTGGGTCTTCTATTAATGTCGTTACTCAGTTGAATTAGACAGTAAACCCGTCGCCCTTTCCGGGTTCCTGAGACAGTGAAAACCTGCAAATGATCTCTGGTATTATGTGGTAGAATTCCATTAGGTAGATATAATTTAAACTACAACGTTTATCTCTTGGTGTTATAAATAACTCGTTTTGGAAAGCTTAGCTTTTCCTGAGTGCTTCTTACAACATTTTTTGTTTCTGAATCCTTGAAGTAGAGAATATGCTGTGTTCTTCATTGTGTGTTATTGTGAAGATATGTGAGTATTAGCTTCATTTACAAAGTATATGTTATGGTTTGTTTGTACACCGCTGTAACTGAATCTGTCAATAAAATGATTGAAAAGTTATTATAATTGCTGTGTGATCTTGCAAGTCTGGTAGGTTGTCTGCCTCTTGCTTAGCCTAAATACATGTTGTACTATGATCTAATGGGAGTCATAATGGTTGTGTAAATTATTGTTGCATGTTCTTTTGACCTTATATTGGTGAGACATGTGCCCCTCGTTTGCCTATATATACATTTTTCGCTATGATCCAATGGACTCATACTGATTGTGGAAATTGTTCTTACAAGGCTGATGGATATACATACAATTCAGTAGCCATCTTACATACTTCTGGTTGTTAAAGGCTGGACAAGGATTCATAATGATACATCTGAACTGTCAGAAATCTGATGGCTCAAAATACGTAGAGAGACCAACACATCCTTATAATGTCGATATCATCAGGATATTTTCATTAGCAGAAATTATTACCTTTGGCATATCAGTATTACAAACATAGGTCTGTGTGTCTGTCAAGCACGTCACACCGGTTTAGATTTCCTTTAGAAACTGAGGATACTTATGCTAATTCGGCTGACAGAATGTTGCGTAGTTGAGCTGTTTTGGGTTTCAAATATCCTAGCATTTTATCATAAGTAGTCAAAATTATCATTAGTTATATTAAAAGACCATATCTTTCATAAGCTTAATTCTCGTAATCTTGATTGTGAAATTTAATAAATGTGCCTACTGGATGGACAAAGCTACTCCATGCATGTCCAGGGATGTCCGTACAGAGTATGTGTTCTTCACCCAGATACAGCATTTTATTAGAAAGTGTTGGAACCTTCTCTTTAGAGCTCCTACATATTCTCATACATAGGATGATGAACATGGGCCTTCAAGATTAGCAAGTAGATGCAAGCTGTTTTAGCTAGCTCGTGTCATAACAAATGCCGTTCTAAGGAGTAAAAGCAACTGTGATCTCGATGACAGGGGGTAGAGGTGGTAGCTCGGTGACTTTGTTCTTTTCCAAGCTCCATAACCTTGATTCTAAACTATGTCAATGTTTTCCTTTCTTTTTCTGTTTCTTCAATCCACTACTGTAAGTGGTTTCATTTTGTCTCTTAGTTTGGAGCCCAAGTTGATGTTAAAAAATATCGGTTTTGTGAACTGCACTTGTAAAGAGGTACGGGAATGAGAAATCATTGTACCAACATATCCATGTCAATTTTAAAATGGTTCAGTCTCTTATAATTTGCTGAATTAGGTCTGAAGAAAGAGCTCAAGTGTGTTATATAGTAACTATTTTTTACTCAAGGAATTAATACACTATAGGGAAATTAGAAATAGGCCGTAATTCTTCATAAAAAGAAAGAAAAAAAAAATAGTCAGTACTTGTCTAGGCAGTGCTCTAGGAGTACCAATAGTACCTTGTGGTGAATGTTCCATGTGAGCCCTAACGTGCCGTGTCAGTTATGTGGGTGTAGTTTGACTATTTATTAGTTTCCTCCTAAGATGCAAGGGAACTCCTTGTAGGATGACTTCCCCGTTCTGGGAAATTCTCGAACTCCGGAACTCTGCAGGAACGCTCCTGGAACGCCACATGGCGTTTTGGTAAAATCAATGAGGAACTTCCGGGGGATGCGTTCCCCCTTTCCGAAACGTTTTGGAAACGTCCTTGGGTTAAAAATAACGCTCGGGTGTCTTTTAAAGTTTTAATAAATTCATAAAGATACGGGATGTTACTTGTACGATTCATATTACTAATCCTATCAAGATTCTCGACCCGAATCTAAACTCTAGCCGCTTATACTTCAACGGAGGGAAAACAATTTGGATACTTTCAAGGCTATTGAATAACCCCAAAGACTTTGATGCCCTCTGATTTCTCAAATACCTCAGACATGTTTATTGAGTAATGTGTTCTTCTTGCATTTATCTTAATGTTGTATTTTTCTTAATTACTGTCGTCCCGATTTCTTAAAATTGCTGTTCCGGTGTCGCCGTCTCATCCCCGTTCCCGTTTCAGTGCTACATAGGTTTCTTCGTTCTGTGATCTGGAACATGACAACTTCACACATGATACTGGTGAGTAGGAAAAATTACATAGGTTGGTCCCTGCTCTGGTGTGATAGATATACTATTTCAATGGAAAGATCTTCTGATGAATATCATAACAAATAAATCTAAAAGATATGTCTCATTGGTGAGCACAGTATCGTACACAGAGATCCAATACAGGTAGATTTATGTCCCTATAACAAATTGTAAAAAAGCAAACTTTCATAGCAGCAGTTAACCTGATTAGTTTGTCTGCTATTGAAAATGTGGACAATCAATATCACATGGACTAATAACAAGGGAGGTGAAATATAAGGGGTGGCTAACGATACACAATTTATTTGAGATGATCTGTTGTGGTTGAATACATGAATTTTATTAGAACGAGGAATTTTTGTTTAATCAGCTCGGTATGGGGACTCAGGGTTGGATAGTACTTCCCCGTCCAGCCACTTCCAAATGAAGTAGCTGAATAATATGGGGCGCATGTCCTAAATATATGATATGGTATTGTGATAGTGTTTGAATCAGCCTGTAGTTGTTAGTTGTGGTCGAGGAGACTCATTTTCACCTCGCGCAGAGTTTCAGCTTTGTTGTCCCTGCTTCTGCTCAGTTCTCATGATATTTCTCTTTGTTCCTGAATTTCGAAGCTCAAGCCTTTGGAGCCATTTGGATGACTAACCACTATATAGAAAACTTAAAAAAAAAAAGACAAAAATGTTTCGCAAATAATATTTTTAGAGTTTACTTTTTAACACTTATAATTACTGGATTAACGTTTATTCAAATACCCCAAAATGTAAGGTTCAAATAAGCTCAATAATGTTGTGGTGTCCGAGAAATTAAAGCAATGATATCACATATCCATATCTCATTAATTAAATTTTTATCAAATGCTCTGTCGTTTGGAGCCTCTTCATGCTTCCCTTTCTATGATTCTTTGTTCTTATCAAGCTTGGTGCTGTGATTCAGTATATATTATTTTATTTAAATATCGTAGGAGAATTTGCCCAGTGATTTATGAATGGGAACAAAAGAAAGTGATTTTCGTCAGTAATGAAAGTAATCCGCCCTGTTTCGGAGGAGAAGAAATCGAAGAAAGCAAAAAAAAAAAAAAAAGATATGGTTTGGCAAGGAGAAATTGCATGTTCCTACTTCTGATTCATCGCCTTGGACGTTGCAACTTCTTCAACGCCTGGGTTCTTCACATTTTGATTGCGAGTTGTCTATTGCAGGTTTGGAGGCTCGGATCAGCTATTCGTGCAGCTGATACTGCCAACGATTTAGTAGCAAGCAAGAAGAGGGCTAGAGAAGACGGAGACGGGATTCTAAAAGCCCGGAGAAAATTAACGCTGCCATGACATGGGTATTCAATAGCTACACAAATAAGCAGCTTTTAGGGGAGTTTCTACAACTGGGTCGAAGAAGGAAATTATGCACATCTCTGTGCCATTCCACAGGACTCTAGAGGAGTTCACCGGTTCACCGGTTCTTCAGGAAACCTAGGTCAGATGACCCTGTAATTTGACATTTTCTGTCTGTTTTATTCTTCTTCTAGGCTTTTTTGGTTTCCTGAAGAAAGGTTATTAAGGCATAATTAGCTGTTAAGTTTGTATTTTTATTTCAACACTCTGGCACTTAAGGCATAATTAAGGCCTAATTAGGTGCATGAAATGATTGTGCAGGTTTGTGCGGCTACGTGACCTTTGTTAGGCGCAGTATTGGCGGTTAAATGATGGTGGACGTTATGGTAATGTGTCCAGTGACCATTCTCAACCAGTATCCCATCTCAGCATTTTGTTTATAGTTTATCCCTGACCTTGGTTTATCTTCGCTTTTATGCAGTCGTGTCGTTCTGTTCTAGGAAGCATGAAAATTGAGGTCCACACCCAGGATTTGTCCGTGCTCAGATTGAAAGTAAGCTCCAAATCCAGTTCACTTTGAGCATGAAAAATAGAAAATTCTGCATCATGCTTTCTGTCATATGTCAGACTGAGGAATCTTGGCCTTTTTCTCTTGTTTGCAGGAGGCCTAGACCGCAGGTACAGCATCATGCAAATCTATCTGAATGGATGGGTCGTGGGCTACATATCACCCTTTCAGCAGCATTGCGTCCTTCAGATGCTAAATTGTGTTGCTGGTGAGGTTTTGTATTTACTTATTTTAGTTCTGTCATCTGTTAGACCAAATCTTCAGATTTTTAGTCTGTATGCACATAAAATCAAACCGTTGATTTCAACAGGTTAATTTGAGTTATTGATGTTAGCATCTTCTATTCTTTCTTTTCTAGGAACAACTCATTTGGATGGTCAGATGATGACCGTCGCTCTTCAAATTTTAAGACCAAGATAGAAAAATTAAAATTCTCTTACTGTGAACATATTTCAAAAAGATAACTTTATTACTTAAGGATGTATTGACCTACGGTTTTTCTTTCAATTTTACTTTAGCATGCTGCTATGCTTTTCTGCAGAAAACTGATGCATACATAACTGTGGATAAAGACAGGAGCGATAACTTTGTCTATTTGATCCTTTGTTTGCAACAAGATCACTAATCTGTCATATTGTACTTTGTCATCTGCTCGCGAATACTTCACTCAAACTGGTGAAAGAAGTGCTCCATCAAGAATACCCGTTCTTCGAAGAAGAGTCTCGAATCTTGAGCTTCAGGAGTCTTATAAATGCAAACTGATTGCCTTTCAATTATATGTGGACTATAAATCAACTTGCGCATCTGAATTCAACTTCTATTATTGATATTGTTGTGCTTTTTTTTTTTTTTTTTTTTTTTTTTTTCTTCTTTTTTTTTGGGCTTAAAAACCGTACGCACAATTGATTTAAGTTCCTTCACATAGATGTTTGTCATAGACTTCTGATGCTTATATCTACATTTCATGTTTTACATCAATGAAGTACTGTGCTGATCATTCAAATGGCTTGTTGGCAGTCGCAAGCAAAGGGAAACAGTTGCAAGAATTGATATCACATGCGGGGCCAACTGTGGTGGATTTGCAACGCTATTTGGAACTGGAAAAGGTGTATTTTTCTCTTCAAGCGTTTATTCAATTTGGATGTTATATCCATCTTTAGCAATACATATGAGCAAATCTGATCCACATAATCTTGGAAATGATCTAAAGGGGCTGTTAGTGCTTTGGATGAAGAACATTTTGTTCCACTCCACAACGATCAATTGTTGCTACTTCTGCTGTTTCTGGGGAAGGTATTAGTGCTATGTCTGTTGGCTACAATTCGAATAGTATTTTCATTCTAAGGTGTTCATGCTCTCATTCCAAGTCCATTCACTTCCATCGTCGAATTTGTTCAGATTGGACTCCGGCTATTGACATTCAATGATCACCAAAGAAGGATCTCCGTGCTGCGATGCTTAAGAGCCGTTTTGCAGAGACAATATTCAAAGCTAAAGTCGCCAATCGTGTAAAGCATCTATCTGATTCCAATTACTCCGTCCCAAAACGCGTTCTTTGTTTTCTTCGAGCATTTTAGGAGATGAACTCACTACCTATGCTAATAATCTCTTGCTTTGCCTATGCTAATCGTCTCTTGCTTTGCCCCTTTTTTTTCCGCTTTATCTGTTTCCCAAACTGTCATTTGATTCGATTGTGTTTGGGTTTACCAACGGCTGGGAGGCAGTGATGATAAATTTCTATGGTTGCAATTCAGATGACGATTCTGACCTGCATCTTGGCGGGGAAACTAGAGCGAGCCTCACCTCTCGTTGTTGTTGTAGCCATGGCGGTGTCATCGTAGCCTGATCGCATTCACTGATCAGAGCCTCTACAAATTACTGCATATGCATATCTGCGTCACAGGGTAGCCAGTGCGAATCTTTACGTGCCATTGTATGGTCACTGCCACCGCTTCGTATTTATCATTATTGAGGGGTGAAGGCATTGCACCCGATTAAGGCCGAACTTGAAATACTGCTGATGTCGCGTAGTAGCCTAAGCTTCTGAGTATGTCTGATTTCTGAGTGTGTGGATTGTGTCAAACATGCTTAAGCTCTCAACTTATACCACCACATGACTTCAGACGTACGCATATTTTTTTTTTTTTTCAGAATTGATCTTCGATCTAATTCAGACGTACCCATATCAGTGTTTGTCTGCGCTGCCGCAGTTGTGATGCTGTGTCTGTTTCTCGGTACGCTGTTGTTTTGTGATCGGCGCAAAACAAATATGAAATATTATAAGTAGGAAATTGATGGAGTTATCTGACGCTTATACATGGATGCACGTTGTGTTTATCTGTGTTTCTCTTAGTTTTTGATTCTGGACCACGGAGGTTATTTATTTCAATCGTTATTTGTTAACCTGTAGTAGGAACTCGTACTTGCTGTGATTTGTACGATTTATTACTGATTTAAAATTTAAAGCATAATCAGTTGTTGAATTCAATTTTAAGTAGTAGCCAATTTGTTAGTACTCATAGTTGGCGTTTTTTGTTCTAAAAATAAAGCACAATCGGAGTACTTGGGCCTTTTCTTTTCTTTTTTGTCTGGAAACTGATATTACCGAAGTGATTTATTATGCCCAGTTGGAGGATTTTTCATCATGCTCTTCCAGTAGCAAGTAAGCTTATTAGACGAGGAGTTAATGTGTCAGAGGGGTGTAAGTTATGTGACAGACCAAGCTAGCCTGTCATCCTCATGCAAAGCGCATAGTTTTTAACTCAGTATCACCCCAAGAAGTTGAGGATAAGAAGGAAATTATTTTCACATATGATGTTGAGTTTCATGTAAACTACCTCTCCCCTAGGACATCTTTTTGAAATATGAACTTCAGCGGTATATTGTTCTGGTGATCCCTGTTATATCTTGCTGTTAGGAAACTGCCAGTAAACTCAAGCAATGATGAAAACCAGCAGTAATATATCAGCTCTTACATAAGTAGGGTACATCCAGATTTAGAAATAACTTATTTAAATTAGAATCAACAGTTGGTATTTATATAGGTTTCTACTTTCCCATATGTAGTAATTACAATCTGATATGCTATACATTTTAATAAAAAAAACGGCAATCGCATCGCAGGAATTTCAGATGGAAGCGATATGAAAAGGGTCTTGTTGTCCCTAGCAGAAGACCAGATCAGGAATCATCAATTCTTTATCAACATGGCTTTCATGTTAGTTTAATAGGCCAATATGCTGGGGTATGCAGTAAACCCGCACGTGTCATCATATTGTTCTTTGTTGCTTATTTGGATGTTGTTAATCCCCAAGGATGATCCTTTTACCCTACCTATTTCAGAGCAATGATATTTGGGTGGGTACTATGGCGGGTCAATTCACGAAGCGAAGATCAAACTCATTCCAAGAAAAGGATGGTGTGAAGCTACAAGATGCAGATGATACAACATCAATGGAGATGCCTTTGATTTGAAACGACATCAGACCCACAGAGGATGATCAAGGCTTATTGCCACGCTGCAGTGACACTGAACCACTTGAGGGCTTTAACCATTGGTGGTTATGCTGCTATACAAAGGCTTACTCAGTTGAATTTGGATTCCACCGCCCACAGCGAACAGGGAGGCAGGTATATCTTCGGCATCTTTTTTATTTCCCCGCGTTTATTCATTTGCAGTGGAGTGTCTTGGTGAAGTATGTGATTCTCGGTCAATTATTCATAGCGCTATGTCGTACATGGCAAATAAAATGGCTTGGTTGGTCTTTTATGTTTTCCAACTCATGAACATTGCGTGTTTCCCATTTGATGCTGGAGCCTGTAATTATGCAACGAAGGGATGCAAGCCACTGGGGCTGGTTTGCTTCGGATACGTTATCTCTCTCTTGCTCTCTACTGTTTAGTGTTTACGCAATATGGGAACGGGTGTAAAGAGGAATATACCATCAATCTTAATTTGAGAGTATACCCGGTGGAGCCTTATAATATGTTGTGCTGGCCCCTGTAATAATTGTACTGAAGATACATCGTCTTCTTGACATTCAGTGTTTTTAAAACGCTTGGATTGGTGGTTAATGCTTATGTCCTGCATATCCTTGAAATGATTCGCCAGAGTAAATGTGTTACTTGGCTAAAGTACAGTGTCGTCTAGGATTCTGGTAGGAGTAGATGTGGTCTGAAATTCCTAGCTAAATACATACTTATTTGATATGTTTGATTTCTCATTCAGTTAGTAGTAAAACAATCATGTCCGAATCTATTTAGGACCACTCTGGTAGGAAGCTATTTAGGTTCAGTATCTTCAGTAATGCACTTTCTCTGCCACACTCACTTTCCCATGCTTTGTTGGTCTCGACCATTATTCTGTACTCCCTGTTACCTTTGCTGTAACGTAGTAAGGTACTTCATACCTTCTGGTTTTTTTGAGGCAGATTAACCGCTATAACAGTAATGTCTTAATTCGATTGATGGATGTATTCTATTTCTTGGTTGATACAAATAATTATTTAGACAGATAGCATACTATTCAGCCGCAGATTTCAATTGGATTGAACTGTTTTACTAAAAAAAATTGCCTATGCCAGTAGCCTTAAGGTGTCAATCAAACAGCAGTTGGGATATGCGTAGGACCTGTAGGTGATTCTAAAATTTTGCAGCCTGATAGTTAACATTAATCTTTGGCTTTCAGTCTGTGCAGACCATTACCATGATCTGCAAGTTTCAATTTACAAAGAAATCGTTGGAGGTACTTTACTGTGCTAAGAAATCTGGTGTCACTCACCTTCTAAAAGCTGGAGGAGCTCAGGTCTGGAATCAATCTCACCCGAAACGGATACAGCAACTGGGTTACTCAATTGAAGGAAATCCAGAAACAGCAGGATCAAGCATGTGCCTGCGTTTTTCTTTCCTAAGTTTTGTAGAAGCTAGGATTTCTTGCTTCCTGTTGTCTAACTTTCACCGACCTGCACCTTCGTAATTTGTTTCGATCCCAATAAACTTTTGTATTATTATTAACATGTACTTCTACCCTCCGATTGCTCCAGTGCATGCATGTATATCTAACGCAACTGTCAAATAATTTACAGATGCAATGTAGAATTAATCCGTCTTCATGAATAACCCGTCTTTCGGCTACGCAGGTCACGTCAAGGCCACACCGCGCGCAACGCGCGCGGGGTGGAACCTAGTATTGAGAATAAAAGGTGTCGTTGTAAAATGAAGGCTAATCTAGTTAAGAATATTTAAATCTAAACTTAATTTATGACTATCTAATATATGCCAGTCTGAAATTGATATTAATGTTAAATAATTATAATTTAAGGATATAATTACTAATCTAGTACACTCTTGATGAATATAACGAAAAGAGAGATTTAGACTTCGTATTTAATTGAGTTAGACTCTCTTACGACGACACTAGAGTTCATAGCATCGCCTACTTGCATTATACGTGCTAGTTCGAATTAGAATTGAAGTTCATTAGAAATAATAAATTTGTAGGTGACGAGTTCATAGACGAGGGTTTCGTCTACCCATAAAAACTTACGAGCTATTTGTCGTATTATTGAGGTAAGTAAACATGCCAAGTCTAGCGTGCCTAGCTTCTTTTGTGTCGAAATATGATTTTATAATCTGTATCAAAATGTGTTTTGTGACTTACATGCTTTACTTATGATTTACTATGTTTTGAGATGGATGTTTTGAGAATGTTACACGAGAACAATAATCTGTTAATAATGTAAAGTGGAAAGAGTTGTGCGGGGATCGTTATATTATTGATAGATTGGTCGTGTTGACTTTGGTCACTCGACCTGTATTATTTTAACCCGGTCGCGACCTGCTGGGTGCTCCATCCACTCACCTCTCTGGCCGCGAGGAGTCTTAGGGGGGCGCCGGCACTTAAGGTCAACGGTAGCTTAGTGAAAGTAGATATCAACAAGTTAATAATATGAAGTTCTTTGAGAAAGAGATTTTTATGAAAGAAAATAAGAGATAGATTGGGAATGATATTCCCCGTTTGAGATATAAAAGAAAGAAGAGATAGATTGGGAATAATATTCCTTGTTTGAGATACATGAGGAGGATTGAGATGCAAGGTAAAAAGAAAGAGAATTTCATATGTGTTCCAGTATTCATACTATATTCTTCCAGGATTTACTCAGTTATTGTTCATTCTCATTTATGATTGTTTCTGAAAGGATATGTCTCATAATCTGTTTACAAGCTTGGGTGTTTACTTACTCAGTATTTCATTGCTGACTTTAGAAAAATTGCGGTCTTTGTTTCTTTTCCCAGTAGGTCTTAAGAGTTGGATTATGGGGTAGCAGGATTCGACACTCAGCTAGTTTTGTTAGTATTGAAATAAGCCGAACTCTTAGTATCACTTCATCTCGTGTAATAGTATATTATGTTGAGACAATTAAGAGTTGTAATATATAAGTATGTGATGCGTTGTTCTTGATTCCCGCCGCTTCATTTTGAGTAACACCCTCCTAGGCTCTCCGGTCCGGAACGGAAAGCTTAGGGATCGAGGGGTGTTACACCAATGCTCCACTCCGGAAGCCCGATTGCGCCGGAACGCCAATTGCACGTGAACCGCGAGATTCGCGCTAGAATGTGCGCCCGATGCTCCATGACAAAGAACTCGATTGTTCCCACAATAAGGAACCCGATAGCTCCCACAACAAGGAGCCCAATAGCCTCCCAATAAAGGCTTGGTGTGTGGGTGTATCAATAATATTCTCATCACCAAAACGATTGATCTTCATCCAAAACGAACTCGCCATCACTCCTCACCAAAAACCCTAACCCAACAACCTGGCTCTGATACCACTTGTTAGATTTAACGTGGTTCACTAGTTTTGAGGCTAGCTACATCCACGGCCAAAACGAACCAATTTATTGATGAGAGCCAATTACAATCCAAGACACACCACAATCAACCACACTTGTCAATAGAAGAGTCCTACACCCATATATAGGCCTATACTACTGACTTGTGCCCAAAGCATCGTCCAAACGTTTCCAAAATGAACAAGGAAACAATTCCAAAAACTTCGATTCATTTGCCTCCTAGATCGTTGCTTTGCAATCCAAGCTAGTTTTTTGATCACCCAATTCATAACAGACATGAAACTTAGCTGAAGCTGATTTTACTATTGGCGAGTCTACACGCACAAATCCCAATGTCATTTTGGAATCGTTTCCAAAACCAGATAACAATGCTGAAATTTGACAATCTTGGATTCATGGATTCCCGCAAGCCTTAAAGTGTTGAGGGACATGACATTGACTAAACCACCCCATCGATTAATGATCGCTTGAATTCTACTCCGTTCACGACATATGTCATGTATAAAGGTTTGTTATGTTGCGTCAGACTCTTATTGTCTGATTCTGAGAAATACATCAGCCATTCTAAGTATGAATTTAGTATCCATTGATTGTAACATATCCATTTATTGTAACAATAGTGTCTTTAACCACATATCCATTGATTGTAACACATAACATTACTGTCTTTAAACTCATCAGCCACTCAAAGTATGAATTTAGTCATCTCTAATTGGGAATCTTCTAAAAAGGCCACTTGATCATTGAAAGACTAATATTTAGACATGTGAACCACCCTCTTAGCACGAGCATCTTCCGAGTTGATGCTATAGTCTCTTTAGTAGACACCTATGCTATTATGGGAATTTCGCTGGGATCTTCGACATATGTAATGATATCAACCTCCTCATCTGATGATTCTTTTTTGGAGTGGGATGGGAGAGGATTTTTGCGCACATCTTTAATGGGTCCTTCAATCACCAATTCTCCATTCTTTACTTTTTTTTGGCAATGAGGAACCTAAGATTCCAACAGTCCATTGTGGGGTGCGAAATGATCCCTCACACTCGCACCATTTGAGATCCCTCAATTGTTCTCTTGTGAGTAGCTTGTCGAGTGCCGGAAGAACCAAATCTTTTTATCCAGTGCTTGCAGAGTTTAACTACTTTGCCAATCATACATGACAGTGGTGGAAATGGTTTAGTAGTTTTTGAAGCATGCACCGATATGTAACAACATTTATTTCTATTTATCTGGCCCTCTTATAGTTGAATTTTCCAATATTGAATGGTTGAGTGATGTGAGAAGACTTCGCTCACTTATTTTCCACAATTGATTGTATATTGTGCGTGCAATCAATCAATTTAGAGAAAGTTGGCAAGTGGTCATTAATGAGCATTTCCTTGTATTCCAATAGAATCCCCTCAAGGAAAAGTTCCATCAATCTTTGTTCGAAGACTTCCTCTGCCCATTCGAGAGATTTCAAAATGATTTTTTTATGGAAGTCACCCATGTTCATCATCATTTTGTGTCATTCGCGAAAGATGAATAGTTGTGATATTTTACTTCTACTTGAAATTTTTTGAAACGAAATTTCTTCACCATGTGTTCCCATGTGCGAATGGATTCTGGTTCCAGAAGTTTGTGCCACTTGTATTCCACATGTCCAAGAGATTTTGAAATGTCTCAAAGCCTTAAATTCTTATCTTCACCCCACGGTCCCAACATGTCAATGAAACACATGACGTGTTCATGAACGTTACCATCTATTTCGTCACATTTGTCCCACTTTCTGGTCTTATATCCAGTGGGATTGATCATCAAACATATTTCGAAGGGGATGTGAGGTGTGCACGTCGTGCTAGGATGTGTGTTGGTGCCACACATATGTCCTATTTCTTCTCTAACGCTATATAAGATGGTACGCTTCTCGTTGCTTCCTCGTTAAGTGGTTGCGTGATCGTCGTTGGGATGCATGGAGAAGCATATCATATGGGTTATGATCCTCCATATTGAGAACAATATACACTCCAAATGCGAATCTGAAGAACTTGACAATGCTAGCTGCGCCATGGAAAGAAGGCTAGTTACCAGTGAAGGGAACACACTCAAGTCGCACATCAGACCTTAGAGGCGGCGCAATGACTAAGTTAGAGCATTTGTCATCTCTTCAACTTCTCTTGCAAGGGTATTGCTTCTTTGAGTATAGGAAGCCATCATATTGTCGACCAATTGCATCATTTATGCCATTTGATTGTGAATATCTTTTACAATGGATGTAAGTTTTTCAATAGCTTATGCCATGGTATCACTTGTGACCATTTGCACCGTGGGATTGTAGGAATTGTTAACTTGATTCTCTTGGAATGTCGGGGTGACATTGACTTGATCATTCAGAGATTTATTAGACTGGTCGTCCCTGTGGCATGACATATCTCGAGGATCTATATTATCGTTTCAGGTCGCGCTCAACAATGTAGACAAATGCTTCCACATAGACGGACTTACGTGTATACCTGTAGAAAACGAAAAAGATAAAGATGATACGATATTACTCAAGACACAAACCAGAGGCGGGAAGAAGTCAGCAAATCATGATTAGAAAAGGGAGACAACTTGTGGGGTATCTAAATCGTCAGAATCTCTCTGATCTTCATAAAGGGGTTAACTCCTATATATGATTCGAGATGAGCGGTCATGAGAAGTTTGCACAAGACAACATTTGCCTTGTTTTTAAAGGGAACCATACACGGGGTCTCATCCATAAGCCTTTCCAATGAATTTATAGTATGAATGCACAAGCCTTTTCTAAGTCATGACCAGATCGCAAGTGGAGTAACCCGTATGCAACAAACCTTATTCCAGCCTCTAATTCTCTTGTCCCCTTGGTTCCTGCACGAAGTTGTCTTTTTAAAGCGAGTGGAACCTGCCTCATGATCCCAACACGAGTGTCTATATCTGAGTTCACACATGTTTTAGTGTCTCAGGAGCATAACTAGTTGTTCACTTGTATTAGGAGAAGGACATACATGGCCTCGTATTGGAATAGCAATATTAATTATCTACATGCCCCCTCAATTTCTTCACAGAGACACTTTCACCCATTCCAATTTCAGAAATGACACTTTCAACCGTCCAATGTGCCAAATTTCAAGACACTTGCACTATTGATTGTGTCATTCCATGCTCTAAGGACATCTCCAACCCTTTGGGGTGAGGGGGAGGGGGAGGGGGAAAACCGTATCAAAATACGGTTCATGTCCAACCCCATGGGGGGGGGGGGGAGAGGGAGGGGGTGTTATGGGGACAAATTTTTACCTTGAGTGTTGGATGATTAGGGGGGATTTCCCCCATGAACATCCCCTCCCCGTATATGGAGTGGTTAATTAATTTAATATTTGACAATATTAATTACACTTAGTAATATTTTATGACTATATTATGTATTTTTATTATGATTAATATTTTTTATTTATAAAAATTAATAATGTATTCACGAATTACGATTGTTGAAAGTATATTTATGAAAAGTCATCGTTATCTTATTTTGTTACAAATTTAATAAATATTATCTTTTATACAGTTAACAATTATAATTATTAAATAATTAAAAAATACGATTATAAAACCGTCAATTTTTTTGAATCAAAATGATACAACCTTATTATTATCGTTTTTGTATATACACATACATACATACATATATATATATATTGGAATACAATTTTGTATATACTTTTTTTATTACTAATAATTTATTTTAAATTATTAAATATTATCTTAAAAAATAATTTTGTTTGGTGGGGGGAAAATGAATGGGTTGGAGATGAGTAGTAGTTTGGGGGAAGGGGATGGGAAACATGGTGGGTCCGTGAGGGGAGAGGGAGGGGGAGATGAGGGGAAGGAGAAAATGACATGGATTAGAGATGTCTCAAAAAGGCAGATTTGTTAAGAAAACTATTGTCATTGACATAGCCACATCACATACTAACCACATCACTTATTAGAGCATCTCCAACCATGTCGCATTTTCCCCTCCCCCCACCTCCCCCTCCCCCTCGCCCCACTGGCCCACCAATCTCCCCCTCCCCTCCCCCTTCCCCAAACTACTACTCATCTTCAACCATTCCCTTCCCCCCACCTAATTAAGTATATTTTTAAAATATATTTAATGATTTAAAATAGTATTTGATAAAAATAAATATGAAATAATATTAATATAAATATATACTCACAAAAATGATAAAATAATAATAATAGCAATAATAAAAATAATAATAACAATAATAAATTTGGCATATTTTTAGCCCTGTTTTCAGAAAAATAATAAATATAATTGCTAATTATAAAAAATAATAATAAGATATATCAAATTGACAAAAAAATAAAATAACGATAATTTTTCGTAAATATTTTGTTCAATTATCGAAAAAATATACTTATTTTTTTATAATCAAAATAATAATAAAAATATATTGATCATAATAAAAAATGCATATTATAATAATAAAATAATAGTAAGTGTAATTAACATATCCCTAAGTTAGATTAATTAGCTGTAATGGTGGGGGGAGGGGGAGGGGGATGTTAGGGGGGAAATGCACCCTAACCATCCCCTACCCATGCCTAAATTTTACCCCCACCTTCCCACTCCTCCCCTCATGGTTGGAATGGTCCGTATTTTTATACGGTTTTCCCCCTCCTCCCTCATGGTTGGAGATGCTCTTATAGAGTGTAAGTGTCATGAGATTTGACAAACTGAACTGGTTCAAGGGTCCTTTTCCAGGCTTAAAAGGGTGAAAGTGTCTTTGCATCAAACTTGAGGGGGGTGATAATGTCTTTTACCCAATAAAAAGAAGATGTTTTCTCGACTTGCATTGAGAGCATGTTTGGTACCAGCTGAAAATCTCAATAATCAGCTGAAATAATGTGAAAAGAAAATCCACCTTAATTGAGAATCAGAATCTGTTTGGTATGAGCTGAAATTATAAATCACCAACTTGATCAATTTAACAAAATGTAAAGAGCTTTAAAGTCAAATTATTGAATACACATATTTATAACTGAATTGTGATCATGCTAATGTTAAAAAAAATATCAAAATTAATTTTTCAGAAATTTTCAGCTGCATGATCCCCAATTTTGGAGATTCTACAATTGCACAGAGATTATTTTAATCTGCAGATTATCAGATTAAAATCTGCCTGCATAACAAATGAAATTGTTAAAAAGGGGCCGATTTTAATCCAATTGGATTAAAATCGGCGATACCAAACATGCACTGAGGCCGGCGTGGCAATGAGGAGGTGTGCTAGGCCAACAACGTCGTTACGTGGCTCAAGATAGCCCACGCATTTATTCTTTCGCTTACATGCGCGTAATAATACGTCATTACACTAGTCCGAATACTGGGTCATCGAGAGGGGGGTAGATGAATGAAACCCCACAACACTTCTCTGCAAGTCCAAATTCAAATTAACATCTCAATTAGATCGCTCATAATGTTTCTGCTCAAGGTACGAACGAACAATCCACAGCCTTCTCTCATCTCACTCTCTTGTTTCTCGTTTCCTGACAAAGATTTTCAATTTGTTTCGTTGCAGACATGGAGATCAACATCTTTTGGTCTTTACGGCTACCTCAATTTCACCAAGGCCGGTTTCCTGTAAGTCTCCCTCACCCCCTTTGTTTTCACCTACCAGTAGCATTCAGTTTTGTGCTCGGTAATTGGGAAAGTAAGAAGCTTGATAGGAGTACTCCCTCTTTTGTGTTTGAATTGCAAAATGTTTATGGGGATACCACAAATGCACTTATCTGGAGATGGGTTTTCATTTCTTTTGAGTAGTTTAGGAACTTTTTTCTCACAACAGAGTCATGGTAAACTAATATTGGTTGGGCAAGTGGCATATTTTTTTGGGATTGTGATGGGATTTATAGGATCTAGCAACTAACTTGGTGCAAATGACATTTGAGGCAAATTGAATTAGCTCTTGAGGTAAGGACCTTAAGTTCTTTGGCGAGGAGTGATTATTTGTGTGGGAATGGGGAAATTTTGACAAGAAGGTGGCATGGAGAGTGGAATTAGACATGGCGGACTGGTTTGTCACTTCTCTACTTTCATCCCAAAAGTTCCTAAATTGTTAGTTGTCTGACATGCTGTTGCAAATTAATCTTACATCAAAATAGTTCGATGTTTTCAGCCTCGTCTTATTTGTTTTTCCTTTTGTATGTCCGAAATCAAACAAAAAAACACATGCATAATTGTCAAGTATACGGAGAAGCTGAGTTGTGTACAATAGATACAACTTACATGAAATTTGTAACTTCTAGTAAAACAATAGATATGAATGTATCATGTAAAGTATGTATAGTCAAACAAAAAAGAAATGAAGGATTTGAAGTGTCTGGCTGTAATTTTTCTCAAACAAGACAAGTGTAGCTGTAACTTGTGCCTGTGAATGTGATATACTGTGAGACCACTGGTTCCCTTACTTTATTTTACTGAAGGTTTTTCAGAAGGAAACCTTAGAAACACTAATCTGAAATTAGAAAGTTTTAGTTAATCAGTAGAGAAAATCAGAGAAGAGGTATATACACAAGAAAACTTTAAGCAGATCTAAGTAGCAAGAATACGATACGGGAACGGATATGGGAGACGCCATTTTCTAAAAAATTGAGGATACGACTCCGCAAGGATACATCGACTATATACTACTAGAGGCTAAAACTAGATGTTAAATATATATATAGCTTAAATATCACGGAAAAGCATAGATTAAGTATATAATGAAAAGAGAAAGAATAGTAGTAGCTTACGTTGGTTAGAGTTTGACAAGTTCTCTGGGACAACCCTTGAAATTGTCGCATGTGAGAACTTAAAACCTAGCTTGAACTTTTAGTTCAAAGGGGCAACCTTTTCATTTAGTGGAATCCAAATATTATATCTGCTATAGATTAATTGTATTTTAAGCCATTTAAAGTTAAAAAATTTCATATAACAAACGGTGTGAAAGTGTAATAAACACAAAGGGGGACTGTTGTTTGTTATTAAGTGTCCCCAAAGTGTCCCCCAAGTGTCCAGTCTAATAAAACTTTCTAAAATACCGGGACACGCCATCCGGAATGCCTGACACGTATGTTGGAGTGTCGTACGAGTGTCCAAGTGTCCCAATTGTTAGACAGTGTCCGTGCTTCCTAGAAGCAGAAGGAAATAGTCCTTCAGTTCTCTTGCAGAGGCTATTTTCTTATCTTTTTTGCTAGGAAATAGTGTCCCAATTGTTAGACAGTACCTTCGTAAATATTTTCTTCGAGTTTTCGAAAGTTTTCATTACCTATAAGAAAAAATAAAGAAAAACTTTTTGCGGGCATATGACACACGGGCTCAAAGTTGTTCCATCACTTTTTGGACTTTTTACCTCTTTCATTTTATTGTTATACCAAGTATGTCTTGCTACCTCACCAGTATAATCAACTGCCCCTGATACTGTAATCTATTATTGACCATCAGGGAACACTCCAAAAAGTTCAACCCAGAACATATGGAAGCACGGATTGAAGGGAAGAATTGCATTGTCACTGGAGCAAATTCTGGCATTGGTTTTGCGACTGCTGAGGGTCTTGCATCTCGGTGCTGGTTTTATTTTGATATTTAGTTATTGGCTTAGTGGCTTTTTGCGTTGTCAGTGGTTTGTCTAATCCGAGGAAAGACTTTGTTCGTTCTGTAGTACAAGTATTTATGAAGTGTATTTCATTCTTCCAGAGGGGCAACTGTTTATATGATATGCCGCAATAAGGAGAGGGGGGAAGCTGCTCTTTCAAAGATTAAGTCATCTACTGGTAACCAGAATGTTTATTTAGAGGTATTAATAGGTTTCTTATCTTTCACTTTCAATCGGATGTTTTAACTTGAAGGCATCTTTTGTGGTTTCATCATTAGCGTTTCAGGCGAGGAATCTCAATTTATTCTCTTAAGATTTGAACATGACCAACATTAGTTTGTTTTCTGATCTGAAGGAGCTCATATGATTTCGTCTCAGGTATGCGATCTCTCATCTGTCAAAGAGATCAAGTCATTAAGTTCCAAACTTCATTCAAAGGATCTTCCAGTTCATGTTTTGGTAACATATCTACTCTTTCTTCTTTACGAGAGTAATTTTGGGAAGCAGAACTTTATTGGCGGGATTCGTCATTAACAGTATACTCCTAAAGATTCTGGATAGGCTTAACTTTTCTCTGGCTACTTAAATTCTGTGTGTAAACTTAGTTACTAGGTTTTGCTTTTTCAGCTTCATGAATTTCTTTCTGATTACTTTCATCTCCCTCTAAATATTGACTTGAATAACAATGTTGACTGAATTCATTGGCATCAGGTGAACAATGCTGGTGTGCTTGAGAATAAACGCATTACTACTCCAGAAGGGTACTGTCTTTTCTCATGTGTTCACATATAGATTTTGATATTCCATTTTTATTCTAGATAATTTATACAAGATGTTCTCCTATTTCTGAACCAGATACGAGTTCAATTTTGCTGTAAATGTATTAGGCACTTTCACCTTGACAGAATCAATACTTCCATTGTTAGAGAAAGCTTCACCTGATGCTAAAGTCATTACTGTTAGCTCAGGTGGAATGTACACATCTCCATTGACGGAAGATTTGCAGGTGAATCATCTTGCTTGTTATCATCTTATAACATTATGTTAGTAGTGTTGAAATTACTGACAGTGTCCATATTGCAGTTTAACAGCGGAGATTTTGATGGGGTAGCTCAGTATGCGAGAAACAAGCGTGTCCAGGTATGAACAATAGTAAATTACGAAGTTAAAGGAAACTCCCCTTTCCTTGTCAAGTCTTTTCTTACCGCATACATGCTTTATTTGATATTAGCAGTAACATACTGAGGAGAAGTAGGAAGAATTTTCATCTTCACATAGCAATACCTAAAACACAATCATATCAGGTGTTCTGCAAACAATCTGTCAGCAAGTTATCAGAGAAATAATCTTATGCAGGACATATTGTCAGGGCCGGCCCATGACATTTGGGGGCCTAAGGCGAGTAAAAATTTCAGGGCCCTAAGTTAATAAAAATATATACGTAAAACCCATCTGCCCCAAGTTCTGTCTGGTGTCGCTGTGAAAGCATGTTGGCTTTGGGCAGAGCTCGGCGGACTGTGTGGCAATGCCGGACGCCAAACCCATCTGCTCCCCTGATTCGGTGTAACCCATGTAGTAGTGGGGGCCATGTAGAAGTAGAAATGTGCACGAAGTCTGCTTGAAAATGCCAAAAACTTGGAGAAACAAATTCAAGGAGTCGGAATATGAGCAAAAAGACCACGAAATCGGATTCAGAACGTCGGAAAACCTTAGAATAGGTCTTCACGGCTCCAAATTTCAAGTGAAAAGGAGTGATAAGCCGCTGAGCCAAGACTTGAGCCGAAAAACGGAGCCGGGTGGAGCAGGTCGGCTTCGGAAGCCGGTCAGGGGACGTCGGCTAAGTGCAAGCCGAACGGAAGCCGTCGGCTAAATCTGAGCGGACCGCGGAACAGCGGCTAACTCTGAGCCGAAGCGGAAGCCGGCGAAGCTGAAAGGAGCCGCGTGAGCCGATGGACGCGCGGAGCCTCTTCTGGAAAGTTTGGCGCGTGGATCTCGGCGGGGCGGAGCTGCGGCAACTTCTGGAGGCGCGTGACAGCGCGTCTCTGGTCCGATCGCGACGAAATTTTCGGAGTGGGGTCGGAATTCAATTCCGAGGGAACTGGTGTAGGTGGTGAGATCAAACGAAGTCAATTCAGAGATGAATTGAATCAATTTCAGAACCGTGAGACTTGGGACTCGCGATGAATTAAACCGAATCTGAGAGTTTGTAGAGAATGAGATTCGTTGGTGCTGATCGGCGTTAATGATTGCCGGATCAACTGCAGTGGTGTGAGGCCGGAGAGGGAAGAATTGAAAGCTAGAACCTTAGCTCTGATAAGATGTGAGAGGCTGAAAGAGTCCCTGCCAGGGCTCGCATTGTATTCATCAATATATAGAGTATTTACAATAGGAAATTACAATCTAGTCCTACTACTTACAATACTATGACTAATATAAACCTGATATTCTCACTTAATCAAATAGATTTATAGAGTAGACGTGCAACCTCTAACTTCTACTAACTGCAAACTTAGGAACTGCTACTGTCATCCTAACTGGAAATAGAATTTGAAAATATTGGGACAACATTTGTCAACAGAAAGTAACTAAAATTCACTTTAACCATGACTAGCAACAATCTGCCGCAGCCAGTGAACCCAATCACCCACCGGCCACCACCATAAAGTTCATAATTTAAACGCAACAACACCTCTTCCGATTTTTACTGAGGTCAGCTACGTGGATCAAGCTACTCCAGTCAGTCACCAAAGCCATTTCCTCAATATAGGTTTGATTTGACAGTTCTTGTATTATTGTCTCAACACAAGTTCGTCTTCTCTTCTTCTCCCCTTCCTTACCTCCGTGGATTTGGACCATGTCGCTTCTAATTGGTGCATCAAAAGGACCTATGGTACTCATAATTAAACCACTTCAAAAAATTCTCTCGTTTGTCTTCTATTGGTGCAACGTTTAGATTCTTTCTTGTTGTCATTGCGTATACTCCCTTTCATAGTTACACACTTACACCACACATCTGCCTTAGCATTTGCATTTTTGGTACCCTCATTTTTTCAACTTTATTTCTTCTTAATCGCCCAACATTCAGTCCCACTCATCAAGCTGGCTACGTACTGATTCAAGGGTTCCGTGGCCAAATTTTTTTCTAAAGTGACCAATGCTCAATACGGACAGAAGCAACCAAGAGAGAATGCCAATTTGGGTAAAACTGTGTAACCTTCCCCTTAGTTATGGAAACATGATCAGACAGCTGGATCTTAGGGGCATCATACAGGAGACTGCATCAGCCTCATTGCCCTTCTGGATACCAAAGTTAAACTACCTAACATAGCTCAAGTGTGCGGCAATGTCCAAAGACACTGAAACTCACTGTATAACCTTAACAAGCACCCACTTGGCAGAATTGTGGTTATGTGGGATCCTGCTGTAGCAAATGTGGAGGTTTTGTCTAGCTCAGATTGGGTCATGCACTGTAAAGTCACAATCCTGTGCACCAAGCAGATTTTCTTTGCTACATTTGTCTATGGCCACAATGACTACATCCCTAGAAGACAGTTGTGCACTGAGTTTTCTAATCCTGATTCTAGTCATCGAATCCTAGAATCAGATACGATCTTACGATCCAAGCAACTCTTGAAAATGACCTTTTGGATTTTTCAATGTAGAGAATGGCCCCAAGGTTCAGTGGGCTCTTGCTTCTTTAGGTGATATCAACCCAACCCGAGCTGCTTTTATTCCATGCGCCCCTAAATTAAGATTTCACATCATTGTGTATTATATCACTTTATGCGAGAGACAAGGAGGAAAGCTGATTCTGTTGGTTTTTTTCTTTTTCTTTCCCCGCATGTGTAGTCCACAATCTAAATAAATTTTTGTTATCACTATCAAGATTGTGGTCAACTCATTTTTGATCAAATACCTGTATTTGCAATTAAAATGGAATGTGAGGTTCCAATTAAATGCACATGTTTCTTATGTAGAAAATGGAGGAGGAACAATGTTAAGGCATCAAATTACCTGTAATTCTTAGAGAATCGTAGAATCTTACAATTCATGATATGGTCCTACGATTCTGATCCTGCACAACATGCCCCCGTTGCTATGTTGGATCTTGATTTTGAAAACCTTGGTTCTTAGGCACCTAGAAAGTGACTGATCCATGTTAGAGTTCATACACTAGACATACTCAGACTCAGAGGATGATGACACCCTCTCCCAGCAAGGAAGACCTTCTAGGGAAACTTGTTGATGGCCTTTTGCTTACGCCATATTTTTGGGTTCTTTCTTTCTGTGTATCTTGTCGGGGTTAAGTACTCAAGATTTTGCTTTTTCTGAGGTTAGAGTTCATTTTTTCTTTCCTTTTTTCGGCTGAGGTAATTTTTATGTCCAGTGGGAATATTATTAATATTATTTTCTTCTTTAAAACTTGATGGCGTTGGTCGGTGCCGTCAAAGTGATAACCCGAATGCAGCTACAATGTTTATAAATGCAAACAGTTCCAATTACAAATGAGACTTATGTTAGCAACCTTCAAACCATGGAAATATATCTAATTTTGCCTTGGAGCTGTTGCTCTACAATGATAAAACTAGCTTCTACTCTTATACCGTCAAAGTTCAGAGTAAGTATTTTTTGTGTACAATGCCCATACTTTCCAGGGGTATGTTCTTTCGCTTAACAAACAATAAAATACTCCGTAACAGAAACATATCTTCTTGAACCATTTGTATACATGCTTGCATATTCACATTCCACCAACCACCTTCGGACATCAGGCTTCATCCTCAAAGGACAGAGCTGTCGAGTGACGATTGGCAGAGGGGAGTTCATGATGTACCTGGTACAAATCCGCCAATCACTTTTGTCTCATCCGCGGGAAAAGGAGTGATGATGCACTACTTTGATCAGTGTTTCAAGAAAGGGATTTGAACCCCTGTACCCGCCCTTGTGGAATGTCAAAGGCAGATTACGTAGATGAGGGCCCTCAGAAGTCCCCGGTCACGCCGATCGCTATCGTTTTCTGGCCAGTTTTTCCCTTGTTCGAACAGGACTTTGACCATCTTCCGAAATCGTGACTCGGTACCTTACAAGAGAATCCTAAGGTCAATACAAAATGGAGATTTAACATTTCCTGCTAAGGCACCAGTTTTTCGGTACCGACATGCAAAAGGTGAAAGCAAAAAGACGGGCTTTTCCCAAATCGTTACCAATTGTAGAAGTAGGATCTTTGGCAAGCAATAACAGGATCAATTGTTCTAACACTTCTCAAAAGTAAGAGAGGAGTAGACCAGGACCGACGGGAGAGGAAGAACTAGCTTTTACAATAGAGTCTCTGCGCCCATACCTGATCGAGGAAGAAATCATAAAAAGAAAGACTCATCTTCTCTTTCGGTAGTACCTTCTAATCTCCTCCCTTTCTGTCAGTTATTGACTGATCCGGATGAAAACCTATTCCTTCCCGAAAGGGCGGCTGTTGGACTATAATGAGTGTCTTTTCCGCTGGACGACTCGTAGGAGGTGAGAAGGGCTCTATCCAAGGCTTTCTCTAGAAATAATATAACACCTACACTGATTTGTAACAGCCTTCACCCCTTCCAAGCTCATTTCGTAAACTATTTCAATCATATTCTCATAATCGATCAAGAGCCAGCATTCGCTTTCTTCCTTCAGCCTTGCCAGCGTTAAAGTGTCGAGATAAACTCCTAACTCTTCGAGAGTCAAACAAACCGGCCGGTCTTTGCATCGCAATTTTTTCGTTTGTACCGAATCGCTGCTTTAGGAAAAGGCTTAGTCGGGAAAACCGAAGCAAGAGCTGTGTCGGTAACCAAAGAAGACCAAGCATCTGCAAGATGAGGTTGAACTGATGTTGACTCTTTCTGAGTTGTAACCTACGACCCATTTCCTCCGGCACGGAAGTGGAACGGGTAAGAGCAGAAGCTCTGATTTCAATGCAAGTAGCGAAGAGATGGCTTCTGTGTTGCAAGCTACCACTGCTGTCCATCCCTGGTCGGATACAGTTTCCTTTCGATTTCAGAGATTCGCTTTCCGCCCTAAGCTAAGAGAAGGTTACGTCTTACCGCAACGAGAACTCCTTTTGACTTGCTTTGGCAAGCCTGAACTTGATAAATCATGATTATGACAAGTGTTAAGTAAGAGAAGGCAAAAAGGCAATATTTAAATCCTGAACTTGCGGAATGTCAAAGGCAGATTACGTAGATGAGGGCCCTCAGAAGTCCCCGGTCACGCCGATCGCTATCGTTTTCTGGCCAGTTTTTCCCTTGCTCGAACAGGACTTTGACCATCTTCCGAAATCGTGACTCGGTACCTTACAAGAGAATCCTAAGGTCAATACAAAATGGATTTAACATTTCCTGCTCAGGCACCGGTTTTTCGGTACCGACATGCAAAAGGTGTTGGGGTGGAGCCCTGGTTCATGGGCGACCCGTTTTATGAATCGACCCGGTTCATGTTTTGCTACGACCCGAAAAGGGAGACATGATTCGTGGAGCGAAGGCTTGGGCCGGTAGGCCCAAGCCGTAGCGATCACGAACATGTCTCCGGGGGTTCGGGGGCAGCGCCCCCGAAAAAAATATTTTGACCCGTTTTGACCCGTTTGGGCTTGGATCCGGCCCGGTTTGATAGGTTGTCTATTTATAGAGTTCTTAGGGTTCGTAGCATGTTATGTTGAGCGTTCTGATTTCGCTTGTAATTCTCTCTGAGACGATTCGTCTGTTTTTAGTGAAATCTCTGCAACTCCGTGGAGTAGGCTGTTTTGCCGAACCACGTAAATCTGTGTGTTTCGATTCTTTCTTTCTGCATATTTTTTCGTTTTTCACAACAACTGGTATCAGAGCCAGGTTCGCTAGGGTTTGGGAAAAACGATGGCAGATGAGATGAAAGGTTCTGGAATTGAAAAGTTCGACGGCACAGATTATGCGTACTGGAAGATGCAGATAGAGGACTATCTGTATGGGAAGAAACTGCACGCTCCACTGGAGGGGGTAAAGCCTGAAGCCATGAAGGAGGAAGACTGGAAGGTTATGGATCGACAGGTTCTGGGCATTATTCGGTTGACGCTGTCAAGGTCGGTTGCGCACAACGTTATTAAGGAGACTACTACAGCTTCGCTGATAAAGGCGTTGTCAGGAATGTACGAGACTCCGTCTGCTAATAACAAGGTGTACTTGATGAAGCGTCTGTTCAATCTGAAGATGACAGAAGGTATGTTGGTTGCTCAACATCTTACTGATTTCAATACAATTACGAATCAATTGTCTGCTGTTGAAATTAACTTTGATGATGAGGTTAGGGCTTTGATACTATTAGCGTCATTACCTAATAGTTGGGAATCTATGCGAACTGCTGTTAGTAATTCTGCTGGAAAAGAAAAGTTGAAGTATGATAACATACGTGATTTAATTCTGGCTGAGGAAGTGCGTCGTAAAGATTCTGGTGAACCTTCGGGTTCAGCCTATAATGTTGATAATCGTGGCAGAAGCAACGAAAGGAATGATAATAATAATCGGGGAAGATCAAAATCTAAGCATGGAGGTACCAGTCGTGGAAAATCGCAGACAAGGGATGGAAGCACGGTTAATTGCTGGAACTGTGGTAAGTCAGGTCACTTTAAGAGTGATTGTAAGGCACCGAAGAAAAACAGAGGAAAGTCTGGGAATTCGGTGAATGCAGTCAGTGATGAAATTCAAGATGCTTTACTTCTTGCTGTGTATAGTCCCGTTGATGATTGGATATTAGATTCGGGTGCTTCTTTCCATACTACCTCGCACCGTGAAATTATGCAGAACTATACTGCTGGGGATTTCGGAAAGGTGTACTTGGCAGATGGGGAGCCGCTGAATATTGTTGGTCAGGGTGATATTGATGTCAAGCTTGCAAGTGGTTCCGTATGGACTTTGCGGAAGGTGAGATATGTTCCTGAACTGAAGAAGAATTTGATATCGGTGGGACAGCTTGATGATGATGGTAACTCTGTGGTCTTCTCAAGTGGTGCATGGAAGGTTTTGAAAGGTTCCATGATACTTGCTCGTGGTAAGAAAACAGGAACTTTGTACAGGACTTCGGGACCGAGTGATACAGTAGCAGTTGCTGAAGCTGAGCAAGACGCTGATTTGTGGCATCGCAGACTTGGTCATATGAGTCATAGAGGTATGAAGATATTGCAGTCCCAAGGTAAGCTCTCAAAGCTGAAGTCTGTTGATCTGGGTATTTGTGAGAGCTGCATTATGGGAAAGCAGAAGAGAGTCAGTTTCTTGAAAGGCGGTCGTGCCTTGAGATCAAGCAAGCTGGATCTCGTGCACACAGATGTGTGGGGTCCTTCACCAGTAGCGTCGCTAGGAGGATCTCAATACTATGTCACTTTCATTGATGATTTCAGTAGGAAAGTATGGGTTTATTTTATGAAAAATAAATCTGATGTATTTGAAACTTTTAAAAAGTGGAAAGCCATGGTTGAGACTGAAACGGGTTTGAAATTGAAGTGTTTGAGATCTGATAATGGTGGAGAATACATTGATGGTGGACTAAAGGATTATTGTGCTACACATGGAGTTAGACTCGAAAATACTCTTCCCGGGACACCACAACAGAATGGTGTGGCTGAGCGCATGAATAGGACCATCAATGAGAGAGCTAGAAGCATGAGGCTTTGTTCTGGGTTACCGAAGACTTTCTGGGCAGATGCAGTTAGCACAGCGGTTTATTGCATAAACCGTGGACCTTCAGTTCCGTTGGAATTCAGATTGCCTGAAGAAGTATGGAGCGGAAAAGAGGTTAGTTTTGATCATTTGAAAGTTTTCGGTTGTGTTTCTTATGTTCATATTGATGCTGCCAGACGTAGTAAGCTAGATGCAAAGTCCAAGATTTGTTTCTTTATTGGCTATGGAGATGCACAATTTGGTTACAGATTCTGGGATGCTGAGAACAGGAAAATTATAAGAAGCAGAGATGTGATCTTCAATGAGAAGATGATGTATAAGGATAGGGCGAGTGTTGCTATTGATACAAAGGATAAAGTCCCAGCTACTCCTTCGTATGTTTGTCCTGATATTCTTGAGGATGTCACTCCCAGTGATGATGTTCTGCAGGATCAGTCTAGTGTGCCTGACACTACTGAGTCACAGCCAGTTGCAAAGGACAAGAACACTCCTCTGAAGACCTATGTTAGAACTCGGGTGGGGACTAGGAACAGAAAGGTCCCAGAGCGTTACTCCCCTAGTCTTAATTATATATTGTTGACTGATGCTGGTGAGCCTGAGACTTATGCAGAGACTTTGCAGGATGTTCACTCTAGCAAGTGGGAGTTAGCAATGAATGATGAGATGGATTCTTTACTTCGGAATCAGACATGGGAGTTAACTGAACTTCCAACAGGGAAGAGGGCACTTCATAACAGGTGGGTATATCGTGTGAAGAATGAATCTGATGGAAGTAAACGATATAAGGCAAGGCTTGTTGTGAAGGGGTACCAGCAGAAGCAGGGAATTGATTATTCTGAGATATTTTCACCTGTTGTGAAGCTTACAACTATCAGGTTGGTGCTGAGTATGGTTGCTCAAGAAGACTTGCATCTTGAGCAGTTAGATGTAAAGACTGCATTCCTTCATGGTGACTTGGAGGAAGAATTGTATATGCATCAGCCAGAGGGTTTCGAGGTACAGGGAAATGAGAATCTTGTGTGCAGGTTGAAGAAGAGCTTGTATGGTCTGAAACAAGCTCCTCGGCAGTGGAACAAGAAATTTGATAGTTTTATGTGCAGCTTAAAGTACACGAGATGTCATGCAGACCATTGTTGCTATGTTAGACAGTTTGATGGCTCCTACATTATCTTGTTGTTATACGTTGATGATATGCTGATTGCAGGATCTAGTTTGGATGAGATTAACAACTTGAAGAAGAAATTGTCTACACAGTTTGCCATGAAGGACTTGGGCCCTGCAAGTCAGATTCTTGGCATGAGGATAGTCAGAGATAGAGCCAGAGGTACTCTGTATTTGTCCCAGGCAGAGTATGTGAAGAAGGTACTAAGCAGATTCAGCATGGATCAGGCTAAGCCTGTGAACACTCCGTTGGGGGGTCATTTTAGATTGAGTAAAGATGATTCACCAAAGACAGTTGAAGAGCGGGAACACATGGGTAAGACTCCATATGCCTCGGCTATTGGTTCGTTGATGTATGCTATGGTTTGTACTAGGCCAGATATTTCCCATGCAGTGGGAGTTGTGAGCAGGTACATGAGTAATCCAGGAAAGCAACATTGGGAGGCAGTTAAATGGATCTTAAGGTACTTGAGAGGTTCTTCAGACACGTGCTTATGTTTCGGTGGAGGTGCTTTGAAACTTAAGGGTTTTGTTGATGCTGATCTTGCTGGTGATCTGGATAAGAGGAAGAGTACTACAGGGTATGTGTTCACCTTGGGTGGTACGGCAGTGTCGTGGGGTTCTAACTTACAGAAGGTTGTTGCTCTTTCAACAACGGAAGCTGAGTATATTGCTATCACGGAAGCTGCAAAGGAGATGGTATGGTTGCAGAGGTTCTTAGGAGAGTTGGGGAAGATACAGGAGAATGGCACGCTTCACAGTGACAGTCAGAGTGCTATTTTTCTTGCTAAAAATCCAGCGTTCCATTCTAAGACCAAGCATATTGAGACAAAGTATCATTTCATCCGTGAGTTACTTGATGATGGTCAGGTTCAGCTTGAGAAGATTTGTGGAAGTGAGAATCCAGCAGACATGTTCACAAAGGTTGTTACTGTTGAGAAACTGAAGCTGTGCGCAGCTTCAGTGGGTCTTCTCTCTTGAAGAAGATGAGTTGAGTTGCAGGGATGGAGCTTGATTATGTTAGGGGATGTGGTTCTGGTACATGATGTTGAACCAGTCTCCAAGTGGGAGAATTGTTGGGGTGGAGCCCTGGTTCATGGGCGACCCGTTTTATGAATCGACCCGGTTCATGTTTTGCTACGACCCGAAAAGGGAGACATGATTCGTGGAGCGAAGGCTTGGGCCGGTAGGCCCAAGCCGTAGCGATCACGAACATGTCTCCGGGGGTTCGGGGGCAGCGCCCCCGAAAAAAATATTTTGACCCGTTTTGACCCGTTTGGGCTTGGATCCGGCCCGGTTTGATAGGTTGTCTATTTATAGAGTTCTTAGGGTTCGTAGCATGTTATGTTGAGCGTTCTGATTTCGCTTGTAATTCTCTCTGAGACGATTCGTCTGTTTTTAGTGAAATCTCTGCAACTCCGTGGAGTAGGCTGTTTTGCCGAACCACGTAAATCTGTGTGTTTCGATTCTTTCTTTCTGCATATTTTTCGTTTTTCACAACAAAAGGTGAAAGCAAAAAGACGGGCTTTTCCCAAATCGTTACCAATTGTAGAAGTAGGATCTTTGGCAAGCAATAACAGGATCCATTGTTCTAACACTTCTCAAAAGTAAGAGAGAAGTAGACCAGGACCGACGGGAGAGGAAGAACGAGCTTTTACAATAGAGTCTCTGCGCCCATACCTGATCGAGGAAGAAATCATAAAAAGAAAGACTCATCTTCTCTTTCGGTAGTACCTTCTAATCTCCTCCCTTTCTGTCAGTTATTGACTGATCCGGATGAAAACCTACTCCTTCCCGAAAGGGCGGCTGTTGGACTATAATGAGTGTCTTTTCCGCTGGACGACTCGTAGGAGGTGAGAAGGGCCCTATCGAAGGCTTTCTCTAGAAATAATATAACACCTACACTGATTTGTAACAGCCTTCACCCCTTCCAAGCTCATTTCGTAAACTATTTCAATCATATTCTCATAATCGATCAAGAGCCGGCATTCGCTTTCTTCCTTCAGCCTTGCCAGCGTTAAAGTGTCGAGATAAACTCCTAACTCTTCGAGAGTCAAACAAACCGGCCGGTCTTTGCATCGCAATTTTTTCGTTTGTACCGAATCGCTGCTTTAGGAAAAGGCTTAGTCGGGAAAACCGGAGCAAGAGCTGTGTCGATAACCAAAGAAGACCAAGCATCTGCAAGATAAGGTTGAACTGATGTTGACTCTTTCTGAGTTGTAACCTACGACCCATTTCCTCCGGCACGGAAGTGGAACGGGTAAGAGCAGAAGCTCTGATTTCAATGCAAGTAGCGAAGAGATGGCTTCTGTGTTGCAAGCTACCACTGCTGTCCATCCCTGGTCGGATACAGTTTCCTTTCGATTTCAGAGATTCGCTTTCCGCCCTAAGCTAAGAGAAGGTTACGTCTTACCGCAACGAGAACTCCTTTTGACTTGCTTTGGCAAGCCTGAACTTGATAAATCATGATTATGACGAGTGTTAAGTAACGAGAAGGCAAAAAGGCAATATTTAAATTTGAGGGATTTTCACATTTTAATTTTAATTGTCCCCCCCCCCCCCCCAACAATTTTTTTTTTACAGAACTTCAATTGTACCCCTGTTAGTTAAGGAAAAATTCAGTAGTGCCCCTATTTTGTGCGGATAAATTTAGTAGTGCCCCCATGTGAATACAACTTGTGCCCCATTATTTAAGTCTTTATTCTAAATGGCCCTTGTAATATTTTCATTTGTACCCCCATAACATTTAAGAATTGTACGAAATACCCAAGTTATGTAAGAGAAAAAACACAACCGATTATCATACCTCTCGCGTCTTTTGTTACCTACTTTCCTATTAGAATTTGTGCTCCCCTTCAGTGAATTCCTGGCTCCAATACTGATTCCACCACTTCTCCACGTTCGAATAACTGATGTGATCGCTGGTTCATGTTCTAGGTTGCATTGACAGAGAAATGGTCTGAATCATACAAGGACAAGGGGATTGGGTTCTACTCAATGCACCCTGGGTGGGCGGAGACACCAGGGGTTGCTACTAGTCTACCTAGCTTTTCAAAATCGTAAGTTACTTCTTATATTATATCATTTTGTTACCTGTTTGAATAATACTTGCTTCTTACTACAATATATTAATCATAATCCACTTTCCCCCTAGTTTTGAAGGACAACTAAGAACAAGTGAGCAAGGTGCAGACACTGTCATTTGGCTGGCTTTACAGCCAAAAGAGAAGTTGGTGCCTGGTGCGCTTTATTTTGATAGAGCTGAAGCTCCTAAGCACCTGATGTTTGCCGCCACAAAGGGCTCTCATGCTGCTATAGATTCCATTGTAAACAAGCTCCGTTCGTTTTCCTCTCTATCTTCCTCAACTTAGGCGTTCTCAACTTCTCATTGATATATCTGTTCTCTTCCTGAACTTAAACGACTATCATAGGAATTGCAGCAATTGAAAGGTATTAGTTTATATACTGCAAGATTGTTTCAGATCTGTCAATTTCTTCCTAGCTGGTTGTGCTGTAAAAGGATTTCCTTCACTTGAGATGTTTATAACACAAATTGCGGACATGTTCAAAGTTTCTTGGTCTGGCAAGGGAATGGGAAAAGATGATGATGACCTTTATGACATGTTTCAGTTTTTCTGGGATTGGCTCCGTTGAATTAGTGGGATGGGATTCGATTAGTTTTACTATGTTATGATTATCAAATCCATCCAATCCTCTCATGTAGCAGTGTACTACAAATTGTCAAAATCCAACTAATCAAATTATACAATGAGGAGTAATACTTGTACAGTGATTAGTCAAATGCTAACTAGTACTCCGGTTGATACCCAGAAACCAAACATGTCATCAGCACAATGTAATAGTATAAAAAATAATGCACCAGCCGGGAATCGAACCCGGGTCTGTACCGTGGCAGGGTACTATTCTACCACTAGACCACTGGTGCTTGATATTATTATTCTCTCAGAAGCAATTCTCATCCTATGCATTCAAAACATAATGAGTAAGTAGACCCAGAAAATATTGGACTATTGGTTAGTAAACATTATTCTTTCTGGATCACCATTTTGTGGTCAAGCTCCCCGATGCCACTTTTTTTCTCATACATCAGCATTTCCGAGAATATAAGGAGGAAAGTCTGGTTGAAGTAGTTAGATATTTCGTTCCTGTCAAACCGGCAGGTTGAACCTTGATTATACACATGTTCAAGCATAAGTCGGTACAAACCCATCTAACCAGTTTAACATTCATCCTTCAAATGAGTTATAATAGGTAAATAGAAATCTGAATCCACCTGTTTAATCTATTTAGGAAAAACTTCACCAACATATAGCTACAAATCACCGCCGCTCTAACCATACCTCCAACACCATCACTGCTACCAGACCACTTAAATTACTAACCCCACTATAGGTGTTGCCCAAACTACCATTATGCCCATGTCTTCCTCATTTAGAAAGTTCTTGGTTATTGTTCACTGTCACCATGCTCCCTCCGAGATAGGTTGTACCAATCTCCCTCGGTTTCTTGAACTCCCCAACATCATCTGCTCTCCGAAATGGTGTTATTACTGTGGTCAGTTGTGAACTTAGGGAAGGTAAGAGGCAATGGTTGATTTTGGCATTGAAGCTAATGACGAATTTTTTGTCCCAGGTGGTGGTGTAGGAATGGTTCTTGATTGGTAGTTTGGAGAATAGGCGAGGAAATATTCTAAGAGATGGATCGGGGTAATTTCGTCTTTGGACGGAAGTGATGCCTTCAACAAATTTTGTGTTTGCCAAACCTTCTGACATACTACTATGAGATTCAACGTCATTGAAACAAGAAAAAAGAGAATCTCAAATAAAATGAAAAATTATGTTCCGGGTTAGACGGGTTAAATTACCCACCCAAACCCACCCATTAAAGAAAGGGTTTATACGGGTGGGTAATATCTCACTTGAGTTTTAGACAAGGGTGCCAACATTGGGATTTTATGGCCACTTCTGCATCAGCCCAAGCAATGTGATATTCACAGCGATCACTTTGTTAATGCATTCCACTCAGCAAGCAAAAAAATTCGCTAATGCATTTTGTCTCCTTGACTATTTTGAAGGATGGGTAAGTACGACCCCAGACCTGAGGGGAGACCAAAATGCTGTCCTTGCTTTAGCTCTGGCACTATAATACAGTTAATTGATGGTGTGATAATCACAATAGCTCCTTTGAAGATGGTAGCTCATCATTTTTCACAATGGTAACAGGCTAACAGCTGAAGGAGTCTACAACTTCACAATGGTAACAGCTTGAACTATGGCATGATCGAAATACACACACACACACACACACACACACACACACACAGATATAGAGAGATCATTAAATTCCAAAGTTGAAAGGCCTGCCTGAGACTCAAATATTCTTTCCAAAAGGAATTTCATCAAAAAAAAAAAAAAAAAAATCTTTCCAAAAGGAGGGTTTTGACCGACTCACATTCTTCACCCATTGAAACATAATATGCTTTCATCATCATAGTTTTACAGAAACAGCGACCCACCCACCAGTTATTGCTTATTCCTTCTTTTTCCAAGAGAAAGGAGTGGACAGAGACACAACACTCCCCCCTCCTCCACTCTTTTTGCTATAACAGGCCTTTGGATCCACAAGGGACAGATCCAACCTAAACCCAAAACCACTTCCCTCCCTACTACTATTATACAATTTCCACACTACCATCACACAAAAATAAAAGAGATATCCTTCTCATCATCAGGTGTGCTTCAATACAGAACCATCTTTCTTGGAGACTCCTGGTGAAGTCAAGATTAGTATAGGCTTCTTCAACCAGTACTGCTCAAACCTCTGCCTTGCATAGTCCTTGTAGTCGAAATCAATGTGGTTCACATAAGCCTACACATCAATTGACCGATAATTAGATCCAAGAGTCAATCAGTTGCGAGAAAAAAAAAAAAAAAAAAAAAAAAAAAAAAAAAAAAAAAGAGATGATATATAATAATACTCACAGAGATGATTCCCCATAAGCCCCAGAACAGATGGTTTGCCAGAGTATACTTCTCCGCATCATCCACGAGTCGCTCTATTTCAGCTTCACTAGGTTTTTTGCCTAAACACATATGAAAAGTAGGAAATAAGGAAAAATATGCCAGTGCCTACCAAACCCACCCTATACCTTGGTTCTGAAAATTCAAAAATCATCCGTCTTGGAATTAAAGAAAAATTCTACTCTGCTTTAAGTGGCAAGTGCTTTTCAATGAAGTAATTAACAAAGGCCTACTACTTTGTATGGTTGCTACTTGAGAGGCCTAAAGTTTACAAGAATCTTATGCCTCTTCTGGTAAAAGAAAATGAAAACAAAGGGAATCCAGCAACCCCATTTAACACAATCAATTAGATTAGACAGCCACGTGAATGAAGTTCACATAGGAATTTAACAACACGCAAATTTAACTTGGTCATACCTAACTGTTGGTTTGTTTTGTTGGAAAGGTCTAAGTACAGAAAGTAACAGTTTGGTACGTACTATCGTTAGGTTCAGCATTCCACTCTGCTTCAAGTGGCAGTCCTTTTCAATGAAGTAATTGACAAAAGAACTATCACTTTACATGCTTGCTGAGACCTAAAATTGACAAGAATCTGATGCCTTTTTCTGGAAAACTAAAATTAAAACCAAAGGATTCAAGAAACCCCAGTTTCCTCCAGTACACCGGTCGATTAAATTAGACAACCACGTGTATGAAGTTCTCCTAGGAATTTAACTACATGCAAAATTAACAAAAAGCAGAACACAAATGTTCGAGGTTTTACTTGTCATACTTCACTGTTAGGTTGTTTCCAATGTAAAAAAGTCAAACAGTATCTGAAGTAATAGGTTGGTATTGTTGTTAGGCTAAGCATGAGCTGACAGGGAGGATTCCTTTGTTTTACGCTATCTTAACTTAAAAAGTTGACCGGATATCAATTACATAAGATATATTTGAACAAACAAGCAACAACATGGACTGACCTGCAGCAGAAAGATATTCTTGGGCAAATTTTCTTCGCTCCTCGAGACCTGTTGGTTTAATAATAGACAAAATTAGACCATGAAGAAATGGTATAACTAAAAGGCAATACACCACATCAACAAGTAGATTATCACAAGTCGATTTCACTCCTGAAAAAACATATGCAGGATCACGACTCCTCACCTGGGTATACGCTGTAGTCTAAAACATGAGGTGTATCGGTATGATAGTTTGCTGCCATCTCGCAAAAGTGATTTGCGAGGTCATACGCCACAGGATTGTAACTCGCATACTCATAATCCTGAAAAGTTCATAACAAAATGAAAATGTATTTAAGGGAAAATCTACGTAATTTCAGACATAGCTGTTGAAAATAGTCATTTCTGCATGTAGCATCTGACAGCAGAACCCAACAAACCAAGTCACATAACTAGATATATAACCAAAGAGATGGAGCTAAAAATTGCCAAGGCCAAGAATTTACGACTTTTGACAGGGAATTTTTTACTGCTCTGGCTAAAAAACATTATCTGCACAGCTTGTACCAGAATGTTCCTTGGTTTAAACTTTAAAGTTTAGCTTCGCTTGTTGGCTTGTTTTAGTAGGCAGCTTATGGGCCAACGAAAATCTATCAAGAATTTTCAGAAAAAAGTTGGCAATACAAAATTCTCAATTCCTTGTATAAAGAAACGGGAACATTTAAATAAAGAAAAGGGTGGTGGGTTAGCAATCTTTACTTCTTACACAGTATAGACAGACCCCCACCATTAGATAGGTCTTTTATAATCAGCTAACATAATGGAGATTACATTTCTTAAATCCAGATAGGTAGGTTGACATTGTCTTCAATACAAAGGGCATCTCAATAATTGCAGAAGTGGTTGAATATTAAACAAAGATATTGCAATAAAATACCAAGAAAATCAGTTGGAGGCCTATTTCCCTCAGAAGACTTTTCAAACTCATCTCCTATTAAAAACCGTAGAAAATTAACCCAAAAAAAAAGGAGAGCTTACAATTATAGTGATTGATCTGGTCTGTTCATCGATCATGATGTTCCCATATTGCAAGTCATTGTGGCAGAACCCAATCTCTTGGTCATCTCTTCGCAACTCCTTTTCAAGTAGAGAAATCTCCTCATCCAAATCACCCAAGCGGAAGCTCTTGGCATCTTCAGGGGTGCACAAGCCCTTGGCCTCACTTAACCACTTCCTGCAAGAGAAAATCAGTGTTCATATGTGGGTTTAGAGGTCAAAAATGAAAATACAAATGTTCATTTTTCAGTGAATTACCTCAGCCTGTCCCATAGCAGCACAGATTTTGAACCAGGCATATCAAGATTATGGAAATCCCTCAGTTTAGCTGCAATCAGAGCAGACGTAACAGGATCGCGAAGATCACCAGCCGATAGGGTCTAAACGAAACAATCAAATGAGATTCAGCAAAATTAGGTCTAAATCTAAATCACATAGTTATGGAAAGAATCAAGAACATGAATGATGAAAAATCAAAATGAGATCATACAAATTGAGGGAGATCAAGAAATTCAGCATACCCTAGAATGGATGAACTCCTCAACGCGGCCCTCGGCGAATTGACCGAGAAGGCGAGGCCCTTGACCATGTTTCGATAAGCACTCGAACGTCCGGAGTTCATCATCGCGGTTAAAGAAAAGCTCAAGCCCTTCACCGTAAATCCGAACCAAGACAGTTCTTGATTCATTTTCCTTCTTTGTAGGCCAGCTGATTCTGTAAACCTCATTCGTCATAGCGCCGCTTAGATGGACCACTTTCAATGTGTTTCGATCGATCGAATCGCCCGAATTCGATGCCAGAGACACAAGAACCTTCATCAGCCCTTCTGATACAATAAACCCATTCGTCTTCACAGCCATGGTTGAGTTGTGTGTCTCTACCCAAAATGAGCTTAAACCCTAAATGCACAAAATATAAAAAGTCCGTTTTCACAATTTGACCTCAAACCAATTGAATCAAATAAACCAAACCCAACATTTATTTCAACCCTAAACACACAAATACCCCCAAAACAGAAAGAAACGCACACACCCAATTCGTTTTTTTCTAAATTCGTCGAAATTGGACACAACCCATTTGTTTTTTCCTTCCTCCAACACAAACCCATAAGCTGATTACTACAATAAACCACATAAATCCACAGAAATTGAACAGATCAATAGGAATGAAGAACAAAGAAGCGAAATGGGGTCGTTACCTGAAACCCAGGAGAGTTGCACAGAGAAAATACTATCTATCTATCCTGTAGAATCCAAATCTTGGAGAATTCGCCAAAAAGCAAAAGTCAAATCCGATCTTTGCAGGCTTCTTCAATTGTGGGCACGAGGTTGAGAGAGCTATCGGCGTAGTGATGATATATATAGAGAGAGAGGTGAGAGTGTACGACTTTATGACTGTATTAAACAGAGAATCTCTTTCTCTCCCTCCCTCTCTCTCTCTCTGTCAAGAAAAGTAGTATCTCAACAACGACCCTGTAATGGAGAAGAAGATTAGCATTTGAGGATTTTGGGAGAGAGAGATGGAGTGAGGACACACGCCTTGAAGCGCGTACCGGAAAGTGGCGGACGAATAGTGAGGCGACACGTGTTGGGTGAGAAGTTTTCTGCCGGGAAATCGGAGGGTATTGAGCTGTGGGAAAGTAAACGGCCAAGCTGCGGGTCGCTTTGGGCGTTGAATAAAATAGCAACTGCTAACGTAATCCACTGACATGAACCAAATTCAGTTATTTTTTCCTAAAATTTAGGGGAGGGATAAAGGGATGATTAGTAAAGTATTTGGGTATTGTCAATGACATTGACTCTTTAAAGGCATTCATATCAACGGGTTAAAAGCAAATATCCAAATCATTTGTACTGCGGATATGATTTATGGCAGAATCAATATCGAAGTCATTACATGGAGACAATAGGCATGTTTGGATAGCTTAACTAATAGTAGATTTTATAAGATTATTGGAATAAGTGATTGAGGTGAGAAGAGAGGCTGCATCTCTCCTCACCTTAACCACTCATTCATATAATCTTATAAAATCTACTCTTAGTTAAGCTCGTTCAAACACACTCGATGGCATGTTGAATAATTTTGATATTTATCTTGCGAATTTGGACATTGGATGTAATATGCCTCCTTCGGTATCAACACATAGTTTGATCTAACACATTTGTAAGTTAATGAAGTTTGAATACTATAGAACGGATGTTGTTTGACTTGGGCTTGAGAAAATATTATTTACACAATTATGTGTCAGGTTCTAAAAAAGAATACCTATTGATGATAATTATAGGAAATGGTTGAACACATGAGCTCCTCTATGCATCGAAACGGCTTAATCTTCACAAATCATGTATGTTATTCTCTCCTAAGACAAGTAGTGAGACGAAATATAAATTTTCAAGTCTCTAAGAATTCTTAGTCTCGATCAAAAAGCTAAATATCTTGGGCTATCAGCTTTTCGGGGGCAAGTCTAAAACTCAGTCCATAAACTATATTGTGCTAAGAATAGTTAAAATTCTTCAAGGTTCGAGAAAGAAGTGTTTGTCTTTTGGTGGAAGGATAGTCATTCTAAAAGCTATGGATCAGGCTATTACTTACTATGCTATGTCTATTTTCCTTTCTTTGTGTGTAAGAAGATAGCTCAAATGGTGATGAAATTTTGGTGGGCTGCGGGTTCAAATGAAAGGAAGATTAATTGGTTTAATTGAGAGCAAGTGTCTCAGAAGAAGAGTTGTGGAGGCATTGGCTTCATAAATATAAGAGCTTTTGACATGCTTTGCTGGCTAAGCAAGGTTACAGGGTTATCCATAACCTTAATTCTCTTATGGCACACTTCCCTATAAGTGACTTTATGGATGCCAAGGTTGGAAATAACCCAACTTGAGTGTGGAAGAGATGCTTTGAGGAAGAGAGATTATTGATAGGGGCAAAACTATTATTGATAATGGTAATAGTATAAATGACATAACAAGACCTGGATTCCAAATCTCAAAAACCACAACTTTCATAATGGTCCTCTTGCTCAGTCTGATTTGTTAGTGAAGGATCTAATTAACAAAGACAAAAGAAGATGGAAGGTTTTTGTAACATCGTGTAAATTTTTATAGGGTTCAAATTTAATAGTGTGAAATTTTGAGTTAGTTGTGTGAATCTCATGTTCAGTAGTGTTTGCTGACATATGTGCAACAGGGAATATTTAGAAATGAGAATTCAGTCTTGGTAAATATGCAATTACTGAGAAAACTGAGGCTGATTTGTAATTTCTTACAAATTGAACTTCTGGCTGAAATTTGGCCATTATGAGATTATTGGTAATTGTGGGGTTCTTAAGAGTAAGTTATAATGTTGGGGGGCAAGAATGTAAAATCTAGAAACTCTCAATTTCCTATAATACTACTTTGGCCCTAACTTTGTGGAAATTATGCATGCAGCCCCTGGTGCATGTTTTGCACTTGGAAAGCTCATTGTGACATCTCATAGTTGAGGTGGAAACACCCCTACCCCTCCAACACCAGTTGGAATGTGCTGGAATCACCCTTTTCCTCCTCTCCATTTTCTTCTTCTTCATCACCATGAACAACCACCACCATCACCACCATAACACCACCACCACTCCACCACTTGAAAACCTGCTATTAGGGGAGTGTACTGGAGCCTCCACGAGCATTGAACACTTATCAATTTCTCAAAAAACCCATCAGGGAAGCCCCAATTTGGTAAGGCTCTCTCAAGAATCCTAACTGTGTTTCGGCCAAGTTATTGCTCTACGTTGGATTTCTTTCATTCTAATCATTAAGGTCGTGTTCCTGCTGTTTTCCGAGCTCGAGGATGCTGGTTTCAATTCCTAAATCGTTCAAGACCTGAAGTCTACCGATTTCTGGGTGAGAGTTCATCGGGAACTGCTCTACCTCGCAAGAAGTTGGGTAATCCCTTGTTTCTCAATCGTTTTAACTTCTGTTCGCATCATTATGCTCCATGGACATCATAGAATTAATCTAGGATCATGAATCATGCCCATAATTTGATTTGGTTGGTGTTTGATTGTTCAGGTGATCGTGTTTATGGCGGGTTTTACCCCCTATAAACACGACAATATTTCCTTCACTTATTTATGTTTTTGCGTGTGGGCTGGACCTCCTTGTTCCCTAGTATGCCTACTATAACTTTCATGTGTATATATCTTATGAATCATCCTCTAAGAGAACCGAATTTGTGCGTATCGCTACAAAATGCAGGGAACACTGGTCATGTTCTTGAGCTGCATATGGGAGGTCATCTTGCAAACCTAGTATCTCTCTTGTTACTGAATAGATCATGGTGATCTTTTGCTGTGTGAACTCCCTGTGTATCCCTCTCTAAGGTCATGCTAAATCCCTGTCACAAATCGGTCTCTTAATCACCTGAAATTGAATTTCACTCATTACTTGGGATAATGAAGTGAATCTTGGACTTGGTTACTCTATTGTTGAGATTACATCCTTGTGTTAATTTGGTAGTTCAAAGCAATCTTTAATCTCCCCATTTTATTCTCCAAAGTTGGGGGGGGGGGAGTATGTGTTTTAAATTTGTCAAAACTTGAATATTGGTCAAGTGTAGAATTGACTTGAAAAATGCTTATCTTTGACCAACAACATCTTGATTATTTTGAGTTTCTAAGAGTGAAATATGTTATGAAATCCTTGATAAACCCTCTTCAAAAATCTATCCTTAGTTTCTCCAAACTCATCCTGAATTGATCATAATTTAGCTTTAAAGTTGGTTGTTTTTTGCTGATTTCTCTCAAGCTTTGACTTTCAGATTGTCAGTCAAAATGAAATTTCTAGCCTCCACATCCTTAAGAATGTTGAATTTTCATCTCAAATTTGACCAAAATGATTTCTTAGGAAACTTTGTTTTGACCAAAATGTATAGGAGAGACACTATAGTAATTTTATATAAAAACTGTTCTAAGATCAAATCAATGGCTTGGAGCCGTCAAACATCTTACAAGGATATTTAGAGTCATAATAAGCTATCTTTTAGTTTTTGTTGACCAAGAAAACCGTGTGGAGGTCTTTCTGTAATTTAACAAATGTAACATTCATTTTAGTCATGCATAAGGGCTACGAACCCAACAATTTGTGCAAAAAACAAAAATTACCTCATGCTTGTGAAATCTTAGCTGAGTTATTTTTTGGGACGAGTTGACAAAATTTAAGAGTAGGCAAAACTTTGTGCTTCTTTTAGCTTTCTCTCAGCGAATTCTACAACAAAATTGGGGCAAAGTTTTGGTAGTTCGGCCAATTTCTTAACTTAAGAAAAAATTGAGAGAACAACTCAAACAAGTACAAAAAAAGTAAGCAATAAGTTGAGACCTTGGTGAAATATTGGCTCTTCAAGATGAGAGAAAAAGATAAAATAAAAATAAAAATGAAGGGAACAATCTACTGAGACATTTGTCAAATACTGGATCCGCAAACAAAACAATTCAATAACTAAAGTAGCTCATATTTTGAAGTGATTAGTCAATTCGAGAGTTGAGGAAGGGGCATGAGAATGGACAATAAAGAAGAAAAAGATCTCATATTTTGTGTTCTTCCCGTCCTCGCAATGAGTATTCGTGAATTCCACAAGGTTTTTTCCAAATCTTAAAACCCAATAACTTTGTCATGTAACGGGGCTCGAATGTTGTTATCTTCATCATTGAATGGAGAGAAGGACATAGGGATAAATCGAACGGAGAATGAAAAAATCTGGTGTAGTCGTATTTGTTTGTCTCTTATTGTCTTCTTCTCTGTAGGTTATTGCCTCCTAATTTTCTACTTGATATGTTTGTTTAGGTAGTACTTAGTAAGTTAATTTTTTATTAAATATTTTCCATAGTTATGTATTCATTCTTAATATGCATTTGAAGTCCCACCAAAGAATTACGTGACATTTTGAAAATCGGATGGCAATTTCTGATCTGTCTAATCGTGAGAGTTATGCTAATTGTGTATGTCAGGGAATCATACCTTGAATAGGCTCGTGAATCTTGGCGACGAAGCGGTGCAAAGAAACAGGCTAAATAGATGATTAGACGAAGGCAAAGAAGACAAGGAAGAGGCTGCGGCTTATCGTGGTCAGGAACATGTCGTACAACCTCTGGGCTAGGTGCACGACCTAGTTCAGGTCGCAGGAACTATAAAATAAGTCACGACCTAGTTGGGGGGGGGGAGGGGCTGTCGGTTTTGGACTTGACTTTGGGCCCAATTAATCGATTAGGACTATATAAACATGTATAGTCATATATCGAAGGGTGGTGGTTGTATTTGTATCGTTTCTCTCTAATAAATCAGGGTTTTTGGGCTAGCATCGTGCTAGTGAACCACGTTAAATCGGGTGTGTTCTTGTTTATCGATTATCACCGCTCTATTGCTCGTTCTAGGTCATAAAAAACTGGTACCAGAGCTTGGTTTTTGGTGTTCCACGATCAAGGTGGAGCTAAAGAGCTAGGATTTCACAATCTGTGAAATTCTAAGCTAGGGTTTCGCGATCAAGGTGGAGCACGCATTCATGGGTTATGGATCTGGACTAGGAGTTGCAGAGAAGATGACCCGGGGGATGACCAAGATCGACAAGTTTAATGGGAGGAACAACTTCAGCCTGTGACAGATCAATGTACGTGCTTTTTTGAAGCAGAAATGCCTTTGGTTTCCATTAGCGGAAGATATAGGGGAGTTGCTACAACCACCAAGAGTTTAAGACGATAGAGGAAAGTGCGAACTCAACGTTCATGTTGTGTTTGGCAGACGACGTGATCACGGAGGTTGCATATGAAGAGACAACTGAAGGTCCATGGGAAAATTTGGAGAGTCTTTACAAGAAGTCAGTCACCAACAAATTGATGTTGAAGCAGCATCCGTTTGGTCTACGAATGGGGAAAGGTACGAATCTAAGAGATAACTTGGATTGTTTGAACACTGTTTTGCTTGAGTTGCGAAACAGTAACGAAATGACTAGTGATGAAGATGTCGCGCCGATTTTGTTGATGTCGCTACCACCGTCTTACGAGGGGTTCGTGCGGTCTGCTTGTGCTGGAGAAGAGACTGTGACGTTGGAAGAGGTAAGATCGTCTCTTCACACCGGATACATGCGCGCAAGGCTGCATGTGGGGAGTACGACATTTCGGGTTCGGGCGCATTGATGGTGTCCAAAGGGGTTATGGTAAGAGGAAGAACATGGTTTCTAAATTACCTGACGACGTTTGTGCTATGTGTAAAGAGAAGGTTCATTGGAAGAGGGAGTGTCGGAAGTAAAAGGCGGGCACAAATCTAGCTGTAGCCGCGACATCTTCGGAGGATGACTTCGTTCTCTAGGCCTCGTTGGGGGGTGGGGGGGGGGGGTTGGGTTGGGGAGAATCCCTGCTCTTGACGAGGAGGCGGATTTGGAATACGGGAGTCTCTGACGAGGGAAATGTCACGTGAAAGGGGGCGTGTATGATGCGCGCAAGGGGACAATGTTGCAGGAATTCAGTAGAATTTGGAGCAATTTTGCAAAACGTTGCAGGCATTCGGTGGGAATTAGAGCTACGTGTTGGGGGATTTCGTTGTAGGGACTCAGCGGGTGTTAGAACAACAAACGATTTTGTTGTAGGAGCTCGGTGGGAGTTGGAACAACAAATAGGGGATTCAATTGTAGGAACTCGTCCGTAGTTGGAGCATCAATAGGGTTCGATTGTAGGAACTTGAAAGGAGTTCAAGCAACGCGGGGGCACTCATTGCAGGAACTTGGCGAAGTTGGAGAAACTTGTGACCGTGAGGATTTACAGAGAGAGAAGGGACTAATTCAAGCGGAAGAGTGAATTCAAGCCAAGGTGGAGATTTGTCGAGGAATTAGCCCTTGGATATACTCATGAAGCTTGGCGAGGAGTTGGTGACGAAGCAGGGAAAAGAAACAAGCCAAACGAAGGATCAGACGAGGGAAAGGAAGACAAGGAAGATGCTGCAGCTCATGGGGTCAGGAACAGGTCGTACGACCTCTGTGCTAGGTGGCACGACCTAGTTCATGTCGCACGACCTCTGGACTAGGTCGTGCGACCAAGTTCGGGGGGGGGGGGGGGGGGGTTGTGGCGATTCTCGTTGTTTCCTTTGTGTTCTAGGTCGGTTTTGGACGTTCTTTTGGGCCCAACCGCCCAAGCAACCTAGTAGGACTTTATAAAAATGTATATGCATAGGTTGAAGGGCGGTGGTTGTACTCATATCGTTTCTCTCTAATAAATCGGGGTTTTCGGGCCGTGGACGTTGCTAGCATTGTGCTAGTGACCATGTTAAATCGGGTGTGTTCTTATTCATCGATTATCGTCGTTCTATTGCTCGTTCTAGGTCATACAATGTAGACAAATGACATAAGGAGAATGAGCTACAGTTCACCTCTTAAATTTATTATTAATAATATATAGATAGATGTAGATATGGATTACTACTAGGAAATCCTATTTCAAGCTCGAACTTTGTTGGCCTTGTTATTCTTTCCAAAATAGTTTGTGTTGGGCGGGGTTGACTCAAGGTGCTACTTGGAGTAAACTTTTGATTTTATGTTATAGTTACTTGGAAGCCAAAAGAAGTTGGAAGTGTTTTTGTTAAAAGGAAACAATCTGTAGACTCGAGGATTGCTAGTCTTCGACTATATGAATTGTTAGTGATCCATCTCTTGCGAAAGTTCAACTTGAAAGAGATTTGTTCGGCCAACAATGAGATTTACAGAATGGTGAATACGAATTTTGGAAGCTATGAGCTACATGTGACTAATGATGAAGTTAAAGAAACGGACTCTTTCTACTGTATATTCCTTTGCTCCCGTGGTCATAGCAAAATGTTGATGATCAAAGACCTAGAGGGTAATAACAGATATAGCCCATCAAACATGGCCCATAAAACATGATTGAAGCCCACTCGTATTAAAGCCCAAACATTGGTTTATCGCCCATCTATTATAATGTAAGTCCAAATGATTATAAGGGCATAACGGCCTTTTGGACCATTATGTTAAGCTGGCCTTCTACCGTACAATACTACCGCTATGATGTATTTCCTACCGTTAAATCCGATCTATCTATATTACTAGTACTAAGAGCATCTCCAGTAGTACTAATTAAAAGTTATTTATAATTTGACGAAAATTTAACATTTATATTTTAGATATTGTAAAATTTTAGTTAGTGCTCCAATAGTGTTAGTTACATGATTAGCTAAATAACACGTGGCACATTCTCAATATTTCTTGTATGAGAATTTTAAGGAATTCAGGACATAAAACCGCTAAAGCATCTCCAATAGGTTATTTATATGGCGGTTATCTTCAAAATATAAATAAGATGGGAAAAATATTGTCTCCAATAGGCTCTCTACTACACTCTTTATTTTAGCGGATAGTTATCCCGCTCACTACTTCTAACGAGCCGGATAAATAACTTCATATTTTGTTTATCCATGTTCTTAACGGTTATGTCCCGAATTCCTTAAAATTCTCATACAAGAAATATTGAGAATGTGCCACATGTTATTTAGCTAATCATTTAACTAACACTATTGGAGCAAGAACTAAATTTTTACAATATCTAAAATAGAAATGTTAAATTTTCATCAAATTATAAATAACTTGTAACTAGTACTACTGGAGATGCTCGAGCATCTCCAATGGTTATGTAAAATAATTAGTTTAGTTAAAATTTACATAACTAGAAGAAATAATGAGCTCCAATGGGCTAGTTAAATGACTCAATATTTTACATATTATGTATTCCACTCAATAAAAGTAGCTAGCTAGAATGTAGGTAGTTAAGTTTTTTGTGTCTATCTCTCTCCTACTTTAATTTAATAAATATTTTATTTATAATTCAATACCCACAAACTTATGTAAAATACATAACACTATTGGAGCAAACAATAAGAAGCCATGTTAACTTGAGTTCATACTAGTTAAAATTTAACTAATTTATAATTTTATTGTTGGAGATGCTCTAAGAACATGGGTAAACAAAATATGAAGTTATTTATCCGACTCGTTAAAAGTAGTGAGCGGGATAACTATCCGCTAAAATAAAGAGCGTAGTAGAGAGCCTATTGGAGACAATATTTTTCCCATCTTATTTATATTTTGAAGATAACCGCCATATAAATAACCTATTAGAGATGCTCTAAGGAAACACATAGTTCTAATGTTCACCAACAACTATGTGTATCATTCTCAACCATTTGATTGAATAGCTGACAGCCCTAAGATATTAGTCAAATGTCATCATCCTCTCACCTGTCCTAGTCACACTCCTATCTCCTTAGCAGTGGCGCGCGGGGTGTGTTTATTTATCTCAACAAGTGAGGCTTATTTTCTATAAAAAAAAAACAACAAGTGAGGCCTATTTGTTTCTACTAAAAGTAGTGTACACTTGGGCATTAATAATTACTATCTCCCTTCTCTCAGAATCTTCACCTTTTGACTTTTTCTTTCGTAATTGGATTATTTTGATCCGGTAATTTAGATAGTCAACCGCTCCAATTTTTTAATATTTTTTTAATGGTGTTGTAGAGTGAAGTTTCCTCTATAATATCGTGCAAAGATTATGAAACTCTTTAACCGTTATACTAATCAAATCATCATATTAAATTAATTCAGTGAATAGTGATAAAATGGAAAAGGTAAACATTCAGAGAGAACAGAGGAAGTAATACAGAGAGAAACTGAGTACCACTCCGTCCCAGCTGAAATGCTCCATTTGACTTTTTTCACCCGTAACTGGGTCACTTTGACCCAGTGATTTGGATCGCAAAATGATACATTTTTTCGATAATTTTTTCATGGTCTTCTAGAATAAGAGTTACTCTACAACACTTCGAAAAAATTATCTAAAAATTACAAAGTTTTGCTATCCAAATACCGGGTCAAACTGACCCTGTGAATAGTGATGAAAGTCCAAATGGTGCAAAAGAAGTGGGATAGAGTGGTACCATAATTGGTACACACAATCTCTCTTTCATTTGTACATTTTTCGTTCTCACATTATTTGTTAGGGCTAGTTTGCTGTGGCGGTGCTAGAAAGCTGCTGTTTGAAAATACTGTGGAAAAGCTGCTGTGAATCTCGACAAAATGTTGTATGGTAAATATTACGTAAAAGCTGCTGTGAAATATTGATATAGTAATTTTGTGTTTGGTAAAATCAACTGTGAAGTTGTTGTGAGAGGGTAAAATGACAAAAATATATGACACATGTCATTTCCGTAAAAATAACTATTGATATTTTAAAAAATTGTAAGGTTAAAATCGGTTGTAGATAAATTAATAAAAAACACTTTCTGAAAAAACAACTCCCCCTTGCTTCCTGAAACCTGTTGTGGGACAGCAGAAATTGTCCGAAAAAGCAGCAATTTTATTTTTACCAAACACACTAAAACTGTTTCTGGTGTCGAAAAGCAATTGTGCTGCCAGCAGAAGCATTCCCTAACTCACCCTTAACCTGGTAAATAATGTGTTTAATTTGTTAAAGATTTTTGGTTACATGATAACACCAACATTTTTGGGTGATTCAAATTCAAACAACACCTTGCTAATATTTTTGTGCAATTTGAGAACTCATTTGTTACTTTTGTCACCAAATGTCTTTGAAAATGTATATATTTTCCTTCCATAAATCTTTCAAAATGTTACTTCAAAATAGTCCCAACGCGAAGGGTATTTTTCTAGTTGTATATATAGGGTGGGTTTGGTGTGGGATTTTAATCCAAAATCCCCTGTTTGGCTTTTCTAACTTTTTTCAAGGGTTTGTTGTGGGATTTTTTGAGCAGATTTTATATTCTGGATTTTGAATTTGTAGTGTAAAGTGGGTGGAAGAAAAAGTTGGGGTTGAGGAGTTTTTTGTGTCTTTTTTTGCTGAAATCATTAAAATGATAATTTTGTCCTCCATCGTCAATTATAATTACACCCTCTTGTTAGTTACACTTTTCACTGTTTTATACCTTAATTAACACTACCAACCACACCAACTACCCACTTGACTCTCCCCATTTCAGCTACGTATTTCTTACCCACCCACGACTCAATATTTTCTCCTCCATTACACCGTGCAAGCTGGACCTAGCCAACCACCTATGAGTGTGAACAATATAGATGCAATCCGTTTAAAAATTGCAAGCTCTCTAAAACGTAACACAAATTGGAGATCAAGGGCGACATAAGTTTAATGTTTATCATTTAATATGTAATGGCATGTGTTGGTAGTTATTCTTAATGTAATCCGATAGTTTAATGTAATGAAAGTTGTGATTTTTCTTTATATATGTCAATTTGTGTATGCTTATTTTTATGACATTCATATAATTGTTCATTTGTATTTTTTCACCTTACTATACTAGTAACTAGATATTATAAAATAGTACACGTTTGTAAAAAATAAGCATTACTAAATTGTAATTTAGTAGTGTTGGTTCGTTTGTAAAAGTTACTAAATAAGCCAATAAATAGACACAAAGGGCATACTGGTATTTTTCACTAAACAACAAAACTATCACATCACTGACTTTTTAACAGCACAAACTTTTTTTACCAAATCCATACATCTTTTTTCTTGAACTTTTGTGTCACGGACTTTTTTCACACCATCTTAAAAGACAGCTTAAAATCCAAAAAGTCCACACCAAACCCACCCATAGCATCTCCCTCGTCACCAGTGGCGGAGCCAGGAAATGAAGTCAGCCGGGGCAAGATTCGCGAAGTCAAAAGTTAAAGTCAAAAGTCAAAGTCAACAGTCAAAAGTCGGTATATTTCATAAGCAATTACACATACAAACATCAAATTAATAATGAACACAACTCACAAGTCACAATTTGTTCTTTTTTTAGAAGTTAATGGTAAAATAGTAAATGGACAAAAAAATGAATGAAAAAAAATAATTGTCTAGGAGGAGAATTGAACTGTGTACTGCAATTTGCCATTTACACCAACTAACCACTTGGGCAACTGGGATGCTTAGGATTTTAGGGGGGGAAAAATTCTATACTCCTTTGGGTTTAGTCATAAAAAATCTATAAAATTAGGGATACTAGTAGAAATTTTAAAATTTCAGGGGGGCAACTGCCCCCCCCCCCCCCCCCCCCCCCCCCCCCGTCCGCCCCTGCTCTTCACATTAGGGTTAGGCTGGTGATTTATCACCTTCTTTCCTCTCTCTATATTCATCGTCTTCTTCATTTCTCTGCAATTCTTCAACCTCTTTTCAGAGGGTAGTTATTTTCATGACCAAATAGTCTTCCATTGTTTTTACGAGTTTTTAACTTTGAACTAGCACTTCTGTGAAATTTAACTTTGAACTTTAGTTGCTGAAGATTCTCTATGCACATTTGTACTTCTAATAATCTTTTAATTATTTCGAATATTGAAATGAAAATTTACATTCCATTTATGGAACTATAATGAAAAGATTGGCTAGCTAAAGTGATAAATTGTCAGTTGTAGTTAATGTATACGTTTCATTCACATAATGCTATTGAAGATGTTCTAATTCCAACCTCTCTTAAAGAACACATCCTTTGGAGATTCAAGAACATTGTCGGGTTTTTGACTTTAATTAAATTGGTAATCTTTTGGGTTCAAGGCAAAACTATTTGTGCGGTGCATGGTATTGTTTTCGGGGCAGTGGAATAGTTATGCTTTTGGTAAAAAATTGTCAAAGATTGTTTCTTTGTCATCAAGTTACCAAATTAACATAGGAAGCTTCCAACGCCACTAGCACTAGTACTATTTATAAAGGATTGTTTTGTTGGTTTGTTAGGGTCAGGGAACAACACACATACGACAGAGGGTTTAAAGCAATTGTTTGTGAGTTTCTCTAGCGTGTGGGTGTGTGTTCGTGATTGTAATCGGGTTCAGGTTTTGTTTCTCTCAATAAATCGGGTTCGGGTTGTAGAGTAGCTAGTATTTAAACTAGCGATCCACGATAAATTTCTTGTCTCTCCCTTTTTTTCGTTATTGTTCTTGCTTGATACCCGGATTCATAATAAACTGGTATCGGAGTTCGGGCCAGGTTAGAGTTTCAAGAAAAAACGATGTCGGGTACTATGAAGATATAGAAGTTTAGTGGGAGAAACAGTTTCAGTCTGTGGCAGATCAAGATGAAGGCGTTGTTGAAACGCGACGATCTTTGGCTGCCTCTGGCGTCCAACAAAGGCAACGTGGACACAACCACATCGACGCATATGAAGATGGAGGAGAAGGCGCACGCAACGATCATGTTGTGTGTGACGGACTACGTGAACACCGGTATCGCAGATCAGGAGAAGGCGGCTGCTTTGTAGGTCAAATTGGAAGAGTTCTGCATGAAGAAATCTATGGCAAACAAGTTGATGTTCAAGCAACGGCTATTCGGGTTGCGAATGTCTGAAGGTACGCAAATTAGTGATCACTTAGATGTTCTGAACACTATTCTGCTTGAATTGCCTAATAGTGAGGAGAAAATAAGAGATGATGATGCGGCCTTAATTTTTTTGCTCTCGCTGCCTCCATCATATTTTCGTGCAATCTTTCATTGGTGGGAAAGATACGATAACCCTAGAAGAGGTTATATATGTTCTTCACACCAGGAGTGTAAGGCACAAGGGTGCAGGTCAGGGTTCAGGTGACCATTATGCGTCTGGTTTAATGGTCAAAGCTGAAAAAGGTAAGAGATACAAGAGGTTTGCATGATCCAGCTTAACACAGGACGTGTGTGCCTACTGCAAGGAGAAAAGGTCACTGGAAAAGGGAGTGTCCCAAGAAGAACCAAACGAATCTGGTTCTAGGTGGAGGGACCTCCCCCGAGGACGACCTTATACTCTGAGCCCATTGGGGGCGATTTTGGGCTCCTGACATGGGGCATCTGGCGTGTGAGATTTATGTCACGCGAATCGGGTTATGGTTATAGGCGCGAAAAGATTTCTGGCGCGTACTAGGGTTTCGGGCGCATCTGGCATGACAATTTGTGGCAGTCGTCGTCGGTGCATCTGGTATGGATGACATCTGGGCACTTGTCACGGGGCACTGGTTCAGGCGTTGTTTGGAGCGCCTTGGGAATACATTCGGTTCTGCCTTCTCAGTGAATGTATTCAAGACTGGTTCTAGGTGGAGGCGTGCTCGTTTCAGATTCAGGGAGACGCATCTGTTTCAGGTTTGAGAGAAGCATCTGTTCTGATTCAGGGTTGCTGAGATGATTCAAGTCAAGGTGGAGATTTGTTGGGTTTTTGACTTTAATCAAATTAGTAATCTTTTGGATTCAAGGTAATACTGTTTGGGCGGTGCATGGTATTGTTTTTGGGCAGTGAAATAGGTATGCTTTTAGTAACAAATTTTCAAAGATCGTTTCTTTGGCATCAGGTTACCAAAGTAGCATAGGAAGCTTCAAACGCCACTGGTACTATATATAAATGATTGCTTTTTTGGTTTGTTAGGGTCTGGGAACAACACACATATGGTAGAGGGTTTAAAGCAATTGTTTGTGAGCTTCTCTAGCGTGTGGGTGTGTGGTCCTGATTGTAATCGGATTCGGGTTTTGTTTCTCTCAATAAATCGGGTTTTGGTTGTGGAGTAGCTAGTATTTAAATTAGCGATCCACGTTAAATTTCTTGTCTCTCGTTCTTTATTTCTCGTTATTGTTCTTGCTTGATATCCTGATTCATAACAAACATAAACATAGCAAACCCGTTAGAGATCAAGCCTTCAAGGCGTAAATCCATCGCATGCATGCGGTCATTAAAGGGAAAAAACCTAACTCCCTTGAATTCAAGTTTCCTAGGTCGGGTCAGAAGTAGCAGACTGTTCTTCGCCAAGTCCTTCCATTAAGAGGTCAAGAGGCAAAAAGAGTCACAAAGTATGATATTTAATTTGAGCTTGTCGTAAAACCTAAAGGACTGTATCATGTGAAACAAAATCTAATACAAATAATGTTTGCTTATTTTGCATTCTTTGAGCATCTCTAGTTAAAAGTTATTTATAATTGGCAAAAAAACTATTTACCCCCACGAACTTGTATTTTGTTGTCAAAATCAACCCCGGACTACGAGTTTGGTCGATTCCAACCCTATACTTCAATTCTGTCAGCAATTCCAGGATTCCGTTTGTTTTTCGACGTTAAGTCATTAATTTTGTAAACATTTCAGAATTTTGATAATTTAACAAATATTAATATGTAAATATCGAATAATCAATAAACGAGACTCCTCGCAAACATGAATCTACCTAACATCTACATAGATAATTGGTTAAAACTCTTAGACGACGTTTGAAGTCTTAGAGAGAGACGGTGATTCACATATTGAGAGATAAACTCCTAGACCTTGTAAGAGGGATTCACATTCCAAGAGTGAGGGGCAACGTTAAAGAAGAATCCAATGAGAAACCCTAGCTACAGAAGACAGAGTGATTAAAAAGATTAAGAGGAAGAGAAGTACTTTTGTGCCTATGCAGAAACGTGATCACAATCAAACTCACACAAAGAACGAACACGGTCACAAGTAGAAACATATTGATAATGAATGTTCAGCTTGTCTTCAAGCTCCAGGATATTGAATACATTATTTCACCTTTACGTTTTCAGGATTTGAGTGGGTAACATTCTTACATCTGCAATTTTCGCTATACTCTTGTTGTCTTTGCTTCAAAAATCACCCAAGATTGTCCTTTTCAAATCACATAACACCTGGATATTCTATAGCAATAGGCAAGTGAACAGTTCTATACCTCAAACAAGTTTATCGTGGTACTACTAGGATTCAGCCAGTCAGGGTTTGATGAATTTGTATAAAGTTCAGCATCTGTCGATGAAAGCGGAGACTGAAGTGAATTGGATGGGAAATTTTGACTTCACTTGCCTCTGTTTATACCCTGATTTCAGTTTCCAAAATTGATTTTTTTTTTTTTTTTTTTTTTTTTTTTTTTTTTTTTTTTTTCTTTCTGAAGTTTGATATGTTTGAGATAGGTCAAACGGAGCTAAGAACAGAGTTACAAAAGAGAACTCATTCTGGAACTATGAGGAACCCGAATAATTTTCCATCTCAACATGGCCCGGCACAACATCTCATAGATCAAATTCATATTATCCTGCCCACGGATCCCACCCATCATCAAGTATTCCACGAATGGGATGCCCCAGTTTCTATTCCAAAGCCTTCTTCTACAATAAGCTAGGTTTCAGTACCTAAACCACGAAGCTGAAAGGATTTCAGGGTCAAAACTTGTCTAGGATGGGGGCTTAGTGGACTTGATGGAGAGGACTCGACGGAGATGGAGGAGAGATGGGAAATATATTGGTCCTTTGAAAATTTGATTTTCACTGAGTTCGAAAATTTACCTAGGGTAATTTTAATGAAATCTTAATGAATTTATAATCTATTAGATATATGTTTATTAGGTGTTCGATACATTTTGTGAGAAATATTTAGGACTTAGATGTTTACTAGGACTTTAATATGATTAACTAACTCAACAAGGGTAAAATTGTCTATGGACTATATATCTTTTGCGTATTTTTAATTTCAATTTTGAAAGTTCTAAAATGGTTGAGAATTACTGTTCCTAACTGTAGGGTTTGGATGCAGGTAATGCAGCGGAATAACAAAAAATTAATCATGCTCAAATCCCTCCAAGGATCACAGGCAAGTCATCATAACATGATAAGGGTAGAAGAGGTGTGTACCTTAGTTTGAGAGATCACACGAAGAATAATGTCTTCGTCTCTACGAGTATCCACACCATGGATCTTTGATTGGATTCCTTCCCACCGCGATGTGCTAGCAATGGAAGAAGGAGGCAAAAGATCACACAAAACGGAGCAAGCCGTGGGCCACAAGGGGTGGCTGACAGCAAGGGGGGCGGACGGACGGGTTGGGGCTTCGGCCTCAACTCTCTCTCTCTCTCTCTCTCTCTCTCTCTCTTTCTCTCTGCTTTGTTATGTTCTCTCAATAGTGACTTGTGTTTAAGAAATAACAAGCTAGGATGTATTTATATAGTTAATAATTCTTTATTGACTACACAATTGCCCCATTACTAATCATGTCCATACATGGATTAGTCCATCTTGCAAACTAGTCCTACTAACTTCGCATGTGGTTGCGTTTAGATCCTTCTGATTAATTAGTCATACTAATTGTAGATAGTGCTTTCTGAGCTGACAGATCTTGGCCACGTGGCAACCATCCAGCACACCATATTGTGCTCCACACACACCGGATCACCAGCCGAGCTGATCCATGTGGGGGCTGCGAGACAGAGCCCTCGCATACCACTGCACGGGACTTGTAGGGACTTAGTGGTTTGGAGGCTAGAGTAAGCCCTGTCGCGTGCGAGCCAAGCCCGCACGCGACCTTTAGTAACTGCTTTGAGAGATTTATGGCACGAGCTCCATAAACCCGGTCAATCCGGTCAAACCCGGTCAACCTCGTAACGGTTCCGGTATTCGCGCATAACGTGCTGTAACGGTCCCTATATATGAGGACGAACGTGCTGTTGTGGTTAAGCTAATTAAGCCACCATTAATGGGCGCATTAACCACACTACAACGGTCACGTTCCCTGCTATATATAGGACGTTAACCTTTCCATACAAAGGAGGACACACTGGCCATACGCGGAAGCTCTGCCAAACCTCTGTCTCTCTCTCAGACATTACTACTGCCTTACTCTCTCCCTACACACAAACCAACTCTTCCTGTGCTATCTCTGATCCTCTACATACGGTGTACACGGAGGTCTCCCCGCCGGAATCTCTTGTGCACATTTTGGTGAACCCGACGTGAACTTACCAACAAAAGCAGCCATGTCTCAGGAGGATGATGTTAGCAACAGATCGCCTTCCACCGAAACTGCCTCAGGAGAGGAGACCCGCCGTACTCCTGCGACCCCCGGCGAGGCACCGACGCTAGAGTCCTTGGACGCCACCGTCCAAGGTCAGGCGAAAGCTCTCAAAGCTCAGTCTGTGCAGCTAGAACGGATCCTGCCCGTTCTGGGCACCCTTGCACCAAATCCTTCACCAGCCACCGCCGTCTCTCAAGGAGGGGGAGTCCCTACCGCTTCGGGATTGGGAGTGTCGACCACACCTCCCAACCCTAATCTACAGACTCCACCGGCGACTGCGCAGCTGCCTTCAGTCCAGGGGTCAACAGCTCAGATGTTGCCTCTCACTGCTCATACTCGTCAGCCTCCGGCTTTGGTACCTAATTCGGCGCCGCAGTATCCCTTGCCTCCGTCAACGGCGATCTGGGGTAACGCGAGCGGCCAATATGTCCCCAGTCCTCCAGCGGCGTATGTGTCGCCTCCGCCTGCGGCAACCCCTCCTCCTGCTACTGAGGGAAGCATTCCAGAATGCATGACGTCTCTGCAGAAGCGCATGGACACTATTCTGGCTCACCAATCATTCGCGGATACCATCATCCCGAAGCTAGACAACGATCCACCCATCCCGCGGGAGATCTATCTCATGCCTAACCCGGTGGGGTATAAGGCTCCTAAATGGGACAAGTTCGAGGACGTCAACGGGAACGCTCATGAACACACCATGCGTTTCATCGATGTCATGGGACCATACGGAGCTGATCCCAAATTGCTAATGCGAGAGTTCCCAAAATCCTTAGGGAACGTAGCATACAAGTGGTACCGAACGTTGGAGGCCGGATCCGTGAAGACTTGGGACGACATGGTCCAGAAGTTCTATACCAAGTTCTTCCAGATGGAAGAAAAGGTGACAATGATCCACCTCTCGCGGATGTATCAGAAGCGCGAGGATGACGGGATAACGTTCTTCAAGAAGTTCAGGGCGAAGTCATTGGAATGCAATGATCCAATGCTCGAAAGTCGGCTTGTAGAGATATGCCTGCAGTGCATGCGAGACGAATACAAAGGTATGCTCATCAATTTACAAACACCTACGTTTTCAAATCTAATCGAATGCACGAAGAACATCGAGCCTATAGTTGAGAGGCAGAAAAAGAAGAACGCACCGGAGAGATCTTCGAGCGGCACTACCTACAAGATCGGGAGATTCAGTTACAAAAGGGGACGCGAAGCTGAAGTCAATACAGTTTCACCCCAAAAGCAGGCGAAGGTTGTGAACTTCGACGTACCACCTCTGCCATGTTCGGTGGAGGAGGCAAGCGACCTCTGCAGGCAGTGGCGCAAGGACGGTGTCCTACCGCCGCTCGAGAAGATACCCTCCAAGGAGATGGTGAGGGACCCGAAGTGGTACGAGTACCACGACAAGGTCATGCACCCCACAGCGGAATGTAAGAAGCTCAGGATTACATTCGACCAGAAGATGAAGAACGGCGAGCTGATCGTCAGCGATCACAGGAAGGATGTGCGCAACAATCCACTTCCTGCCCATGCGGAGCAAGACTCAAAAGGCAAAGAGGTCGCCATGATCTCGATTGTGGACTTGGAAGAAGTCACAGAGGATGGTCTACCCATCATTGCCGAAGTCCATGATGACGAGGACTACAGTGTAGACACAGAGGATGAACGTGCCAATTGGATGAAGGGGTCGCACGGCTTTAGCAGATTCTTCGACGAGATGCACTTCTCTGAGAAGTGCCGGACAGAAATGACGAAAGCGATCTTGAGGATAGCAGAGGACTATGAGTAGGATCTTGTAGTCTCCAACGGGAAAGTCGTCAGGGCTTCTCGCTCTACAGAAAAGATTATGACCTTTTCTGCCAGCGACAAAAGGACAGATGCGAGCCACCAGAGGCCTCTGTATGTGACAGCCATCATCAATGGTGTTGAGTTCAAACGAGCATTTGTAGACGGAGGAGCAGCGGTCAACGTCGTCTCGCTCCACACACTGAAGCTAGCAGGGATCCCCAAGCAGAAGATTGTCAGGCGTCCATCTCTGCTGATGGGATTCGGAAGCGACTCTAGAATGACAATCGGTTGGATCCGCCTGGGCGTGCAGATCGGCAAAATCAAGTGCTCAGCGAAGTTCTATGTCATAGATGCGAACACTACGTATCACATGATCATAGGTCGAGCCTGGATTCATCGCTTCGACGCGGTTCCTTCAACGGCTCACCAAGTCATGAAAGCTATCTGGAACGACAGAATAGTCGAGATACCAGCTTCAACGAATCCATTCAACCTGGATGAAGCACATCTTAGCGAGGCAGTGTGGTTTACCGAGATGGCGGACGAGCAAACACCGGGACCATTCAACCCAACTCCTCTACCTCTATGGGAGGACATCAAGGATCAGTCACCTGCGGGAGTAATGGTGACAAGGGAAGACGCCAAAGAAAAGCCGCCTACACGCGAAGAGGCGCCGCAAATCGCTTACCATCGAAAGAACGTGTACACTCTGAAGAGAATTGCAAAGCATGACCCCGAAGGCAAGGAGATAGAGAGCTTCTACGCCAATGGGAAGAAGTGCTATCGCATATGAAGGTGCGCGGGGATGTCCTCACACGGGCATGGGGATATCCCTGGGCAAATCAACCAAATCGAGCAGATTGCGGTAACGGAAAAGCCAATGCACGGCACTTCGGATGAGAAGCTCAAAGAAGCACCTGAATGCATGGAAGATAGGCCTCGACCACAAAAGCAAGAGCTAAAGGAAGTGTTCCTCAGCCCGAACGAGGAAAAGAAGAGGCCAGTCTTTCTAAGCGCGGACCTCACAAGCGAGGAGGAACAAGGACTGCTACAGCTCCTAACTGAATACAAGGATGTGTTCACATGGGAGTATGATGAGATTCCAGGTCTGGATACAAGCATCACTATGCACCGTTTGGACATCATCCCAGGGTCTAAACCAGTAAAGCATAGCACAAGAAGCTTCAGGCCGGAGCTTAACGTGAAGATCAAACAGGAGATTGTTAAACTCCTAGATTCCAAGTTCATAGAGCCGAATCATCATCCCACATGGCTGGCCAATATTGTGCCAGTGGTAAAGAAGAACGGACAGCTTCGCATCTGCGTGGATTTCCGGGATCTCAATCGTTTCTTCCCAAAGGACGATTTTCCACTGCCCAACATCGATTTGCTTATCGATTCAACAGCGGGCCATCGCATGTTCAGTTTCATGGGCGGCTTCAGCGGGTACAACCACATCAAGATGGACCCTGAAGACGCGCGGAAAACTGCATTCATCACTCCGGTGGGGGTGTTCAACTACACAATAATGCCGTTTGGTCTCAAAAACGCGGGTGCGACCTATCAACGGGCCATGATGGCCCTATTCCACGACATGATGCACAAAGAAGTGGAGTTCTATGTGGATGACCTTGTAGTCAAATCCAAGCAGGAGGCAGATCACCTCGCAGATTTACGGAAAGTGTTCAATAGATGTAGACGCTTTCAACTGAAAATGAATCCCATGAAGTGCGCATTCGGGGTAACGTCAGGGAAGTTCTTGGGATGCGTGGTTCATCGCCAAGGAATCGAGCCTGACCCTGCGAAAGTATCAGCCATCACTGGCATGACGCCGCCCCATAACCAAAGTGCCTTGAAGACATTTTTGGGAAAGCTATCATATCTGCGGAGATTCATCCCAGCGATTGCCGAAATCACCTGATGTTTTAGTACCCTTCTCAAGAAAGATGCCGTATACAGTTGGACTCTGGAACACGAAGCTGCGTTCGGAAAGCTGAAGGATCTGCTGACGTCTTCAAAACTAATGATCGCACCTCAACTGGGATCACCGCTTTTGCTATATCTGACGTCAACAAGGAGGTCCATAGGAGCACTCTTGGCTCAGGAGTACGAAGGCCAAGAAAGGCCTATCTATTACATCTCTCGCATTGTGCAGCCTGCTGAATCAAGGTACACAGACATCGAACGTCATTGCCTTGCCTTGTTCTTCGTGATAGAGAAGTTGAAACACTACTTTGCGTCGCACAAAGTGGTAGTGGTCACCAAGAGCGATCCCATACGATATCTGCTAACTCACACTACTCCTGGAGGAAGATTGGCGAAATGGTACATGACCATCTCTCAATACGATATCACATGCGCGCGACCGCGAGCGATCAAGTCGCAGGCGGTAGCGGATCTGTTGGCACAGTTCCCCGACAACAGCCACGAACCCGTGATCGAAGAAGAACTCGAGGGGCCTGAAATCTATGCAATTGATGTACCCTATTGGACGTTCCATTTCGACGGTTCGTCAACAAGAAAATGCGGGGGCATTGGGATAGTCTTGACCAAGCCGGACGGAGAGGTCGTACAGAAGTCCGCCAAACTTGACTTCGCAGTCACCAACAACGAGGCAGAATATGAAGCCCTCATAGCGGGACTGCGCGCAGCGAAAGCTTTGGAAGTAAGCAACCTGACGGTCATGGGAGACTCCAAATTGATCGTCAAGCAAGCCTCGGGCGAATACGGTTTGAAGGAGATAAACCTTCTGTCTTACCGCACTCTAGTACAAAAGCTGGTACAGCAATTCTGCGATGTGAGGTACGAGCACAAGCCCCGAGCAGACAACAGGCATGCAGATGCTTTGGCAACCTTGGGATCTAAGGTCAGTACAGACAAATGTCCCGCAAGGATCTCCATCGAAGTGCGAACGTCGTCGGCATTGACAGAAGATGCGTGCGACGACGAACACATGGATGACACGGACTGGAGAAAAGCAGTCCTACGAGCTATTGCAGAAGGCACAAGCAGTGAAAGCTGGGCACTCACAAAGGGGTACTGCATACATGACAACACCCTTTACTACAAGGGTCCTGGCGGAATACTCATGCGATGCGTCTCCGAGCAGGAGGGACAACTGTTGTTAGAAAAGATTCACCAACATGCTTGCGGAGAAAGTGAGGTGTCAATCTATCGGAAAGCTCAGAGATATGGCATTCATTGGCCAGACATGTCAACAGCCGCGGCCCTGATACAGGGGAAGTGCGAGAGTTGCGCACTAATCAAAGATTCTCTACTCATCGCTCTAACTGATGATGACACGGATTGGAGGAAGCCACTCTTTGATTTTCTCACCCAGGGCACCGTGCCTGAATCGAGAAAAGAAGCCGAGAAATTGAAGAGGAAAGCATCTCGATACGTAGTACAAGAAAACCTGCTTTGGCGAAGAGGTCATGAGGGCAACTTGCTGCGATGTCTAGACGGCAGAGAAGCACAAGAAGTCATGGACCTTTCTCATCAGGTGGAACACCAAGGAGGTGTGAGACTATGCAGGTAGCTCCTCTCAATCGGATATTTCTGGCCCACGATGGAGGCCGATTGCCGCACCAAAGTACGGCGCTGCCAGGAGTGTCAATTCAAAGGAAACCTAGTGCACGCTCCTGCTGTGGATCTACATGCATTGGGAACGCCGTGGCCATTTCATACATGGGCAATGGATTTCATTGGTCCCATCCGACCAACTTCGCATGGGAATCATTTCATTCTCATCGCAACTGAGCTATTTACCAAATGGGTGGAGGCGATACCACTAAAGACGGCAAATGCGCTAGCTGTGGTCAACTTCATCCAAGAAAACATCATATGCAGGTTCGGAATTCCAAACACCATTCTTTCAGATAATGGTACTCCTTTTGTTAATCGCCAGGTGGCTGCAAAGTTAGCAGAGTACAACATCAGGCAAATATGTTCCACCCCTTACTACCCGAAGGGGAACGGGCAAGCCGAAGCGACCAACAAAACGCTGTTGAGGATTTTGAGCAAGATGGTCGCAGATGACCACAAGAAGTGGGCTGATTCTCTAAGCATTGCCCTGTGGGCCTACCGAACTTCTCCAAGGACACCCACGGGGGCCTCACCGTTCCTACTATGCTATGGGGCCGAGGCCGTGGTACCTGCGGAGGTGAGAGTCAATTCGGAAAGATTGGCCTTCCACGCACTCTACGAAAATCAACGCGATCACGACTTAGTCTTGCTGGAGGAAAAGCGAGAACAAGCCAAAAGGACCAACAAGCGGTATCAAGAAAGGATCGCTCGTGCTTACAATAAGACGGTCCAGCGAAGAGATTTCGCGGTTGGAGACTTGGTCCTGCGCGCATCAGACCACTGCATGCGAGAAGCGGCTCACCCAAAGTTCGCAGTCAATTGGGAAGGACCCTTCGAAGTCATAGAAGTCTTTGACAGTGGCTACTGCAGCATACGAAGGTTACACGGAACAACATCAACCCCGAGTTCAGTCAACATGCGCTGGATTAAGAAGTACTATCCTTGACTTCTCTCATTTCATGCGTTTTATTATAACGTTGCTTCATGTCTTGTATGGCTATGATTTACACAATCTCCTCTCCCATATGAGAGAATTGTAATCTTATCTCTCCCACATGAGAGCATTATAATAAAGGGGTTCTCCCAAATGAGAACTTCATATTCCTAGCTGTTTATGTTGCTTTATTTAGTTTGTTATTACTGTTTTCCATTGGGCTATCCGCCACAATAGCAATCTGTACAACTGCGATCTTAACCGATCTTCTAAGCCTATCTAATCGATAGCACCCTTTGCGAAATGCGATCTTAAATGATCTTCTAAGCCTATCTGTTACGATAGCAATCTGTGCGAAATACGATCTTAATTGATCTTCTCAGCCAATCTGCTACGATAGCAACCTATGCGAAATGCGATCTTAATGGATCTTTTAAAAGCCTATCTGCCGCGATAGCAGCCTATGCCAACTACGATCTTAATTGATCTTCTAAGCCTATCCGCCACGATAGCAGCCGCGATCTTAATTGACCTTCTAAAGCGTATCTGCCACGATAGCAGCATATGCAGATGCGATCTTAATTGATCTTCTCAAGCCTATCTGCCGCGATAGCAGCCTATGCCAACTACGATCTTAATTGATCTTCTAAGCCTATCCGCGACGATAGCAGCCGCGATCTTAATTGATCTTCTAAAGCCTATCTGCCACGATAGCAGCATATGCAGATGCGATCTTAATTGATCTTCTCAAGCCTATCTGCCACGATAGCAGCCTACACAAAACGATCTTAATTGATCTTCTAAAGCCTATCTGCCACGATAGCAGCATATGCAGATGCGATCTTAATTGATCTTCTCAAGCCTATCTGCCACGATAGCAGCCTACACAAAATGATCTTAATTGATCTTCTAAAGCCTATCTGCCATGATAGCAACTCATGCGAAAAACGATCTTAATTGATATTCTAAAGCCTATCTGCTACGATAGCAACTCATGCGAAAAACGATCTTAATTTATCTCCCAAAACCTATCTGTCACGCTAGCAATATATGCGTAACGTGGTCGTAAAACGTGATCTTCCAAGCCTATCTGCGGTGATAGCAGCATTATACAAATGCGATTTAAAATTCGCCCTTAAGGCTATCTATTGCGATAGCAATATTATGCAAAATGATCTTAAGTGGTCTACAAAGGTATATCTGATGAGATGACACCCGCACTTACATCTGAAAGCAAATCACAAGCCCATCAGTCAAGATGGCACAACTGCGCAAACACGATCTCGAACGATCTAATAAAACATCTGCGAATTTATATGGCAGATAGCAAATGCGAAATATGTATATAGCATTATACAAGGCGAAATATGCCGATGCGCATGCGAAATTGTATTTTGTTGCAAGGACACAGCAAATAATACAAAAGCTATTTATCATTATGAGTCAAAAAGACTTACAATTTATCTGTCTAGATAGCAGCTTACAAGCGAAAAAGCTCAAATCTAACTACGCAGCCAACATGGCTTACAATGCATTCGAAAAGTAACTGACAAGCCAGCAGTGACACACCACGGGAATCCTGACTGAAGAAGGATGAACCCAGCGGTCCTAACACCGGCTATGCGATACGCAGATCTGCGGCCGAACATCTATCGCAAGTAGGGCCTTGTCCAAAGAGCCACATGAAGCCATACGTTCAAGATCCCAGTATTTGACAAGGCCCTTGTCTGATCAACATCCCATGAGATGTGCTTGAGGAACCACTGGTTCCGGCGTTCAATAGGCAAGCAGAAGCTCCGAAGGGCAAGGGTTCCTTGTAGACGGGGATGAACGCAATGGTTCGCCACCCTGAGCTCACGAACGTGGGGGAAGTAAATTCTCCTCCAGGGATGCTGGAGGAGAATTCCGCCTTTCATTACGAGACGGTAGCACGGTCACTACGGCGCTGCACCTCACCGGGAGGCGGCCGAAAACATGACCTGCAAACATAATACACAAAGAAAATTCTTCGAACACACATGAGATATCATCTCCATCTTCTTTATGATGGTTATAAAGAGCAATAAGCCTCATAAAGCGGATCTTGGAAACTATTTCTATAGCACAAAGCGCAAACTCAGGGTTCACAACTTGGAGTTGCCATGAATCAACGAAAAACAAGCGTTAAAGCCAGCAGTCGTAAGGACTCACGGCAAAGCACATTTTTGGGATGAAGAACCCAAATGGAAAAGACATGGTTTATATAGACCTTGTGGAGACTCTTCAGTTGCTAAGATGAGTCAGCAGAATTTGAAAAGAGGGTAAGGTCAATCACTTACGCCTTGAAAAGCGGTAACGATCAATTACCCTACTAAAGGCTACGACGATTCAGTTGCGTATCCTAATTAATGACGGACGGTCATGATTCGGATGGACTTCCCAAGGAAGGCGTGCTTATCTTCCGAGAAATTAGCGCGAAAATCAAGCATAGTATCAATTGCTGATGTCATAATTGGATATGCACAGAGATATCCCATCAAATCCCGGAAAGGGCAAAACGGGCATGTCGATTCTTTTGTTAAAAAAAAAGGGGGGAGAAACCATAGCAACATTACATTAATGTTTCAGCATTACATTAATGTTCCAACTATTTCCTTGCTACTTTTCAAATTCAAAAAAGTCAAAGCAAATTCTTGATCAAGGAGTCATGGGGCGCGAACTGATGGCTCAGCTTCTCTACCTGCTCCACTTCTTGCTTCAATTGCTCGCACTTGGCATTCATCTCATGATAGAGCTTCATAGCCTCTTCAGCCTTTTGCTTCTGCTGCTCCACCTTTTGCTTCTCAGCTGCGAGGTTTTGGTGACCGAGTTTCAAAGTTACGGCTGCGCGAATCAGGGTAACTCTTTTCATAAGAAATCTGAAACCAAGTCTGCCTTGGACTTTGGCAAGAAGATTTTGGCACATGCCAAAAAGCAACTCGGCACTCTGTACAGAAATGGTCGCAGGCGTGGCCGCAGACAGCTGCTCTAAAATCCAAATGGCTTCGGTAAGAAACAGCCTCCTGTCGAAAGGCCCTATCTCCAGAGATCTTGAAAATGATTGGGGGTAGGTGAGGCGCATCCGAACCACCCGGTCCACATCAGTTTGCTTCAAACCTAAAGCAATGTCAAAGCTAAGTTATGCTATTAAACTCGCAAACGAATAATGCGAGATGCAAACAGCAAATCACTACTTACCAGTTCCTTCAAGAATCTCACGAAGAGATGGAATGCGCATTGCTGGAATAGTCGAAGACTGTCCTCGCTCCATAGCTCTCCTGTCAGCTGCGAGCTCTAATCCCTCATAGTTAGGAGGAAGAGTATACGCCGCACCAGCTGCGACTTCAGCCTTTTGCTTCTGCTGCTCCACCTTTTGCTTCTCAGCTGCGAGGTTTTGGTGACCGAGTTTCAAAGTTACGGCTGCGCGAATCAGGGTAACTCTTTTCATAAGAAATCTGAAACCAAGTCTGCCTTGGACTTTGGCAAGAAGATTTTGGCACATGCCAAAAAGCAACTCGGCAATCTGTACAGAAATGGTCGCAGGCGTGGCCGCAGACAGCTGCTCCAAAATCCAAATGGCTTCGGTAAGAAACAGCCTCCTGTCGAAAGGCCCTATCTCCAGAGATCTTGCAAATGATTGGGGGTAGGTGAGGCGCATCCGAACCACCCAGTCCACATCAGTTTGCTTCAAACCTAAAGCAATGTCAAAGCTAAGTTATGCTATTAAACTCGCAAACGAATAATGCGAGATGCAAACAGCAAATCACTACTTACCAGTTCCTTCAAGAATCTCACGAAGAGAAGGAATGCGCATTGCTGGAATAGTTGAAGACTGTCCTCGCTCCATAGCTCTCCTGTCAGCTGCGAGCTCTAATCCCTCATAGTTAGGAGGAAGAGTATACGCCGCACCAGCTGCGACTGCATTCCCGACCTGCGAGCCCCAAAAGCTCCACGCAGGAAGAGGTGCCACTGACTCAGTCACCGCCGGAGGCGAAGTGACTGCCGAAGTTGCTTGGAGAGGGATATTGTCAGATGCGGAAGCGTCAGCAGCACTTGTTCTTACTTCCTCAACGCCAGTATGGGCATCTTCTTCCATTAGCACATCGTCAGCTTCAGCATCATCAGAAAGTTCGATGATGTCCTCAAGAGGCTCTCCTGCATGTTCAGCAGCTGCGACGGGCTTCTCGGTATGGGAACTCGGAATCGGAACATAGGACGCAGAAGGCTGACTTCTTTGCTCCAGCACAGGTTCCTCAGCATTGCCTGCGATATAAAATGCGATAGTATGAGGTAACTCGTATTGTACGTTATTTTACTATCCTTGCTAAAGCTAAGAGCAAGCACCTCCACGCGAAGGTGGGATTGAAGTATCTTCGTCATACACTAAAGACGTGGAACCATGCCCTATTAGTGTGTCCTCATTAAGCAGGTCCTTAAAATGAGAGTGACCTGGGACGCGAAGAAACCAGTCATGATTCTGTTTCAAGTTGCTAAGGTCTGGTCTATGCATATCGTTCAAATGATTACCTGAAGGTTCTCCGCACTTGCCTACTAGCCAACGGCGAATGTCAGCTTTTGACACACCATGCTTTAATGCACCAACTACAACATCTCTATAAGTTACTGCGAGATTGAAGATCTCACCTTTATCGCCGCCTGCGATTTCTTCAAAATCTGCTTGGGCTTGCTCCAGGGCTGCTGCATCCTCTTCTGGAGCCACATCCTCCTCCTCCGCCTGAGGAGCCACCTCTTCGGGAAGCACATCTTCCTCGTCAGCTGGACGCACTAAGTCGTCAACATGTTGCTCTTCGGGGCTCCGCTTTCTCACACGCTCGAGCTCCTCCTCTTCGCGCTGCCTTCTTCTTCGGCAGCTTCCGCGGCTGTCTTTCGGGACTCGGCAAGAACGTCCTCGCTTATGGGATCGTCTGGAATGCCAGAATGGGTATCTCTCTTTTGTCTCTTGGCCAAAAGGCCACCGATGGTCTCATCATCATCATCATCTGCGAAGAAACGATTGGTTTAAGAAAGAATTGCAAAAGAATTACGATAATGAGAAGGGAAACGCAATGGAGGTACCTCCTGATTCTTCCTCATGTATCACAATTTTTCTTTCTTCTTCTTCTTCATCACCTTCTCTGGGCTCCTGCCTCTCCTCTTCTTCCTCCTGGTTGAATGGAACGAAGGTCTCAACTGCGAGCTCCTTCCGCGTTTTACAGGGCATGCGACCCTTGCCTTTGTCCTTGGCAGAAAGGGACTTCGCTGAAGGAGAAGTTGGAGCGCTCCTAGGGGAAGATATTGTAATTACCTTCTGCCTGGGTCTCTTCGCTCTCGGCGCCGCAGTCGCTGGAGGAGATGGATTATCTCTGGGCAGAGACAAGGCCGGAGCATTATCTATCAGCGAGTCAGCAAAGGCATTCATGACTGCGCGAACCCTGGTTTCGACCTCGGGGTCCATCCTCGATGCTAGCAGGAACGAATGTCCTTGTCTTTTGGTGGCAAAAATGGTGTTAACTAACGACTTGGAACGATCACCAGATGCGAATCTCCGCACATGACACTACAGCAAACAGTATAGAATAAAGGCATCAACATGTGGAAATCAAGAAGCTTAACGCACACGGAAAAAGTTGCTTACCTTAGCAAATGTCTCGCTATATCTGATGACATGCGAGTCGCCTTTCTTAACTGCGACGATCTTTTCCTTCAGAATGACGTCAGGACACAAATGGTTCTCATGATCCAACAATGAGTAGCAACCATACTCAGACTCGCTCAGACTGCAATTGGGGCGAAACGGAAAAGAGTTTCTTTTGATCAAGGGAGCTCTACTCGGCTGGGCGGCCGACTGTGTCTCAATCCTCGTTTGCTGGGCGATCCAGTATGCGAGCCAATTCTGGGAACAACCGCCCTCGCGGTTACCCGCAGGCTGCTCAAAGGGAAGATTGTTCATGAAGACTGTCTTGCACTCCTTTGTTAGCAAGCGCTTATAGCAACCTCTGATAATGGACTGGGGCCAGATTGATGGTGCCACTGCATCAAAGCCAAACTGGGGAGAAACTCGAGTGGGGTCAACATCCACGGTAATCCTCTCATACCTAGGCGCGAGCTCACGAATATGCTCTGCGAGAGCAGGAAGGGAACCTCGCAGGCACCAGCAAAAGAATTCGCGATAGCGCTCATGGAAATGCGATCCCTCTTCGAAGAGGAGCTCTTCTGAGAAGACGACACCCTTAGAAGGGTACAGCTTGGGAAACCATCGCACGTTCTCGATGCGCATGGCATATGGCCTGGCAGTGAACTCTTGCCGCTTGTCGCATATCAGGCTCCAAACGCACTTGGTATTGTTTGCTCCGAACCACCTCGCAGCCCTGCCACTGTTACGCTCCTCCGTCTCGCCTGGGGGACAACACTTGTTGGGCTTAAGAGCAGTCGGGGCATAGGACGGCCATCGCTCAAAGACCCACATTGTCAAGAAGGAAATGTTGACAAAAGTCAGTATATCGAGGCGGCCACGCGACTCCTTCATAGCCACAACTAGCTGATCCAGTCTATAGTACAGCGTGCCCAAGACCAAGGGTCCGAGTGCGACTCTCTGGCCAAGGGCGAGCTTCACAGCAAGCGGCAGAACGTGATAGAAGACCCCATCATGCGGGTGACCATCGATTAAGTACCTCGACAGCCATGCACAGAGGAAAGCACAAAGGGTCAAGTGATAGCCTTTACCCTCCACATAATTCTTGGCCTCCGGGTCCTCACTCAGAAGCTTTTTGGTGATACTGCTGTTCGCGTAGTCACGAAAGAAGTACTGCAACCATTTGTTCCAGGTATTCTTCGCAGACGTATCAACCAACTGCCAATTCGGAAGGGCTTTGGTAGTAGTCCACCAAAGCGATCTCCGCAGCTGTCCTCAAAGGACTCAAAGGGTCCACTTCACCCATGGGAGACAAATCGTACAGCATGTGCACGTCCTCGAGTGTGGGGGCAGCCTCGAACTCAGCAAAGTGGAATGTGTGAGTCGCAGGCGAATAGCGGGAAAGAAGGTTTAGAAGCATGGACTAGTCCAGCTTCACGGCAGCACCCTTCATAGCACGAACAGCGAAGTATATGCCGGCCTCATTAAGAGTCACAGCATGATCGGTCAACACGTGGTCAATCCACTCATCCATGTAATCCAATTTCTGGACAAAAGCTTGCGTGGAAATCGCAGCATAGGGTAAGTACCCATTTTCGATTCCCAATCGAACCACGTCCTCGGAGCCAATCAACTCGAGCAAGGCTGAGTAAACTGGGGGAGTCAGTGTTAGCAATCCCTCATTGGGGACAGAAGCAGGCAATTTCTTCGCCTTAACCCTCGCGTGGTAGAAATCTTTGCCACCCAGATAGGGGCTTTTCGCCACAAAGCTTGCGGAAGATCAGGTATCTCTTCGTCCTCCTTGGTGGATTTGGTTCCTTTTGTCTTGGCCATTCCTGTGGAAGAGCAAGAAAAAAGGGGGAGAAATATGCCACACTTCAGTTTGAATTTCGAGACTCAAGATCTATGGAAAGAAAGATGAACAGTTTCTGGTATCAATTTCAGAAATTAGAGGGTTGCATTATCAGTGATTTCAAAACCCCACATCCGAAGTCCTTATTATTGAAGGATTAAAGCAAAAGTGGGTTCAAAGATCAAAGCTTCTTCACAAGTTTCAACAGATAATATGTCGTGGGTTTGCAGATCCAACACAGTTCAAAGCATACACTGGTATTTTAAATCGAAATTGAACAACGCCAACCTTGTTTTCGCAAAGCCTGCTTGGATACACACAGTTGAAGAAGACGATTTGCAGTTCTGAACTGGTGATTGATTATCTGAATCTGCTCTCGAAGACTTCCGGGTATCATTCACTTTAAGAGAAAGAAGTGATGCTTTGCGAAAATGGAGAATACAAGGTATTTATCCAAAAACAATGAAAGGTTGCGTCCTTTCAGTAGTCGAATCGCAACCGTCACCGTCGAATCGCGCAATCACAGGACAAGCTGACGTCACGCCTAAAACCCTAAAGGCCAGACGGCACGACTCTAGGGGTTTTAGGTCATAATGGCACGCACGGGGGCTGAACTTACCCGTATTTGAATTGGTGCGTGGCGGCGACGCGTATGTTGGTTTCCGTGCATGGAAGTTTATACAGCTATGAGTCTTCACGCGCAGAAAGGGGGCTAATGTAGATAGTGCTTTCTGAGCTGACAGATCTTGGCCACGTGGCAACCATCCAGCACACCATATTGTGCTCCACACACACCGGATCACCAGCCGAGCTGATCCATGTGGGGGCTGCGAGACAGAGCCCTCGCATACCACTGCACGGGACTTGTAGGGACTTAGTGGTTTGGAGGCTAGAGTAAGCCCTGTCGCGTGCGGGCTTTATGGCACGAGCTCCATAAACCCGGTCAATCCGGTCAAACCCGGTCAACCTCGTAACGGTTCCGGTATTCGCGCATAACGTGCTGTAACGGTCCCTATATATGAGGACGAACGTGCCGTTGTGGTAAAGCTAATTAAGCCGCCATTAATGGGCGCATTAACCACACTACAACGGTCACGTTCCCTGCTATGTATAGGACGTGAACCTTTCCATACAAAGGAGGACACACTGGCCATACGCGGAAGCTCTGCCAAACGTCTGTCTCTCTCTCAGACATTACTACTGCCTTACTCTCTCCCTACACACAACCCAACTCTTCCTGTGCTATCTCTGATCCTCTACATACGGTGTACACGGAGGTATCCCCGCCGGAATCTCTTGTGCACACTAATTAATGCCAATATCCAATTTAATCCATCCGGTGTGTGATCCCATAGGTTTCTACTTAGTTGGTAGTGACTCTTTACTAACATGGAGCGGTGTCTAGCAACACATCCATGCCACCCAACTTATAGAAATAGTTAGTGATCCGACAAACCTCGTGCCCAATGTTCATGTATCATGTTATCCCTTTGTCTCAATATCCGGATTGGACACGACACATATTAGTCACACTCGTATATCCAATCCATAGTTTCTCGATCCTGTGAGTGCTTATCCGTGCAGATAACATCAGTATCTCTATATTGATTTATCTGAGTCTTGCCAGACAATCTATAAGCACCATCCCTCGAGTGGCCCATGGATATTTGCTCCCATTATGTGGGAGGGACAAATCATGTCTACATCACTACGATCTCTCAGCTTGCTTCCTATCATGCCCAATAACCATCTTTATAGTTTCCCGGTTAAGACGCAACGTTTGATAATATCAAAGCATGATATTTCGCAACTAGAGTATCTAGTGACTTCAAGTCTAAGGATTACAATAACATTAGTACTACGAGAAGCGCTTGTGACTTTGACATAATCTAATGTAGCCTTCTCGTTGTGGGTCACTCCAGTATGACATCACTCCTGATGCATACCCATGTGTTGGACTTGATATCTCCATATCAATCTACCCCCATACTAGTCTATAGTTGATCGTCATGTTAACCACTATAATGAACTAGGGATATTTAAGATAAACAACACATTGTATCTAAGGACTTCATTATATTAAATATCGTCATAATTAATAAATGAATATTCTAGCCAAACAATGTTCATACTAAATATAGATTGCCTCTGGGGCACCTATTCTAACAGTCTCCCGCTTGCACTAGAGCCAATCTGGTGCATCTCTTATGCCTATAGATCTAGTAATCCCTTCATGCTTTCGCTGAACGAGCGGCTTCGTCAGTGGATCTGAGAGATTGTTATCTGTTGGAATCTTGCATATCTTTACATCTCCTCTATCGTTCATTCCATGAATGAGATGGATTCTCCTAAGTACATGCTTTGATTTCTGGTGTGATCTAGGATCCTTGGCTTGTGTGATCGCCCCAGAGTTGTCACAGTACAACACCATGGGATCCACAATGCTAGGAACCACACCAAGCTCAGTGATAAACTTCTTTATCCAAACTGCCTCCTTTGCTGCGCCTTTAGCAGCAATGTACTCAGCTTTAGTTGTAGAATCAACAACTGTCTCTTGCTTGGAACTCTTCCAGCTCACAGCTCCTCCATTCAGGCAAAACACATACCCCGACTGTGATCTGTAGTCATCCTTGCCGGTTTGGAAGCTCGCATCAGTATAACCGATTACACTGAATTCTTCCTCACCTCTAAATATCAAGAACGCATCCTTAGTTCTTCTCAAGTACTTGAGGATGTTCTTGACAGAAATCCAGTGACTCTCACCCGGATTAGATTGATACCTGCTTGCCTTACTCAATGCGTATGAAAGATCTGGGCTAGTACACAACATGGCGTACATGATGGCCCCTATGTCCGATGCATAGGGAATCCTACTCATTCGGTCCTTCAAATCTCATTGGAGGGACAATCAGCCCTTGAGAGGGTGACTCCATGCGACATGGGCAAGAATCCCTTCTTGGAATCTTGCATGTTGAACCGTTTCAACACCTTGTCTATATATGTACTTTTGCTTAGGACAAGCAACTTTCTAGATCTATCTCTCTAGATCTTGATACCCAGTATGTAAGCTGCATCCCCTAAGTCCTTCATTGAGAAACACTTCCCTAATCAATCTTTAACATATTGCAAGGTATGAATGTCGTTTCCAATGAGTAGTATGTCATCCACATACAAGACCAGAAACACAACAGAGCACCCACTAACCTTCTTGTAAGCACAGGGCTCATCTTCGTTCTTGATGAAGCCAAAATCTTTGACCGCGTCATCAAAACGTCGATTCCAACTCCTAGAAGCTTTCTTCAATCCATAAATGGATCGTTGTATCTTACATAATTTATTGGCATGCTCTGGATCCTCAAAATTCTCTGGTTCTGTCATGTACACATCCTTTAGGAGGTTTCCATACAAAAACGCTATTTTGACATCCATCTGCCAAATCTCATAGTCATAGTAAGCTGCAATAGCAAGTAGGATACAAATGGATTTGGTCATAGCGACTGGTGAAAATGTTTCATCATAATCAATACCATGAATCTGACTATACCCTTCTTCCACCAATCGCCCCTTGTATGAAACTACCTTGCCATCCATGTCGGCCTTCTTCTTGAAGACCCACTTGCACACTATGGGCCGAGCCCCTTCAGGTGGTTCCACCCAAGTCCATACTTTTTTGTAGTACATGGATTCCATTTCGGATCTCATGGCTTTAAGCCACTTCTTAGAGTCTGGTCCTTTCATGGCCTCTCCGTAGGTAGTAGGCTCATCATCCATGAGTGGTACGTCATCGGGCTCAGTCACGAGAATTCCATACCTCTCCGGCTCATGACGTACCCTACTCGACCTACGGAGTTCCTGTGTTACTTGAAAAAGTTCCTCCACAATAGTTTGTGGTTCCTGCTCATGCTCCATCATCGGATCAGTGTTTTGTGGTTCTTGAATTTCTTCAAGTTCTACAGTCCTCCCACTTGCTTCTTTTAGACGAACTCTTCCTAGAAACACGCCGGTCCGAGGTACAAACACTTTGTTCTCGGTTGGATTGTAGAAATAATATACTTTCGTTTCCTTAGGATATCCCACAAATTTATACTTATCCGTTTTGGGTCCGAGTTTGTCTGTTTGTAAACGCTTTAAATAGACATCGCAACCCCAAATCTTCATAAATGACACTATGGGACGCTTCCCAGTCCATATCGCATATGGTGTCTTCATTACCGATTTGGACGGAACACGGTTAATGGTGAAAGCTGCAGTCAATAGAGAATTTCCCCAAAACGATATCGTAAGATCTGTTTGACACATCATAGATCGGTTCGTATCCAATAGGGTGCGTTTCCCACGCCTGCCAAGGGTGGTTACACCTACTTCATTTAATTTTCTGATGACTTCAGTAGATATGGATCTGTTACCTTATGAGGGCCAAATCCAAATCCTTTGAATTATTCAAAGAATTCAAGAATGAAGTAGAGAAGCAACCAGGAAAAAGTATTAAGGCTCTACGATCGGATTGTGGAGGAGAATAATTAAGTCAAGAGTTTGATGAGTATCTTAGAGGAGGCCGTAAACCAAACCACAAAGAAACAACCACAACTTAGGCCATATCCATCCACTATGCAACAAAGCACATAATATAGTTAAAACCAATTTTTAACGCACTTGTTCAATTTTAGTTGAAATTAGGCAACTAGGGTCAAAACGGTCCAAGGGGTCCACCCTCACCAGGACCGAACAACCCAAGGACCAAGGCACGACATTGGGCCGGTCGACCAAGCCCCACGCGCGGCACGCTAGGCTGGCCTAGGCCCTTGGCCGTGCCGTAGCTTGGGCGGCAAGGCAAAGGGGGCGGTCCCATAGGGGGTTTAACACTTTATGGAATTGTTTCAAAAAAAATTATGTTAGTTCAACTCAGTTTCAAAGGCTTGAAATATCTACTCTATTTCAAGGCCTTGAAACAACTTTCAAAGCTTTGAAACTGGATATGCTTTTTATGCATGAACTTAGGGGGAGTTTCTGATCTTAATTAAACTCCTAAATCCCTGTGCTTGATCAGTTGTTATTTGCTGATGAAAGAAAAAGTATTTTGAAACTCTAAAATGCATCTAATTCATCTGTTTGAACAAATTTTTGCAGGGATACTGTGTTTCCTATTTTGTAGGAATCTTTTTCCTAACTTATGTTTTGCAGAAAAGGAAACTGCTTGATGATTTGATTCTGTGATCAATCTGCTGGGATTAAAAGCTTCCAAACATATTTCTAACAAGATCAAATCGGTATTCTTGAAGATACTGAGCAACTAGCCGTTGGAGGAAGTTGTTAGAAGAGTCAAGATTTGAAGCTAGTTTTCAGGAAAGTTGATTGAGAAGATTCTGAAGATCTTCAATTCAAACTGGGTGTTTAAAAAGAGAATTGCTGAAGGAATTCGATAAAAAACTACACAGAGCAATTCACAGAGACACAAAAACAAATTCAGGTATTGACAAGCAACAAAGTAGCATATCCATTTTCCTCAATCCAATCATGTGAAGAACACTGCAGACTCATTGCAGACTTAGTAATAGTGTTCTTCTATTTTGAGCTTTATTTGTATATCATTTGATAATACTTCTAGTTCTTATTCTCGTAGATTGTTCAAGGTTAACAATAGTGAATTCTTAGTTAATCAGTTAGCTATAGCTGGTAGTAGATAGGTTAGTGAGAACCACAAGCTGTAACAGAGTAAGAAATCTCTCTGTGCTTGAGATCTAGGGCTTAACTTTTGATTAATAAGAATAGAGTTGAAAATCATGCAGGGAGAAGACCCCTGAGGTAGATAAGTATGTTCAATTGGACTGAACTCTATATATCTTGTGTCTCTTGCATTTACTTTTCAATTCCATACTTAGTTCTTTTGCATCAAACAAAACAGTTTCATTTCAAGGGTTTGAAACTCATTTCAAGGCCTTGAAATAAACTAGTCTCTTTATACTTCAACTGTTTTCATTCCAAGGGCTTGAAACTCATTTCAAGGCCTTGAAATACTCTTCACTCATTACAATTCTTTTTGAAACCACTCTTCTTGTAAGTTTAGCAAAATTTAGCATACTCTATTCAACCTCTCACCCCTTCTAGAGTATTGATCCTGTATTTCTGCCTACTGTACACCCCTTCAATTGGTATCAGATCTTCTATCACTGCATAGATGTAACCATCTTCTGATTATGATTACTGTAGGTGATGGTGGTTTCTCTCAAGGAAGAGCTGCTAACAGACCTCCTCTCTTATGTGGAGACAATTTTTTCCTTAGGAGAGCCTTGATAAAAATGTTCATCATTGATAAAGACATAGAGCTTTGGAGTATCATACAGAATGGTCCTCACACTTTCTACACAGAGAAAGATGGGAGTAGAACTCCTGAAGACTCACTATCTGCTTCTGAGTTAGAACAGTTTTCCAAAAATTTAAAGCTATGAATCTCTTATATTGTGCTTTGAGTGAAAATGAGTTCAACAGGATTTCAAGTTGCAAGACTGCCAAGGAGATCTGGGATAAGCTTGTGGTGAATTTTGAAGGGACCAGCCAAGTCAAGCAAACCAAGATCAATATATATCTCAGGCAATATGAGTTTTTCAAGATGAATGGACATGAGTCAATTAGAGACATGTTCAAGAGATTCACTGATATTGTCAACAATCTTGATTCATTGGGAAAACATATGTCCAATGAAGAAAATGTTAGAAAGATTCTGAGAAGTCTTCCAAAAGCAAAATGGGAACCAAAGACTACTGCTATTGAAGGAGCTCAAGATCTATCATCTCTTCAACTTGATGACCTACAAGGAAGACTCCTTACACATGAAATAACTATGAATGAAGTTGATAAAGAGTTACCAGAAGGTAAAAAGAATCTAGCTCTCAAGGTAAAGGAGAATGAGCCATCTAAAAGACTTGAAATTGAAGAAGATGATGATGAAGATCATATTGCTTTGATTTCCAAAGCCTTGACCAGAATTCTCAAAATAAAGAAAAACTTTGGAAACAAGGACTTCAGAAGAGAAATAAACAGATCCTCCAGTAGAAAAGACTACAAAGGTAAATCTTCTTTACATGGTAAAAAGCCTAAAGTAATGAATTGCTTGAGTGTGGTGATGCATGACACGTTATTAGAGACTGTCCACACAAAAAGAGCAAAAACTTTCAGAAGAAAGATCATGATAGAAGAAAGAAAGCTATGATAGCTTCATGGAGTGATTCAGAAACCTCAAGTGACTCTGAATCTGAAGATGAACATGCCAACCTATGCTTTATGGCCAAGCAAGATGAAAATTCTGAAAAGAACATTGAGGTAATGGAGAAGACTATCTCAAAGAGATTAGAGTTTTGAAAGAAAAATTCATGAGCAGGCAAAAGAAAACTTGCATCTTGTTTTTCTGAGTCAGAACCTTGAAATTTCTCAGAATATAACTGACAGTGATTTCAAGGCCTTGAAAACCAGTTTCAAAGCCTTGAAAACACATGTCAAGGAGTAGTCACCGAGAAATATATTATGAGTAACAGTATTGTTAATCTAAGGCATCAAGTTGATGAATTGGATAAACAGAAGACTACTCTAACTGAGAAACTTCACGAATCTGAATCAGCCATGACAAAACTTACAGGCTTAGAAAACAACTTGAACTTGATTCATGAAGGTAGCTTAAAGTCTGTTCACAAAATTGGTATTGGATACAATTCAACTTTTCCCAGGAAGAACAATACCAGATTTGTGAATTTTGGAAGAAAAACATCTCCTCAGTGTCATTACTGCAATAAAATTGGTCATCTTAAAATGACTTGTCCTTTCAGAAGAAGAGATCCTCACATAACGAGGAATACTTTCTTAGTTCAACTCAAAGGACAAGTTAGACAGATTTGGATTCCTAAACGGATTAGACTACCCAACATGGTTGACCCTGAATATGAATCTAAATTCCACACTTGGTCTAACAGCTGGGTAAGGTAGTGAATGGTGTTTGCAGGTTGTCACCAAGACCAAAGAATAGAAATGGTTTATGGACAGTGGTTGCTCAAGACATATGAGTGGAAATAGATCTTTATTCTCAGAGTTGAAGGAGCAATACAAAGGTTCAATCACACTTGGTGACAAAGGCAAATGCAGCATTCTAGGTATTGGTAAAGTTGGTACAGATTTTGAAAATTCTATTTCTGATGTATACTTAGTTGATGGTTTGAAATTTAACGTGCTTAGTGTATCTCAGCTTGTGATAATGGTAATAAGGTTATTTTTGACAAAGATAAATGTGTGGTGCAAGATGAGAAATCTGGCAATTGCATCCTCACTGCCTCTAGGTCAAACAATGTCTATACTTTTCAAACTAACAAAGTTGTAGGAGAAAACTTGAAGTGTCTCAAGGCCTTGAAAGAAGATTCAAAGATTTGGCACAAAAAGTTTGGGAACATCAGCTTGCATACCTTGAACAAGCTAGTTTCCTCGAACTTAGTAAGAGGTCTAGCCTCTATCAATTTCAAAGATGAAGAAGTATGCAAGGAATGTGCACAGGGCAAGAAAACTAGAAGCTCATTCAAACCAAAAGAACTTTGTAAGTACTACTAGACCCATTGAATTACTGCACATATGGATCTCTGTGGTCCGATGAGAACTCCAACTCCAACGAGTAAGAAGTACATGCTTGTTAATGTAGATGATTTTTCCAGATATACTTGGGTTATGTTTCTTAGAGAAAAATCTAAAGATCTCACTAAATTTTCAAAGTTTTGTAGAGAACTTCAAACCTTGAAAAACCTACTTATTGCTTCAACCGGAAGTGATCATGGTAGAGAGTTTGATCAACTTGAGTTTGATGTATTCTATTCAAAGCATGGTATCTCTCACAATTTTTCCGCTCCTCGAACTCCTCAACAGAATCGAGTTGTTGAAAGAAATACCATGACTCTTGAAGACATGTCAAGAACAATTCTTCTGGAAAACAAATTGCCAAAGTACTATTGGGAAGAAGCTGTGAATACAACAAACTATATTCTTAATAGGTGCTTGAGTAGGCCTATACTGAAGAAGACTCCTTATGAGCTATTCAAATGAAGAAAGCCAAACATTTCTTACTTCAAACCTTTTGGTTGTACCTGCTATGTTCATAATAATGGTAAGGACAATCTTGATAAGTTTGATGCAAGAAGTGATGAAGGTATTTTTCTTGGTTATTCACAGACAAGCAAAGCTTATAGAGTTTATAATAAGAGAACCAAGCTTGTTGAAGCAAGCATTCATGTCATATTTGGTGAAAGCTATGATGGTTCTTTGAGTGATGGTTTTGCAGATCTTAATCTGAACAAGCATGATTCAGATACTGAAGAAGATTCCTCAAAAATTTCCAAGGAAATCTTACAGGAACGAAGAAGGCAATTTCAAAGCCTTGAAAATAAGGTTCACAGTCTTGAAACAAAATCTCCAGAGAAGACAGCAGATCAAGCAACTACTTCAAGTTCTCGAAGACTTGAAAAACAGATTGGAGAGCCTGAACCTTGGACACCACTGAAGAGATTTAAATATCTCTCATCTCATCCTGCTGATAATATTATTTCTGATCCAACCACTGGTACACAAACCACATCAAATTTGAAGAATCTATGTGCTTTTAATGTTTTTATTTCTCTTATAGAACCTAAAAATGTGAAGGAAGCATTACAAGAAGCAGACTGGATCATAGCTATGCAAAGTGAACTCAATAACTTTGAAAGGAACAAGGTTTGGAATCTAGTTCCTCCACCAAGAAATCAGTCTGTTATTGGCACCAGATGGGTTTTCAGAAACAAGTTAGATGAGAATGGAAAGGTAATCAGAAACAAAGCTAGATTGGTAGCTCAAAGCTACAATCAAGAAGAAGGTATTGACTATGAAGAAACTTTTTCTCCTGTTTCCAGGTTAGAAGCAATTAGAATTCTACTTGAATTTGCATCTCACAACAACATGAAACTTTTTCAAATGGATGTGAAGTGTGCATTCTTAAATGGCTATTTGTAAGAAGAAGTTTATGTTGCTCAACCTCCAGGTTTTGAAAATGACAAGTTTCCAGGTCATGTTTATAAACTTGACATGGCTCTTTATGGTTTGAAACAAGCTCAAGGGCTTGGTATGAAAGATTGTAAAAGTTTTTACTGGAAAATGATTTCAAAAGAGGATTAGTAGATAAGACCCTTTTCATAAATACTCATGAGAAATACATGCTTGTAGTTCAAATTTATGTTGATGATATTCTGTTTGGAGCTACTAATGATCTTCTCTATAAGAAATTTTCAAGTCTTATGAGCAGGGAATTTGAAATGAGCTTGATGGGAGAATTGAACGTTTTTCTTGGACTTCAAATTCATCAGATTAAGAAAGACATATTCCTACATCAAAGCAAGTACAAAAGAGACTTGCTGAACAAATATAGTATGTCTCAATCAAAAGAAATCAAGACCCCCATGAGTTCAACATTGTCTTTAGACAAAGATGAATCTGGTAAGAGTGTGAATGTGAAAGAGTATAGAGGTATGATTGGATCATTACTATATCTCACAGCTAGCAGAACAAATATCATGTCCAATGTTTGCATGTGTGCTAGATTTCAAGATGATACTAAAGAATCACACTTTACTGCAGTTAAAAGAATTTTTAGATATCTCAATGGAACCAAAGACTTAGGGCTTTGGTATCCAAAAAAATCTAATTTATCTTTGTGTGACTATTCAGATGCTGACTTTGCAGGATATAAAGTTGATAGAAAGAGTACATTAGGATGCTGCCAATTCCTTGGATCATCTTTAATCAGCTGTAATTCAATGAAGCAAAACTCAGTTGCACTATCAACAGCACAAGCCGAATACATAGTAGCTGGAGCTTGTTGTTCACAAGTGTTGTGGATAGTACAAAAAATTAGAGACCTTGGATTTGATTTTAGAGACATATCAAATGTGAAAACACAAGTGCAATATCAATTACAAAGAATCCAGTTCAAAATTCAAGAACAAAGAATATTGATGTTAGACATCACTTCATCAGAGATAATGCTGAAAAAGTGATATTGTTCTTGAATTTCTTTCTACTAACATGCAATTTTCAGACATCTTCACTAAATCATTACGAGATGAAAGATTCTCATCCTTGAGATTAGAATTGGGCATGCTAAATAAAGAAGCATTGGTTTAGGCGAAGAATCAGGTAAGTACAAGGTAAGTATTATGTGTTTCAAATGTTTGAACTGATTTCAAAGCCTTGAAAATCTTTTTCAAAAATTTGATTATATGTGCCTTAACAATATACCCTTTCAAGGCCTTGAAATACTTTCCAAAGCCTTGAAAATTAGATTGTATGTTGTTTAGTTAATAATATGGATCTTTCAATGTTGGGTGTTATCTTTGTAGATAATTGCTCAATATTGCCCTCAATTTTCAAATACCCCTTTTCAGCCAAAATAGTATTATATTATTTACTTCCAACGGCATACACAATTTTTGATTCTTTTTTACTCAGCAAATCTTCAAAGATTAGGAAAAAAATTCAGTTTCCTTTTCAAAACCTGAAACTCTTTACTATTTATCTTCTTCTTTCTTTTCCTCCTTCGTATCTATCCTACCTTTCTCTTCTACTCCCCAAACCCAATGAACACTAGAAGAGCCTCTAACAGAATGAAAATGGCTGGTGGTTCAAAGGCTGCTACAAAAAAGAAAAGAAAAGAACGGCTACAGTTGAAGAGGTTCAGACTATCAATGGTGATTCATGTTCAAAGACTCCTACTGAAGAAGGCATGGCCCCTACTCCTACCAAGAATAAGGAAAAGAAAGATCAGACACCATTTTCTAGCAAAAAGAAGAAGAAAATGGAGTTTGCTCCAAAAAAGCAGAAAGGGATTCAGATTGGTAGCCCTAAGAAGGTGAAGAAGAAGGCTGACAAAGCAGACAAGGGAAAATGAAAAATAATAGAGGATGAGCCAGAGGAGAACATTGAGATGGCACTACAGATCTATTTAGAAAAAGAAGAAATCCACTGGTAAGAAATCATCCCTTGATAACAAATGGTTCATTACTAATTTTTCTAGAGGTTAATGGCTAGATGGATTTGCTTCTAATTCAGTTGCATTCTGTAGTATGATAAGTGTTTCTATGTTGAATGGTATGAATCAGAAGTGCATTAAGATGTTGAAGAAAAGCTATATTTGGTTTGTTCTAAACCCTCCAGAGATAGCCTACCCCAGACTCACCAGATTCTTTTACCTAAACATGAAACAACTCAAAAATTCTGTGAACCTGGTGATTCAAACCAAAGTTGCTGGCATTGATATGGAACTAGATCACTCTGAGTTTGCCAATGTTATAGGTTGTCCAAAGAAGTATGAAACCAGTAATCACCCTCCTAAGAGTGAAGCCCTGAAACTGGCCAAAGAAGAATTCTTTCTACCCAGCACCTCTACCACATCCAAGCAGTTAACACACTCTGTGCTAACTGTTGAAGACAAAGTCTTGTTTACAATCTTGATGAGCTGTGTGGTACACAGGGAGAACTCAAAGGAGCTGATAACTGAAATGGTATTGTACTTAATGTATTTAGTTATGCATGGTTATGAGATTGGTCTTCCAAAAACTGTGATGGAACACGTACTCTATTGCCAAACCAATAAGAGAAAGCATCCCTTGCCATATGCCAATCTGCTTACCTCATTCTTTCAACAGTTTGAAATTCCAACTGACAGGGAAGAAACTATCACTACTGGTTTTGGTATGCTTGATGAGAAAGCATTTGAGAAAATTGGTGTAGTGAAAACCAGTGCTAAGATTTGGAAGTTGTACTCAGATTTGACAGATGAAGAGCTGAAATCCAAGAAGTTTCTTAAACCAACGGCCTTGACCCCTACTTCAAGATAAACCTCTCAACCTCGAGATCTCTCCTTGGTTCTTCAGAAACTTGATGGACTTGAAAGGATATGGATGAACTGAAGGAGAATCAACATGAGTTCGGAACTGAGTTTCAACAGACAAAGTACATGGTTGAAAACATCTTAAAGAGCATGACTAGGTTTGATGTGCCTGAATAAGTATCTCAAGCTGCAGAGGGAACCATGAAGAATGGCTCAACCGAGGAACTTTTGATTGAGCAAACTATTCAAGAAGAGACCACTGGGGTGAAGGAAAAAGGAAAGCAAGTGGATGAGGAACCAGCTGATGAAGATCTAGATCAAGAAGAAGTTGACAGTCCAGATTCATGAATATTGCTTAAGGGCTTAAAGAAGAAGACAAAGAATCCAATTATTCTAGAAATAGTGACTGGAACTGATCTGTTTGAAGGAGAAGGTGGAGCTGGTGATAAAGAGGAAGAAGCTGGAGCTCAAGAAGAAGAATAGGAAAATGAAGAAGATAGTGAGGAAGGAGATGCAGAGTAGCAAGAAGATGACCCAACCCCTTAAATCTTGCCTACTCTTTCTTTATTTTTCAAGGCCTTGAAATCCTTCTCAAAGTCTTAAAAAATCTATCTTTTCAACATTTTTCTTAATTTTTTTTCCAAAACTTTGATCCAACATTCTCTCATTCTTTTTTAATGAAAGTCTAAAAGGGGGAGAAATTTAGGTTATTATTTGTTTACTAGAGACCTGGTTTTGGTGGTCAGTAGGATTATCCGAACATTGCTGTTATTTGCTGTTTCTCAGTAAGTTAATAAGTTGGATTTCTTTGGATATTATGTGCTATGACTTATTAAGCTATGTGCTAATGAGTATTTTTTGCAGAAACATAGTTTCAAACAGACTGTGTCTTTCATCAAGTGGGAGATTGTAAGTTCAACTCAGTTTCAAAGGCTTGAAATAGACAATCTATTTCAAGGCCTTGAAACACCTTTCAAAGCTTTGAAATAGGCTATGCTTTATATGCATGAACTTAGGGGGAGTTCTGATCATGATTCAACTCCTAAAACCTTGTGCTTGATCAGTTGTTATTTAATGATGAAAGACAAAGTATTTTGACACTCTAAAATGTTTCAAATCCATCCGTTTGAATAATGTTTTGCAGTGATATTGTGTTTCCTATTTTGTAGGAATCTGTTTCCTAACTTATTTTTTGCAGAAAAGGAAAATGCTTGATGATTTGATTTTTTGATCAATCTGCTGGGTTTAAAAGCATCCCAACATATTTCTAACAAGATCAAATCAGTATACTTGAAGATACTGAGCAACTAGCCGTTGGAGGAAGCTGTTAGAAGTGTCAAGATTTGAAGCTAGTTTTCAGGAAAGTTAGTTGAGAAGATTCTGAAGATCTTCACTTCAATCTGGGAGTTTAAAAAGAGAATTGCTGAAGGAATTCGAAAAAAACTACACAGAGCAATTTACAGAGACATAAAAACACATTCAGGGATTGACAAGCAACAAAGAAGCAAATCCATTGTGAGACCCCATGTTTATGATTATGATAATTACGTCATTTATTTTGTGTGAAGTGATTATCTTTTTCGCTTGAAACGAGTAAATCTGTTTTATTTTTTTGGCGAGTTAGTTATTATTTACTATGGAATATTACTTCGTGATAAATCATATTAGAGTTCTAAATCTTGAGAATTCTTTGTAAAGAAGTCACTGTGTATTTTACTTAAGGTGAAAATTGTGTGCATGTGATCATTTGTCATGTCAACGTGGCTAGTATAGGTGGTTACCATGCAAAATGCCATGAAATTGCATTTTATATGTGTATATTATGTGGAAATTACATTGTTTATCTACTTTAGACAACCCATCGGTGAAGGTTTGTATGTGGCATGTTTTGGACCAGATGTGGATCCGTTAGTCACCAATATAAATGACGATGTGGTGACTTTTTATTCGAAAAATATTGAATGAGTACATAGTGGGCAATTAATTTGTGTATAAATCAAGTTTATATGTTTTGTAAATGAAGCAGTTAGATGAGAGAGCTTAGATTCCAAAGAGGAAGTTTGCCTATCTCGGTTATTGCCGAAAGCAGAGACAAGAGAGAAGTCTTCCATACCGTCTAAAATAAAAGATGAGTTGTTGGGTTAGGCAGAGAGTTATGAGACGAGATTTGATAGATGATTTCTTGATTTCATCTGTGGGTTTGAATAGTGCGATGGCTAAGGCTCTGCTTTGACATCCTGATTTCGAATTCTGACTCTCGTATAGAGGTAGGGGAATTCTAATTTCTAAATTTCTGCAGTTACAGTCTATACCAGTTTATACTGCTGGTGTGAATTTTACAGCATTTAAGTTATTTGTTGACTGTCTGGTGATTAATAAATCACGATGTTTGTGCATTTGGTGCCGCATGCTAATGAGTAATAACTGGCTGTGTGTTAAGTAGATTTTAGATTTCTACGCAAGTGGTTAGGCGATACCTGCTGGGCTATTTTGGCCTACCCCTCTGTTTTACAGGTTGAGCCGCTGGATCACGGTGTTGTAGCTAAAAAATGTGTTTATTTGTTAAAAGTGTTATTTTTAGCTGTTTTAATAATTTGTTGTAAATTGCTGGTTTGACAAGATACTAATAAAACTGTCATTTTGACGAGCTGGTGAAATTATTTACTAAATTCAGTAACGTACCAGATTTTCATAAATATTATTGAAAATGTTGTTCAGAGGACTGTGTGTCCTGGTGGTTTAATTTTGGACGTCTGAAAGTGTAAGACAGGTTGACGGTAAACGCGATTTTTATCGTAAATTGATAATTTTTTGTATTAAAAGTGTGACGGTTTGTCACATCCATTTCTCTCAATCCAGTCATCTGAAGAACACTGCAAACTCATTGCAGACTTAGTTATAGTGTTCTTCTATTCTGAGCTTTATTTGTATATCATTCTGATAATACTTCGACTTCTTATTCTCGTGGATTTTTCAAGGTGAACAATAGAGAATTCTTAGTTAATCAGTTAGCTAGAGCATTTACTAGATAGGTTAGTGAGAACCCAATTTGTAGCAGAGTAAGGCATCTTTCCATGCTTGACATCTAGGGCTTAGCTTTTGATTAATAAGAATTTAGTTGAAAATCCAGCAGGGAGAAGATACCTGAGGTAGAGACGTAGGTTCAAGTGGACTGAACTCTATATATCTTGTGTCTCTTGCATTTACTTTTCAGTTCCATACTTAGTTCTTTTGCAGCAAATTTTATTTCAAGGGTTTGAAACTCATTTCAAGGCCTTGAAATAGACTTATCTTTTTATACTTCAACTGTCTTTATTCCAAGGGCTTGAAACTCATTTCAAGGCCTTGAAATACTCTTCATTCATTATAATTCTTTTTTAAACCACTCTTCTTGTAAGTTTAACAAAAGTTGGCATACTCTATTCAAATCCCCCCTTCTAGAGTATTGATCATGTATTTATTTGTACACCCCTTCAAATTCTTTGCCTTTTTGCCGAAGCTTAGTTGTTTACAAGTTTGAAAAATTCCTTTTCATAACTTGTGCCCAAACCCTAGTTCCTAGATCCAAAATTCATCACATCCTATGTGATCCGAACTCACTAATTCCTATCCCATATAAAATTTGTTCTTGCTTGGTTAAATCATATTCAATTCTCATCTAATATGTTAATTAATTTTATTTTTTTGCGTAAAATAAAATGTACGATAAAAAAACTAAAACAGTAACACGTAAAATCATGATATGCGCTACGAACTTTGGCTCTGATACCAGTGTAGGGTTTTGATGCAGGTAACGCATTATAATAACAAAAAAATTAATCCTGCTCAAATCCCTCCAAGGATCACAGGCAAGCCATCATAACATGATAAGGGTAGAAGAGGTGTGTACCTTAGTTTGAGATATCACACGAATAATAATGTCTTTGTCTCAAAGAGTATCCACACCTGGGATCTTTGATTGGATTCCATCCGCTGCGATGTGCTAGCAACAGAATAAGGAAGCAAGAGATCACTCAAAACAGAGCAAGTCGTGGGCCACAAGGGGTGGCCGACGACAAGGGGGGCGGACGGACGTGTTGGGGCTTCGGCCTCAACTCTCTCTCTCTCTCTCTCTCCTTGCTTTGTTATGTTCTCTCAATAATGACTTGTGTTTAAGAAGTAACAAGCTAGGATGTCTTTATATAGTTAATAACTCTTTATTAACGACACAATTGCCCCATTACTAATCATGTCCATACATGGATTAGTCCACTTTGCAAATTAGTCCTACTAACTTTTCATGTGGTTGCGTTTAGATCCTTTTGATTAATTAGTCCTACTAATTAATGCCAACATCCAATTTAATCCATCCGATGTGTGACCGCATAGGTTTCTGATTACTTGGCAGTTACTCTTTACTAACATGGAGCGGTGTCTAGCAACACATCCATGCCACCCAACTAATAGAAATAGTAAGTGATTTGACAAACCTCGTGCCCAATGTTCATGTATCGTGTTATCACTTTGTCTCCATATCCGGATTGGACACGAGACATATTAGTTACACTCGTATATCCAATCCATAGTTTCTCGATCCTGGGAATATGCTTATCCGTGCTGATAACATCAATATCTCTACATTGATTTATCCGAGTCTTGCCAGACATTCTATAAGCATCATCCCTTGAGTGGCCCATGGATATTTTCTCCCATTATGTGGGAGGGAAAAATCCTGTCTACATCACTACGATCTCTCAACTTGCTTCGAATCATGCCCGATAACCATATTTATAGTTGCCCGAAAAAAGCGAAACGTTTGATAATATAGAAGCATGATATTTCACAACTAGAGTATCTAGTGACTTCAAGTCTAAGGATTACAATACCATTATCACTTTGAGAAACGCTTGTGACTTTGACATAATCTAATGTAGCCTTCTCGTTGTGGGTCAATCCAGTATGCCATTACTCCTAATGCATACCCATGTGTTAGACTTGATATCTCCATATCAATCTACCCACATACTAGTCTATAGTTGATCGTCCGGTTAACCACTATAATGAAATAGGGATATTTAAGATAAACAACACATTGTATCTGAGGACTTCATTATATTAAATATCGTCATAATTAATAAATGAATATTCTAGCCAAACAATGTTCATACTAAATATAGATTGCCTCTAGGGCACCTATTCCAAAACAAACGCCCAAAAGTCACCTGAGTATACAATTTTTTTTTGAGAAAGGAAGTAAATTAACCACAGAAAAACTAATTAACCGGTGCATCGTAATGAATTTATAGAATTGGGCTAAGCCTCTCCGGTTTGTCTTCCCAAAGAGATAATGTATGCGTGCCTTGATCCTATTTCGCCATGTGGTCGGATGCATGGTTAACAGCGTGTGGCACCGATCGAGGTTTGATTTTATCCAGATCTCGAGAGAGTTCTCTTTTTCTCTCTATCACTTCTCCTGCATTTGAGAAGTCCAACCACTCCTCACCGTGGATAACTCTGAAGATGTCTTTCGTCACAGTTGTTGAATCACCTTCTAACGAAATTCGCCGGAGGCCTTTAGATATTGCCGTTTCTATAGGAAAGCACACAACCCTCATTTCTGATTCCTTCACCGTTTCACATCTTCTGAGTTCTCGAGAGCCGGCAATCACAAAGCTTCCTCTGTTGTCTCGGATGATAAAACCTCCTCTGGAAGCCTTTGAATTGGGTTCCACGCTCCATCGTAATTGATATTCATCATTCCCACCGGTGGCTTCTCCCACTTTGCTTCCTTGCCAGCGAACTCTCAGGTACCGCTTTCGTGTTGTGTATCTCATTTAGCTCTTCAAATCTTGTAATGATGTCTTGTGGTAACGAAATAAGATCTTCTTTCCCTCCTTGATGGAAAATTTTGTTTTTGTTAATCCAAATCGCCCAAAGAGTGAGACACACCATTGTTTGATAGTTTGGGTCTCGTCCATCAAATTGGTTGTTCACCGAGTTCGCAAAGTCGTTTGACTCCATGGATTTGGAAAATTCTGTACCAAACAAGTTCTCCCAGACCTTCGGTATCTCCTTGCATGTTTGAAACACGTGTTTACTTGATTCTTCATATTTTTTACAGAACGGGCATAATCTTCTGACATCTATTCCTCTCTTTTTCAGGTTTTTCGATGTAGCGATGCTGTCGAGGCTAGCTCGCCACACAAAATGTTTGACCTTTGATGGGATTTTTGAGCTTCCATACCTTGGAGATTGGGCTCGGATTTTGTTCCAAGGGTCCTTCTTTCTTGGTAAATTTCATCTCCATTGTCACCTTATACCATGATTTAATTTTATAGATTCCATCATCTTCGAAATGCCAAATGAGTCGATCCTTTCTCTTCTTCTCTGGTAGCTGTATTTCTAAAACCTCGGATTTATCCCATGGATTCAGAATGTGATCAATTTTATCTTCATCCCAATCGTGACATCCTTATTTAATCAAATCACTCACCTTCCGTTGCTCTGTTTCAGGCGTCTTGGTGATTGGTGAATGAAGATCCTCTCGGGACCCATCTGTCATGCATCTGGATTGAGGTGCCATCTCCGATCTTCCACCAGAGCCCCTTCTACAGCAGTTTCCTTCCTTCCAAAATTCTCCTCCAAGCGAAGGAGGGGTTGTGTCCCAGCTTGGCCTCAAGAAATGACTCGTTAGCAAAGTATTTGGCACAGAGGACTCGGGCAAGAATCGAATCTCGTTGCTGTATTATCCGCCAACTCTGCTTCGCAAGCATAGCGATGTTGAAGGACTTGAAATCCCGAAAAGCTAAGACTCCATTTCTGTTCTTTTTCTGGATTTTATTCCATCTTACCCATGATATTCCTCTGTCATGCCCTGTCTTGCTCCACCAAAATTGTCTCACTATCTTCTCCATTTTATCGCAGATTCCATCCGACAACTTAAAGCAGGACATGGCGTATGTTGGAATGGCCTCGGCAATCGTGAGGATGAGGATCTCCTTCCCACCCGGGGTAGGAGTTCTTTCTTTCCAACCTTTTAGAATACTAGTAAGTATTTCTAGCAAGTTGTTAAAGGATATCGACTTATTTCTCCCCATTGTGGTAGGGAGGCCCTGATATCTGTCATATTTCTCCACTTCCACCATTCCACAAAGATTGAGGACTTGCTTCTTTACCCCTACCGTGACATTGGATGAAAACATGATAGCTGACTTCTCAGTGTTGATCTTCTAACCTGATGCTGCACTATAAATTTGTATAATTTGTTATAGCATAGTTATGTCCTCTGTATTTGCCTATACAAAAAAACTACTGTCAGCGAAAAATAGGTGGGACACAGCTGGCCCACCTCGAGACGCTGTAACTGTCGCCAGCTCTCCCCACTCCACTAACGAAGTTATAGCTCTCGATAAAAATTCACTACAGGGGAGGAAGAGATAAGGGGACAAAGACACCCCTGCATCAACCCTCTTTCTGGAATCACACACCCTGAAATTGCAACATTTCACTCAAACACAAACTTGACCGTACTGATACAATTCATCACCTGACTGATAAAAATAGGTCCAATCCCCGTCTTCTCTAGGTTTCTTTGACAATCTGTCACTCCACCCTATCGTAGGATTTACGCATATCCACCTTCATGGCTAGGTAGCATGTCTTCTCCTTATTTCTCATTTTTAAAGAGTGAATCACCTCAAATGCAGTTAGGATGTTATCTGAAATCAGGCGCCCAGGAACAAATGCACTATGATTTTCGCTGATAATTTTCAGGAGGATTATTTTCAGCCTATTTGCAATAGCCTTTGAAGCAATTTTATATATAATTGTACATCGACTTATAGAACTAAAATCACATGATTTTCTCGGTTTCTTCACCTTAGGGATCAATGCGATGAGGGTTTTGTTATGTTCATCAAGGCTCGCTCCCTGATTTAGAACCTCTAGGCACGTTGCAATGACTCCGCTCCCCACTATACTCCAATAGAGTTGAAAGAAACCGGCGTTGAAGCCATCATAGCTCGGAGCGTTGTCAGGAGGCATCATGAAAAGAGAAGCTCGAACGTCCTCCGTTGTGTAAACCACTTTCATTGCCTCCCTCTCCAATTGATTGATATTGAGATCCACGTATGCTAGTGCAACCTTGATGTCCGCAATACTAGGCTCGTCGGAGTTGAAAATCCCTGCAAAGTGGCTTTCCAACACCCTTGAAATCTCTTCTTCGCTCCTTACCCACCCGCCCTCACTATTTATATCCCCATGATTTAATTTTTGGACCTTCTGATTGTGGCTCTTTGAAGGAAGAATCGGGTATTTCTATCACCATATTTTAACCAATCAACTCTCGAGCGCTACCTCCACATGACCTCCTCTGAATGTAGTAGCCCATTGAAATCCTTCGGAATTTTCCTCTTCCTTGTCTTGCTCTGCTCCGTCAACAGTTGTCTTTCTAATAGTTCTAGCTCCTTCCTACACTTCTCCGTTTGTTTTTTCACCGACCCAAAATTTTTTTTGTCCCATATTCTACACTCGCTGCCAAGAACCTGAAACCGATCATTGAGGTGTTCACCCACTGTCAAGTCCCATGTTTTCCGAACAAAGTCTTCGAATCCCTCGTGGCTCTGCCACATTTGTTCGAAGAACCGGCGCAAACCAATCGATTGATGCCCCTCTCCCAACTGTAACAGGAAAGGGTTGTGGTCCGAGTTGGGCCACACCAGGTTGGTGACTTGGGTTCCAGTAAGCTCACCCATCCATCGCACCTTAGCTATCGCCCTATCTAGGCGTTTTCTAATATTCTCCCCCGTTCTGTTGTTATTCCATGTGAAAGTGTCACCATGGAATCCCAGGTCATGTAAATCAAGCTCACCGAGGACTTCTTTAAAATCCGGAACTTGATTATATGTAACTTCTCTTCCCCCCTCTTTCTCATTGCTGTAAACAATTTCGTTAAAGTATTCAATTACTAACCATGCATAGTCAGGCGTACTCTTCAGCCGCCTAAGTAGTTCCCACGAATGATTTCTTGCTTCCCTCGTCGGATTCCCGTACCTGTGAAATTCCACACACGATCATTCTCCTCTATAATTGCGTCTATATTGTTGATCATGGAAGTTCGGATTGTAACTTTTAAGGATGTCTTCCACATCAATCCCAAGCCCCCTTTCATTCCATCCGAATCCACAAAACATCGCTTTGCATACCCCACCTTTCCAAAAAATTCCTTCATAGTCTTCCGGTTAACTTTGGTTTCCATCAAGAAAACCAAGTCGGGACCTTGGCGCCTCACTAAATCGCGAAGCTCTAGGACCGTGCAGGGGTTCCCAAGCCCCCGCATGTTCCAAATGAGGAGATTCATTGTGCCTGGCGGAGCTGCTTAGCAGCCTCCGCCAATTTCGCATCTAGAGTTTTAGAGGTACTTACCGCTGGTTTGTTGTCTTCTCAAGCTGCCCTTATCCATCTTTTCCTGCCCTTATAGCACCTAGGTATCTTCTCTCCATCTCGATTTGCTTATTCTTTTTTTGAACTTTCTTGTACTTGTCGTGATGAAGGGCTGAGCTCGGGTGCTACCTTTTTTGCTTTGGGGAGGCTGGTCTAAACCTGGCTTCAGCTTCATTGTCCCTTGTTCCATCCGTGACTTTAACCCTTTGGCACTGATTTTCCTGTCCTTCTGAATCACTTTCTACGCAGGTGGCTTCGTAGTCGTTGGTCCCTTTCCCGTGAAGCTAACAGTATTCTCTCCTGTCTGGTCCACGACCATCCCTGGTAAATTCTTCTCAATTAGCATTGCCCCGCTCTCCTGTTCTGGTTGTGGCATCTATTCTTCTCCTCCTGTTGCAAAATCCTCCATCACTGTATCTTCTAAGTTCTTGTTAAGGTCGAATGTCCCGACCCCCTTCTCAGGTTTCTCCTTGTCTTTGTCCTTATTTCTCCCCATTGTTTTAGCCTCTCTGTTCCTTGTTTGGTTCATTCTATCCTTTTTTGGTGGCTGGAAAAGCATCCAGTCGCCGTATCCGGCCTCATCTTCGGCTTCACTTCCTAGAGCATGTAGATTATAGTTGCTACTATGGTGATCCAAGTAGCCACACCACTTTCACAAATATGGTATTTGTTCATACTTGAAATCTAGCCAAACCCACTCCTTTGTTATACTGACATAGACTCCTCTAGAAAAGGGATTCGAATTTAGGCATCCTAACCCGAACCCTAACATAGTTTTCCAACCCTTCATTGTCTATTCTTGGGTCTGATTCAAGGATTTCCCCAATATTGCGGAATGCTTTCCGCCCTGCTTCCTCCGTGGTTAAGTGAACATGGAGGTGATGGATCTGAACCCATACATCCATTGTTTCAAATATTGGGTTTTCAGTTTCATCCCCTAGGACCTAGGGTTTTAACATCATGATTGCTCCTTCAAAAACCCATGGCCCCCAAAGAATATGCGATCCCTAAGATTTTTATTCGGAAACTTCAGCATAAAGGTATTCCGTCTTACCTAGTAAAAGTTATCTTAACCATCTTTAGTCCAAACCCTTTGTAGAAAAGCCTTCGCTACTCTAGGGTTTATCTCTTCTCCATTCAGGAACCTTGCTGTTGAGAACCACTGAAACCCCCGTTCAACCTTGCTACAGAAATCGTCCTCGAAATCAATTTCTGCTGTTTCCTTCGCCGTTAGTCGGAGAGACTCGAATGCCGTCGCTGTTGCTTTCTCTATCGTCTAGGGTTTCTCTGCGTTTCCGGTAAACTCGCAGAGACTCCGCATATGTTGTTCGAGGACCGGGGTTGGATTCAATTGGAGGTAAAATGTAAGTATAGGGTTGGATTCGACCAAACTCGTAGTTCGGGGTTGATTTTGACAACAAAATGAAAGTTCATGGGGGTAAATCGGTTTTTTGACTTTATAATTTGATAAAAATGAATATTTTTATTTTAGATATTGTAAAATTTTAGTTGGTTCTCCAATAGTGCTAGTTCAATGATTAGCTAAATAACACGTGACACATTCTCAATAGTTCTTGTAAGTGAATTTTAAGGAATTCAGGACATAACCGCTTAAAACATAGTTAAGAGTAGTCCCAATATTTCTATATACTAAGGAAGCACATAGTTCTAAGGTTCACCAACAACTATGTGTATAATTCTCAACCATTTGATTGAATAGCTGACAGTCCTTAGATATTAGTCAAATGTCATCATCCTCTTATAAAGTTATTGATTCTGCTCGGTAGACAGCGGGATAACAATCCACTAAAATAATAAGCAGAGTAGAGAACCTATTGAGACGATATTTTTTCTATCTTATTTATATTTTGAAGGTAGCCGCTATATAAATAACCTGTTGGAGATGCTCTTACATATGGTTACAAAGTTGCATGTACATCGATGTAAAGGTAATCACTGTATTTTCTGTTTCATTCTTATTAATTTTTCTTTTAGGAATTGCAAAGACATGGATTCGGATTAATTTGGATCCGGGTTATGATCCACACCGATTAACCACTGCATAATATTCTGGCCAGGGCCGGCCTAAAGGTAAGGAAGGTGGGGGCAACCGCTTTAGGCCTCCGTGCCGGTAAGACCCAGTAAATACTAACAATTAATGTTAATTATATATTTTAATAAATTTTAGAATGGTATTAATGTGAAGTTTGGGAAATTTAAATTGTTTTCTACAACGGTGACTTCTGCTCAACTCTCAGTAATGTGATTTTATTTTTTCCTTACTCTGAAGTTTAAAAAAAAAAAATCTTTTTCATTTATTAAGGCTCCCACTTGTTTTAAGATACGGAAGCTCTAGGGCCGGCCTTAATTCTAAGGCACACATACACATCTTCATTTAGCAAGTCAAAGGGGTCGAGTATCCTGCTTTATTTGGATTTCTTGTCCGATTTAGATCATAATCAAGATAACTACCTAGGTACGGCCAAGATACCCATTAAGCAAGTTAAACAAGTCAAAGTGGTTGTATATATAAATTCATTTGACTTTCTCACAAACTATATTTAAAGATAAGAAATAACAATGTAAATAAAGGGTAATACTTCAAACCGAAGAAATAGAATAAAACAAAGAGCCGTGTTACGGGAAAAAATCGAATAAAAATTTGAACATAAATTGATGTGGATGAGAACCCAACAACTACTTAATTAAAATAATTTGTCCGAATGCAATATCACGGGTCATGTGAGTCCGACAACATATTGTTTTAAAATTTTCATATCATATCCATCCACTTATTTAGACTAGTGGGATATCATGGGTCATGCGTGTCAGACAATTTTTTTTAATAACAAAATCTTGTTTTCGAATATTTATATCATACCCAATCACTTAGACTTGATTTAGTTAGATCGGATTAGTCGAATTAATGATTTCATTGTCTAGCGATTACACAATAAGAGAACTATAAACTTCGGTAAACGACCTGAATGGGTTGGCCTTGTTGCGGATGCTTGGCAGTTAAGGGTTTGCTCCCTCTTGAGGTCTGAGGTTCGAACCCCCCAAATACCACCATTATCTAAAAAAAAAAAAAAATTCTATAAACAATCGTGGTGTTGTTATGAATTATGAATTTGGTTGTTGGTGAACATCAACCACGTATCGCAAGTTCAAATGTAAAGTGGATATTGGGTGATAAGTCCATCGTAACGTCTTATACAAAGATGTTCAAGGCTCGAGATTTAAAACATCTCAATACTTTTATCTGGACATTATTGTCTGACCACTTTATTTTTCATCTACAAAATTTGTATATATTCATAACAAGTTATCTGTTTATCGAAATGAAAAGTCTATCGAAGAATGGCATGTTTTTATTGTTTTTTTTTTAAAGAACCTACCCGATGGTAGAACAACATAATCCCGCATTCATTAAAATCGGGCTTCCAACCCGCCTAAACAATGTGGGGGACCAAACCTGACTCACTACACCATAAGGACTTAAAAACTACATAACAGAAGCAATACAAATACCTAACATCTATCCTTGTACATTCCTGAAGCTTCCCGATCCAGATCAGCAAGAAGAAATTCACGTGGTTCAAAAAGAAACGTAGCCCACCTCTGATCAGCTAACCCTACCTTTGTCAGGTGACGAGCAATTGAGTTGGCGGATCTGCGCACTCCCAGAATACCCCCACCGCTACACCTTTCAATCAAAGTTTCTAGCTGATGAAAAATCTTCCCCTTTCATTACACCACTCACTCCCAGACTAATTCTCATCACCACTTCCTGGGCGTTTGTTTCTACCATCAACGGTTCTGAAGAGATACTCAAGAACCAGCTGACCGCCGAGAAGATGGCCTTCGCCTACACCTCGGCAGATCTGTCATGGAAATCGATTTCCACCATTCTTGCTACCACGAACTCACCTGTATGAATCCTCACAACACAACCCGCCCACACCTTATGATTTCTCGTATCAACCGCTGCGTCAGAGTTTAATTTCAAGAAGCCCATTGGCGGAGGGGACCAGATTTCACAGTCTTCAAAAGTCGGAGCAATAGGACGTTCTACATTCTAAACAGCCGAATCATACACTACAACAAATATGGTCTTTCTTGACAACAAAAATTTTCGATAGAAAGCCAAAAATTGTCGGTAGAAATTCTACCGACAAATTTTTTTGTCGGTCCGTGGTCACTACAACTCTGTCGTTAGAGTGAGCCGACAAGCGACCTGCTTGTCGGCAGAAAAAAAGTCCCCGACATTATATTATGTCGCTAGCTTCTATTTTTCGACAAACTTTGTTTGTCGCATTTCAAACTATCAACATACGTATCTGCATGTTTAGGTCAATGGACGACAACTATAATGTCACTAGAATAAAAAGTTTCTCGCTATGTCCATCTGCATGGTGACATACTTGCTTGTCGACTTTATCACGACTTAGTATAAAAAAAAAATCTTGCACCATTTAACAAAAGTACCACTAATAGAAGGAACACAACGTATAAACCAGCCCAGCAATTGTGCTGAAAGTAATACATAATCTTCCAAGGCATAACTTTGCATGTTTACATAAAAAATGAAATGGAATACATATATAATGCGCAATAGTTGTACAAAATGTACCAAATTCTACTTAACAAAATGTGTAACTTCAAAAACTAGGAGTCATAGTAACTCCGCCATATATAGCTTAGTTCTGCCAAAACATGTTGATTTTGGTTATCCAATTTCTAGTTAACAAAAAAGAAGTAGACAAAGCGTTTCCATCTCTAGTGGTTCATTTATGCCTTCAACTGTCATACAACCAATATCCCACAAATTCATACTCCATTTATGAAATCCTGCAAACCAAAATGCAGTCATAATATTAATTATGCAAGCAAAAATATCTTGAGTAACTTATTTTTGTTTCCATGACATGCATGCCGGGAACAAGACATTGGCATAGTTCTCTTAGTTCCCCTGGCTGGAATCCCATTCAGAAGTATCTGATAACTGATAAACCTGACCTAATCTTTTTTGATAACCTGAGCAATTGAAACTTCAACTTTAGCTTCAAAGCGATGTGGTCGTCTTGATTTTTATTCCCCTATAACCTTGGCAATTAGGGGATTATAGTGATTTAATCGAGTTAAGGTTGGACAGACAACAAAAAGTTAAGCTTAATTTTTTTTTAAAAATGTCTCATGAAATACAAAAAGAGGCAAGACAATATCAAGGGTAGGAGAGCCAACATAATGTTATCGGCAAAACAATAACAATATTGACATGAAAGTGAAAACACAAAATTAATGGTATGAGGGGCTTACCTCAGATGGTTGCACTTCACAAATTACAAAGACCTTGACTGCCAAATAAACTCAAAGCAACTGATAAATTTCGATCGCTAGCTAGCGATGGTTGCACTTAACAAAATACAAAGACCCATCACCAACTCTTTCTTCAATGAAATGAGCCTATTATGACTGCAAAATACTGAAATGATCCCAATAGAGGGATAATGCCAATATAGGCTCGCTAGAATCGGCTCATTTCAGTAAAATATCTCAAATCTTCTTATAATAAATTAGACATTCTAAGAAGAAGAAAAAAAAATCCCAACTTGGTATGTATTCAATAGAACCTCACTTTACCAGTTTTATAATTCAACTGCCCATTGATAATATCATGTTCTAATAGATATATTCGTAGATCAAAAATACACCAAAAAAAACCTAAGTTGCACTATAAAATTTGGCACAACATAAGTCAGAGAAAAGAAAGAAATACCATAAATTGAATATCTCATCGTCTACTGTGTGGGTGTTCTCTCCATTTGCATAGTAATGTCAATCACTGTAAAATATGCAATCAAACACTTGATTTATAAGAAATCATGAATCTTATATATGATCTAACATGGATAGAGTAAATCAATTCAAGGAGGAACTGGAAGATTAAAATGAACTAAAAACTAATAAGAAAACTTCCCTGAAAGAATCAAATCCTTGTAAACTAGAAAATCAAATATCATTCTTTCATTCCATGGATGAACAATTCAATTTCGCTCCATTTTAGGGTTTAATTCTAGAGCAAAATCATAACTAGGGCAAAGTTTAATCGATTGAAAAAGACACACATGATCAGTTGTTGAATATCGCTGCTCCAAGCACAGTTACGGAAGATGAGAGATCCCTATCCGTATCGTGTAAGAGAACTCGATATGCATCACACCTTTACATGTTCAATGTCTCATACAAATCATGGTCCGTATGAGGAGAAGATGGAAGCGATTAAATATACAAAAGAAGAAAAAAAAACGAAGGGAAAAAAGGGAGAAGAGTGACATACTTGAAGGAGATCGAGCCGCAAGATACTTATCGAGAGACAGTCGCAAAGTCGTGGCTGAGATCCGAGGTAAATATGGTTTCCAGTCGATTTCACGAGAATATCATGCGTCTAATGAGAGCATCGCGGGATTGAGAGTCGTCCACGGGCGATGTGTCTAAGTAGAGTAGAAAGATGGGTTAGAGAGAGATGTGCCTGAATAGGTTTCCTTTTTTTCTCCCCTTACCAACAATTTAGTAGTGCTGGTGAACTTAAAGCTTAAATTTTTTCATTTCCCTCCCACCCACCAATTGGTAGTGGGAGAATATTTTAAGTTTTCCCATCGTTTTGCGAAAAAAAAGTTACCCTCCAAAAATTTTGTACTTTTTCTTTTGTCGTTGACAATTAAGTAAGTCACTAAATATAATATTTGTCACCTTATTTGATTGTCCAAGACGGGAAACCAAGCGCAAAACATTTTTGACTAAATTTTTATTTAAAATACATAAATAGTCACAATGTCGACAAACAATAGCACATATATCGACAAACATAAATATTGTAGAAAAATCTTGTAACTAGCTACACAACACTGTTTGTCGACAAAAAAATGGTCAAGAAAGACCATATTAGTTGTAGTGATACTCTTGGAGATAAGTATCCACCCTTCAAGATTCCTCATCAAGTGCTTTCCCTCCCACCAACATTTTATTCCTTCGACTCCAGACAAGCCAACAAGCCTTAAAAAAATATCGAAGGTCAATCTGATCGAGATCCAAAGCAGTGGCTATACTGAATCTCCGTTGCGCAAAGTCAGTAGAAATCGCCATAATGAATGGCATGCTTTTATTGATACCAAACGTGATTATATATGAATTGAAAATGAGGGTTATAAGAAAATATAATTTTCTTTCTTATGTATTAGTGGATTGTTATTCTTGACCGACCATGTAGGCCAGACAAATTTGTGTGTATTATTTTTGGTTGTTTTGTGTTATGACATGGGCATTGCGAGCTAATACGATGTAATAGATCAAGTAAGAACGCAAGAATTAACGTGTTTCACTAGTAATTTGCTAGCTACCTTCACGACCCAAAACTCCGATTTTATTGAGAGAAACTCACTCGAATTACAACCCACTCGACACACACTAGAGACTTTTCAGCTTAGCAAGCCTATGTTGCTACCTATGCTAACTCTCTCTGTGTATGTGTTTCACAAACCAAAAACATTAGTGCCTATATATACTGCCAAGAAAAAAACCACTCTTCCTTTTGTTTCCTAGTTCAATAGGAAACAACTTTGCCTCCTCGAAGAGTTGATATCTATCTTAACTTGTTTCCATAAGTTAGCTTTTGAATTTTTGTTTGCCAACTTTAGAATTCAAGACACAGAATAACAAACCTCTACTTTTTCTTGAATCACATCAGCAACCCGAATCAGATTGATGCTTCTCCAATAATCAACCCCAAACGTTTTGAAGCTGTATGAAAAACACTCATGTCACAAGTTGCTCTAACTACGCCGAGTTCCTACAACGAGGGCCACAACGATGCTCTCACTCCCGTTGAGTTTGTGCAATCGAAACCCTATCGATGCTCCAACTCCAACCTACTCCTGTGATCGATTCCCTGCTTGTTTTTCCAACTCCTACTTAGCTCGTACAACAAAACTCCCAATACGCTACTCTAACTCCCATCAAATTTCTACAACATTTTATGAAATTGCTCCAATTTCCACTGAATTCATGCAATATCACCCCTTGCGCGCCTCATATGCACCTCTTGCACCTCTCACACGTGCCGTGTCCCTCGTCTGAGACTCCCCATGCCAAATCCGCCTCCTCGTCAAGTGCACATATTCCATGCCCCCAATAGGGCTTGGAGGACGTAGTCAACCTCCAAAGTTGTTCCATCTACATCCAGATCTGCAGATGCCTTCTTCGGACACTCCCTCTTCCGATGACCCTTCTCTTTACACAACCGAAAATGTCGTTTGATAACTTAGAACCCTTGTTCTTCTTACTCTTGTATCCCTTGGCTACCATGGATGTGCCGGTAATCAGAACACCTAAACCCCAATATGCAGCCCTATGCCACATCTCCCTTGTGTGATGGGCTGATCTTACCATCTCCAATGTCACAGTCTGTTTCCCAATGACAACAGGCTGTACGAAACCCTCATACGATGGTGGAAGCGACAAATCAGAGCGGCATCTTCATCACTTATTGTCTTTTTACTGTTTCGCAACTCAAGCAAAATAGTATTAAGGCGATCCAAGTGATTTCTTGGATCCGTACCTTCCGTCATCCGTAGATCAAACCTTGTCGCTTTAACATTAAATTATTTGTTGGCGAATTTTTTCTTGTAGAGGCTCTCCAATTTGACTCAAAGTCTTTCAGCTGTTACTTGATCTGTGACATCCGTGATCACGTCGTCTAAAAACACAACATGATCGTTGCGTGCTCCCTTTCATCCATCGTCATATACTCCATGGTGGATGTACTTGCTCCCTTCTTGTCCTCCGCCAAAAATAAACAAAGGAATTGTTGCTTCAACAACGAACACATCCTGATCTGCTAAAGATTGAAAATGTTCCTCCTAGTAAACCTGTCGATCTTGATCATCCCCTGGAAAATCCTCTTCTTATCTTTGATCACCCCAAAATTGTGTGCTCCACCTTGATCGTGAAACCCAATCTTCGATTTTCACCGAATTAGGCGACTACTCCTAGCTCCACCTTGATCTTGGAACACCTTTAACCTAAGTTCTGATAGTAGTTTGTTATGATATGGGTATCGCGAGCTAAGACGATAAAATAGATAAAGAAAGAATACAAAAATTAATGTGGTTCACTAGTGATTATCTAGCTACCTCCACGACTTAAAACCCCAATTTTATTGAGAGAAACTCACACAGTTACAACCCACTCGACACACGCGAGAGAGCTCTCAATTTGCAAGACTATTTTGCTACCTTTGATAACTCTCTCAGTGTATGTGTGTCACAAACCAAAAACATTATAGCCTATCTATACTGCCAAGAAAAAAACCCACAGCCCATTTGTTTCCCAGTTGACTAGGAAACATGTTTTCTTCCTCAAAGAGTTGATTTGCCGCATTAACTTGTTTCCACAAGTTAGCTTTTGAATTTTTGTTTGCAAACTTTAGAATTCTAGACACAAAATAAAATTATGATTAGTGACTACGAAAAAAATAATTTGTTACTGTAACTCGGCTATATGCTCACTTTTTAATTTGCTAGAATTCAAGACACAAGAATGACCATCAAATTATGCTCACTTTTTACATTGTGTTCTTCTATTTATAGTTCTCGTATTGTTAGGATTTTTTAACTAAATTGGAAATGCAGTAGGGTTATAACAACTCAAAATTCGAGGTACATGTTAGAGCTGAATATCATATGACCTGTAGTATTAGAGCATCTTCCACAACTCTGATCTAGTTTTACACCGAATCCTATATTTGATGAATTTTGTTTTTGACTTCCTATTATTGAGCCTCAAACATAATTTCACAATTTGGTGAAAAAATGGTAATTGATCTTACACAATGTTCTTTATTTTTGTACAAAAGAGTTAAATAATAGCATCTTATGATCTGTATCCCCACTATCCAGAATCCAATAACGGGGTACAAATTTTCTTGTAGAATCACTTGACTGGAGTGAGAGAGTACTCGTGACCTCTTACGTGAATGAATTCTTCACTGTGCCAAAAGGTAAATAAGAATTTGATGTAGAGGTGTATCATGTAACGTGCATCATGTTAAAATGTGTTGCTATCAGGTATGAATTTGAGAGTGATATCAGAGAAGATCAAGACAAATGTGAATTTGGGACCGACATAAGGTATTTTGTTCCCGCTCGATAGAGTGACTCATTGCTAACTTTTTTAAGCCTGACGCACCCCATCCTCTGATGTTGCAGAAGTAACATTATGTACCATTTGATTTATTGAATTTAAAATTTAGAGGAAAATCGTGTAACTTATAATATTTTTTCTTGATATGATCACATGACCCTTATGATTTCATAACCATATTTGGCACATGATTTTACAATTTCCGTTTCTTCTTCCAGGAGCAAAATTATTTGGTGCTTTATTTCCTTCACTACTAAACCCAATTAGCCCTATCGTTCAAAATTATGTCCCATATGTGGCTTAAGACTTTGAGCTAGCAACTACATATGACTCAAACTAGAACCAATTGTGAAACATGCATTGCCATTTTATATTAAGTTGAATCGTTACATTGAAGCTCCATTTGCCTCTCTTGTTGAGATATCATAGAAGAAACCAATTAAATGGGGGGGGGGGGGGGAGGTTCAGTAACCAAAAATTGGTCTCCATTCTCCAACATAAACATATTGAGAATTGAATACTGATAAATACTTAATAATCCTTCATGTTCACGTGACTGTGTCATCCTAGCAATCACAATTCTGGTGAAGTGGGTTTGCATACAACACTACTTTTGAAACTAAATTCAATAACCATGAAATAATCATATTGTCACATCTTCACCACACACGGTACAAATATGATTTTCTCGTCAACTTAATGATAATTCCATCAACGAAATTCGTCTTATTTTTAGTTCTGAAAGCAAGCAAATTTGATTTTTTCCAAATTATAGATTTTTTTGAAAATAAGAAGACCCGAAGAGGCAGAAACGAAATTTAACTATTTTTCTATTATGTAATTGACTTTTCATATTATGTCCTTTTATGTCTTTTTCTTAAGTCAATTAAGAGCAACGACGTCGTATTGCTTGGGTGACGATCTGTTACTCTTCCTTGGCCTGTAGTGTAACGTGGCAGTGTGTGATTGGTTGACGCCTTTCCTCACTGACGCTAACAATCACCTTATTTTTCACATAGTCAATGTGGGAGGTAAGATAGAGAATAATACTTTTATCTTCTTCACCGTTGCAGTGCTCGAGTTCTTTCCATTATCCGCTTCTTCTACTTTTCTGATCTCTCTCTTCATTACTCAATATGATATCAGAGCCATGTTCGGCTTGACTATCCAATTTTTGTTTTACTCAGTTCATTTATGAAGGTTAAACACCAATTTATTTATGTATTTGAAGATCAATCATGGAGCTTCTAAACGATGTTGCTCTGCTGCTTCCACTGGCGAAATGGTGGAAGTGATCCTTTGTCACCGTTCTTCTTGTCTACTTCAGATAATCCAGGTTGTCTTCTAATTTCTTAGCTATTGTATGGTCCTAATTACTATTCGTGGCAGGTATCTATGAACGTAGCTTTAGATGCTAAAAAGAAGATCAGTTTCGTTGATGGACCGATTCCTGAACTCGAATTCTCTACCAATTTATCCAAAACTATGGAGTATATGTGATAGTATGGTAATTTAGTGGTTGCTGAATTCAATACTCTAGAGAAACATGGATTGACCTAAAGGATAGGTTCTCTCATGGGAATAAACCCAGGATTATCAACTTTCTACCATGATTTCTGAGCACAAACAGGTAGAGATGAGTGTAACTTTCTATAACACTAAACTCTGAACATTGTGGGAAGAATTGATGAATTATAAATGCCTTCCCATCTACACTTGTGGGCACTTAAGTAGCTTCTTTGAATTATAGGAAGAAGAGAGGATCATGAAGTTCCTCATGGGATTGATTGATCAATACTCAGCTGTGAGGGAATATATTTTATTGAAGCATCCTTCTCCTTCACTAAATCATATTTTTTAAAGATAATGAAACATGAGAATCAAATAGCTCTAAATATTGTTTCTCAATGCTTGCTTACAAATCCAGCTATGGCTATGATGTCATATTGCACTGATGTGCAAAACGCTAATTATGTTCACCACTGAAATAATCAAAAAATATTTGGAAATAATAAGCTCTCCTGCAATTATTGTAATGGTACTGGTCATACAAGAAACAAGTGCTGGAAGCTCCATGGCTATCCAGCCAGTTGGAAAGAAAAGTTAAAGAATAATGGAGTGAATCACAATGCAGCTAACATTAGTGTCTCCTATAATGTTGCAAATGCGGTTCTTGGCATGGAGAAATCACCAACAGCTCAAGCCATAATTTTGAGTTCTCTCCATCTCAATGCCAACAAAAAACCTCCCTTATAAGCTCACAAATAGCAATTCTTATTTTGAGAGTACTCTTTCACACTCAAGAAATGACCCATCTCCAATTGATTCTATGCATTTCTTGGGAGTGGCTTTCAGTACATTCTCTTTTCAAGTAACTTTTATAGACAATGCATTTCCCAACAATGTTTGGATTATAGATAGTGGTGCTACATACAACATTTTCTCACAACTGCATCTTTTCAAGAATGCTATGGCAGTGTCCAATACCTCTGTGCACTTACCAAATGGGAAAGAAGGTTGAGGTATCTCATATTGGTACAGTGATTGTCAATACTTACTCATTTTCGATCATGTTCAATTTGTACCAGACTTCAAGTTTAATTTGATGTGTGTGTCTAAACTTACAAATGAAAACAAGTATGCTTTTATGTGCAAAATGGACACGTGCTTTTTATTGGATCTTGGAAAAAATGAAGTGGTAGATGAGGGATACAAAAAGGATGGGTTGTATTTTGTTTAACAAAATTCTTAAATGTCTCCCTTTGTGAATCTTGTGATAAGCCACCTTCAGTGTCTAAGTCAACACTTTGGCACATGAGGTTGGGCCATCCCTCCTCTAAAAATCTAAAGACTATGTCTTCTTATCTGCAACATGGGACTATTTTAAATGACTCTTGTTGCACACACTGTCTCCTAGGAAAGCAGAAGAGGCTCAAGTTTCATAAGAAAAATAGTACGTGGACCATTAATTTATTTTTCATTCATTGTGACACATGGGGTGCATACATGACCCACTCATGATGGATATAATTTTTGTAAACACTGGATGATGATGCATCTAGATCCACTTGGATATATCTTTTGAAGGTGAAGTCAGAAGAACATGTACTGAAGATAGTGTCCTTTGAATCATCTTTGCCTTGCTGGGCCAGGAGGTAAGATATCATACTTAAAGATCTGCTGGTGAAGACAAACTGGAGATTTGCTTGTGACTTCACCTTTTCCTTGCTGGGCCAGGAGATGAGCTATCAAAAATGATTTGCGTTGCCTTCAAGCACTACATTTGTGAAACCCAGCTCCCGAGTCAGGTTCATGGCATCTCGAGCACCCAAACTTTCAGATAACTCTGCCGAGAAACCAAAAGGAACAAACTTTGAAACACCGACCACCAAGCTACCATCCAAGTCTCAGATCGCAACACCTATACCTACTCTGTTTGTCAAGGGACACCAGGCTCCATCAAAGTTTACTTTCACCCATCCATGTTGAGGCTTGATCAATTTCTTTTGCTTGTTTGGATCTGTTGGTCTGGGAGATATATTTCAAGAATTGTTTTCTTTGATTTCCTGCACAAAATGATCAATCTCTGCGAAAATTTGGGCTGGCAATTTTTTTTTGAAACAGTGCAATGTTCCCCGCTCTCCAATTATTGGTGGGCTTAGCAGTAATCGTATCAATTCCTTTTCACCAACTATAGTTATTTGTGATAATTCAAAAATGATTTTATTTTTCCGTGTAAAAAGAATTTCTAGTTTAATAATGCTTCACTATATTTCTTGACTCCCTCACTCAATTCTTCTGTCACAAATTTTTACTGACGAGTAACGCTGTTCAACTACGATCCGAAAATGACAAAACTCTGACAAACTAATAAAGTTGGAGTAGAATGTTAGAGATAACTAAATGATAAAATGTTGTTTCCCTGTAAGTTACTAACGATAGTTTCATAGCACTCACACCTCACAAAGGATGAATGAAAACACAAATCAAGCAAGAACACAAGATTTACGTGGTTCGCTAGCATAACGTGGGCTAATTACGTCCATAGTGAAGAACGGTCTTTATTTAACAAGATGAACAATTAAAAAAGATTGCACATGTCTATAGGAACCCTAAGTATCCTTTTATAGTGCCCAAGATCGCCCCCGAACCGACTAGAAAGTAAGGAAATAAAATCGCCTCTCCAGGATCTGGTCAAATGACCAGCCAGACTGGTCGTACGACCAGCAAAGACTTGGTGGCTTCTGCTTTTGTACTCCTTTGTTGCTCTTTGTCACCCCGTGTTGCTCGTGGTGATTTCTTCACATTTCAAGGAATCAAACTAAAAATTCTCCACCTTGACTTGAATTCTCTTGCCAGCAACAACTTCTTCTCTTCTTGTAAACAAAGCTTACCTTCTCCACACCCAATGTCTCTTGCACACAGACTCACTGGACTCCAAATCGGGTCCGGCATGCCCTAAATGGCCTCACTGACTCAAAATGTTGAGTAATTCTAGACAATGCTATAACTTTCTCTCTGGAACCAACTTTCTGAACATATATGCGGGGTTGTCAGCAGACCCCACTTTTTTTACCTTGATCCTGCTCTCGTGTCTCATAAAATGATAACTAATTTGGATGTGCTTTGTTCTTGCATGATGAACCCGATATTTAGTCAAGAAAATCTCACTCAAACTATCACAGTAGACTATCGCTTGATCTTGAAGTATGCCTAGATCATGACCATTCGTTTAAGCCATATAGCCTCCTTTGTTGCTTTTATTAATTCCATGTACTCCGCTTCCGTGGAAGACAAAGTCACCATCAGCTGTAGCGTAGTGTTCTAGGACACAACATAACCTACTAGAGTGAACACATAGATATTCATTGGTCTTCTGCTATCAACATCACTTTCATATTCTAAATAAGAGAACCCAACAACCAAGATATTCTCATTGGCCCCATAGCATATGCAAATTTCTGGCATACCCTTCAGGTACCTGAATATGCGCTTTACCGTCTACCAGTGATCCCTGCTTGGTTGAACCATAAAATGACTCACCACACTAACAAAGAATGCTATATCCGATCGAGTTCAAACCATAGCATACATGAAGTTTCCAACTGCGCTAGCATATGTAACCTTGGACATGTACTCTCTCCTCCTAAGTCTGAATGGTTTACACTCAAAGCTTGTTGTTGTCGCCATAGGAGTATATATAGCTTTACATGATAATATCCCAAATCTTTTAAAGATCTTCCTAATGTATCCCCACTGTGACAAGAAAAGCTTATTATTCATCTTGTATCTATAGATCTCAACACCTTGAATTTTCAGAGCAACACCCCAATCCTTCATCTCAAATTCCGTGCTGAGAGTCCTCTTTAAATTCTGAATTTTCTCCATATTCTGAGTTACAATCAAAATATCATCGACATACAAAGCAAGTTAGATACGTGAATCACCTTTCAACAACTTGTGATACACGCATCAACCATAATCGCACTTCTGGTAACCAAGCTTCAACATGAAGTTGCCAAACCCCTTGTACCATTGCATTGAAAAGATACCTTTTCATCTTGCACACATAGTCTTCTTGTTCAGATACTTGGAATCCTTGGGGTTGGCTCATGTATATCTCATCTTCCAACTCCCCGTGTAGGAAAGCTATTTTCACGTCTAGCTGCTCAAGTTCTATGTCCTGGTGTGTAACCTGCGCTAGTAGCACCCACTGGTGAGAAGATCTTGTTGTAGTGAACTCCGTCTCTCTGGCCGAACCCTCATGCAACCAACTTTTCCTTATACTTGACATCCTCTCCAGCTAAAGTTCCTTCCTTTCTTTTGAAAACCCAGTTGCAAGTGATTATCTTCCTTCCCCCTAGAAGTTTTACAAGATCCCAATTTGAGTTCTTGCTAAGAGACTCAATCTCTTTTCCCATTGCGACAATCCATTGTGCTCACTTAGAACTAAAAATCACAACCTTTTAGGTGAACGACTCATCCTTGACCTCGTCGGCTACCTGCAATGCATATCCCACCATACTACCATCACTTTATCTTACTAAAGGCTTTATGAATCTACTTTTTATTCCTTCAACAATACTTTGATGTATAGGTTCCTCTAGAAGCGATGCATCCTCATCAGACTCTTTTGCTTCTTCCTCTTCGGTTTCTAGCGGTGTTGGTTGCAATTCAGACTCCTTAGGATCATTAGGACCTGAACTTGCCTCCACCATCTTCTCTGCAGCTCCAACCGCTATCTCCTTGTAACTTGACTTTAGAATTGAAGTCACATAAAAGTGTAACATCCCCATCCTAGACTATCTGAGAACTAAACTTGGATACGCCAGAATCGTCGGAGATGTCCTCCGCTGAGAACACAAATGCTCAGCAAGGAGTTCAATTCTAAAGGTTCTACTACAAGACAGAATTGAAGAATCTGAAACTTAAAGGAAACTTACTATTATAGCTGGTGATGTGATAAATTCTACGCGATGTTCGACTTCCTGGTTTCTCGCGTATTCTTCTGAAAGTATAGAAGGCATTGACGTCACAACATTAGACTACAAATAGCAAATTAAACCTTATAACAAAATAGATATATACAGTTTTGAAAACATTTAACCTATGTTTTTATTACATATGGAACAATAAAATGTCCCGAATCAAAGAGTAAATAGAATGTTATACCAGTAAAATATATATTAGTTGATACCAAACAGAGCTGAGCGAAAACCAAGTAGACCCGCGTCATCCGGCGAAACCGAATTGAATCAACCCGGCAAGGACGGATAATATCTATACTCAATTGATTATGGGTATACAAAACTCAAACTCGACCAACATGGGGTGATCCGCGAGTAGCTAAAATTATACCTCGATTGGACCTAACCTGGAAGTTTATACATGTATTCCCAACATCAGATGTACTACACTGGTACTTCATGCTAAACTACCTAATAGATTAATACTTCTTTTGCCAATAGGCTACTACTATGAGTGCTAGTAAATTATTGTATTACATTATGTAGTACTATTATGTATGGTGTAGTACACCTAATAAGTAGTCACCTTTGTTTGGCTGCCCCTCAATGGCAGTATGAATCTGACTCATTTCTTACTCAGATTTTCGAGGAAGAGAGAGAGAGAGTGAGAGAAGGAAGAGGGGAGAGGGAAAAGAGAGAAGAAGAATATGGGGGTGAAAAACAGATAAATAACTGACTGCCGATATGAACATGGAGTCCAATTATTCAAATCCGGTCGTCATTTGTACGAGATTGGCCTAAAGCGGCAATATTTAGCTCTATTTTAACTTTAATTTCTTCTCGACCTTGTTCTTCTTCTCTGCCTAGTAGTGCTCTGTCTCGTTCATACTTGCTGACGATTCTGGCGGAGGAGGCCTAGTTTGTTCATGTTATGATAGACCCGGCCGAACCCGATAAACTCGAAAGAGTTGGTTCTCACTGTGTTTCGATTGGGGATGGTTTGATGAATAGCCTCACCCGAGAGATCAGGTCGCCAGGATACTGTGGCCGAACCAACCCGTGCTCAACCCTAATACCAAGTTATGAAATATCCATACTCTGTTTCTTATTTCAATATCCAATAATCCACCAAGTCAAACTAGAACTTAAGTGTGCACACCCCATAATAGATCGTCAGTCCAGAGAGTAGTACTAGTTCCCTACAGTCGGGAGCTAGCAATATACCGACTAAAAGCTAGTAGACCAGGTCCCATGTGAGTCCGCCACAGGAGCAGCTGGATGACCGGAGACTGTATTGACCATAAAAAGTTTGAAGTAATCATGATTCAAGTATCATCCAAGTAACATAAATACAAGCATGAGTCAGATCCATGTTCACATGTATGTATATAAGCATGATCCAATGTTACTTATTCCATGATCACTGTATCAATAGAAAATTAAGCATTCTTGTGCTTACTTGATAACCTGCCAAATACTCTTAATCAGCGTTGTTGTTTCTCTATCCCAAAAACCTCTACACATAAATATGTACATTTACTCATTAGTACATATCCTCATTAGTGAGGTAGAATGCATATGCAGTATCGTCCTAGCTGTCTAACCCAGAATGACTCTCTATTCCTTGAAGTACCAGTCTTATCAGTACAGTCCCTGACTGTTCCTAAACCCTCAAGTTATGCCTGGTAGGTCATTATGAATTACTAGGTCTCCAAGTTGTCCGGTAAGTCTCATGTTCTAGCTAACTGCACTATCCCTAGAGTTTGACTAATTTTGCATTTCAGTCCCTGCTCCAATCCGCTTTATTAGTTTTGAGTCCATATACACAAAATTGGATCCTAGATGCTATGGAACTGTCACAGTGACATGAGGTCATGCCATGTTTCACGATTTGAGTGATTTACCAGAAGAAATGTAAAATTACAAATTTACCCCTCTTAGACAGCTGAATTGAGGTAGGCTTTCCAGAAAGTCAAACTAGTTCAAACTTGTCCCTTTGTCTTAAATTTTCAGTACGAGAATCCTTTTTCAAGAACTCTTAGGTCCCAGAATTACCAGTTTGCCCTTATCCTTAATATCATGGTTTTCACTAAGTTAGATATTCCAACAAGATTGTCCGAGAATTCTAGACTGGGCTAAAGATTCCCTTAGATGCCGAATTCATTGGTCTCAAGTAAGCGAGAGTAACTAGCTAGTTCAAGAGTACGATTTCCTAATTTTTGATTATTTACAAATAAGACCCTAAAGTTTTATTAAATTATAGAATGGCCCCCAGACAGTTAATTTGGTTATGTTGATCCAACATGTCGTACTATGACCCCAATTACCCTTATAATACTTGATGAAAACTTCAAGGTAAGGCTTTGATCCCAGAACAACTTCTATGTGAAATTACAACTTTGTTCCTCTCATAAAGTTCTGGTCCAAACCAAAATTTTCTGGGATATAATATTACTCAAATTAAACACCTATGAGCGAATTTTTTGAAGGATGGGAAGGCCATATAGATCATTTTGAGCGACAATCTAATAATCAAATCCTGAATGGAATTAGCACAAACAGACAGCTTTGGAGCTAGTTTATGAGAAATTTAGAACGAGTTTGGAAAAACTGAGAATAGGGTTTTAAAGATAGTTAAAAATATTCCAGAACATATTCAAGCTCTAGGAGACTCTAAATATTCAAAGAGATATTGCAGTTCAAATTTGGGTGAAATCAAATTCCATTTCATACTAACTCAAATTCATAATTTTTTTAATTAAAGAACATAGTACCCTAATTTGGAGAAGATTTCAGGGAGGTTAGAGACTCAGTTTGAAGATCAAAATCATCAAAACTTGCAGCCAAGAGTGGCAAGAATACACAGGAGAAAGAATAGCTTGATTTCATCAACATACGAGATAATTTTGTGGTCTCAAATTTGGACCAAAACACATACAAGTTTATGGAAAAAGAGTTAGCCAAAAAAGCGTATGCATAATCAAGAAATGAGCAGTTTTGAACCTGAATTTGATCCAGCTAGAGATTGAATCACAAGATCTTGTTAGCGCAAGAGCTGTAGAGTGTCATGTACGAAACAAGCTGGTCCAAATATCACTCAAATACATGTAGTATTGATCGAGATATAGCCCCAAGAACTTGGAATAAATCCTGCCAGAAAAACTGGAAGAACCCGAATCAAAACCCGTTACAACTCTAGGCAGGGTTGCAGGGTCGAGGCTGTTTCGCCATGTATTAGGGGTTCAATTAATGAAATTATAAGAAGGAAAGAGCGAGGACCGAATAAATACTGTGATTTCAGAGGCTATGGAGAAACTCGAGCGAGTTCACTACAGATTCTGGCGGTCTGACACGTTCCCAGAGAGTTGCGACCTGCCCTTGTGCTTCTTATGCTCTCTTCAGTCTCAGGAGAAATAATCTACAAGCTATCTTCATTAATTCAACTGAGGGGTTCTAGAGGTTCTCACTCGAATTCCCGATTGCACTAACCTCGGATCGCAAAATTACGTTACAGCTTTTGATCCTAATACATATGGAGGGCTACCTCATGTAATAGGAGGTTTGGAAAAGAATGAGTGGTGGTGGAGTTGCTATGTTGTTGGAATAGATTCCCTAGAGGCAATCTAGTTTAGTATGAACCTGTTTTTGGCTAGAACATTCATTGTATTATTTATTGGATATTTAATATAATGAAGTCCTTAGATTTACAATTGTGTTGTTTATCTTAAATATCCCTAGTCCATTATAATGTTTAAATGGGACAATCGTATGTAGACTAGTATGGGGTTGGATTGATATGGAGATATCATGATCCAACACATGGGTGTGCATTAAGGGTAACGGCGCACTGGATTGACCCATCTCCGAGAAGGCTACATACATGTTATGTAAAGTCACAAGCGCTTGACAACAGTATTTGCTCCCGTTATGTGGGAGGGACAAATCAATATAGGATATTGATGTTATTTGCACGAATAAGGCTATTCCCAGGATCGAGAAACTATGGATTGGATATACGAGTGTGACTTGTATGTCTCGTGTCCAATACGGATATAGAGACAAAGTGATGTGACAATTACTTGCACAAGGTTTGTCGGATGACTATTCTATTAGTTGGATAGAAAGGATGTCTTGCTAGAGACCGCTCCATATTAGCAATTTGTTGCTACCAACTAGATAGAACCTATTGAGTCACACGCTAGATAGAGTTGAACTAGATTTGGGAATTAATTAATATGATTTAATTAATTAGAAGGATCACTTTGCAACACCTTGCAAACTTAGTAGCACTAATATGCAAAGAAGGGACTAATCCGAATTCATGTTGGATTAGGAAGGGCCTTTAGGTAGTTAACAAGGAGTTGTTGGACTATATAAAGGATGCTCCTAGCTTCCTTCCCACACTAATGCTCATAACATAAGTTGATTGGTAGAGAAAAAGGAGAGAGAGCAAGACAAAAGGAGGCCGAACACGAACCCCTTGGTCCGCCCCCTACCCGTCGGCCACAAGAGGAAGCCGAGAGCTTCCTTTGTGATCTCGTTACATGATTTCTTCTTCCTCTTCCTCCTGTCCAAGATAGAAATAAGGATAAGGAAGATCTAGATCTCAAATCTAGGCGTGGATCAACCGTAGAGACGTGACACAATTCACGTTACAAGTCATCACAGGAGAACCCTAAGGTGTGTAACATGATTCTTCCTTTACCATCGTTATGATTCTCTTCCTGTGATCCTTGGAGGGTATTGAATTGATAATTTATCTTTTTTCGCTGCGTATCCATGATCAAAACCCTACAGTGGTATCAGAGCCACATGTCGTAGAACGTAAATGTGGTTTATGTTTTACGTTTTGACAACTTTACACTTTAAATTTATTGTTTATCGTGTAAAACGGAAAAATCAAGCATATGATGCAATCTGTCAATAATCAAACAAAACAAGACCTAGTTTTTTCATTGGATGCATGAATTAGTGAGTTTGAGAAATTTTAGGATCTTAGATCTAGGGTTTGGGCACCAATTTGGAAACTAGTTTCAAATTTTGAAATATTTTGGACTTGAGGATTAAGGAAGGAGTTGTTTTGGAAACAACTAAGGAGGTTCGGCCCCTAGGACCGCCCCTCTCCATTTCTTTCAGCCGAAGCCACCTAGGCCGAGGGCCTAGGCGGTCGGCCGACCCCACGGGTTGGGCCGAGCGGTCTAGGCTCGGCCCAGGGTGGCTCCAAAGTGGTTCGGCCATTACATGGTGGGTCCTTTGGACCGTTTTAACCCTAGAAGTCCTAAACTCAATTAAAAATTAACCAAGCACGTTAAAATTGAATTTTAAATGTTTATGTGAAAATCGCATGGTGATTGGATATGGCCTTAAGATGTGGCTTGGTGTGTTTTTTTAAATTTTTTTTGGTTTACGGCCTGCGAGCTGATCAATTTGATGTTATAATTAATTAGGGTTTACGGCCTGCGAGTCGATTTTTTTCTCAACTTATGAGATTTATTTATTTTGTATAGTTGTTAGCTAGTACTAGATAGAATAGATTGTTAGCCAAGATTGGAGAAAATGAGCTCGAAGCCAAAAGAATCCACAAAAGATGGAGCAATGGAGCATTCCACAAGATTATAAAGGATGGACCAAAAGATGAAGACGCGTGGAGATGTGTTTGCTTTTAGGGTTCATGGATATTCCCATTGGCTTGGGAATATCTTAGTCTAGAAAAGGCCATATCCACATCACGTTTATTTTGTGGTCGTTTATTTTTCTTGTCTTATTATTTTGTAATTGGTGTATGGATGATGCAAGCAATAAGGATGATAAGATAATTAACAACCCGGATCTATTATTTGGAGTTGTGCCCAAACTCAAAATAGATGGATCAGTTGATATGGATCAAAAAAACAATTAAAATAGAATTTAAAAATCTCTCAAAATTCAAATATTGTGTTTTTAACCTCTCGTTATTTAAACACTCATTGTCATCATGATCTATCAAGCTCGTGCATGCCAAAGCAAGGCGACTTGGTTCATAATGATGCAATGCGATGGTGACACGATTTCTCACGTGTATGCGCAAGTGCACGGTAAAGTAATATAGGGATGGTATTTCAACCACGAGTTATCGATCCCACGAGGACAAGCTTGAGATTGTTTAATTAGTTATTAGCATAGAATACAGTACAAGGAGGAAGAATTGTTATTTTAAGAGTTGTCACCCTCAAACAGATGACGAAACAAAATAAACAACTAAACTAATATTTTTGGGTTTTTATTTTTATTAAACAAATAAGGAGAAACTAGGCATTCTCTAGATCACGTAGGGCAGTAGACGATTTCCAGATGAGCTATGTAACACGTTAATCCTATTCTAGTTAAGCCGGATAATAGTACTGACAATCTCCTCTCGGTCTCATGTCGTTCTACGTCACTGTTTACTTGGTGTCCTCTCGGTCCACCTACATCTACCGGTTCGTTCTAGTAGGCTAACGAAAATGTGCGGAATGATGTCCTCTCAAACCACCACCACATGAACACCTCACTATCTCCTACCGAATCTACCCACTAAGGCCAATCCTACTCACTTCTCTTCTCAGTCTCAGTGATTAAGGATTGTTGTTCATATCTCATCACAACTAGGTCTAAGTCACTCTCACGCACTCGCTAGCTAATTAGAAAGTCCGATTAATAACTCCATTTTTTTCCAAGTATTAAGAACATCATATGAATAATAAATAGAACAAATATTAACTTTAAGCAAGATTACAATCTATGAATAAACCCTAAGTTCATGAATATCAATTCCTAACATAGTCGTGTCAATAGACTACACTCGTTAACAACTTCATGAAATCAAACTTCATCCAATAGATCAAAATCCAAAAGCATGAGACAAGTCTAAAATCCGGAAAAGATATTGTCTACATAAACCCTACTCTAGAGAAGCCTAGCAAAACGTCTAGCTACTACTTGAAATCATAGCAGCAGAACAATGTTTCTCCATACCAGTGATTAAAAGAAGGAAGAAGAGATAAACGCTAAAAATCGTGAAGATTGGCTCGAGGTTGCTCCCAATGGAGTCTCCTTGATCTCCTCCTTGATCGTGGCTCTCAATAGGCGTGAATGGTGATTATTTCCGTCCCTAGGTCGTCCTTCCTTCATAACCCGTTGTAGTCTTCAGTAATTTCACAATAGCCCCCTGAAATCTGCTCCTGACTTCAACAGGCCATATCTTTTTCGTCCGAACTCGGATTTAGCTCCGTGACCTATCGTTAGAAAGCTCTCAGAGTTTACTTTTATTTGGAACCAGTCTCACTCCAAAATCATTTTTATAACTCCATATAGGATCAAAATAGTAAAGACTGGTCATCCAAGCTCCTCCAATTCGGCTTCTCTTGACTCCACTTGAGCTCTCGTTGTTTCCGAACTTCGTTCCATGCTTCCTATGAACCGATTAGCATCTGTTCCTACCAAAATAACATGAACTAACATACCAAGCTATTATATTTGACAAATAACAATGAAATATGCATAGAAAATCCCCGGACTAACAATATAACACATGGTAAGCAACAAGTGATAAAACGACCTTTATTCTCTAACTTTGGGCTGAAATCTCTCATGATAATGTGGTAAAATGGAGGTAATAGATAGCTCCTAAAAGGTTCTATCAAATTCCCCCACACTACCTTCTTGCTCGTCCCGAGAAACACTTGCTTTCAAGATTCACATATATCTTTACTTTGCCTTAGACACAACGACTCAAACGCTGGACTAAGCAATCTACATGACTTTAAACAATGCAACTAGATAAACAATGCAATAAAGTAAAGAACATATTTTTTTCTTTTTAGTTAGAGATTGGGAAATCTCGAAAAGCAAACAAGCATGTCATAAGGCTCTCATATCCCCTAGAAGATTATATAACTTTGGTGATCGGTAGAACTTGCAGCCAGTTTTGTCAGACAGAACGGGCACGAACACTCAAGAAGTTGCTCTTGCACACTCATCAAACTTATCCCTAGCACCTACCATCCGAGCTATTTATCCACGGATTTAAACGGTTGACGGCTTAGAACAGGTAGGATATGATATTTAGAAGCGCAGTCCTAGACGTCATGATAAAACTCACACAACCCGATTCTCACACTCCCTCACCAAAATTCAAGGAACCCACCGAATCTCACTACTCCGGCCCTCATTCCCTCAATCAAGATCCATAGCTAGTCTCCCCGGTCTTCATGAAGTTTAATTTCAGCTCCTTATTCCTTTTCACTTTCAATTTATGTTTTTCTATTTTTTTTTTCTATTAGTTTCAACATAGAAGCACATGGAGCCACCAATGATGATAACAATATCCAAGGAGATCAAATATCAAAATAGATACGTGGGGATGGAATGTGTCAAATCAATGATGTAATCAAATCTATGTCGACACCCCACACTCAATGTAAACCATATCTCGAACCCGGTAGTCAATGTAACACGTGCTAATTCCAACCAATCCTCCTCATCACCTAAGATCTAGAGAATATAAATCAAGGACAAGCACGTACTCCTATAAGATCAACCAACCCAACCGATATCGTGCGGAAAGATTGTCACGTACTACGGCACTCCACCTGTGGTCGTGGTGTATGGACACGACTCACCGCCACACCGGAGTGTGCTGCCGTCTCTAACTCACCCTCACATCCCCTCAAAAGATGACATGTAAGAAGATCCACGTAAGATGTATAATATCAGCTCACCCTCAACGAACCTCCCTAACTCAACTCCCTATACCATGACGCATAGGAAGGGACCATTCTAACTAATGATGAAAGTCACAAGGAATGGCTTCCTAGGCTAGAGGCTGTGAATAAAAGGGGTAAATGGATCAAATTGGGGTAACTAGTGGACGTAGTGATGGAAACGAGACGTGAGGTCCCCATAAACATCACTCGCACAGCTGTTCCATTGCCACTAAGAGGAGGGTTGACGACTACCTAAATGACGGTGGTGCAGCGCTAGCTGGATAACTAGTTTGAGAGACAGCTACTTACAATTCTCGAGTGCATTAGCCCTATAGCCTTCCTACTCCAGATTCTCGCGTCTACCTCACCTCAGATTGTCCTACTTCTAGGTAATTTCTATCATTGAGCCCTCTCCACGCTTACTCTCTTCAATTTCCCTTTCTCAAAAAAAAAATCAATTTTTAGGATTTTTGCAATTTTTTTTTTTCATTTTATTTTCCTAACTCTATATGCTTGGGCCAACTCGATTAACTAACAACGTTTGGGTAGGTGGACTCAATAATTAAAAGTGCAACAAATATATATATATATATATATATATATATATATATATATATATATATATACACACACAATGCACCAATTAAACGTGCACATGCAATCCTAACTCCGACACCTACGTGCAAACTGACTCACTAATCTATATGTAACATGGTTGTGCAAGTTTAGGCAAGCAAAGATATGCGTAACCCCCCCCCCCCCTCCCACACACACTTGAGATAATCATTGTCCTCAATGAATTTAGAGTGTCCCCCCAATGACATGATCTCAAAGTGTAAGGATTTAAAAAGAAACAAGTGTTGCATGACACTTTGCCTAAAATGATTCATATCGTCTAGAGCGATTATTTAAAGCGAGAGAGAATATGGTACCTATGATCCCGGAGTACCATTCTCACGGGATTGGTTTCGCGAAAATTGGTCAAGAAATGACCGAATCGGTCGACCAAATTTTCCGAAAACTCGAGCAAGTTGAAGCAAGCATATCCTTGATGTGCTCTTCGGTGTTCCCGCCTTAAGTTCCTCTTTGAGCTTTGGCCGAATCCCCCTCAAAAGCAACGAATTGGAAGATTTAAGTTCTTGGAGTTCTTCCTCTTTGAATTCCCCCACACTCAATCCGCTCACTATCTCAAAATCTCAAGAGTTAATCCGCTCACTATCTCAAAAACTTTGCGATTTGGATGCGTTTTGGGTTTGGGGTGTGTTGGTGTTCTTGAGGGTTTGGAGAGGAAGAAGATGAAAAAAAGGAGTGTTTGATCCAAATTGGGGTGTTAGGGGACTTGTTGGTTGGTTCTTGGATTTAAAAATCCTCCAAAATGTCAAAAATACCCCCCAAAAGTATAAAAAATACCCCAAAAAAGTGAGATGTCCGGCTGATTTCGGCCCCCATTTCGGCCCGAAATGGAGCCCGAAATCAATGGTTTCCCTGCCCCCATTTCGACCCAAAATGGGGCCCTAAATCACTGTGCAAAAACCAAGCAGAACCCTTGTTTATTTCGGGCGGAAATAGGTTGATTTCGACCTGAAACGGGTGCCGAAATCACTGGAGTAGACCACCTTGTTTTTTCTCTAGTTTCTTCGTCCGATCTCCGATTCGCACGATTCTTTCACCGATGGACTCCATATTCGACGAGGAATCCATTTTTGACTAGAAAATTCCCAAACCAAGAAATTTTCCATTTCTTCTCAATTTATCTCTCTTGTGAAAAGAATCTCGCATCCAAATCTCTTGAACTCTATTTTCACTCCGGATTTCGATGCGTGCAACCCCGATACTCCAACTTGCTACCATGCTCCTCATGACTAATTGGCTAATCCTCGACTTCAAGTAGCTTATTTATTAAGCTCAATGCTCCCGGTTAGCTAGTTGTTCTTGGTTTTGCGTGCGAAATCGTGCACATGCATCAAGAATGGGAATCCGGAGAGTTCTTCGGTACCTGTGTCCTGTACACTCATAGAAAATATTAAAACAAATATCTCTCACCCCTCAAAATAAAATATGGATAACTTAAAAACAAAAACGTAACAAAATATCAATTTCTACTCTACATTGGGTTGCCTCCCAAGAAGCGCTTGTAATTTAAGGTCGACGGCCCGACCCGGTTACCTCAACCGTCTAGGATAGTGAAGGATGCTTTAACTCTACACTTCTTCTTCTTTGAACATCTCTTTTCCAGAACTCCATCTGCACCCCTGTGTTGTGCAGATGGCGGATAAGTGTAGAAATTGACTCTTTTCATCTTGCATTTTTTCTTCTATATCAACTTCCACGAAGTACCACTGGGCTCAAATGCATCCTGCTCCATAAAGTCGTCCCAGTAGTACGTCTTTGGTGCGTGATGCTCTTTAGTAAAAACATGCATCTCATCCACATCCCACACTTGCTGATTTCCAAATACTCAATAGCAAAAATCATAAGTGTTTCATCAGCTTCATCGTTAGCACCCCACAAGCTCCCAATGCAGGGGTCAAATCGTCCTCTGGTGGTGATGATGATGGAGGCTCAAATTTAGGCTCAACGTCCCGTGGCAAGGGATCCTCTTGTGGAACTTGGATACCTAATTCCCCTGCCACTGACAGTTTCTCTACTCGTTTCGTTAACCTCTTCATCATCTCCCTCACGTATTCCATACCTGTGGCCGAATCCTCTTGTGAAAATTGTGTAGTAACATACAAGAACTTGACGCACACTTGGATATCCTCCATAATACTGCGCCGTTCTTCCATATCCGCTGACGAGTCTTCTTGGTGCTGTTGAAGTTGGGGTGGATCAAATTGCACGCGTCTTCATACTTGTGATCCTTCTTGAATTTATAGCACCAAATTACTGAGAAGTCATCCGTGTGCCAAATTATGCATCTAGCACAATAGTAGGGGTAATCAGATATCCCCTCATAATCTTCCTCGCTCGACATGCTCATTATGTCTCCTGCTTCCTGTGTTCATGCAAAAACAAACTCACAAGGAACCCGTGAAGCACATATATAGAAACAAATTAAACAAAACTAAAATAAATGAAATACTCTAAACTAACTCCTAACTAAATAATCTACCGCTGTCCCCGGCAACTGCGCCAAAAACTTGACACGATTTCTTACGTGTATGCGCAAGTGCACGGTCAAGTAATCAACTAAACTAATATTTTTGGGTTTTTATTTTTAGCATTGAATACAGTACAAGGAGGAAGAATTATGATTTTAAGAGTTTTCACCCTCAAACAAGTGACTCAAATAAAATAAACAACTAAACTAATATTTTTGAGTTTTTATTTTTATTAAACAAATAAGGAGAAACTAGGCATTCTCTAGATCACGTAGGGCTGTAGACGATTTCCGGATCAGCTATGTAACAGGTTAATCCTATTCTAGTTAAGCCGGGTAATAGTACTGACAATCTCCTCTCGGTCTCATGTCGTTCTACGTCACGGTTTACTTGGTGTCTTGTCGGTCCATTCTAGTAGGCTAACGACAATGTACGGAATGATGTCCTCTCAAACCACCACCACACGAACACCTCACTATCTCCTACCGAATCTACCCACTAAGGCCAATCCTACACACTTCTCTTATCAGTCTCAGTGATTAAGGATTGTTGTTCATATCTCATCACAACTAGGTTGAAGTCGCTCTCACGCACTCGCTAGCTAATTAATAAGTCCGGTTAATTACTCCATTTTTTGCCAAGGATTAAGAACAGCATATGAACAATAACTAGAACAAATATTACCTTTAAGCAAGATTACAATCTATGAATAAATCCTAAGTTCATGAATATCAATTCATAAAATAGTCGTGTCAATAATCTACACTCGTCAACAACTTCATGAAATCAAACGTCATCCAATAGATCAAAATCCAAAAGCATGAGACAAGTCTGAAATCTGGAAAACATATTGTCTACATAAACCCTAGGCTCTCTAGAGAAGCCTAGAAAAATGTCTAGCTACTACTTGAAATCATAGCAACACAACAAAGTTCTCCATATAAGTGATTAAAAGAGGGAAGAAGAGATCAAACGCTAGAAATCGTGAAGATTAGAGCGATCCGGGCTCTTCTCCTTGCTTGAGGTTGCTCTCAATGGAGTCTCCTTGATCGTGGCTCTCAATAGGCGTGAATGGTGATTGTTTCCGTCCCTAGGTCGTCCTTCCTTCATAACCCGCATAAGTCTTCAGTAATTGCACAATAGCCCCCCTGAAATATGCTCCTGACTTCAATAGGCCTTATCTTTTTCGTCCGAATTCGGATTTAGCTCCATGACCTATCGTTGGAAAGCTCTTGGGGTCTACTTTCATTTGAACCCGATCGCACTCCAAAATCATTTGTATAACTACAGCTAGGATCAAAATAGTGTAGACTGGTCATCCAAGCTCCTCCAATTCGGCTTCTCTTGACGCCACTTGAGCTCACGTTGTTTCCGAACTTTGTTCCATGCTTCCTATCAACCAATTAGCATCCGTTCCTGCCAAAAAAACATGAAAAAACATACCAAGCGATTATATTTGACAAATAACAATGAAATATGCATAGAAAACGCCCGGACTAACAATATAACACATGGTAAGCAACAAGTGATAAAACGACCTTTGTTCTCTAACTTTGGGCTCAAATCTCTCATGATAATTCGGTAAAATGGAGGTAATAGATAGCTCCTAAAAGGTTCTATTATATGGCACAGGCAAGTAATGTGCAATTATTTAAATAAGAGGTTGGACACAACTGGGTTATTTATATGATTAAAACCCAGAGGCAATCAATTAGGATTATCCATGCAGATGGATAAATATTGAGTTATTTGCCCAATTGAACCAAGAGTTGCATGGGATGCAATTGGAATTGTTCCTACCTAAAGTATTCAAATTTTGGGTGACTCGCCAAAGCAAGCTCAAAAGGAGATGAAACATGGATCTTGGCCCACTACAAAATATAAGGATATTTTCCGCATTAATATCTTGAGGCAGCTCTTCCAAGAGCAGGCAAGGGTTGAGAGGTATGAAGTTTCGAAGGCATTGTTCAAATGTCATATGGCTGAATGAAACCCTGTGGGACCTCACGTACTCCGTATGATCGGTTACTTGGAGAATCTCGCACGACTAGGGTTCCCAGTCGGCCAAGAGTTGGCCACCGATCTCGTGTTGCAATCGTTGCCTGAGAGTTATGGACAGTTCATCATGAACTATAACATGAACGAGATTGTGAAACCACTGCCAGATTTACTCAATATGTTGAGGACAGCTGAACAAAGCATCAACAAGGGTAATGGCAATACCATTATGATGGTGCAGAAAGGAAAGGGAAAAATGTTTGCCTCATCCTCCAAGGGAATAGGCAAGTCGGTTGCCAAGTGCAAATAACCTGTCCTTAAGCCTGTTGGTGGCATTGCCAAAGGTGTGACTAAATGTGAGCGTCACTACTGCAGTCAGCCTGGACATTGGAGGAGGAACTGCCCAAAATATCTGGAGGACAAAAGGCTTGGAATAGTGATTCCACCACCACCAGGTATTTTGTTGTAGATGTCAATTTAACTATCTCTACATCATGGGTATTGGATACTGGATGTGGATCTCACATTTTTCAAAATGTGCAAGATCTAAAGAGAAGTAGAAGATTGGCTAAAGGGGAGATAGACCTGCGCGTTGAGAATGGAGCAAAAGTTGTGCATTGGCCGTAGGCGTATACGAGCTGTCTCTGCCTTCATGATTAGTTTTCGAGTTAAATAATTGCTATTTTGTGCCTGCTATGAGCAGCACATTATTTATATATCTTGTTTGGACAATGAAGGTTTTATTATTTCAATAAAGAACAAATGTTGTTCCATTTATTTTAATAATATTCACTATTGTAGTGCGCAATTATTTAATGGACTATATGTCCTTAATCTAAGCAATCTTGTCTACAACATTAATACTAAGAGGATTAAAATAAATTATTTAAATCCTGCTTACTTATGGCACTGTCGTTTAGGCCATATAAACGAGAAACATGTATCTAGACTCCATAACGATGGATTTCTAGACTCATTTGATTTTGAAACATATGAGACATGTGAGGCTTGTTTATTGGGAGAAGTGAAAAAGTACCCTTTCAATAAGAAAGGCGAGAGGACTAGTGAGCAATTGGCGCTCATACATACTGATGTATGTGGGCCATTTGCCACGCCGACCAGGGGTGGTTACGTCTACTTCATTACATTTACTGATGATTTCAGTAGATATGGATTTTAATATCTTATGAAGGCCAAATTCGAATCCTTTGAAAGGTTAAAAGAATTCAAGAGTGAAGTAGAGAAGCAAATTGGCAAAAGTATCAAGGCTCTACGATCGGATCGTGGAGGAGAATACTTGAGCCAAGAGTTTGACGACTATCTTAGAGAGTGTGGGATCGTGTCCCAACTCACTCCACTCGGAACGCCATAATGGAATGGCGTGTCTGAGAAGAGGCCATGAAAGGCCCAGACTCTCAGAAGTGGCTTGAATCCATGAGATCCGAGATGGAATCCATGTATACCAACAAAGTATGGACTTTGGTGGAACCACCCGAAGGGGCGCGGCCCATTGGGTGCAAGTGGGTCTTCAAGAAGAAGATCGACATGGATGGTAATGTGATAACCTATAAGGGCCGATTGCTGGCTAAAGGATTCAGACAGATTCATGGTATTGACTATCATGAAACCTTTTCACCAGTCGCTATGACCAAATCCATCCGAATCCTACATGCCATTACAACATACTACGACTATGAAATTTGGCAGATGGATGTCAAAACAGCATTCCTCTATGAGAATCTCCTCGAGGACGTGTATATGATACAGTCGGAGGGTTTTGAAGATCCAAAGTAAGGCAACAAATTCTATAAGCTGCAATGATCCATTTATGGATTGAAGCAAGCTTCTAGGAGTTGGAATCGACGTTTTGATGAAGTAGTCAAAGAGTTTGGCTTCATCAGAAACTAAGATGAGTCTTGTGTCTACAAGAAGGTTAGTGGGAGCTCTGTAGCTTTTCTGGTTTTGTATGTGGATGACATACTAATCATTGGAAACGACATTCCCATGCTGCAATCTGTTAAAGATTGGCTAGGAAAGTGTTTCTCAATGAAGTACTTACGAGAAGCAGCCTATATACATGGTATAAAGATCTATAGAGATAGATCTAGAAGACTGCTAGGCCTAAGTCAAAGACATATATTGAAAAGGTGTTGAAACGGTTCAACATGCAAGATTCAAAGAAGGGATTCTTGCTCATGTCACATGGAATCACTCTTTCGAAGAGTGATTTTCTTCCAATGAGATTGAGAAGGAACGCATGAGTAGAATTCCCTATGACTCGGCCATAGGATTTATCATGTACGCCATGTTATGTACTAGACAAGATGTGTCATATGCCTTGAGTATGACAAGCAGATACCAATCCAATCCGGGTGGGAGTCACTGGATTGCAGTCAAGAACATCCTAAAGTACTTGAGAAGAACTAAGGATGCTTTCTTGATATTTGGTGGTGAGGAAGAGTTGCGTGTAAGGGGTTACACGGATGCATGCTTCCAAACCGACATAGATGATTTCAGATCACAATTGGGATATGTGTTTTGCCTGAATGGAGCAGCGGTGAGCTGGAAGAGTTCCAAGCAAGAGACAATGGCTGATTCTACAACAGAGGTTGAGTACATTGCTGCAAATGGCGCAACAAAGGAAGCTGTTTGGATCAGGAAATTTGTTTATGAACTTGGTGTGGTTCCTAGCATTGCGGATCCAGTAGAGTTGTACTGTGACAACACTGGGGCGATCGCGCAATCAAAGGAGCCCCGGTCACACCATAAATCCAAACACGTGCTCATGAAGTTTCATCTTATTCAAGATATTATCGATAGAGGAAACGTTCGGATTTGCACGAATATGGCTATTCCAAGGATCGAGAAACTATGGATTGGATATACGAGTGTGACTTGTATGTATCGTGTCCAATCCGGATATAGAGACAAAGGGATGTGACAATTACTTGCACAAGGTTTGTCGGATGACTATTCTATTAGTTGGCTAGAATGGATGTCTTGCTAGAGATCGCTCCATATTAGCAATTTGTTGCTACCAACTAGATAGAACCTATGGGGTCACATGCTATATGGATTTGAACTAGATTTGGGAATTAGTTAATATGATTAATTAATTATAAGGATCACTTTGCAACACCTTGCAAACTTAGTAGCACTAATATGTAAGGAAGGGACTAATCCGAATTCATGTTGGATTAGGAAGGGCCTTTAGGTAGTTAACAAGGAGTTGTTGGACTATATAAAGGATGCTCCTAGCATCCTTCCCAAACTAATGCAAATAACATAATTTGAGTGGGAGAGAACAAAGGGGAGAGAGCAAGATACAAGGAGGCCGAACCCGACCCCCTTGGTCCACCCCCTACCCGTCGGCCACAGGAGGAAGCCGAGAGCTTCCTTTGTGATCTCGTTGCGTGATTTTTTCTTCCTCTTCCTCCGGTCCAAGCTAGCACTAAGGAAAAGGAAGATCTCGATCTCAACTCTAGGCGTGGATCAACCGTAGAGACGTGACACAATTCACGTTACAAGTCATCACAGGAGAACCCTAAGTTGTGTAACATAATTCTTCCTTTACCATCGTTATGATTCTCCTCCTGTGATCCTTGGAGGGTATTGAATGGATAATTTATCTTTTTCTGCTGCGTATCCATGATCGAAACCCTACATATGGTGGTGGTGGCGGTTTTCATGGCGGTTAAGGGAGAAAGGATGAAGATGGTGATGGTGGAAGAAGATGGATATGTCGTCCCAATTCAGGTGGTGTGAAAAGAAAAACATGAGCTGCCACCTCATCTTTGATGTGTCAAATAGTGCGTCTGACATGTTTCCATGCACTAGGGGTGTTTTAACAAATAAAAAAGTTTAGAGGAGGTAACGGTGTTAAATAACTGCACAAGAGCCCCAGTTTTCTCAGTAACAACACACTTACCCCAAATTGAAACCACAATCCTGTCATTCTCTTATTACACATGTCAGCACACACTGGTGAACAAGTAATTCAACATCTAACTCAAAATTTGAATTCATTACATTTTAACCCCTACAGAAATTTCAGGGTGTGACAAAAGACTACACTTCTGCTACGTATAATATTGTTTTCCGTTCAACTCTTGTATCCCTTCACACATGTTCTGTAGCTCATGAATACCCTCTTCTTTGCCCTTGGTTATAGCTTGCCATCATCCACATGATAATAGGAAACGCAACCAAAGACCCTCTGATTCAAGTAATCTGCTACTTTTACGGATCATACCTCAATATGAATATTTCATCCTATACATGTGTGCGGGCTCCGATTTATGAGATAACTAGCCGTAGAAACCTATAGTAAGACCTGCATTCAAAAGCATACATCGTGCCTTCGCTAAAGGTGTCTAATTCATTCTTTTAGCTACACCATTCTGCCGTGGTGTGTGTCGAATGGTGTTATCGCGAGTAACTCAATGACCCTTGCATAATTATTCAAACTCTGATGAACAAAACTCCTAGCCGTTGAACATGTGCAGCCTCTTGACCTTCTTTCCCAGCTGATTCTCTTCCAAGGTCTTCGACTCCTTGAATTTTGCGAATGCTTCAATTTTATGCTTCACTACGAATATCTAAGTCATTCATGGGTACTCGTCAATGATGCTCACAAAATACCTCTACCCAGATATCGCCTCAACTCGAGATGGACCCCATCACTCCGAATGGATATAATCCAAAGTGCCTTTTGTTCTATGAACTGCCCTTGGGAACTTGCTACGTTGTAGCTTCCCGTACACGCAATGCTATAAAACCCTAGGATCTTGGGTGTGTGCCATGTGAGATAGCCATTCGCGTGGAGTTCATGCATTCCACGTTCACTCATATGACCGAACATCTTATGCCATAGCTTGATTTGATTAGTTTTTTTAATCTCGACTGACACAAATCTGACAGAACCCGTGATTGGCGAACCCTGTAGCACGTAAAAAGTTCTGTCCTTGACCCCCTTGAGTAACACATATGGACCCTTGTAAACGCATAGATCTCCACCTTCACCTTTGAAGCTAAATCCCGTACTGTCGAGTAGACTCAAACAAATAAGATTCTTTGTGAAAAGTGGTACGTGTCTAACCTCCTTCAGTTTGCATGTCTTCTCGTCATGTTTTCTGAATCTAACTGAACCGTTTCCAATTACCTTGAAAACAGCTCTGTTTCTCATATGAACGAAACCTATGTGTGCACTGTTATAGATTAAAAATAGTTTCCTGTTAGAAAAAGTGATAGGAAGCCCTAGAGTCAAGAAACGACACATCGGGTTGATGCGTGACAACATCGGCCAGTAGAACGAAATCGTCCTCGAACAAATTCCCCTTCTCAACCACAGTTGTACATCCGTTCTGTCCCTGTTGTCCTCGTCTCAGACAATCACGCTTCTAATGCCCATTTTCCTCTCACTAAGCACATACATCCTTGGTAACTTAGAGTATGTGAGTTTCTTCTTACTTTTCTTACCCTTCTTGCTTCCTCCTGTCTCCATCAACCATGAAGCATGGTCTTCTGTACTCGTGTCTGCGCCCTTGTGGCGCAATTCCGTAGAATGGAGAGAGGATCTCAACTCTAGAGTCAAACTGTCCTTATTCACAAAGGACAGCACAAAGTTCTCGTACGATGGAGGTAATGAAACCAACAATAAGAGTCCGACATCCTCCTCATTCACCTCTTCGTTAATATGACGTTCCAAGAGAAACTTAATCTACACAACTAGGTGTGAATGCACACTCAGGTGATTCAAAAGAATGAAGGTCCGAAACCCAGTGCAGAATCAAGAATCCGTTTAAGGGGGGCAAAATTTTGTAATGAAAAGTTAGTACCCCACAGAAGAAAAAAAAAATACCGAAGTCAACCCTATGTAGATTTGTATAGTGGTACGTAGAACTTCAACTTCAATATGCAATTCATGTATTATTCAACAAGTTGTGTGTTGGGGGTAATTTTTATTTTCTCTAAAGGGGTAAAGCTGAATATTGTGGGGGCACAAGTGTCAATAATGGTATTTCTTTTATATGTAGGGGCACAATTAATATTTTATAGAGAGGCACAATTAAATATTTCTTACAGATATAGAGGGATTCTATTGTACTTCAAAAAAAAATTCGGGGGCAGGTGACCTCTACAGCTCCGCCTCTGTCAACACCCATGTGATCACTAGCATAATCTAATAACAAGTTGATAATGGAGCTAAGCAAACAGTGACTGTCAACAGCACCAAATGCAAGAAACTTTGATTATATATTTCAACTAATCAAGTTCCTCTCTCGTGTGTAATTGTATATATCCGACACTAGACCTTAAAAACTCTATAAGTGCCGCAAGCAAAACTCGTCTGCATACCTCATTCCAATCTCTCTCCCTCTCTCACAATCAAAGAAATGAAAGTTGTAATAGTTGCTACCACGGTTGGGTTGTGTTCTTTGATTGTTAATCTTTACTTTTTTATGAATCTATCTTATATGGGTGATTATAAATGGACGATGAAACAGCACTGGAGCCAAAGAGCTGCAGAAGAAGCTGAAGAAACAGTAGCAGTTTCATGCTCTGGGCATGGAAATGCCTACTTGGATAGCGAACTTGTTCATGGCACTCATGTTTGTGAGTGTAACGATTGCTTTTCTGGGCCTGATTGCTCTCACTTTGATCCAGAATGCCCAGCGCATGCAGAAAGGTACATTTCTCTCTCCTTAAGTGATGGTTTGGTGCTTCTAAATTAGACTACTAGTTACATGATATGTTTTGCCAAAATCTTGGCAGTTGAGTTTAAGAGTTATTTTCGTATCAAAGTTTAAGAGTTATTTTGACTAACTAATTTATTTCACGATATGATACGATTTTTTTGGGTAAAAGACAAAATCATCCCTGGAATTCGGGTAAATGACAAAAACATCCCTTGTCTTTGGGGAATTACAAAAACCACCGATGTCAGCTAGTGGTGACTAATGGCAATTAACGAAGGAAAAAAAAGACATATATACCCTCACCTTCAAGATAAATTACATTGGTATAAAAGTATTTCTTCTCCTCACAACTCATTTCTAAACCTAAAAGCCCCTCTTTTCTCTCTCTCTCTACTACTGCTCTTCCGTCCCTTCTCCATCTCCTCACCGCCATCGCCACAACAACCACAACCACAATCATTCATCGAATCCAAACCCAACCACAAATCATCTCTTCCGTTCCCTTCTCTACTCCTGCTCTTCCATTCCCAGCACCCCAGCACCCTCTCACTGCAACCCCACCAACGACATCCCCTTCTCACCGTAACCCAGTCTTTGTCCCCTTCTCCGACCCCAACCCAGCCGCCACCCCTTCCTTCTCCGACTTCTATCTTGAAGTCGATTCAGAAGCTTCAGGGTGCTTCAGGGCTTCGATCTAGAAGCTTCAATTAAGGGGTCGCAGAACACACCCTTCCCCCCTCTCTCTCTCGCTCGCAGCCGACAAAACCCAAGAACCGCCACAAAACTGGAATCGACGGTCGCAAAACACATCCCCTCTCCATCGCTTGTCCGCCTCGTCAAATTGGGGGTGCCCTCAGCCTCGACGGATGGATCAAGGATTTGGTGGTGGAGATTGTCAAGAACCTCTGCGAATCAGGCTTGTGATGGTGGCGATTAGCGGTTTCGGTTTGTGTTCGATCGAAGAAAAGGAAGAAACTCTAGCGAGATAAACATTTCGAATTGGAGGGAAATTGTAGATCGGAAAGCTATCGGGGAGAAGGTAGAAAGTGAAACTTCTATGCGTCCCTCTCTCTCTTCTGTGTTGGAATCCGACCAGAAAATTAGGACATATTGGGTTGTGAAGAGTTAGTTGAAGGTATGGAGTTTTCTGGACAATAGGTGAGGGTTTTGTTGATGGCTAGATGATGGAGGTGGAGTTAATTTTGGTGGTGGTGGTCAGGTGTTTCAGTGGTGGAGTGGTGAGCTGGTTTGGGAGAAAGCATATGGGTGACCGTGAAGGTCAGGTTGTGTAGGGAGCTGGTGGTTTTGCTTTGGTGAATCAGGTCTGATGGTAATATTTTGGAAGTGGTGATGATGTTCATGAGGTGTAATGCAGGTTTTAGCCTTTTTGGTGAAGCTTTTGGTCAGTTATAGTGAATTGGTGGTTTTGGTGGTGGTGGTGGTGGTGGAGGTGGTGTCCAAGAACACCGACAATGGTGTTCAAGAACACTTAAAACACAAAAAACAAGAACACAATAAACACAAAAATACAAGTAGGGGCAAAATTGTCATAAAAAAGACAAATTAAAAAGACAAATTGCACCCCCATACTAACTTATTGTAATAGAAGGGTGCTTTTTCGTCTAACGTCCATCCACTGACAGGGGTGGTTTTTGTCTCGACAGGGGTGGTTTTTGTAATTCCCCGAAGACTAGGGATGTTTTTGTCATTTACCCAAATTTCAAGGGTGGTTTTTGTATTTTACCCATTTTTTGTTAATTTTTCTATAATATTATATTACCAAAAAATATTTGCAATATTATGAAAAGATTAACAGATTAACCAATGACATTTGGTCTAAGTGATAAGGTTCCGCTTAAGCAAGTATCGAGTTCGAATCTTTTTGTATGTGAAAAATTGACGTTGGGTTAAACACCAAGCGATGAATCACAGCGGAATCAACAAGACAAAGGGTAATAACTAGGGCACGAAGCTCTCTAGAATCTGTATTCTTCAATAATCAAAAACTGAGTCTGAATGTTACCCACAAGCCAGGTATAATAGCTGAAACCTAATTTGGCCAAAAATAGCAAAATTACAAAACTGGCCCAAAACTACTGGCCTTATTGAAAAAAACGCATAAATGATAGTTTGACCCAAAACGGGCTAAATAAAGAAGTTAAAATACAAAATTTGAAAAACTGCCAAAAATAGCAAAAAATAAATTCGAAGTCTCCGTTGACTGGTCAAACGTCACTTTTTGGGGCTGAAAACATATTACGATAGGCATTCTGATCCCTGAAGCTCAAGTTACGCCCAAAACAGTGTGGCGTGACCAAAATTGACCATTTTGCACTTCTCTTACACTTGTCTTCCATGTCATGATAGTGAAGTGCCAGATTAGTCGTGTCTGACAGCTTGGCCTCGTCTGGTTCATCTGATCCTGCATCAAAAAATCTACTTGAGAGACTCACATGTCATATCAGGCATGCGACCCGGATCGAGATCAGATTACGCGACGAAGCCCCATAACGTGTTGGGAAACCAAATAAAAGATTGACAGACTTTAATTATTATTATATTTTTAGGTGAATTAGTTGGTTAAAGTGACCATTAAAGTCAACTAGAAAGATTATGACAAAACAAAATAATTATATGATGATGATGTGAAAAATAAGGGATTTAACGCAATTTTTTTTATTCAAATGTAAGAAATTTCATTAATATGATAAAAATACAGCTAGATCTTGAATACAATGAGATTTGTCTGAATACCTTCATCGCCGTTGCGGAGTACCTACAGTCTAAAAGTAAGATCTAACTATACTACGAAACATGTAACACTTAAATGGTTAAAAAATATTTAGAGTAGTTAGCTAGATAAAAAGGCAAGAAAACACTTAAAAGTTCAAAGAAAATACATAAAAAATGATGACAAGAGAAAGTAAAAAAAAAAAAAAAAACACTGGCTGAAACATGCACCCTGCGTCCCAGCCAATTATTTAAAACTGCAATTGGGTATTATACGGGCCTAGCGATTTGGTTAGAAAAATACTTGTAGAATTGATAATTATTGCATGGTCTTGGAGAATAAACTTTACACTACAAGACCATGCAAAAATTACCAATTCCTTGTTGACCTGAAACTTAAAAGGAATTGACCAATGAATTCTTCAACATTGCAGTGGGGATCCATTGTTCTTGGAGCCCTTCTGGATGCAACATGCAGCTAGTAGTGCAGTTGTCCTGTCAGGGTGGCATCGAATGAGCTACACATTCGACGATCACAGCTACATCTCTCGTGAGTTGGAGAAACAAATCAGGAAAATTCACGCCGTTGCTAACAATGCAGTTACAGACGGGAAGTACATCATCTTTGGTGCTGGCTCAACACAGCTCCTCAATGCAGCCGTCTTTGCCCTCTCACCCGAGGACTCATCATCTCCCACAGAAGTAATTGCTTCAGTACCATGTTACCAGGTACACAAGTCTCACACTTGATTATTAATTTATTTTTCGATGTATTTCCAATATGCAATATTTCCAATATCCATTTTCTTTTATTTTCAGATTTATGAAGCACAAACAGTATATACCAGGTCGCTAGATTTCACTTTCAAGGGAGACGCTACCTTGTGGAGAAACACCAAGGATCACAAAGTTTCTAATGTAATTGAGTTTGTTACTTCCCCAACTAACCCTGATGGCAATTTGGTGAAAGCAATTGTGCAAGGTCCATCCGTGAAGACGATTCATGATCACGCCTACTATTGGCCACATTATACGCCAATTCCAGGTCCCTCAGATGAAGATCTCATGGTATTCAGCGTCTCCAAATTTACAGGTCATGCTGGTAGTAGATTCGGGTAAAAACAAAACCACTATTCTTTCCTCTAAGAGAAATAGCGATATTAGGTCATTTTATGCTTACTTGCAAGGTTGTTTGTAGGTGGGCTGTTGTAAGAGATAAGGAAGTTTACAAGGGAATGGTGGAATATATGGAACTAACCGGAGTAGGCGTATCTCGAGACACTCAACTAAGATTTTTGCAGCTTCTCAAAGCTATTTTACATGGGAATGGAAGGGAAATGTTTGATTTCGCGTACAAAACGATGAGAAAACGTTGGGAGGAAGCGAAAAATACCATATCAAAGTCGATGCGTTTTTCAATCCAGGAAATTGCTTCTCCACAGTACTGCACCTTTTTCAACAAAACCAGGGATGCCTCTCCAGGTACATACTCATCTAGACTTCAAACACTAAAACCTGAAAAAACATTAGCAGAATCAATATTGCTTCAGTCGTAGAAATCTGACAAGTTTTTTTACTTGAACTCAGCTTATGCGTGGTTGAAGTGTGAGCGAGAAGAAGATGTGGACTGCAGTGCAGTTCTCCGGGCAGGTAATCTAATTGGACAACAAGGGACAAAATTTGGAGCCACAGACCGTTATGTTAGACTCAGCCTCATTGGGCGCCAAGATGAGTACGATTTGGTGATGCAACGACTAAACAAAATAGTTTCTGATGAAGAAGATTCAACATAAATGTTATCAAGGATATAATATAATGAATTTGGATAAAAGTTGCAATCCCATAGTACGTGCATCTCCTCATGTAAAAAACGATGTCATGCATCTACCTTGCCATATTTTGACGATAATTTTGCCTTGCTATCTTATTCTTTTCATATTTTTTAGGTTTGTTCTAGTTTTTAAATTTTGTCTTTACTTTTTAGCAGACTCGCCTTTTGAGAAATCTGCTATCATAAAAAAATGCTTAGAAAAATCAACATGACTAGGCAAAATTGCACAAGAGATACCCATAGTTTACCTTAATCGTGGATTATACCAAATCTTAAAATGGTGCAGTAACAGTATCGATCATACATCCAAAAGTCATGCATTGCAGGTATTGTCACAATGTCAGATTTTCATCTCTAAAATCGGCTCTGCGTGGCACAAAATTCTCAACTCAGTTTTGCGTTCTCAAACGCACCAACGAAGTTATACGTAGAGCAGATGATTGAACGAATGCACAAGTGTTTATAGAAACCGTCCCAACTTTTATTTCTCAAATAAAAGACTCTCTCAACATCCCAAACTCTCTCTTGGTGTACAAATTCGTCCAGTCATCCTGCTGCAAAACCAGTGCAGGAACTATTAGCGATAGTGTTGTAAGTAGAAGGATATAATAGTCATGATATCTGTAAATACAACATATATTAATGAATAGACTTGGAGCCCAGGTGGGGACTCTTTCAGCATCTAACATGGTATTAGAGTTAGGGTTGTATCTCTCTCTCTCTCTTCTTCTCTCCGCTCTCACGCCACTGCAGATTTGGCAACCATCAACGCCAATCAACATCGTCCCTCAACCTCTACGACTCTAGTGTTTTGTTCTCGTTGGAGGTTTTGTATTTCTGTCGCACTACTCACGAATTCACTATTTATTTATCGTCCGTTGAACTCACGACCAAGACAGTTCGATTCGGAACTCAAATTCTAGTCGACGTCTGAAGTTTTAGAGAAAACCACGACGTTAGGCGCTATCACGCGCAGTTCCAATTCGTCGCGCCGCCACATTCCACGTGCATGCACTCCTCTTCAGCCGCGCATATGGCTCAGTACCGAGCCGCCTTTTCCAATGCGGCTTCCGTTCGACTCCTTTATTAGCCGGCCTTTCTTGTCGGCTCGCATCCCAGCTGACCAAGCGCCCCAGCTGGCCTTTCGAAGCGGACTTTTTAGCAGCCATTTTTTCACGGCTTCCGAAGCCGCATAGGTGCAGTCGTCATCCCTTTCGACTCAGATCTTGGCTCCAGTCTTTGATCACTGTTTTTGCTTGATTTTTATCCAAATTTGGATTGGTCCGGTTGGTTCTCAAGGTTTTTCGACGTTCTGAATCCATTTCGCAAAATTTGGCCTCTTTCACCGAATTTTCTAGTACTCCATGGCCTCAAATATTACATGGGCTACACCGAACTAAGGGGGTAGATTGGTTTGGTGTCCTGCACCGCCACACGCTCCAACGCCTCAAGCTATCACAGTAACACCGGACATAACTTGGTATATGGATTCAGGGGCCTCTTCTCATTTTACATCTCGGGGTGGTATGCTTTCTTTTGTCTCCTTAGCTAGTCCTTTCTCAAATGTTGGTTGGAAATGGTATGAGTATTCCGATTCGTGGTTAAGGTCAGCCGACTCTTAGTACTCACACCCGACCCCTTCATCTCAATAAAGTTCTCTCCACCCCTCACATTATTAAAAACCTTGTTTTTGTTCATCAATTCACAATTGATAATGATGTATCCGTTGCGTTTGACCCTGCTGGTTTTTCTGTCAAACATCTTCGTATGGGAGAATTGTTGTTGAGAAGTAATAGTACTGGAGATCTTTATGCGCTTCACTCCCTTCACTCAACTCACTCCATTTCCCAACCGCAAACTCTTGCTCTTCTCCCGGAACCTGTGTGCCACAATCGTCTTGGACATCCTGGAAGCCAGGTCTTCGACTACCTTCGAACTCGTATCCATATCTCGTTTACTAAATATCATAACACCACTTTGTGTCATGCTTTTCAGACCGGTAAACATATCTGACTACCGTTTTCCCCTTCCTTATCTTATACTTCTGCCCCGTTTGACATTATTCATAGTGATTTGTGGAATTCTCCCTTTCTTAGTAAATTAAAGTACAAATTTTACCTCTTATTTCTTGATGATTTCTCTCACTTCCTATGGATTTACCCTTTGAAACAAAAATTTGAGGATCTTGCCAAATTCAAGCAATTCTATAATTTTGTTCGCACTCAGTTTCATACACAAATCAAGACCTTCCAATGTGATCTAGGGGGTGAATTCGTTAATGGACCTTTCCATGACTATGATGCACAAAATGGTGTTGTATTTTGTTTCGCGTGCCGCCAAACCTCCCCACGAAATGGTAAGGCCGAACGCATGATTCGACGTGTCAGCGACATCTCTCGTACCCTTCTTGCTCAGGTCTCCCCCCATCCTTGTGGGTTGAGTCTCCGTCTACAGAAGTATACTTGCACAACATTCGTCTCACCACTGCGCTTTAGAACAACATTCCGACTGTTGTTCTCTATCAGCGTCAACCCACCTATGATCATCTTCGCACGTTTGGTCGTTTTTGCTACCCAAACCTTTCTGCCACAGCTCCCCATAAGCTTTCTCATTGCTCCGCTCGACGTGTATTTCTCAGATACCCACCGAATTTTATAGGTTATCACTTCTTTGACCTCTACACCGGTCAAGTACACATCTCACGTCATGTAAATTTCGACGAGTCTGTCTTCCCTTTATCAGCCCTCGGCACATCCTCCCCTCATGTGCACAGGTTTCCTGACCCCGACGAGAGTCTTCGTCCCACTGCTCTTATTCAACAGTGTCATAATCCATCTCCTCCTCCCGCAAACCTACCGTTAGGATCACCCATGGCCGCCTCTGGCCCTTCGGCCCCCTCTCCTACGGGTCCCCCCTCCCTTTGGCTCCACCTCTTACAGTTCTCGTGCCACCTCCTCCATCTCCACACTCCCCACAATTGACCACCTGATCCAAACACGGCATCACAAAGCCCATTCAGCGTCTAGCTCTCCATGCCTAAACAACTCCGTCCATTTCGCCGTTACCTAAATCCCATGTATCTGCTGTATCGGACCCACACTGGAAGGCTACTATGGATGACAAGTTTGGTGCTATGGTTAAGAATCACACTTGGGACTTGGTACCTCGCCCTGCTAAGGGAAACATACTTAAGGCTATGTGGATTTTTCGACATAATTATCGGGCAGACGGTACTCTTCAGCGCTGCAAAGCCCGCCTCGTTGCCAATGGAAAGTCCCAACTAGTGGGTGTGGACTATGAAGAGACGTTTAACTTAGTGGTTAATGTTGGATTTTGACGTAGGTAAAGCAGAGGAATAACAAAAATTAATCCTACTTCAAAGCCCACCACGGATCGTCAGGAGGAGACATCATAACATGATAAGAGACATAGTATTGTGTACTTTTTGATTTGTGAGATCACACGAAAAATGATGTCTTCATCTCTACGGTTGATCCACGTCTAGAGGTGAGATCTAGATTCTTCCTTCTGGCAAGTGCTAGCTTGAACCTGGAGGAAGAGGGAAGAAGAATCAAAGCAACAAGGACAAGAGGAGGGTTCGGCCTCCTCTTTGTACCGACGAGAAATGGGGGGCGGACGGGCCTAGGGCGTTCGGCCTTAGGCTTGTCATGCTCTCTCTCTTGCTCTCTCTCACTCTCTTTTTTATGTCTAATAAAAAATTACAATTAAGTGGGAAGGAAGCTAGAGCCTCCTTTATATACTCCAACAACTCCTTGTTGTTTCCATAAAGGTGTTTCCTAATTATACATGAACTAGAATTACTCCCTTCCTTGCAAATTAGTCCTACTAAGTTTTCAAGGTGTTGCACAATGATCCTTCTATTAATTAATCAATATTAATTAATCCCAAATCTAGCTCTACTCTAATTTGACGTGTGACCCCATGGGTTGCTACTTAGTTGGTAGTAACTCTTACTAACATGGAGCGGTGTCTAGCAACACATCCATGCCACCCAACTAATAGAAATATTCAGTGATCCCGATAAACCTCTTGTGCCCAATATCTTATATTTCACTTTCCCTTTGTCTCCATATCCGGATTGGACACGAGACATAAATAGTCACACTCGTATATCCAATCAATAGTTCTTCAATCCTGGGAATATGCTTATGCTAGCAGATAACATCAATATCTCCATATTGATTTATCTCAGTCTGGCCAGACATTCAATAAGCATCATCCCTCGAGTGGCCGTGGATATTTACTCCCATTATGTGGGAGGGATAAATCCTATGTACATCACTACGATCTCTAAGCTTGCTTCCTATCATGCCCGATAGCCATCTTTATGATTACCCAGTTACGGTGTAACGTTTGATAACATCAAAGCACAATATTCCACAACTAGAGTATCTAGTGAGTTCAAGTCTAAGGATTGCAATTATATTAGCACTATGAGAAACGATTGTGACTTGACATAATCTAATGTATCCTTCTCGTTGTGGGTCAATCCAGTATGCCATTACCCCTAATGCATACCCATGTGTTAGACTTGATATCTCCATATCAATCTATCCACATACTAGTCTATATTTGATCGTCCTATTAATCAATATAGTGGACTAGGGACATTTAAGATAAACAACACATTGTATCTAAGGACTTCATTATATTAAATATCACAATTTATAATAAATGAATATTCTAGCCAAAACAATGTTCATACTAAATATAAGATAGCCTCTAGGGCATCTATTCCAAAAGTCTCCCACTTGCAATAGAGCCAATCTGGCGCATCTCGTATGCCTATAGATCTGGCGTGCCGTTCATGCTTTCGCTGCGCAAGAGGTTATGTGAGCGGATCTGAAACATTGTCATCCGTTCGAATCTTGCACATCTTCACATCTCCTCGATCGATCATATCACGAATAATATGGAATCTCCTAAGTACATGCTTTGATTTCTGGTGTGATCTTAGTTCTTTGGCTTGTGCGATTTCCCCAGAGTTGTCACAGTACAACTCTATGGGATCCACGATGCTAGGGACCACACCGAGCTCAGTGATAAACTTCTTTATCCAAACTGCATCTTTTGCTGCTTCCGCAGCAGCAATGTACTCAGCTTCTGTTGTAGGATCTGCAACTGTACCTTTCTTGGAAGTCTTCCAGCTTACAGCTCCTCCATTCAAGCAAAACACGTATCCAGACTGCGATCTGTAGTCATCTTTGTCGGTTTGGAAGCTTGCATAAGTGTAACCCTTTACACTTTGCTCTTCCTTACCTCCAAATATCAAGAACTCATCCTTAGTTCTTATCGAGTACTTTAGGATGTTCTTGACAGCAATCCAGTGACTCTCACCCGGATTGGAGTGTTATCTGCTCACCATACTCAACGCGTATGATACGTCTCGTCTGGTGCATAACATGGCGTACATGATGGATCCTATGGCTGAAGCATAGGGTATCCTTCTCATGCGGTCCTTCTCAATCTCATTGGAGGGACAGTCATTCTTAGAAAGAGTGACTCCATGCGACATGGGGAAGAATCCCTTCTTGGAATCTTGCATGTTTAACCTCTTCAATACCTTGTCTATATATGTACTTTGACTTAGGCCGAGCAACCTTCTAGATCTATCTCTATAGATCTTTATACCAAGTATATAGGCTGCGTCTCCTAAGTCCTTCATTGCAAAGTACTTTCCTAGCCTATCTTTAACAGATTGCAAATTAGGAATGGCGTTGCCAATGATTAGTATGTCATCCACATACAAGACCAGAAATACTACAGAGCTCCCACTAACCTTCTTGTAAACACAAGGCTCATCTTTGTTGTTGATGAAGCCAAACTCTATGAATGCGTCATCAAAACGTCGATTCCAACTCCTAGAAGCTTGCTTTAATCCATAAATGGATCTTTGCAGCTTACATACTTTATTGGCATTCTCTGGATCCTCAAAGCCCTCTGTTTGTGTTTTGTACACATCCTCGAGGAGGTTCCCAAAAAGGAACGCTGCTTTGACATCAATTTGCTAAATCTCATAGTCGTAGTATGCTGCAATGGCAAGTAGGATTCGAATGGATTTAGTCATGGCGACTGGTGAAAATGTCTCATCATAGTCAATACCATGAATCTGTCTATACCCTTTGGCTACCAATCGCCCCTTATAGGCAACTACCTTGCCATCCATGTCGGTATTCTTCTTGAAGACCCACTTGCACCCTATGGGCCGAGCCTCTTCGGGTGGTTCCACCAAAGTCCATACTTTGTTGGTGTACATGGAATCCATTTCGGATCTCATGGCTTCTAGCCACTTCGTAGAGTCTGGGCCTTCCATGGCTTCTCTGTTGTTTGCAGGCTCATCATCCATGAGTGGTACGTCATCGGGCTCAGTCACGAGAAGTCCATACCTCTCTGGCTCATGACACACTCTTCCTGATCTACGGAGTTCCTGCGTTACCTGAACAGGTTTCTCCACAACAGTCTGCGGTTCCTGTTCATGTTCCATCATCGGTTAAATAATTTATGGTTCTTGAATTTTTTCAAGTTCTACAGCCCTCCCACTTGCTTCCTTCGAGACAAACTCTATTTCTAGAAACACGCCGGTCCGAGCAACAAACACTTTGTTCTCCGTGAGATTGTAGAAATAATATCCTTTAGTTTCCTTAGGATATCCCACAAATTTACACTTATCCGTTTTGGGCCCGAGCTTGTTTGTTTGTAAATGTTTTACATACACATCGCAGCCCCAAATCCTCATAAACGACACTATGCGACGCTTCCCAGTCCATATCTCATATGGTGTCTTCATGACTGACTTGGATGGAACGCGGTTAATGGTAAAAGCTGCCGTCATTAGAGCATGTCCCCAAAATGATATCGAAAGATCTGTTTGAGACATCATAGATCGCACCATATCTAATAGCGTGCGATTCCTCCTCTCGGACACGCCATTCCATTGTGGCGTTCCGGGTAGAGTGAGATGGGATACTATCCCACACTCTCTAAGATATTCATCAAAATCTTGGCTCAAGTATTCTCCTCCACGATCTGATCGTATAGCCTTAATACTTTTACCAAGTTGCTTCTCTACTTCATTCTTGAATTTTTCGAACAATTCAAAGGATTCGAATTTGGCCTTCATAAGGTATACAAATCCATATCTACTGAAATCATCAGTAAATGTGATGAAGTAGGTATAACCACCTCTGGCAGGCGTGGGGAATGGTCCAGATACATCTGTATGTATGAGTGTCAGTAACTCACTAGTCCTTTCACCTTTCTTATTGAAAGGGGACTTTGTCATTTTTCCTAATAAACAAGATTCACATGTCTCATATGATTCCAATTCAAATGAGTCTAGAAGTCCATCCTTATGGAGTCTAGATATGCGTTTCTCATTTATATGGCCTAAACGACAGTGCCATAGATATGTAGGATTTAAATCATTAGTTTTAATCCTTTTAGTATTTATGTTATAGATTGCACTATTTAGATCAAGAGTATACAATCCATTAGAAAAATGCGCACTACAATAGTGCATACTATCAAAATAAATGGAGCAACACTTGTCCTTTATTGAAAGAGAAAAACCTTTCTCGTCCAAACAAGAAATGGAAATAATGTTTCTGCTCATAGCAGGAACATAAAAGCAATTGTCTAATTCTAAAATAAGTCCAGAAGGCAAAGATAGCTCATAAACGCCTACAGCTAATGCAGCAACTCTTGCTCCATTCCCGACGCGTAGATCTATCTCCCCTTTACTCAATCTTCTAATTCTTTTCAAATCCTGCACATTACGACAAATGTGAGAACCACATCCGGTATCCAATACCCAAGATGAAGAAATAGAAAGATTGACGTATATAACATAAATACCTGGTGGTGGTGGAATCACTATTCCAAGCTTCTTATCCTCCAGATATTTAGGGCAATTCCTCCTCCAGTGACCCGGTTGGCTGCAGTAGTGACACTCGCCCTTAGCCACGCCTCCACTAGGATTAGGGCTTCCTTGGATTTCAGACCTTTCTTGCACTTTCCTTTGGAAGTAGAAGCAAATGATTTGCCCTTCTTCTTATGCACCATCATTATGGCCTTGCCCTTTCCTTTGTTGATGCTCTGTTCCGCTGTCTTTAGCATATTCAATAAGTCAGGCAGAGTCTTACTGATCTCATTCATATTATAGTTCATGATGAACTGATTATAACTGTCAGGCAACGATTGCAAGACAAGATCAGTAGCCAAATCTTGTCCAAGTGGGAATCCCAGTCTCTCAAGGTTCTCAATGTACCCGATCATTCGGAGCACATGAGGCCCTACTGGATTCCCCTCTGCAAGACTACTCTTGAATAAATCTTTTGACACCTCATAGCGCTCATGCCTAGCTTGTTCCTTGAAAAATTGTTTCAAGTGTATGATCATATCATAGGCTTCCATATTCTCATGCTGCTTCTGAAGCTCAGGAGTCATGGTACAAAGCATGAGGCGAGTCACGTCATTAGAATTATCAATATGTTTCTGACGTGTCCTCACTTCCGCTAGAAGAGACTCATCTTGTGGTGGTTCTGGAATTGGAGTGTCCAAGACGTAAATCTTCTTTTCTTGCTTAAGGACAATCCTTAAGTTTCTGTACCAGTCAAGGAAATTCGTTCCAGACAGTTTATCCTTCTCAAGGACAGATCATAGGGATGAAGTCGATGCGTTGTTGTTTGCCATTTGGAATTCTACAAAACGAAAATGTGCAATTTAGTATTTTGAACAATTTAACTATATTCAACAATGGCTAGATCATCAAATATAGCTCACACTATTTTTCTCGGATTAATAGCCCTCACCATTAATGCGGAAAATATCATTATATTTTCTAGTAGGTCCAAGATCCCTTTTTCACTTCTTCTTGAGCTTGCTTTGGCAAGTCACCCAAGAATAGGTTATTTAGGTAGGAACCATTCCAATTGCATCCCATGCAACTCTTGGTCCAATTAGGTGAATAACTCTTTATTCTTTATCCCATGGATAACTCTTTAACTCTTTATTCTTTGTCATGCCTCTAGGCTCATCAATCCAATTGATTCTTGCCCAGTTGCGTCCAACCTCTTGCTTCAACATACACACATTACTAGCTTGTGTCGTCCGCGACACACCATGGTAAATTAAAATCGCCTTGCTTTGGCAAGCTCGGATTTTTATCAACTCTGATCATGAAGGGTGTTTTGGCAAGAGAAGGCAAAACCCAATATTTAATTGAGGGATTTTTCTTTCTTAATTTGTTTGGTTGATCTAATCAACATGGTCTACTTATTTGTATTGGGAAATCCACAATAAAAGACCAACCTTGTTTATTATTATCTTGTTATCGTTTTCGCTAGTATCGCCATACACACCAAAATTAAATAACAAGACATGAATAATAAACATCCACAAAATAAAAAACCATGGCATGGATATGGCCCCTAGACTAATGATATTATCAAGCCAATGATAATATCCAATTTCCCTAAAGTGACGAGCTCACCTCCATGTGCTCCACCATAGCCGCGCGCCAAGGGGGTGTCTCCTTTGTATTTTGGCTTCTTTGGTCTCCGGTCTTCTTCTCCATGCTCTTGGCTATCATCTAAATATTTCTAATTCTAGCCTAACATCTAGAATAAATAAATAACAAAAGCCTCACATGTCGAGGAGAAAAAGACGAATCGCAGGCCGTAAAACCTAATTAATTATTACATTAATTTGATCAGCTCGCAGGCCGTAAACCAAACCACAAAGCAATAAACATCCACAATTTGGGTTTTGACGTAGGTAACGCAGCGGAATAACAAAAATTAATCCTACTTTAAATCTCACCACGGATCGTCAGGAGGAGACATCATAACATAAAAAGAGACATAGTATTGTGTACCTTTAGATTTGTGAGATCACACGAAGAATGATGTCCTCGTCTCTACGGTTAATCCACGTCTAGAGGTGAGATCTAGATTCTTCCTTCTTGCAAGTGCTAGCTTGAACCCGGAGGAAGAGGGAAGAAGAATCAAAGCAACGAGGACAAGAGGAGGGTTCGGCCCCCTCTTTGTGCCGACGAGAAAGGGGGGGGGGACGGGCCTAGGGCGTTCGGCCTTAGGCTTGTCTTGCTCTCTCCCACTCTCTTTTTTATGTCTAATAACAAATTACAATTAAGTGGTAAGGAAGCTAGAGCCTCCTTTATATACTCCAACAACTCCTTGTTGTTTCCATAAAGGTGTTTCCTAAGTCTACATGAACTAGAATTATTCCCTTCCTTGCAAATTAGTCCTACTAAGTTTGCAAGGTGTTGTACAATGATCCTTCTTTTAATTAATCAATATTAATTAATCCCAAATCTAGCTCTACTCTATTTTACGTGTGACCCCATAGGTTTCTACTTAGTTGGTAGTAACTCTTACTAACATGGAGCGGTGTCTAGCAACACATCCATGCCACCTGACTAATAGAAATAGTCAGTGATTCCGACAAACCACTTGAGCCCAATATCTTATATTGCACTTTCCCTTTGTCTCCATATCCGGGTTGGACACGAGACATAAATAGTCACACTAGTATATCCAATCCATAGTTCCTCGATCCTGGGAATATGCTTATGCTAGCAGATAACATCAATATCTCCATATTGATTTATCTGAGTCTGGCCAGACATTCAATAAGCCTCATCCCTCGAGTGACCGTGGATATTTACTCCCATTATGTGGGAGGGACAAATCCTATCTACATCACTACGATCTATAAGCTTGCTTCCTATCATGCCCGATAGCCATCTTTATGATTACCCAGTTACGGTGTAATGTTTGATAACATCAAAGCACAATATTCCACAACTAGAGTATCTAGTGACTTCAAGTCTAAGGATTGCAAGACATAATCTAATGTATACTTTTCGTTGTGGGTCAATCCAGTATGCCATTACCCCTAATTCATACACATGTGATAGACTTGATATCTCCATATCAATCTACCCACATACTAGTCTATATTTGATCGTCCTATTAATCAATATAGTGGACTAGGGACATTTAAGATAAACAACACATTGTATCTAAGGACTTCATTATATTAAATATCACAATATATAATAAATGAATATTCTAGCCAAAACAATGTCCATACTAAATATACGTTGCCTTTAGGGAATCTATTCCAGCAGGTAAACTTGTCACCATTCGCACAGTTCTTACATTAGCTGTCTCTAGCTCTTAGCCCATCCGACAGCTTGATGTTAAGAACTCTTTTCTTCATGAAGTTGTGACTTTGAACTTGTTTTTTGCTAAAATTCTCCACTTAATTCCTTAAATTTATTGTTTGATTTCGTTTAATATGTTTAAATGGTTGTGTTTGGGCATTAGAACATGTCTCAAGTTGTATGTATCATAGAAATGAATTGCTCAAGATTCGAAGATTTTAGGGAAACTTGCAAGTTGATACAATCTGTATAGTTTTTGAAAAACGTGGTATATCTTCCACTTTTGTCTCTATAAATTTTGAAACCTTACATTTTATGAAACTAGACCCGGAGAGGGTCACTTTGAGAAAAAATCATCTTCATAGCATTCTTAGTTAACGAGTAATTGTCTTTTGAACTTGCATGTTTTCTGAAACTCTGTTTCTAAAACATGGATGCCATTTTCACTAAAAGCCCCATTTTCAGAAACTGTTGGCACCACCTCTTTCTTGTGTTGTAACTAGATTCATTGGGGATTAATTCTGTAAAAGATGAGCATCACTCCTATTCTCCAAGTGAAGGTAATAACCTTTTAAAGATGAGATTTGCTTTCAAACTTGTCTCTTCAAAACACTATTTGTTTATTTTCTATCTTTAATTCTAAAATAACTATTGATAATACTCTTGATTTTTTCCAAAATCCAACACATTTATCTACCTTTTAGTGAGTTTAATGATTTTACGAAGTGTTTTTATCTTGTAAATATATCTCTAAAGTCAGAGGTACAAATCCGTCCCGATATGTCATCTCACATTTTTATAAGAACTTGAATTTTTACATGTCTAAGTGTTGGATTTGATTTATTTTGATAAGGGAGCATCATTATATGTGCACTTGTGACATATGTGACTGTGTAAAATTTATGTTGCATTCGCATTATGTAAGTGTAAGTTGGTGGTAATGATTATGTTATATGTGTGATTGTAGACATCGGGTTCGTAGGAGACGAGTTTGTACCTTTGGAGTTCTAAGATTTCTCTTTGTTTTCCTCGCGCTCGGATATCCGTTGGTAAGTAAATGTGTGCAACATTTACTAATCAAAATTATATGTTTAGTTGATTTTCAAAATTGCGAGTTATGTCATGAAAATGTATATTGGAGCATGTGGGAACTTTTAATAATCTAGATCGTACTCTTTGGAAATTACTTGGTAGAAACTTTGAGTTGTGAAAAGAAAAGTTGTTTGAAACGGGAATTAATAAGAAACTAATAATAGATATAGGGCAAAGTACGAAGTTATATTGTGGCTACGGTCGGGGGCACCAAGCGATTCCCCAACTATTTACGGCTACGGCCGGAAGCAATGCTTCACTACATTGGTAAAACTTAAATGTTTACAATCCCCCCCCCCCCCCCGATGAACCTATATGTAGCAAGGTATTGCGGCCAAATGGTTTATAGAGCTAGAGTGCTACTTATACTTGTACGAGTCACTACGGTATAGTGGTCTCGACACTCAAGCCCTTTAGCGAGAATTTGGGAGCCGGGATTGACGTATGGGCTCCCATAACACTCGGAAGAAATAGGTTTTTTAAACCATATAATGAACCCTTTAGCGATATCATTTTGATTCCTCCGTCTATATTGATCCTGTTGGTGGCTCTGGACATTCCCCAACCAAACGAAAACGTCAGAGTAACCCGCTACGACAATTAATTAATAGTTTTAAATTTCTTATAATCTTTTACTGCCATTATTTAAATTCTTCTTATCTCTTTTGTAACTTATAACTGTGATTCCAAGTAATCTACTAATGTGATGTAGCTTATATTTACTCAGTTTTGACTGACTTTATTTAAACTGTGGTGTCCCGTTATTTTTTTTTAAATCACCATAGGTTCGATCTCCCGAGGGATGGGAACGCTCTACAAACTATATGCAACTGTAGTATATATATCACGTAATCGACATGAAAACTTTTCTTTTGGTAGCCATATTACGTTTTCTTCTTGTAAAAACCGATGTACAAATGTTTTAACGTAAATAGTAATGTAACTGTGGTCCTACTCGTTACCCTGGGAGGCTAATCACCTTGGGCGGATGACACTTTTCCTAATTTCTGAAAGTTCAAAATTTATGGGGTGTTTCAGTTGGTATTAGAGCACGGTTCTCTGGATTATGTGAATCATTCAACTCCCAAAAATAAAAGAATTCAATTAAAAGTTGAATTTTTTTCTCAAAAAATATATAATTGGCTAGGAAAAATTAATTGGATAATAATAAATAAACAAGTTGTGGCGGACTTTGGCATCCAATCTTTAGATAATTATTAGTTACAAATTGTAGTAACCCTGATATTTATGTTACATGATTAATTTTTTTAAGTGATGTTAGTATCGCTTAATTGGGTGTTCAAGGTAAATGTCGTGTTAGTTAAGCTAGAATTTAGTTAAGAGAAAGTTATAAAATGTAAAGTAGAGATCAAATTGTATGTAAGTTTTACTTGGTAACTATAATGTCTTAGATAATGTTATGGCCATTTGTGTAATATTGCATGAGTAATAAGATATAGCATTCCAGTTTTAGTTGAATGTTTTGGTTACACGAAGTATTTGAAATTTACACGTCCTCACTTATTTTAGTGTGACCACCACATTCAATTATCGTGGATGTACATAAGGCACAATTTTCATCATTGTCATCATTTTTCTCCACATTTTTTCTCACTCAAGAATGCCACAAAGCTCTCATTTATCTCCCCTTAGCTTCATTCCCGGTTTTGTTCTTGACCCTTCACAAACACGGTCTAAAAATAAAGTTTTTGAGATTCTAAGTTTTGGAAACTCATCTTGGGTGTTAGTATATCAAAGAGGTAGCAAGTTTCAAGCATCTTCTTCATGTTTGAAGCCACTGGGAGCATTTATTCATCTCTTCTCCAAACCCACATCAAGAACATAAAATGAGGGGTAAGTTCTTCATCTTTGCATCTACATCTTGATTTTGTTCATTCACTTCTCATTCTTGTGATTCCATGACAAATCTCTACTTGCATGTTATGAATTCATCATTTTTAAGACAAAATTTTAGCATTTATCATCTTATCTACAGTAAAAATTGATACATACTAATCTACAGTAAAAATAGTATGTTCTTGATTCATCATCATCTTCATGATCTTGAAACATGCATGTGTGATAATCCCGTTTACGGTGTTATATTTACAGTTGAAATCCTACCGTTTTTGTGTGATTTCCGGGCAAAATACATGAGAAATAGACTATGATTGTGAAGTATGCGGGTACTTGAGTTATTTGTGCATAATTGACTAGTCCGGGCGTTTTCTAGTTTATTTGAGTTATTTATGTCACATTTTACGCCGGTAGTTGTAGTTGTGTGATTCACAGGTATCGGAAGCTCGGAGCGTGGAACGGAGACGGAAAACGAACTTCCAAAATGAGAACGAGGCTCAGGAATTGGCTAAAGTGGGTGAAGAGAGGAGAAGAAATAATTGTTCCAAAGAATAAGTTGCTGCAAATAAAACCACATCATAGCCAAGACTACCATCACCATTTCTCTTTAGACCTCCTACACCATTGTTATAACCTGAGCCTTTACTCAAAACCACCAGTTCACCACAACAATCACCTACTCATCTTTCACCATGAGCAAAACCAATACCCAGTACACTCAATCACCAAAACCTCCTCCTAACAATCCAAACACCTAACAGAGACATATCACCTGCAATGAAAACCTCTTAGCAGCCACATACACCAATTCCATTAAGCCACCATTACACTCTACAATTAACCCATGAACCTCCCTAACTAACAACCTTTATCATCAACCAATTCGTCCACATGCAATTACAAAAATACACCCTGCCTACTACTTCACACACCCACAGCTCCAACTTCAACACCATACCCAAATCACCTACAGCACCTTGAATTTCACCTAACCTCCATTACCAGAACTGACCCAAAACAACTACTGCACAACCTTCTTCAACCACCTAAACTACCACCAGAACACCATTCAATTCTTCACCACCAACCTGCCAACTACCGACCCAAACCCAGAAAACTACCTCCAAAATACTATCACCAACCACCTACAGGTTCACCATCCAATTCAGCCACCAATCAACCTCAGTCCATCACCCAATTCCAATCAAAACCCAGCCACTGCAAACCCAGAGCAGCTGCGCCAACCACAGCAAAAACAGAGACAAAACCCAGCAGAGAAGATAGGGATTGCAGACCCAAATCAAGGCCGCAAATCAACCCAGCAAGAAGCAACAATCGAAGCCAATATCAGCAGCAACATCGCTAAAACAGAGAGAAGAGAAGAAAGCGAAAAACAGAGGTTCAATTCCCGATCAGAAACGCAACAAAGAAACAGAGCAGAAAAAAAACGAAGCAGAAGAGAAGAAAGACCGCAAGAGAAATTGGAGGCTCTGATCGCACAATCAGTGGGAGAGGTCGCATGATCAGAGGAAGAAAGAAAAGAGCAAAACAAACTGCTTTGCGCGATCACAGCTCCTGGTCGCACGATCACAGCCTCAAGGAGAATCAGATCGCACGACCAGAGGCATGATCGCGCAACCTACTGGGAGAAGAAATTGATGCTATTTGGCAGGGGCTTAGTGCAATTAAAATGTAAAAATAAAAAGAAGAAGCTGCGGCAAGGGTTTTTAAAGAGGGTGGCCAATCATGAAGTCTCCAACAATATTGGAGGGGGAAAAATGTAATAAAGAAAAGAAATTCTACTCCAACTCTTTGACAGGTCTGATTCTAATTGACGAGGGGCTGCTTTAATACATTGGACATTCACGCCATTGAACGCATAGAGGAAAAGACGAAGAAAGAAGACGGAGACGACAAAGCTCCGATTTCGTGTTTGATCTCTTTCTTTCTCTCTTTTTATCAATTTTATGGAGAACTTTGTAGAGCTAAACAAGATTATGTCTAGCTAAATCTCTCTAGCTAGATAGTTTATGGAGAACTAGGGTTTATATTAGATTTTCCAGATTTTTGTCACTTTGATTCATGTTCTGATACTTAAATCGACGTAGTGTTCTAGTTATTAGACAAGTTCTTGTTCTTAACTGTTAGCTTGTCTGGTTTGATCACCCAATACATGCTAGTTATCTAGGTTTGTTGCACGACAGTGAACTTAACCCGGATTCGTGAAGAACGTTGTTGACATTCTTATAGTTGCTTGAGACCGACAGGAGATAGAGACTTGAATGACCGTGTGTGGGTTGTTTCGGTTAGTTGTAGTAAGGTTTTAGTGAAATCGGTAGGCCGACAGGACCCGGTGAGCGAACTTGGCTAGACGACTAGAACGTAACGGTAGACGGAGGTGGACCGACAGGACCCGAAGTAAACCGGAACGTAGATTTTCGTGAGATCGACAGAAGATCGTAATGAGTGTGACCCGGTATAACTAGACGTAGGTAGAGTTTTTCAAATCATAATCCGAAAATATCTAAATACCCTAGGGACCCTAAAACTATCTAGTGTTCTCCATATCCGTATTAATCTGAAAATAACAAAAAATATTAGTTCGTTTATTTAATTTCAGTCACTTGTTTGAGGGTGACGAACTCTTAAATCACAACTTTTTCTTACTGGTTACTTCAACTCTAAACTAATCGTTTAGCTAAATAATCTAGAGACTGTCCCTGTGGGTTCGACAACCTGAGTTTAAATACTCTATCTTTATTACTTCGACCGTGCACTTGCGTATACACGTAAGAAATCGTGTCAAGTTTTTGGCGCCGTTGCCGGGGACAGCGGTAGATTGGTTAGTTAGAAATTAGTTTAGAGTTTTTGTTTTATTTTTCTTTTTGTTACTATATGTTTACCTCACGGGTGTGCTAGTGTTGTTTTCTCAGGAAGCTATGGCGGAAGGCCAAGGGCTGATTAGCCTCACAACGGAGCAGCTGCAAGCTATGGTAGCTTTAGCTGTAGAGAAAGCACTGGCTGCAACATCGAGACCGCACCCGACCGTAATGCCATATAACCGTTCTGGGAAAGCAATAATCCAGGCATTTGAGGCGGATCTTAGAGGGAGGGAGCCAACAATTTTGGTTCCACCAATTCAGGCAGAAAGCTTTTGTCTAAAGCTGAGGACAATTCAATTCACTCAGGAACAGTGCACATTTGCCGGTACATATGAGGAAGACCCACATGATTTCATTGGGAGATTTCAGAGCCATTGTGGGCTAATCCGATATAGTGGGGTCACATCTGAAGCGCTCAAATTGATGCTCTTCCCTCATTGCCTCAAGGGAGCTGCTATGGAATGGCTGGATTCATTGCCATCCAAATCAATCAAGACATGGGAAGACTGTGCCTCCCAGTTCATGAGTAAATTCTTTCCCATCTCACGCATGATTCAGCTGCAGAACGAGATTTGGTCATTCAGGCAAAAGCAACATGAATCCATGGTCAAAGCATGGGAGCGTCTCAACTTCTTGCTACGCAAATGCCCCAACTATGGCATTGCAAAAAGCCAGATCATACAGGTCTTCTATGATGCACTTGGAATGCTTGACAAAGACAAGATTGATAGAGAAGCTGGGGGCAGTTTCTTGTTCAAATGTGATGTTGACGGTGCATATGAGTTGATGAGACGTGTGGTTGAGCAAGAGGAGAGTTGGGATTATGAGCACCAACAAAAAGAACCGATGAAGCATAGCTCAGTGGCATATATCACGGTTCAGGTGAATGCGGTAGAGGTAGTGCATGAAGTAGCTAGTCAAGTGATGCATCAGCAGCAGCCAGTACCACCTTCAGATTTGACCGAGATGACAGGGATAATAAAGGTAATGACTCAGCACATGACGGACATGTCCACACATGTCAGCTCTTTGGCAATCGCACTTCAGGTGGCTCAAGCAGAAATAAAAGATCTGAAAGAGAAAATCGAACAAAGAGCACCAAACAACATTGTTCATACTTCTGAGGAGCAAGCTCAAGCTATCACAACTCGAAGTGGTATTGCACTTGAGGATCCACCATATCCGAGTCATGCCAGAGCTACATCATCAAAGGCTAAGGAGCATGAGGTTTTCGATTCTAAGAAGACACCTGTCATGATCCCCCAATCAAAGGGCATGATTCACCAGGATGCAGAGAAATCTACTGAGGTACTACTTCCATCTTCTTCTTCTTCTCCAGAACTACCATTTCCATTACGTACTAGGAAGAAGAAGGACGATTCTGAGGAATACAGGCGCTTTCTAAACGTATTTTCAAAACTTCACATTAATATTCTGTTGATTGAGGCACTTCAAAAGATGCCAAAATATGCAATGTTTATTAAAGATGCAGTCCTTGGTAAGAAAGCGGTGGATGAATTTCAGAGAGTGAACTTAAATGAACAGGTTAGTTCATGTGTTTTGCATGGACTACCTAAGAAAAAGAAGGATCCAGGTAGTTTTGTCATTGAAGCTACCTTGGGTGACGCCTACACGGGAAGGGCTCTCTGTGATCTGGGAGCGAGCGTGAATTTGATGCCGTTGTCGGTATTCAAAAAGCTAAGTGTGGGGGAGCCTCCAAGAAATTGTATCACTCTCCAATTTTCAGACAAATCATCCAAGAGAGCATGTGGGATGATACAAGATGTCCTTGTGAGGGTTGGCAGCCTGATAATTCCTGCCGATTTTGTCATAGTGGATATGCCAGCAGGTGATGTGCCTATCATTTTGGGCAGACCGTTTTGGCGACAGGTCATACTCTCATTGATGTAGAGAATGTGGAGCTGATTATGAGGGTCAATGATGACATGGAGACGTTTCAGGTCTTCAAACCGACGCCCCAATACTCGTGGGAGTATCAGCCAGGGGTTCCATTTTCTGTGCCAATGAAGCGCCAAATCCCAGAGTTTTCGCAAGGGGATCCTCCTGATTATTGGGAAAGGAACAAGCCATCTGCTGTGCAAGCACATGAAGCAGTACTTCAGATTCAGCACAGGAAAGCCAAGTTGGATGCGGCACAATGTGCCAGACCACCCTCGTGAGGTGGCAGAGGTAACATGGTCGGGCCGTCGACCTTAAATCACAAGCGCTTCTTGGGAGGCAACCCAATGTAGAGTAGGATGTTATTTGTTTTCTTTTTGCTTTAGTTCTCTATATTTGACTATGAGGGGTGAGAGAGAGTGGACTTATTTTTCCAATCGGTGTGCAGGGAAACAGGTACAGAAGACGCACCGGATTCCCCTTCTTGACGTACGTGCTAGAGATTGCATGAAATTATGGAAAGAAAAAGCCCCACAGGATTATACATAAAAGAATAGAGAATTGCTCGAGGTCGAGGAGCGATTCCAATATGTTGGGTGCCACACGCATGAGAGGGCTACAATTTATATCTTAGCCGCACATCGGAATCCGAGCGCGTAGAGACTTCTCCGGAAATTGTCAACGGTCCACAAGACCCCTTCTTGTTGCAATTTCGCGGCAACGGTGCCCATGTAGGTCCGGGCACCCAGGTAGCTCTAACACTCTCTTTCAAGTCTACGTTTTTGAGCGATGAATGTTGCAATCCAGGGCCTACACATTTAAGCGATGAGTCCTCCTTCATTATCTCTAAATTCGTTGAGGACAACGAAACGCTTAAGTGTGGCGGGGTTTGTATCTATGTTCACTAGCCATGTCTTTGTTTGCATCGCCTTGTTACATATAGTTATGTGTTCATATTGTGTTGGTTTGTGGTAGGATTGTATAGTTTATGCATTTTGTTAGCACTTATCAATTATTGAGTCCCCTACCCAAAACTTGTGTTTAATCGAGTTGGCCAAAAGCATATAGAGTTAGGAAATATTAAAAAAAAAAAAAATTAAAAAGAAAAAAATCTTAAAATTTTAAATGTTTGAGAAAGGGCAATCGAAGAGAGTGAATGTGGAGAGGGCTTAATGATAGAATTCCTTAGGAGTATGAAAATATGAGGTGAGGTGGACGCGAGAATCTGGAGTAGGAAGACTTATAGGGCTAATGCACATTAGAAATGCGAGTAGCTGCCTCTCAGACTGGTCATCCAACTAGCGCTACACCACCGTCACTTAGGTAGTCGTCAACCCTCCTCGTAGTGGCAACGAACAGCTGTGCGAGTGATGTTTATGGGGGCCTCACGTCTCGTCTCCATCTCCTAGGTCCACTAGTTACTCCTATTGATCCTTTTACCCCTTTTATTCACAGCCTCTAGCCTAGGAAGCCTTTCATTGTGACTTTCATCACTTGTTAGAATGGTCCTTTCCTATGCGTCATGATAGAGGGAGTTGAGTTAGGGAGGTTCGATGAGGGTGAGCTGATTTGATACATATTACGTGGATTCTCTTACATGTCGTCTTTTGAGGGGATGTGAGGGTGAGTTAGATACGGTAGCACACTTCGGTGTGGAGGTGAGTCGTGTCCTTACACCACGATCACAGGTGGAGTACCGTAGTGCGTGATATTTCTTCCGCACGTCATGGGGTGGGGGTTGGTTGATCTTATAGGAGGCCGTGCTTATGCTTTATTTAAATTCTCTATATCTTAGGTGATGAGGAGGATCGGTTGGAAAAACACGATTACACATTGACTACTGGATTCGTGATTTGCTTTGCGTCAAGTGTGGGGGTGTCGACATCTATGTTATTACATCACTAATTTGACACATTCAACCCCCATGTTATCTAATTTTGACATTTGATCTCCTCGGATATTACTATCGTATTGTCGGCTCCATGTGCTTAATGTTATTGTGTGGAAAAGAAAAAAGAAAGTAAAATAGAAAGTGAAAGTGAAAGTGAAAGGGAATAAAGGAGCAAGCTTGAAATTGAAGACCGGGGAGATTACCTATTGTTCGAGATCACTTCTTCACATTTGTGTCCGCGAGAACGGCGTTGCACCAAGATTGAGGGAATGAGGGCCGGAGTAGTGAGATTCGGTGTGGTTCCTTGGATTTTGGTGAGGGAGTGTGAGAATCGGGTTTTGTGAGTTATATCATGACGTCTAGGACTACGCTTCTAAATATCCTATCCTACCCGTCCTAAACCGTCAGCAATTTAACCCGTGGATAAATAGCTCGGAAGGTAAGTGCTAGGGATACGTTTGATGAGTGTGCGGAAGCAACATATTTTGTGTTCGTGCCCGTTCTGTCTAACGAAACTGGCCGCAAGTTCTACCGATCACCAAAGTTATAGAACTTCCGAGGGAATATGAGAGCCTTATGACTTGCCGTTTTACTTTCTGAGATTGCCCAATCTCTAACTGAAGAAACAAATTTGGTGTTGTTTCAATTTTTGCATTGTTTGATAATCGAGTTGTATTGTATAGAGCATGTAGATTGCATAGTCGTGTGTGTGAGTTGTTTGTGTCACATGGCTAGTTAATATGTATGCAAAACGGTGGATCAAAAGATCATAGTGTGAGGGGATTTGAATGAGATTTTACTCGGGACGCGCAAAAAGGTAGTGTGGGGGTATTTGATAACCCCGTTTACGGTGTTATATTTACAGTTGAAATCCTACCGTTTTTGTGTGATTTCCGGGCAAAATACATGAGAAATAGACTATGATTGTGAAGTATGCGGGTACTTGAGTTATTTGTGCATAATTGACTAGTCCGGGCGTTTTCTAGTTTATTTGAGTTATTAATGTCACATTTTACGCCGGTAGTTGTAGTTGTGTGATTCACAAGTATCGGAAGCTCAGAGCGTGGAACGGAGACGGAAAACGAACTTCCAAAATGAGAACGAGGCTCAGGAATTGGCTAAAGTGGGTGAAGAGAGGAGAAGAAATAATTGTTCCAAAGAATAAGTTGCTGCAAATAAAACCACATCATAGCCAAGACTACCATCACCATTTCTCTTTAGACCTCCTACACCATTGTTATAACCTGAGCCTTTACTCAAAACCACCAGTTCACCACAACAATCACCTACTCATCTTTCACCATGAGCAAAACCAATACCCAGTACACTCAATCACCAAAACCTCCTCCTAACAATCCAAACACCTAACAGAGACATATCACCTGCAATGAAAATCTCTTAGCAGCCACATACACCACTTCCATTAAGCCACCATTACACTCTACAATTAACCCATGAACCTCCCTAACTAACAACCTTTATCATCAACCAATTCGTCCACATGCAATTACAAAAATACACCCTGCCTACTACTTCACACACCCACAGCTCCAACTTCAACACCATACCCAAATCACCTACAGCACATTGAATTTCACCTAACCTCCATTACCAGAACTGACCCAAAACAACTACTGCACAACCTTCTTCAACCACCTAAACTACCACCAGAACACCATTCAATTCTTCACCACCAACCTGCCAACTACCGACCCAAAACCCAGAAAACTACCTCCAAAATACTATCACCAACCACCTACAGGTTCACCATCCAATTCAGCCACCAATCAACCTCAGTCCATCACCCAATTCCAATCAAAACCCAGCCACTGCAAACCCAGAGCGGCTGCGCCAACCACAGCAAAAACAGAGACAAAACCCAGCAGAGAAGATAGGGATTGCAGACCCAAAGCAAGGCCGCAAATCAACCCAGCAAGAAGCAACAATCGAAGCCAATATCAGCAGCAACATCGCTAAAACAGAGAGAAGAGAAGAAAGCGCAAAACAGAGGTTCAATTCCCGATCAGAAACGCAACAAAGAAACAGAGCAGAAAAAAAACGAAGCAGAAGAGAAGAAAGACCGCAAGAGAAATTGGAGGCTCTGATCGCACGATCTGTGGGAGAGGTCGCATGATCAGAGGAAGAAAGAAAAGAGCAAAACAAACTGCTTTGCGCGATCACAGCTCCTGGTCGCACGATCACAGCCTCAAGGAGAATCAGATCGCACGACCAGAGGCATGATCGCGCAACCTACTGGGAGAAGAAACCGATGCTATTTGGCAGGGGCTTAGTGCAATTAAAATGTAAAAATAAAAAGAAGAAGCTGCGGCAAGGGTTTTTAAAGAGGGTGGCCAATCATGAAGTCTCCAACAATATTGGAGGGGGAAAAATGTAATAAAGAAAATAAATTCTACTCCAACTCTTTGACGGGTCTGATTCTAATTGACGAGGGGCTGCTTTAATACATTGGACATTCACGCCATTGAACGCATAGAGGAACAGACGAAGAAAGAAGACGGAGACGACAAAGCTCCGATTTCGTGTTTGATCTCTTTCTTTCTCTCTTTTTATCAATTTTATGGAGAACTTTGTAGAGCTAAACAAGATTATGTCTAGCTAAATCTCTCTAGCTAGATAGTTTATGGAGAACTAGGGTTTATATTAGATTTTCCGGATTTTTGTCACTTTGATTCATGTTTTGATACTTAAATCGACGTAGTGTTCTAGTTATTTGACAAGTTCTTGTTCTTAACTGTTAGCTTGTCTGGTTTGATCACCCAATACATGCTAGTTATCTAGGTTTGTTGCACGACACTGAACATAACCCGGATTCGTGAAGAACGTTGTTGACATTCTTATAGTTGCTTGAGACCGACAGGAGATAGAGACTTGAATGACCGTGTGTGGGTTGTTTCGGTTAGTCGTAGTAAGGTTTTAGTGAAATCGGTAGGCCGACAGGACCCGGTGAGCGAACTTGGCTAGACGACTAGAACGTAACTGTAGGCGGAGGTGGACCGACAGGACCCGAAGTAGACCGGAACGTAGATTTGCGTGAGATCGACAAAAGATCGTAATGAGTGTGACCCGGTATAACTAGACGTAGGTAGAGTGTTTCAAATCATAATCCGAAAATATCTAAATACCCTAGGGACCCAAAAACTATCTAGTGTTCTCCATATCCGTATTAATCAGAAAATAACAAAAAATATTAGTTCGTTTCAGTCACTTGTTTGAGGGTGACGAACTCTTAAATCACAACTTTTTCTTACTGGTTACTTCAACTCTAAACTAATCGTTTAGCTAAATAATCTAGAGAATGTCCCTGTGGGTTCGACAACCTGAGTTTAAATACTCTATCTTTATTACTTCGACCGTGCACTTGCGTATACACGTAAGAAATCGTGTCAATGTGAAAAAAAGAGTATGTTGGGTAAAAACTCTTAGATTCATGAAATTTAATGTTTTGGGTAGTGATATGTATATGATTGAGACCTTGTTTTAGTTCAATTTCAGATCTTGGTGGAATGATTCTTGCATGCAACAATTTTTTGAAGTATATGAAACCATAAACTTCATGTTTTCGGCCTATGTTCACGAAATTAGAAAAAATACTTAAAAATTTCAAAAAATTATGAAAAATTATGGTTGGTGTAATATCTTATTTCATTCCTACAGTAACAATTTCAGATTCATTGGACTTGTATTTAATTTAAAAATGGCCAAAAACTGAGGCTGTTTTGTGAATCTGTCCAACCCAGACTAGAGAAGTATTTTATAAATTTTATGTACTTATCTTTTCCAAAGCTTACTATATCTGAATATGTTGTTTCCAGGGATGTTATATACTTGATGTTAAAATTTCATTATGTTTAGAGTTCATGTGAATTTTTTTATGAATTTATTTCAAAGCTTGCTGTCAGCCAATGTTTTTACACCCAAACATATTCAAAAGTTTTGTTTTAAAATATTTAGAAGTTTTCATAATTTTTGATATTTTTATATGTTATGATTAAGCTCTCTATTTATATTGTGTCAAAATCAGAAGTCCCAAATAATTATTTTCAGCCACCTATGAATTTTTGTACTAGCGGTAGTTACACTTGGATAGCTTATGTTACTTTTTAGTTCATTATATGTCATATTGCATTCGCGTGCTGCATATGACATCTCATATGCATCTAATATGACATTTAAGTATCTAGAAGTATATGGTATGTGAGATGTTAGTTCATCTTGCATTGATAAGATTAGTGTTGTTTAGCTAAGTGATTTAGGCGTGTGATATGTTTGGAATGATTTCGTGCTGAGTGAGCTATGCTTGGATTGAACTCGTGCTATGGGATTATATGTGTTATTTGTAGCATCTTTGAGATCTATATGAATCTGGAGTTATGCTTACGTGCTTAAGTTGTTTTAAATTGGATTTAGAAGAATCAAATAAATTGATTAAGCTCGCAAGGTGAGTTACCCTACCCACCGAAGTTTGTACCTACCCTCAAGTTTCTTACAAGTTTATGTATGTTCACGTCATCCTTACTATTATATATGTATGTTTTCTTTACGCAAATAAATGTTTATGCCTCCATGGATGCTAAAAAGAAATTGAAATCTTCATGAGATAAAATACGGTTTTCAGAAAGGCCACGGTACCTTAGTGAAACCCCCTGTCAGTTATAGGAAGGCTACGACCCTTTTGCCGAGGCAATATAAGAAGGAAGGCGTCGCCTCATGAGCCGTCGCGATGGAAATGTCCCTACGTTATGTTAAGTAACGAAAGTTATCACGGGCCAATAAGATAAGAAACTAAGAATACATGTTCAAGTATGATAAGGTCTCCACGTTAGATAAGACAAGGTTCCTATTTGGAACAATATGATTTCACAAGTATCAAGTTATGCTTGACGTTACATTTTATTAAAGATCCACAATATGTTTTATGAATGTCATGCTCCATGAGAAATTTAGCCACTTTTAGTGCTCCAAACCTATGGGGGGCGTAGATGTAACTCACTGAGCTATTTGAGCTCGCCTTTTCAAGTTAACTTTCTTTTCAGGTTACAAGGCACATAAGAAGTAAGAAGTAGCCAGACGTTAAGTTGATATGTGATAACGTGCTTGGTGATGCTTACGTGCTTAGATGTTGATTATATGCTAGTCGACTTGGATCTACTGTGGAATACATGTTAGTTATTTGTATTAAAGATTTAAGATATTTGTAATATTGTAAATAATACTTTCTATGAGCCATTATATGATACCTAGAAACATTCTCGAGTAATGCTATGTTTACGTATGACTCAGTATGGCTAAATAATATTTTCAAGTTTCAACATTCTTTTCTTTACAAGTCAATTTTTTTATCATGACGAACCCAAATAATTGATATTTATGCTTTCGCAAAGCTTCAAAAGGAAATTTCAATAAAGACTTTAATAAATTATACTTTAGGCTCTCGACGAGTCAAGGTCTCACAGGCATGTCACGCTCTCCTCCCGTTAACGCAATTTTTTATCGTCGCTAATTAGGGTCGGCGGGAGGGGGATGTGACAAAAAAAAGTATTGCTTATTTGTTGTACCTGAATCTAGTCGTTTAAACACTACGACCATTGCTCCTAAGAGGTAAAGACTAGTTAAAAATATCTCTTGGAATTTATGATAATGGGTTAACGAAGACTTTGTCAGTGTTTATTGGATGGATAAAAACTGTAACACCCCTAATTCCCGAGAGAGTTCTTAGTGCAATATCAAGACTTTAGGGGCGAGTTTGTAAATAGTATGTCATGGCTTTAAAGTTAGAATTTCGGAGTGTTAGCGATATTCGGAAGTTGTTAGAATGATTTTGAGGCACTAGAAATATTTGGGGTGGTCGTGCAATTATTTGAAATTAAGTAGAACATCTAATTCTAGTTTATACACTGAAGTTTTAAAAACTACACATTCACCCCCCTATGCATGTGAGACACTTGTTTAACTTCTTTTGACACCTCACGCCTTAGGTGATAGCAAATTTTTCATCATCTTCACCACCTGCTGAGAGAGAGAGAGAGAGAGAGAGAGAGAGAGAGAGAGAGAGAGAGAGAGAGAGAGAGAGACTTCATCATCTTCCTCCCTCTCTTCTCCTCCACCATGAACAACCACCAACACTTCCACTATAACTCCACCACAACTCCATAACCTGCAAAGCTACTACTACCCCAACTTCCCCGCGGTATGAGGATCAAAACGCACTAAGTAATTTGAAGTTTGGTGAAGGGACGAGGGAGATAAACGGGTATGTAGTTGAATAAATCTTGAGTGTTACGAAGCCAAATTCCCTCTCCTCGTTGTGAATTGGTGGAAATAAAAAATGGATTAGTGACCCTCATGCTCAGGCGCACCCGTGGGTACCAAATTTGGCACCTAATTCGGCGGAATCGGACAAACCCGCCGGAAACTGGTAGCACGTCGCCGGATCTTCAATTTTGCCACCGGAGTTCTCGGGTGTTGAGAAATCATCGAAACCTGGGAAGGATTCTCGTCAGAAACCTCCATGGCCGACGGAAGCTTCGAAGCTCAATCGGAAACTGTCACTATTAAGGATCGTTCGAAGTAGACGTATGTATTCGTGTTGCTGCATTTACTGTGAGACCCGGATCCAATATGAGACAAGCGTTGTAGGAGTGCTAGCTTTGCTTTGCGCCTTTCATGGCTTAGAGGTAAGTATATATGTTCGAAATTTCTTATCAAAATTTGAGTGTTTGTGTGATGACTCAAATGAATATTTTGTTAATTGAAAAAGTATGCAAAGCATGATTTATACTCGAAATTGTTTGGATATAAATTGAATCCTCTTTATAAGTCTTGGAACTTTACTTGTGATAAGTTGATAATATGATTTTGACTATGATAAAGAGAATAAATAAAATACATATGCGTGAAATTTAATTATCACATTGTGCCCATGTGTGCGACGTTTTAAAAGAAGATCGTCTTATTTGGAAGAGTATGAAAAACATGATTTATATTGAAAATTTCCGATTATTGATTTATTCTTCGAACTCTTAAAAATGACTTGTGAAGATTCTATACCAACTTTGGTTATGAGAAATAAAGATAATAAGATACCTCTAATAGATTTAGGATGATGTAAAGAGTTGTGTTTATTTATGGCTACGGCCGGAGGCGCCAACCGATCCTCCTGTTAGTTATGGTTACGGCCTTTGAAGCAATGCTTCCTTTTATTGGATAGAACTTGAATGTTCATAAATCCTCGCTCGATGAGCCAAAATGTACCAAGGTATTGCGGCCAAGGGGTTTGTAGAGCTATAAAGGTCTACTTATACTTGTAAGGGTCACCATGGTATAGGGGTGTCGACACTTAAGGCCTTTTAGCTATGGTTGTGAGCGAGGATTGCTGTATGGGCTCCCTTAATGCTTGGGTGAAATAGGGTTTTATAGACCCTCGAAGGAACCCTTTGTGATTATTTCATGATCCCTCTATTTACATCGATCCTGCTGGTGGCTCTGGACATGCCTCAGCTAAACTTAACAGTTAAATTGAACTAGAAAGAAAGTTTGTCTAATTTATTGATGTTTTTTGTGGCTCTGGATATGCCCTAATCGATTGAAATGATTTGAAAAGCTTTGGATACTCATGAAATAATATTTTTATCAACTTAAATGGACTTGCTTACTCTGGTTATATTACAGAATACTCGTGGTTTCTCCATCTTATTAAATTGAGAAGTTTTTGTTACTCGATTACAGTCGTTCCAAAATCCCAACCTGTTAATTTTATTGCTTTAAATCTTTTGATTTGTTTCAACTCATGCTTCTGAACCACTCGTTGCTTTACATGTCGTAGTGTGTATTTACTCAGTTTTTACTGATCATTTTCTTCAAAACCGAGTCGGCTTTTGCCATTTTAAAACCACATGTCATCAATCAAGGTGGGGGATGGGAACGCGGATCGAGACGAAGAAGTTTAGCTTAAGCTAGATCACATAGTTTTTTTTTAACACATTGATCTTGTAAACTTATCTTCTCAAGATTGTTGTATTTATTAGCTAAATTGTAATATTTGTAAACACATTTCTACTATTGGTTATCGATTGTCTCTTTAACCCTAAACCGAGATCGCGGGTTGTTTCAGAAACGCTTGGATCCCGACCGAGTTCCGTAATGATGTCCATCCAATTGACCGTCGACTAAGGGAAGACTTGAAATACGAAGTCTTAAGCGACCATGTAGTATACACTTTCTGATGGTAGAAGATATGGCATCCCCACTTCGCGTATTATCATAACCCGCATGTTCAGTCCTATTTTCTACTAGAGGCTCTGCACCATTCGGGCGACCGTTACGGTACCATTTTGAGGATGAGGTAGCATGACTTGGTTACCCCCAACCGAACAACAAAACGATACAAGGTGTAAGTGTGAGGGTAACTATGTTATAACACCTATAGGCATTTGTTCCCGGAAACGCGAGATGATCACTATGGAAGAAGAGGAGAGAATGGGGAGTACGAGTGGCATCAAAGACAGGGGATCAGCAGTGAACTAGAAATGTTACTTAATCTACTCTTAAGGTGTTATTTTATTTAAATAAAGCTTATAGCCATCAGGATGTTGTCTTTATATTTTTTGTATGACATGTTCTATGTAGCTTAAATGTGGGTACTTGGTTTGGATGATCATGGGATTTATTAAGTATAGTGTATCTTAAAATTTGACCATGATTTATGCTATATTATCGGTTTATGATATGGAGAGGCACTGTGCTTAAAGTCTAAATTAAAATAAATCAAAATAAAGTGTTTTTCTTAATTATGTGGGTTATAACGGAAGTCTAAGTAGCCAATTTGTATAAACACACCACTTGTATTTTTTTCACTATGAATTATCTTACTATGTGTAACTTATTTAATTATTAATTTACACGCTTAAATTAGAACCACTTCTGAGACATATCTTTTATCCTTCACCACATGATCCTCTTACCAGTTCCTCATCTAGACGACTTTGCATCAAGTGCTACTCCAATTAATGTGAGATTCATGCCAAGAGAAGAGACCATGGTTGAGTATTGTGATTACAAGAATGAATACTGGTTAGCCCTCAGCCTAAGCCCACATGGTGGAAAAAAATTTGCACATCCACTGGTCATATGTCACTTTATGCTGGAGGGACTCCCAAGAGAGCAACCCTGGAAGCGGGTGATGGATAAGTATGAGGACTTAGTCGTGTAGAACGACTGGAGGTAATTTGTCCCCAACAAATGCCAATACCGCCATCATGTGGCTTACATTTACAGGATCATGACCTTCGAAATCAAGAACGAATTGGAAGAGAGATGGCAGCAGCATTAGCAGCAAGAACAACGACAACAACAATAAGAGCAAGAAGAAGATGATGAGGAAGAAGAAGGAGAAGAAGAAGCTAAGGAAGAAGAAGAAGAAGAAGAATAAGAAGAAGCTATCGACCTTGCAGAGGAAGAGGAAGCGGAAAAAGAATTAGCTATCGACGATGTAAAGGAAGAGTGGTAGGAGGATTGGATAGACCAGGATGATAAGAACCAAGGGGTGATCGAGGATCAGGAGGAGCACGAGATTGAGGTTGACCGAATGACCCTTGGAGACACCGGGCCTGAGTGTATTACCTATGATGAGAGTCCTTAGGCTTGTCTTTCTCTTCTTGTTAGAAAGTATTTGTTGTGAATATTTAGGGTAAGTTTGGGAATGCTGCTGATGCCAACACAGCTACTTTCCGACAGCAGAAGCAGTTTTAGTGTGTTTGGTAAAAATAAAATTTCTGCTTTTGCGGACAGTTTCTGCTGTCCCACCACAGTTTTTAGGAAGCAAGGGGGGAGATGATTTTCCAGAAAGTGATTTTGAATTATTTATCTACAACATAGTTTGACCTTACAATTATTTTAAAATATCAATAGTTATCTTTCCAGAAATGACACGTGTCACATATTTTTGTCATTTTACCCTCTCACAGCAACTTCACAGTTGATTTTACCAACACAAAATTACTATATCAATATTTCACAGCAGCTTCTACGTAATATTTACCAAACAACATTTTATCAAGAATTCGCAACAGCTTTCTACTGTGTTTTCACACAGCAACTTTCTACCACCGCCACAGCATTCCCAAACTAGCCCTTAATATGATATATTTTTGTAAGATATGTAATGCTATGCTTGTAAAGTTAGCTTGGCGTGATGTTTAATGGACATGTTCCTTTTTGATTATGTGCAATGTATATATTATCGTATGAGCACTTGTGTGTACGTTTCATGCATTATTCATATTTCATGCATTAATTAGATAAATACCTAACGTTCGTACCAATCCCGCTAAATATGATACCATGACTCCAGCAAAGATGCAACCTATCGACCAAGGCACGCAATTCAACAAGGCCCAGGAATACGATTTGGTGCGCTTCACTAATATGAAGAAAGCTACCATAGCCTTTGAAAAACTTATCCAATAGTCTCGTAGAGGAGGGTTGACAGAATGAGGAAGGTAGCAGAACATCATCCAGACTTCTTCTAGGGAACAGAGGACCCCACTCTCTTGGAGAACTGGATCTAAGATTTTGACAAGGCACAAAAATCGACTCGTTGACTTGAAAACCAACGCGTGGAAGTGGTTCTTTACTATTTTAAGAAGGATGCGGATAATTGGTGGTTATTGGAAGGCGAGGAACTTCTCGCAACTAAAGGTTTTTGATGGGAACAGCTGAAGAAAGCAATGTGTGAATGGTCCTATCCATATCATGTTAAGGAGAGGAAATTCAAAGAGTTCATGAACCTGAAACAAGGAAGCGACAGTCTCGTGGACTACTTCAATAACTAGATGGAATTGGTAAGATTTTGGGAAGAACTTGTTCCTACAGAGGCAAAGAAGGTTAAAAGATTTGTGGAGGGTCTGATTTATCAATTGAGAAGGTCAATGGGACAAGTCCAGTTCAACACCCTACTAAATGCTTATGGAGTGGCACAAGATATGCATAGAATGCACGAAAAAAATCTGTAGGAAAATTGAAAAAGGTGTAGGGTTTTGATCATGGATACGCAGTGGGAGAAAGAATTATCCATTCAAGACCCTCCAAGGATCACAGGAAGAGAATCATAACGACGGTAAGGGAAAAACAAGCAACACACCTTAGAGATATCCTGTGATGACTTGTAACGGGAATTGGGTCACGTCTCTACGTTTGATCCATGCCTAGGTTTGAGGTCTAGATATTCCTTCTCCTCTGTGCTAGCTTGGACCGGAGGAAGAGGAAGAAGAAATCCCGCAACAAGGATCAGAGAGAGGGATCGACCTCTCTTTGTGGCAGACGGGTAGGGGGCAGACCAAGGGGGTCGGGTTCGGCCCTCCTTGTCTCTTGCTCTCTCTCCCTCTCTCTCTCTCTCTCTCTCTCCTGTGTTTCCTTCCCACTCAACTTATGTTATGATCATTCATTTGGGAAGGAAGCTAGGAGCATCCTTTATATAGTCCAAACACTCCTTGTCAACTACCTAAAGGCCATTCCTAATCCTACTTGAATTCGGATTAGTCCCTTCTTTGCATATTAGCCCTAATAAGTTTGCAAGGTGTTGCAAAGTGATCCTTCTAATTAACTAATCATATTAATTAATTCGCAAATCTAGTTCAACCCTATTAAGCGTGTGACCCCATAAGTTCTATCTAGTTGGTAGCAACAATTTGATAATATGGCACGGTCTCTAGCAAGACATCCAATCGAGCCAACTAATAGAATAGGCATCCGACAAACCTTGTGCAAGTAATTGTCTCATCCCTTTGTCTCAATATCCGGATTGGATACGAGACATACAAGTCACACTCGTATATCAAATCCATAGTTTCTCGATCATGAGAATAGCCTTATTCGTGCAAACAACATCAATATCCCATATAGATTTATTTGAGTCTGGCCTGACATTCCATAAGCACTATCCCTCGAGTGGCCTAGGATATTTTCTCCCGTTATGTGGGAGGGAAAAATTCTATCTACGTCTACTACGATTTCTAAGCTTGCTTCTTATTGTATCTGGTACACGCCTTTATAGCTACCCAGTCACGGTGTAGAGTTTGACGCTACCAAAATCACAATAATCCACAACTAGATAATCTAGTGACTTCAAGTCTAAGGATGACAATACCGTTGTCACCACGAGAAGCGCTTGTGACTATACATAACTCTTATGTAGCCTTCTCGGAGATGGGTCAATCCAGTATGCCATTACCCCTAATGCATACCCATGTGTTGAATCAAGATATCTCCATATCAATCAAACCCCATACTAGTCTATTGATGATTGTCCCATTTAATCATTATAATGGACTAGGGATGTTTCAGATAAACAACACAATTGTAAATCTAAGGAATTCATTATATTAAATATGCAATAAATAATACAATGAATATTCTAGCCAAAATAAGTTCATACTAAACTAGATTGCCTCTAGGGCATCTATTCCAACAGTCTCCCACTTGCACTAGAGCCAATCTGATGCATCCCGTATGCCAATGATCCTAGTGTGCCCTTCATGCTTGAATTGAACAAGCGACTTTGTAAGTGTATCTGACCGATTCTCATCTGTAGGAATCTTGCATATCCGAACGTCTCCTCTATCGATAATATCTCGAATAAGATGGAACTTTCTGAGCACGTGTTTGGATTTCTGGTTTGAACGGGGCTTCTATGATTGCGGGATCGCCCCAGTGTGGTCACAATACAACTCTACTGGATTCGCAATGCTAGGAACCACACCAAGTTCAGAAACGAATTTCCTAATCCAAACATCTTCCTTTGCTGCGCCATTCGCAGCAATGTACTCAGCCTCGGTTGTAGAATCAACCATCGTCTCTTGCTTGGAACTCTTCCAGCTCACCGCTGCTCTATTTAGGGAAAACACATACCCCGATTGTGATCTGAAATCATCTTTGTCGGTTTGGAAGCTTGCATCCATGTTACCCCTTACATGCAACTCTTCCTCAACACCAAATATCAAGAAAGCATCTTTAGTTCTTCTCAAGTACTTAAAAATGTTCTTGAATGCAATCCAGTGACTCTCACCTGGATTGGACTGGTATCTGCTTGTCTTATGACACATCTGGTCTAGTACATAACATGGCGTACATGATGGATCCTATGGCTGAGGCATACGGAATCCTACTCATGCGGTCCTTCTCAATCTCATTGGAGGGACAATCACTCTCCAAAAGAGTGATTCCATGTGACATGGGCAAGAATTCCTCCTTGGAATCTTACATGCTGAACCGTTTCAACACCTTTTCTATATATGTACTTTGAATTAGGCCTAGCAGTCTTGTAGATCTATCTCTATAGATCTTGATACCAAGTATATGGGCTGCTTCTCCACAGTCTTTCATTGAGAAACACTTTCCTAGCCAATCTTTAACTGATTGCAGCATGGGAATGTCGTTTCCAATTAGCAGTATGTCATCCACATATAAGACCAGAAAAGCAACAGAGCTCCCACTATCCTTCTTGTAGACACAAGACTCATATTCGTTTATGATGAAGCCAATATCTTTGACTACTTCATCAAAACGTCGATTCCAACTCCTAGAAGTTTGCTTCAATCCGTAAATGGATCGTTAAAGCTTACAGACATTGTTGTCTTGGTTTGGATCTTCAAAACCCTCGGCTGTATCATATACACGTCCTCGTAGAGATTCCCATAAAGGAATGCTGTTTCGACATCCATCTGCCAAATCTCACAGTCGTAGTATGCTGCAATAGCAAGTAGGATTCGGAAGGATTTGGTCATAGCGACTAGTGAAAAGGTTTCATCATAGTCAATACTATGAATCTGTCTGGATCCTTTAGCCACCAATCGGACCTTATAGATAATCACATTAACATCCTTTTCGATCTTCTTCTTGAAGACCCACTTGCACCCTATGGGTCGCGCCCCTTTGGGTGGTTCCACCAAAGCCCATACTTTGTTGGTATACATGAATTCCATCTCGGATCTCATGGCCTTAAGCCACTTCTTAGATTCCGTGTAATACCCTATATTTAATTTAGGGGATTCATTCTGGAGAAGATGAGCTTTATTTATATTCTCCAAGTGGTAGTAATCCCCTTGCGAAGTTGAAAGTTTTTGCCAAACTCTTCTCTGCATAGCAGTTTTTGTTATTTTAATAACTTGAGTTTTAGAATAGATATGGATGATATTCTTGGTTTTTCTGAAAGTAGACACATGTAGGTTAATCCTAAATTAATTTCGTGATTTTAGGAGATGTTTTAATATGGTAAATATGCCTCTAAAGTCAGAGCTACATTTCTGCCAGAATTGTAGTTTCACTGTTTTTTAGAAAACTTGAGTTTTTGAACTTCTAAGTGTTTATTTGGACTTATTTTGATAAGTAAACATCATTATACGTGCATTAGTGACATTTAGGACTATGTGACATTTAGGTTTGCGTTTTTATTATGCATGTGTAAATTGGTTGTAACGAGTACGTCATACGTGTGATTGTAGACATCGACCTCGTAGGAGAGAGCGGTTGTCGTCGGAGTACTAGGCTTATTTTCTTTCTTTTGATTGTACTTCATGTCCGTGGTAAGTACATATGTGCGACTTTTACTTATCAAAATGTGATTGTTTGTGTGATGTCTCGAATGAATATTTGTTTATTGAAAAAGTATGCAAAGCATGATTTATACTCGAAATTGTTTGGATATAAATTGAATCCTCTTTATAAGTCATAGAACTTTACTTGTGATAAGTTGATAATCCGATTTTGTCTATGGTAAAGAGAATAAATAAAATACATATGTGCGAACTTTAATTATCACATTGTGCCCATGTGTGTGACGTTTTATATGAATATCGTCTTATTTGGAAGAGTATGAAAAGCATGATTTATACTGAAAATTCCGATTATTGATTTATACTGAGAACTCTTGGAAATGACTTGTGAAGATTGTATACCAAATTTGGTTATGATAAATGAAGGTAATAAGATACCTCTAATAGATTTAAGTCGATGTACAGAGTTGTGTTATTAATGGGAGGCGCCAAACGATCTTCCATTTTCTTATGGCTAATGCCATTGAAGCAATGCTTCTTATTATTGGATAGAAATTAATTGTTCACAAATCCGCCCACGATGAGCCAAAATTTACCAAGTTATTGAGGCCAAGGTGTTTGTAGAGCTATAGAGTGCTACTTATACTTGTAAGGATCACTACGGTATAGGGGTGTCGACACTTAAGGCCTTTTAGCTAATGTTGTGAGTGGGGTTGACGAATGGGCTCCCTTTGTGATTACTTTGTGATCCCTCTGTTTACATTGATCTACTGGTGGCTCTGGACATGTCTGAGCTAAACTTAACGGTTAATTGAACTTGAAAGAGAACTGACTACTCTATTGATGTTGTTTGTGGCTCTTGATATGCCCTAATCGATTGAAATGATTTGTAAAGATTTGGCTACTCATGAACAAATATCGTTATCAGTTCAAATGAACTTGTTTACTTTGGATATTTTACTAAATACTTGTGGTTCCTCAGTGTTCTTAAATTGAGAGTGTTTTTGTTACTCGGTAACTTCCAGTTGTTCCGAAATTCCAAATGTGTCACTTTTATTTTTTTAAATTGTATGTTTTTTTTCAACTCATGCATATGTGCCACTCGTTGCTTTACATGTCGTAGTGTGTAGTAACTCAGTTTTTACTGATCATTTTTTTCAAAACTGCGTCGGCTTTTGCCGTTTTAAAACTGGAGGTCATCAATCAAGGTGGGGGATGGGAACGCGGATCGAGACGAAACTTCTAGTTTAAATTAGATCACTTATTATATCACATAGCTTATTTTAATCACATTACATTTGTATATATATCTTCTCAAGATTACTGTATTTATTAGATGAAATGTAATCTTAATAGTTAACATTCTACTTTTGGTTATCGATTGTCTCTTTAACCCTGAACTGAGATCCTGGACTGTTTTATTCCGGACCTTTCATGGCCTCCTCATAGATAGTAGGCTCATCATCTATGAGCATCGTGTCACCAGACTCAGTCACGAGAAGTCCATACCTCTCTGGCTCCTGGCGCACTCTACTAGATCTACGAAGCTCTTGTGCTACTTGAACAGGCTGTTCCACAACCATTTGTGGTTCCTCCTCATGTTCCATAGAAGGATCAGTGTTTTTTGGTTATTGAACTTCTTCAAGATCTACAGTCCTCCCACTTGCTTCTTTAGAGGAAAACTCTCTTTCTAGAAACACGACGGACCGAGCAACAAACACTTTTTTCTCAGTTGGATTGTAGAAATAGTAGCCCTTAGTTTCCTTAGGTTTCCCACTAACTTACACTTATCCGACTTGGGCCCTAGCTTGTCAGATTGTAAACGCTTTACATAGACATCGCAGCCCCAAATCTTCATAAACGACAGTGTAGGACGCCTCCCACTCCACATCTCATGTGGCGTCTTCATGACTGATTTTGATGGAACACGGTTAATGGTGAAAGTTGCACTTAATAGAGCATAGCCCCAAAATGATAATGGAAGATCGGTTTGACACATCATAGATCAAACCATAACCAATAGTGTTCGATTCCTCCTCTCGAACACGCCATTACATTGTGGCGTTCCGGGTGGAGTGAGTTGGGACACGATCTCACACTCTCTAAGATAGTCGTCAAACTCTTGGCTCAAGTATTCTCCTCCACGATCAGATCGTAGAGCGTTGATACTTTTGCCAAGTAGCTTCTCTACTTCACTCTTGAATTCTTTGAACATTTTAAGGGATTCGAATTTTGCCTTCATAAGGTATACAAATCCATATCTACCGAAATCATCAGTAAATGTGATGAAGTAGACGTAACCACCCCTGGAAGGTGTGGCAAATGGCCCACATACATCTATATGCACGAGTGCCAATTGCTCACTAGTCCTCTCACCTTTATTATTGAAAGGGGACTTTGCCATTTTCCCAATTAACAAGCCTCACATGTCTCATATGATTCAAAATCAAATGAGTCTAAAAATACATCTTTATGGAGTCTAGATACCCGTTTCTTGTTTATATGGCCTAAACGACAGTGCCATAAGTAGGCAGGATTAATATCATTTATATTAATCCTTTCAGTATTAATGTTCTAGACAGGATTGCTTAGATCAAGGACCTACAGTCTATTAAATAATTGTGCACTAAAATAATAAATAATATTAAAATAAATAGAACAACAATTGTTCTTTACTGAAATAATAAAACCTTCCTTGTCCAATAAAGAAATAGAAATAATGTATCTGCTCATAGCAGGCAGAAAATAGCAATTACTTAATTCTAAAACTAATCCTGAAGGCAGAGACACCTCGTCCAGGCCTACGGCCAATGCAGCAACCTTTGCTCCATTCCCAACGCGCAGTTATATCTCCCCTTTAGCCAATCTTATACTTCTCTTTAGATCCTGCACATTTCGGCAAATGCGAGATCCACATCCAGTATCCAATACCCATGATGTAGAGATAGTTAAATTGACATCTACACCAAAAATACCCGGTGATGGTGGAATCACTATTCCAAACCTCTTGTCCTCCAGATATTTTGGGCAGTTCCTCCTACAGTGTCCTGGATGACTGCACTAGTGACATTCACCTTTGGTCACACCTTTGGCATTGCCACCAACAGGCTTAAGGGCAGGTTCCTTGGACTTGGAAACTGCCTTGCCTTTTCCCTTGGAGGATGAGGCAAACCTTTTGCCTTTTCCTTTTTGCACCATCGTAATGGCCTTGCCCTTACCCTTGTTGATGCTTTGTTCAGCTTTCCTCAACATATTGAGTAAATTTGGCAGTTTTTTCACGATCTCGTTCATGTTATAGTTCATGATGAACTGTCCATAACTCTCAAGCAACGATTGCAAATCGAGATCAGTGGCGATCTCTTGGCCGACCGGGAACCCTAGTCGTGCAAGATTCTCCCAGTACCCGATCATACGGAGTACATGAGGTCCCACATGGTTTCCTTATGCTGGATGACATTTATACAATGCCTTAGAAACTTCATACCTCTCTACCCTTTCCTGCTCTTGGAAGAGCTGTTTCAAGTGTTCGATCATATCGACTGCATTCATGTTCTTATGTTGCTTGTGAAGCTCAGAGGTCATGGTGCAAAGCGTGAGGCAGGCTGCATCATAATAGTCGTCAACACGCTTTTGATACGCCTTTAGGGCTGCAGGAGTATTGTTTCCTGGACCCGCAGGAACTTGCTCCTCTATAGCGTACAGTTTCTTCTCTTGCTTGAGAACGATTCTCAAGTTTCTGTATTTAATAATGGCTAGATTATTAAACATAGCTCTCACTATTTGTATTTGTGAACTTTCGACTATATTTAATAATACGCAAGTTTTAGTATTTGTGAACTTTCGACTATATTTAATAATGGCTAGATTATTAAACATAGCTCTCACTATTTTTCTAAGGATTAATAACCCTCAAGATATTAATACGGAAAATATCATTATATTTTTTAGTGGGTCAAGATCCATGTTTCATCTCCTTTTGAGCTTGCTTTGGCAAGTCACTCAAACTTTGACTACTTTAGGTAGGAACAATTCAAATTGCATCCCATGCAACTCTTGGTTCAATTGGGCAAATAACTCCTTATTTATCCATCCGTATGGATAATCCTAATTGGATGCCTCTAGAATTTAATCACATTAATATCCCACTTGTGTCCAACCTCTTATTTAAATAATTGCACATTACTTGCTTGTGCCATCACATCAGATTATTATGAACCAAGTCGCCTTAATTTGGCATGCACGAGCTTGATAAATCATGATGGTGATGAGTGTTTAAATAACGAGATGGAAAAACACAATATTTGAATTTTGAGGGATTTTAAAATTCAATTTTAATTGTTTTATTGATTCATATCAACTTATCTATATATCTTGAGTTTGGGCATATTTCTAAATAATAGATCCGGGTTGTTAGTTATCTTATTATCCTAATTTCATGCATCATCCATACACGTATCTTAAAATAATAACACATAAAAATAAACAACCACAAAAAATAAAACCGTGATGTGGATATTGCCTTTCTAGACTAAGGTATTCCCAAGCCAATGAGAATATCTATGAACCCTAACGAGCAAACACATCTTCATACTCCTTCATATTTTGGTCCATCCTTCATAGTCTTGTGGAATGTTCCATGCTCCATCTTTGTGGCTTCTTTGTCTTTGGGCTTCTTTTCTCCATTCTTGGCTAATAATCTATTCTATCTAGTACTAGCTAACAACTATACAAAATAAAATAAATCTCACAAGTTGAGAAAAAAAATCGGCTCGCAGGTCGTATACCCTAATTAACTATTACATTAATTGATCAGCTTGCAGGCCGTAAACCGAACCTTAAAAATAAAAAATCACATCAAACCACATCCTAAGGCCATGTCCAATCACCATGCAATTTGCACATAAAGAGTTAAAATCCTAACGCTCTTGGTCAATTTTAAATGATTTTAAGATTACTAGGGTCAAAACAGGCCAAGAGGCTGATCCATAGCATAGCCAAACCACTTTGGAGCCGCCCCGGGCCGAGCCTAGGCCGGCCGGCCCAACCAGTGGGGTTGGGCTGACCGCCTAGGCCTTCAGCATAGGTGGCTTGGGCGGGAAGAAAGGAGAGGGGCGGTTTCCTAGGGGGCCGAACCTCTTAGTTGTTTCCAAAAACAACTCCTTCCTTGTCCCCCCAGTCCAAAATGTTAGTTTCCAATATGTGCCCAAAACCCTAGATCTAAGATCCTAAAATTTCTCAAACTCACTAATCTATGCATCCAATGCACAAACTAGATCTTGTTTGGTTGAATCACATTCAACATGCATCTTTATGCTTAATTTGTCCGTTTAAACGCAATAACCTAGCAATTATGGGTGTAAAGGACATAAAACGTAACACATAAACCATGTCTATGTTCTACGACCTGTGGCTCTGATACAACTGTAGGTTTTTGATCATGGATACCCAGCGGAAAAAAGCATTATCCATTCAAGACTCTCCAAGGATCAAAGGAAGAGAATCATAACGATGGTAAGGGAAAAACAAGCAACACACCTTAGAGATCTTCTGTGATGACTTGTAACGTGAATTGTGTCACGTCTCTACGGTTGATCCACACATAGGGTTGAGGTCTAGATCTTCTTTATCCTTTGTTCTAGATTGGACCGGAGGAAGAGGAAGAAGAAATCACGCAACGAGGACCAAAGAGAGAGCTCGACCTCTCTTTGTGGCCGACGGGTGGGGGGCGGACCAAGGGGGTCGTGTTCGGCCCTCCTTGTGGCTTTCTCTCTCTCTCCTTTGTTTCCTTCCCACTCAACTTATGTTATGACCATTCATTTGGGAAGGAAGCTAGGAGCATCCTTTATATAGTCCAACAACTCCTTGTCAACTACCTAAAGGCGCTTCCTAATCCTACATGAAATCGGATTAGTCCCTTCCTTGCATATTAGTCCTACTAAGTTGCAAGGTATTGCAAAGTGATCCTTCTAATTAATTAATCATATTAATAATTCCTAAATCTAGTTCAAACCTATTAAGCGTGTGACCCCATAGGTACTATTTAGTTAATAGCAACAATTTGCAAATATGGAGCGGTCTCTAGCAAGACATCCATTCTAGCCAACTAATAGAATAGTCATCCGACAAAACTTGTGCAAGTAATTGTCTCATCCCTTTGTCTCAATATCCGGATTGTACACGAGACATACAAGTCACAGTCGTATATCCAATCCATAGTTTCTCGATCCTGGGAGTAGCCTTCTTCGTGCAAATAACATCAATATCCCATATTGATTTATTTAAGTCTGGCCAGATATTCCATATGCACTATCCCTCGAGTGGCCTAGGATATTTGCTCCCGTTATGTGGTAGGGACAAATTCTATCTACGTCTACTACGATTTCTAAGCTTGCTTATTATTGTATCCGGTACACGCCTTTATAGCTACCCGATCGCGGTGTAGCGTTTGACGCACCCAAAATCATAATAATCCACAACTAGATAATCTAGTGACTTCAAGTCTAAGGATGAAAATACCGTTGTCACAACGAGAAGCGCTTTTGACTATACATAACTCATATGTAGCCTTCTCGGAGATGGGTCAATCCAGTATGCCATTACCCCTAATGCATACCCATGTGTGGAATCATGATATCTTTATATCAATCCAACCCCATACTAGTCTATAGATGATTGTCCCATTTTATCCTTATAATGGAATAGGATATTTAAGATAAACAAAAAAATTGTAAATGTAAGGACTTCATTATATTAATTATCCAATAAATAATACTATGAATATTGTAGCCAAAATAAGTTCATACTAAACTAGATTGCCTCTAGGGCATTCCAACAAAAGGAAGGAAGAAGCACATGCCAATCACAACCGTGGAGACGGCGACAATGGTGGAGACAAGAGGTTTTGGGAAAACCCAACACCAACTATCATAATGAGAATCGGGGAAATCCAAGAGGGAATCGCTTCAACGGTAGCTCAAGCCTAGCTAGAGATTACCACTACCCTTGGTGCAAGAGAAGCCATCCAGGAAAGGATTGTCGAGGCAACAAGGTCACTTGTCTTAACTACGGAAAGCTAGGCTATCGGATGTTTGAGTGACGAACAAGGACCCACGGGTTAAGTTAGAAATCCTAGGTGTCGAAATACCTGCGGACTTAATTATGTTCAACCTAGGAAACCTAGATGTGATATTGGGAATGGATTGGCTTAGTAAAAATCAGGCAACCTTTGAATCTGAAAACCAAAAGGTCAGCTTTTGTGGACTGATTTGTGAGCGCCTATCTTATACGGGTATAACCAGAGGACCAAGGATTCAAGTCGTGTCAGCCTTAGCCATCCTGTCAAAACTTAGGAAAGGGAATAAGGCATATCTCTGCACGATCCGTGACAAAGAGAATGAAGAAGAGAAGTTGGATAATATCCAAGTAGTGAACGAGTTTCCCTGCGTATTTCCAAATGAGCTTCCAGGAATGTCACCCAAGTGAGAAGTGGATTTCACAATATACCTAGTTCCAGGAACTGGATCGATTGCCTAGGCACCGTATAAAATGGCACCAGCAGAGTTGAAGGAGTTGAAGGAGCAACTCAAGGATTTATTAGATAAGGGTTACGTTAGACCGAGTGTTTCATCATAGGGAGCTCCGGTTCTTTTCATGAAGAAGAAGGACAGAACTCTAAGGTTGTGTATAGGTTGCTGTGAGCTGAATAGTCTAACCACCAAGAATAAGGAATGATTTGATTGACCAGCTGCAAGGAGCAGACACTTTCTCGAAGATTGACTTAAGGTCAGGTTATCATAAGTTTAGGATAGCTGAACATGATATACCCAAAACGGCATTTCGAACGCGATATGGACATTACTAATCCACTGTGATTCCATTCGGTATAACAAACGCCCCATACATTTTTATGGAGTTGATGAACCGCGTGTTGAAGAAGTACCTCGATAAGTTCGTGGTAGTGTTTATATATGACATTTTGATCTACTAAAAAGGAAGGAAAGAGCATGAAAAGCATTTAAGGGAAGTATTAGAAACCCAACATGTAGGGTTTTGATCAAGGATACGCAGAGGAATAAAAAATAATTTATCCGATCAAAACTCTCCAAGGATCAAAGGAAGAGAATTCATCACAATAGTAAAGGATTCATAACAAGTACATTGTGGGTCTCCTGTGATGACTTCAAACACAAATATTTTTGTGTCTCTACGGTTGATCCACGCCTAGGATTGAGATCTAGATCCTCCAAGTCGTTTGTGCTGGCTACGAACGGTGGAAGAGGAAGAAGAAATCACGTAACGAGGACCAAAGGGAGGCCCGACCTCCTTGTTGTGTGCAGAGGGGGCGGACAAGGTGTAACACCCTATAATTTTTATGGGGGTCAAGTTGTAATAAGATAAAATTTCAAGTTGTTTGGGTAAATTTCTTGTTCAGTAGTGTTTGGTGACATCTATTGAATAGGAAATTGCTAGAATGTGAATTCAAACTGGGGAATTGTGTAATAACTGGAAATATTGGGCAAGTACGTAATTGCTTGGAAATTGGATCCTTTTTAGAACATGGTTAAAATAAGGTTACCGAGCAATGGTGGGGATCTTTTAAAATATTCTAAAGCTTTGGGGAAGAAGTGTAAGTAATAGAATACCTAAGTTCTCCTTTATTCTCTTTATACCCTAAATTTAAAGAAACTACAATTTCCCCCCTAGTGCATGAATGCCACATGTTCTTCCCTATTGTGCATGTTTGCCACCTATTGTGTGAGGTGGCAGCACCTCCTCCATCTCCTCCACCAACTCTTTCTGGAAGAAATTCATTACCTTCATAATTTTTTTTAACTTCATCTTCTTCTTTGGAGCTCCAAGAACACCACCCAATCCAACCAACTGAACTACCACCAGAACGTTTTACCTTCAAGAATTGCTACAGCTAGAGAATCTCCATCTCTAAAGGAGTAAAACTCCTCTTTCTATTTGGGAATTCGTTGGATAACAAGAGAAATCGCAGGTTTAATCTATGAGCCCTAACTTTGAAATCAATCAAATTCTCCTTATCAGTTGTAATTCTTTGTTTATAACCCACCCCTTTTTTTTGGCGAGGTCACGGGGATTCCTTGGAACCCATAATCATGCGCTAAGTCATCCGGATTCACCTTCGCCGGAATCTGGGGGGGTTGTTCATCGGGCTTTGCTTCAGCTCACTGGAAACAGTGAAAGCTCATCATTCGTGGTTGTTTTCACCGTCTCTTGTATCCCCTGAGGTCCCTCAATGTCGAAAAACTCATCACTTACCTTATAAAATGGAGTTTAGCGGAAGGAGTGGGCTGGGAGTTCGCCGGAAGCGGCTGCAACCACCGGAAAACCCCATTGCCGACGGGAAGGAGGTAAATCCTCAAATCCTTCACCAAAATTAATGTTCTTTGCATATTTTTGCTCCCAGAAATCTCGCGAGTCTGTTAGGAAGTTAAAATCATGCCCATATTGCGATTTTTTTGCATTTTGATTCTTCAAATCTGGAGTTCTAGCTCATTGCCGATGGGGATAAGTTGCCCTGTTCGTTGGATGATTTATCTCTGGTTATAGGTTCGTTTGAGTGATACCTGGCCCTCTGGAAACCCTGTACTTTCCCCTACAGGTCATTTGAATTGTATTGATTGATTTCAACTCTAACACGCCCAAATTTGAGCTTGAAGTTGCAGCTCTTGGTGTTCATAACATCGATGTTTCGGACCTGCACATTCATCCCAACTTTGTGACATATTGTCTAGGCCAAATTTGAACCATTCTGAATACAATTTGTTGATATGAATTCCAGGTATATATGGCTACCAATATCAGGCTGATCTTGGCTCTCAATCACCCTCTGACCCCTCTAAATTCTGCACCAAAGTCGGTGTAAAAAGAATGCGAAATTGCAATGGGGAAATTATGGCCAAGTATAGATGGCTTGAAATCGTCCAACTTTGATATGCAATATCTCTTTGTCTATTTCAAGTATCTAAGAGCTTGAATATGTTCTAGATTCCTTGTTCACTCAGCTACACAACCCTATTCTTGGTTTTTCTAAACTCTTTCTAAATTGATTATGATCTAGATCCAAAGTGGGATGCTTGTGCTGAATTCTCATAAACTTTGAATTTAAAATTTTCAGTCAAAATGACCTCTCTGGCTTTCGTAATCTTGAGAAAAGTTTCTCATTTTGCTATTATGACCCTGATTGTCAGGTTTGACCAAGATTGACCTACGGGGAATACGTATTTAATCAAATTTGTGTGTGAGGGACACAATTGTAATTTCACATAAAGTTGTGTCAAGAAATGAATAATATTTTGGAGGCCATATACATATCTTATATGAATAATTGGGGTCATATGCGCTGTTTTGGGTTTGTATTGACCAAAACTGACTGGGGCCTTTCTGCAATTTTGCCAAACTTCAGGAGCCTAAGTGCAAATAATTAAAATTTGTAGATTTCAACCCCTTGATTAACTGGAAGTGAAAAAAAATGACAATCTCATACTCTTAATCATTGTTCGACTTGTTTGAGGAGTTCTGACTCAATAAAGGGGCTAAATTACAATTAGGATAAATTACAGGGACTTAAGTGTAAATAATAAGAACTAGGGATTCAAGCCAAGTAGGCTCCGCGGAGACTTAGTAACTCGTGAGTTTCGCCAAGTAGGCATAACAAAGGTGTTCGGTAAAAGTCTGGGACTGTATTGATAAGACTAATACTTCGGGGACCGATTAGTCTATCTGGTTTAGACAGTTAACATGACACTTTCATATGCATTTTTTGTTACCTCGCTAACAAGGGCTTATACTAATAAGTACTTATACACTTGTATGTGTAAAGGTTATCGAGATAGAGAATCGGCAACGCTGGTGAAGAATACTAGGCAGGCTGCCAGGTAAGCACATGTTGCTTATTTGTTACTGAGGAATATTGGATTAGTTGTACGTACGTGTCTACGAGTATAAAATACATAAATCGGGGAATAATAAAATGCAGAGCTAGAAATCTATATATGCACCTAAAGAGGTAAGTATGATTATTGTAAATGATGGTCTTGTATATCTATGTAATAACTAATTCCTGTACCCTAGACCTCGATATGGTCAAATATTTATGGAACCCGGACTACGGGCTTGATACATTTATGGGACCCGGTATACAGGCTTACAGCCGGTACATTGCTAGCTCCCTGCCAGACAGCTAGGTTCCGCCTCTGGGTTGCAATCCAGAGGGAGTGTGCACACGTAAGGTCTAGTATGTCAGGATGGATTAGGGTAATACAGGAATGGGGAAACGAGTATGGAATTGGTGTAACTGTTTTCTTAACAGATAACCTGAAATTACTAGTATATCATTATCATTACTACGTGTTGTGAGGCAGGAAGATGGAACATATGACTATGAGTAGAGTTTAACGTTTTCAAATCTCATATATAAATATCTAATTTTGTTATTAAGTCTTTTCGGTTTGTTGCGATCTAATGTCATGACGTCGGTGCCTTTGATACCTGGCAGGTGAGTATACGGGGGGTACGAGAGCTGAGTCATCACTTAGAGGATTGTCACAACAGTATTTACCTGCTATAGTAGTAAGTTTCTTTTAAAATCCAGTTTCTTTAATTCTGTCTTGTAGCAGAACTGTTAGGATTAGACTCCTTGCCGAGCATTTCTGTGCTTAGCGGATGACATCTCCGGAGTGTATAGGGATTCAAGTGTAGTTCTCCAGTACTCCAGGATGGGGGTGTTACAGATGGTATCAGAGTCAGGTTCTGTGAAAAGACAGAATAAGAAACTCAATAAATAGGTGGATAGTGTTTTCAAAATCTAAAAAAATGGTTAGGAATCAAGATTAAAAGTGGAATAGAATTGTTGGGGGAGAGCACTGGCGAGAGATCTATTTGTGTATTCCTGGGCCAAACAGGCCTACGTTGTTGGAATCTCAAGCTGAGATTCCAGCTGCTCCATTGAATGCATGATAATAAGACTACATGATATGGATAGAGAGTATTGGACATGAAATGGTACTTGAATTTGCCACCGGTATGATGCGAGAAATGGATTAAGAGGCTGGTATGAATCCTGTTTGATGTGAGTAAAGCTAGTATAACAATGATATTATTTGAGAATAACTGTTCTGTCAGCCAGAGAGCGACTATATAGTTGAATGAGAATGTATCTAAAACATAATCAATATTAACTTGCATGGTTAGATAAGAATTGCAATGGTTAAGGTGAGATATAATGTTGTAATTGAATGACTTTTTCCTGCTAGAGGAATACTATGGAACTTGGTAAAGGGTTCGCGAGAACATTGTATGGTATAAACAAATATGGTATAATACGATAGTATTTGTTTGATATATGGGTGTAGTCAGCAAGGGAGCTGACAAGTAATTGGAGGAGGATCTCCTGAAATAAAACTAATGTTAACTGCATAATTTGACATAAACTGAAAACGTAAAGTTTGGATATAGTCCTGTAGTGGGATGACCTTGCCAGGCATCCTGGTTCTGCGTAGCTATCTAATAAGGGGGAAACAAATAATAATAGTTAGGATTCGTTAGTAGCGGAGATAGAGTTATATGTGTAGTAGTAGTATGAGACAATATATGAAATAAAAGGTAGGAGATGGGGTCACTGATTAAGGAATGAAGGACTCTGGGAGGTGAACAGAAGGTTGGGAATTTTTCTCTCGCATGATGACAGCGTAAACCTATTTGCTTTTTCGCAAGTGTACGATCAAGTAATATAGAGTATGTAATTGTGACTCTGGTTGTCGAACCCTCGAGAACAGTTTAAGTTGTTGCTAATTAGAATTAGAATTAGACACAAAGTTTGTAAAAAGGAGGAAGGTTTGGGGTTTGATTCTACTCACTAAATTGCAGTAAATAAAACAATATTTTAGGAACGCTTATTTTATTTTTCTTCTGAATACTTTGTAGAAATTACGGTAGTTGTAAAAATCGATAATTCTAAGAATCTAGGTTCCAAGATCCCCTAGGGTTACTCTCCAGCTTTCATGGTATATTCAATTTCAGAAACACACAGTGGTTTTGTTTATGCCAGCATACCAACAGTTCAATCTCCTCTCGGTCTCATGCACCTATCACTCTCCTGCAGATTTTCGGGTCCTCTCGGTCCACCTAAATCTGCAGGTTCGTTCTAAGTCTGCTAGTGTTACAGGTTCTCCTCTCGGTCCCCCCTAAACGTCTAACAGTTGGTCTAATGCTCCTGGGCTAGTCCCCTGATTCTCTTCACCTCTCGGTCCATCAAGGCAGAGTACTAAATCCTGTGTTTTCTTCCTAACTCTCACTGGTCACTCTCGCGCACCAGATACTGTCTGTAACACTCCTGGGTGATCAAGCCATTCATGTATGTAAATAAAATCAAAGACAGAATAATAAACAATCCATCCTGTATTAAGCCTTAGCTAGCCATGCATATGAAAATCAAACAAGTAAGTCTGCTGAATTCATAAACCCTATGTTCACCGAGAACCTAGGCAAAAGGTTTAGCTAGCTTGCATTATTGAAAAACAATGTTTCATAAAAGAGAGAAAAGATCAAACTAGTTATTTGCTGAAATACTGAAAAACTGCTCCAATCCTGCTCTGCTCCAACCCTGGCGGCTCTGAAACTGGCTGCTGTGATGATGATAGATGTGTGAGTGTGTATGCGTAACCCTAATGCAGTGCTGGGACACCTCCTTTTATACTGCCACAGTCTCCAAAACTGATGCACGAAATTCCTGTTTTACCCTCGAAAAGACCCGTCCTGGAAGCTTCTGGAAACCCACCGTGCGTTCGAACGCAACTCTCCTGCGTTCAAACGCAGTGCGTCAGAACGCACACCTCCTGCGTTTGAACGCAGGCCTTAACCATTTTTCTTCCTCTGGCTTCTGACTTCTGGACACATGCGTTTGAACGCAGCTTGCCTGCGTCTGAACGCACGCCTTGGCCTTTTCTTCTTCTGAGTGTCGAGTCCTGCGTTTGAACGCAGACCGCCTGCGTCTGAACGCACCCCTTAAGCTTTTCTGCACTTCTGACTTTGAACCCTGCGTTTGAACGCAGACCGCCTACGTCTGAACGCATGACTTAGCCTTCTTTCCGCCATTTTCCTGCTGCTCCCATCTTGTGCGTCTGAACGCAGGTGCCCTGCGTTTGAACGCACCACTTAGCCTTTTTCTCTTTTTTCTGCTCAGCTTTCCTGACACGCTGCCTCCCATCCAAGTTAATCTCATGCATTTCTCGGCACCTGTTACCTGCACATCATAACACCTACCCGCGATCATATCCAACAAACAAAAGTATGCATAAAATTACTCAAATTTTGCAGTCATGTTCAATAAATCTCTGCCTCGTATCAGGTGGAAAATAAGCTAAAAACGGCCAAACTCAACTCTCACAGGGTTAAAACCAATGGTAAAAAGATGTCCCAGACTAATCCATTTTCAAGCTGTCAAAATACCCCCACACTAACCTCTGCTCGTCCCGAGCAGACCCTTGCATACTGCCTTGCAGACCCATTTTTGCATACTTTAATTGCATATTTCCCCTTTTTCACAGATTCATGACACAGACCAAAAGACTCAATAGATGACTGACTCAGGTACATGATATACACAAACTGACTCAAGACACAGCAAAAGTTTTTTCTGAAATTGGGCAACCTCTCAATCATAAACTGAAATCATCAAATCCTCACAAGCTCATTTTGAAATTCCACAACACGCAGCAAGAAATGAGATAAACTGATCCTGTGCACAAACTCACTAAGGTATCCCCAAACATCCACCAAACCAACCAAGATAAAGCACGTCTTTTGACTTAGAGGGTCCAGGCATCTTCAGTCAACAGATAATTTTTCTTCGCCAAGTCATTTGAGGTTTTCAGACCCTCTTAGCCGTTATTGCGTTTGATTTGCAAATTGTCCCATTGCTGGGAGACACAACTCCTGTGTAATATGGCTTGACTTTAATTTCCCTCTTAAGCTCTAAATTGGAGTGAATCCAAATTTTCCATGTGAATGGAAGCACATTATGTTGTTTCTCCTTTAAGCACAAACAATTTTTTTTTTTTTTTTTTAGATTATTTTGTTTTTCTCTCTCTTTTTTTTTTTTTTTTTTTTTTTTTTTTTTTTTTTTAATAAATCTCCTCTGTTTTTTACAACTGTGCAGTAGAGCTTTAAGAGTGCGGGCTTTTTAGGATTTTCTCTTGGAACCACCTTAAGGGATGGTGGTGTACATTCTCCAACTTCGCTTAGGCCAAAGACTTGTACCACATAAAACCGACTCTACACGAAGGTCCACCCCAGATTCCAAGAGTCCACCAGTTTCCACGGGAAACAGAATATTCAATTATCTAAGGACCAAATCCGCCTAGCACACTAGAGAAGTCAAAAGTATGCCTGTTATCTACTTTCCACATTCCTGAATACCCGGGACAGCCTGTCATGAGAATTGTGCACAAAATACTAAAATTTGAAGTATCCCTGCTACGGTGCTTCCTACTCTCATAAGCTCTTTCATTGGATTCTCTTCAGTTTCTAGGTCCTAAGTTGCCCTTTCTCAAAAAATTTTAATTTATTTCTATTTTTCTTCTTTTTTTTATTTTTTTATTTATTTTTTTTTCATGCAAGGTCAGAACAGTTGGTGGGTAGACTCAACATAAAAAAAACGTGTTGACTCAAAAATGAAAATAAAATGAAAAATAAAATTGACAAAAATATGCTGACATGGCTATGCAGGAGGACACGATTCCCCACCCCCACACTAGAGGTGGCGTGTCCTCGCGACTCTACTGATCTGGTCTGTAACTAGAATCTGTGTTCTCCGGAGTAGACTGGTCAGTCGGCTCGGGAGATGGTGAAGGGGTTCGCCCTCTGGCGCGTTTCCTCGCAGCATGGCGTGCTGCGGCAGCGGTACCAGCGTGGCTGGCACCGGGATGGGCACTGCTGGCCCCTTGGTCTGCATGCTCTCTCCTAGGTGGGTACTGGGTACCGGGTCTGCCGGGGTCACCTACACTGTCTGCACGTTCAGGGCTCGGTGTGGGGTCATGGCCAGAGAAGCTATCATATGGCCGGCTATCCTCCATTGTCCAGCTGGGACAATTATCACTCGAATAGCGGTCCGGAAAGTTAAATCTCTTACCACGCATGTTGCTCTGAATTTCAGCGAGTGCCGCCTCATGAGCTCTCAATGCGGCTGTGTTAGCGTGGTAAATATGCTTCTGGGTCTTGAACAACTTTCCAAAACCCCTGACCATTTTCTTGACCGTCCTTACCAGGTAGTTCTGTACTTTTTCTTGGGCCTTAATTTTCTTTCTGACCCATTCCTCATGCTCAGTCCTCTCCAGGCGCCCAAAAGAACTGCGCCTGGCCCCTCTGCTGGACTGCCCTAAGTCGGGGTCGGCCTGCCTGTGTTCACTGGAACTGGCAGATCGTGGCAGTCGGAAGGGACCTGGTAAGGCTGGAAAACCCCCATCACCGGGAGGAGGTGGTGGTGTTGGCATGCCAACACCCCCACCCTGAGGTGGAGCAACATCATCATCATCATCGTCCACTTGGACAAATTCTGGAGGCCCGTGCACGGCCTCATGCAACGCACATCTCATGTTTCGGTACATGCGTACCTGAATTGGTCGAATATCTCTCAGCTCGCCAGGAATGACCACAAGATAATCCTGTACCATTTTTGTTAACATCCCCAGGAGACCCAAACCCTTCTTGCTGTGAGTCTCTCTTCGTTCCCGGAAAAACTCACAAATAATCTCCGGGAGGCTCAAAGGCTCTCGGGCCATCAGACAGTACACCAACAGGGCAATATTATAATCAATGCGGGTAAAGTGTTTAATACCCACAACTCTGTTGTTCACCCACTCGGTCCACCATCTCGCCTCTCGAATCAGGTAGGTCGCAGGGAGTTTCCGGTAGGAAGGACTCCGTTCAGGATAGTACCAAGCAGCGCCTGGGACACCAGCACACAGGGTGGTCAAGATCTGCTCACTCAGCTGCTCAGATGGATGACGCCTCAGTTCCTGAAACTGACAGTCATCCAACACTAATTCCAGACCCAGACTCTCTCGGATACTCTCTGGGGTGATTCAAATCCATCTCTTTCTGCAGTAAATCCAGTCAATTGACTGGGCTTCACTGTTCATGCACTACTGGAGATTGTTGTAAATCTCCTTAGCCAGCACAGAACTGACCTGCAGATTGGTAAAACCAGTAAACAAATCCCCAAAATGATCCTGCCCAGTATAGTTGAATAGTTCATCCCCCATTGCTACTCTATCACGGGGAAAGGTCCTCTCAGCAGGTATGTAATAACGAATCTTTTTGTCTTGCAGATAGAAACGGTGAGCCTCCATGTTAACAAACCTATGGTCGCAGAAATGGTCAACCCTAAGCAATCTGCAGTCTATGATATTCAAAGGTGCAATCGCCCTATCAGGCCTCATGTAAGGACTATCCTCATCCATTTCAAGAAGCAAACAGTAAAAATGAAAATATTCAAAGAGAATGAAAAGATAGAACCTGGCTACCCGGAGTGAATCTTACGGGTACAGATCTGGAAATTTCTCTCTGAAGTGAATCTGTCGGTGTTTGGATCGGATGAGTTTGACCACCCCCATACTGTTCCTGACCTTCTGGTGGTCCTGCGGTGGTCGTCGGAGGTTGCTGGCGGCAGACTGCTCTGGCGGCTGCTAGGGCAGAGAGAATTTCTAGAGAGAGAGTTGAAAACTGGATGACTTGGGTGAAAATGAGTCACTGTCATCCGTACAGTATATATGGGCAAATTTTCAGAAATTGCAGAATGGCCCCGAAATTTCAAAATTTTTCAAATTTTTCTGAAATTTTTGATCCCGCTCAAATGTGCGTTTGAACGCAGCTCTTGCGTTTGAACGCACAGCTTATACTTTTCTGGAAATGTTGAATTTCTTATGATTTGCGTTTGAACGCACGGTGTGCGTTTGAACGCAATGCTTGAAGGTCCATGAAATTTCTGGGTTTGTTGAGTTGCGTTTGAACGCACATGAGTTGCGTTTGAACGCAATGCTTGTCCTCTGCAATGTCTCTGATGAGCTGCGTTTGAACGCACGCCTTGTCTCTAGAAATTCTCTGCTGATCGGATCTTGCGTTTGAACGCAGGATCTGCATCTAAACGCACGTCCTTAGATTTTTCCACCTCATCTCTGTCTTCTTGCGTTTGAACGCACATGAGTTGCGTTTAAACGCACCACTTGGTGGCTGGAAATGTTCACTGCGTGATCTGCGTTTGAACGCAGCTCCTCTGCGTTTGAACGCATAAGTGTTAGCCGTTTCCAGTGCTTCTTCTGTCGGTTGGTGGGTCTGCGTTTGAACGCAGGGTGTCTGCGTTTGAACGCACACGTGCGTTTGAACGCATGTCTCCTGTGTTTGAACGCACGCCTCTGATTCCTGAAACACTGAGTTCAACATTAAATCCCTCTTTCTCACTTTTCTCTCAAATTATGAACATCGTAAAAATTATATAAAAACAACTAATCTATGTTGGGTTGCCTCCCAACCTGCGCTTGTGATTTACAGTCGACAGCCCGACTTTTTTACCTCTGCTGTAATCACGGAAGGTCGAGGTAGACTGCCTCTACCTCCATGATCTCCTGAGGATCCCTGTATGGCTTGACTCTGTTCCCATTCACCTTGAAAACTGTATTATCCCTCGGGTTCTCCAGCTCTTCCACTCCCCATGATGTAATGTCCTTCACAATAAATGGTCCAGACCATCTTGAGCGCAGCTTCCCTGGATAGAATTTCATCCTTGAATTGTAGAGGAGAACCTTTTGCCCGACTTCTATCTTCTTTGGTAGAATGCGGTTGTCATGCCACTTCTTTGTTTTTTCTTTATAAATTTTGGCACTCTCATATGCAGTTTTACGGAATTCCTCCAGTTCAAGGAGTGCCATCTTCCGTTTGTTTCCTGATAAACTGTGATCCATATTCAGCTGCTTGATTGCCCAGTATGCTTTGTGCTCCAATTCTACTGGTAAGTGACATGCTTTACCAAACACCAGCTGGTATGGGGACATTCCCAGTGGGGTTTTATAAGCAGTTCTGTATGCCCAGAGCGCATCATCCAGCTTTAACGACAAGTCCTTACGTCCAGGATTCACAGTTTTTTCCAGTATGCTCTTTATCTCTCTGTTGGACACCTCTGCTTGTCCGTTTGCCTGAGGGTGATAAGGCAGTGATACCTTATGGATAGACACCCCGTACTGCTTTAGAACCTTGGCAAAGACTTTATTGATAAAATGAGAACCTTCATCACTGACCATGGCCCTCGGTGTTCCAAATCTGGTAAAGATGTTACGTTTGAGGAACCTTTCCACGACTGACGCATCGTTCTTCTGACAGGCTATTGCTTCCACCCATTTTGACACGTAATCCACTGCCAGTAAGATGTAGAGATTTCCCAGAGATGAAGGGAAAGGACCCATAAAATCAATACCCCAAACGTCAAAAGGCTCGACTTCCTGCCAAAGTGTCATGGGCATTTCATTCCGCTGGGAAATATTTCCGGTCCGTTGGCAGCGATCGCAACTCTGCGCATAATCATGGCAGTCCTTGAAAACTGTTGGCCAGAAAAATCCTGACTTCAGCACCTTGTGAGCTGTTCTCGGTCCGCTGAAGTGTCCCCCACATTGTGCTGAGTGGCAGTGCTGAATTACCTCCAAAATTTCGTGACATGGAATGCATCGACGGAGAATATTGTTTGCCCCTTGCTTGAACAGATAAGGATCGTCCCAGAAATATTGCCTGCAATCTGAAATAAACTTCTTTTTCTGCCAAGGGGTGATGTCTTCAGGTAGTGCTCCATTGACCAAATAATTGGCTATGGCATAGTACCAGGGCCGTCTATTGGTCTTGATCTTCATAATATGTTCATCCGGAAAATTTTCTTGAATGGGCACCACTTCTTCTGTAGGTTTTTCCAGACGAGATAGATGATCAGCTACCACATTTTCAACTCCCTTTTTATCCCTGATTTCGACATCAAATTCCTGCATCAGCAGAATCCAACGCAACAGCCGTGGCTTTGCGTCCTTCTTCTCCAGTAAGTATTTCAGTGCACTGTGATCTGTGAATATGATGACTTTTGAACCTACCAGGTACGATCTGAATTTATCCAGGGCAAAAACGACTGCCAGCAGCTCCTTCTCTGTAGTCCCATAATTAATCTGCGCCTCATTCAGGACCCTGCTGGCATAGTAGATGACACTGCACACCTTGTCCTTCCGCTGTCCCAGTACCGCGCCCACAGCGTAATCACTGGCGTCGCACATCAGCTCGAACGGGAGCGTCCAGTCTGGTGTTGTGATAATGGGTGCAGTCGTCAGCCTTTCTTTAAACACGTCAAAAGCTTCTTTGCAAGCATCATCAAATACGAAGGGCACATCTTTTCCCAACAAATTACATAGTGGCTTTGTAATTTTTGAAAAATCTTTTATAAACCTTCTGTAAAAACCTGCGTGGCCCAAAAAACTCTTAATTGCCCTCACTGTGGTTGGATACGGCAGCTGCTTGATCACCTCTATTTTTGCCCTGTCTACTTCCAGTCCTTTCCTGGAAATCCTGTGTCCCAGCACTATTCCTTCAGTAACCATGAAGTGGCATTTTTCCCAGTAGAGTACCAGGTTTGTTTTTCTGCAGCGAATCAGAACTCTGGCCAGATGGTATAAGTAATCTTCAAAGCTGTCCCCGAATAACGAAAAATCGTCCATGAAAACTTCCAAATTTTTCTCTATCATATCAGAGAAAATAGCCATCATGCATCTCTGGAATGTTGCTGGAGCATTGCACAATCCAAATGGCATTCGTCTAAAGGCGAACGTTCCGTACGGGCAAGTGAACGTCGTATTTTCTTGGTCTTCTGGATTTATATAGATCTGGTTGTAGCCAGAGTACCCGTCAAGAAAGCAGTAATAAGCATGGTGCGCTAGTCTGTCCAACATCTGGTCCATGAATGGCAGCGGAAAGTGGTCTTTCAGTGTGGCATCGTTCAGCTTCCGATAGTCCATACAGATTCGCCAGCCAGTGACAGTGCGCTGGGCGATCTGTTCCTGATCAGCATTCTGTACTACTGTAATACCCCCTTTCTTTGGTACACACTGGACAGGACTCACCCAGGTGCTGTCTGATATGGGGTATATAATTCCTGCTTCTAGCCACTTCATGACCTCCTTACGTACCACATCTTTCATAATTGGGTTTAGTCTCCGTTGAGGCTGGATAACTGGCTTCTTTCCGTCTTCGATTCTTATTTTGTGCATGCAATAATCAGGACTGATTCCCTTCAGGTCTGCAATTGTCCATCCGATGGCTTCTTTATGCTCTCGGAGTACCTCCAGTAGCTTTTGTTCATGTTCCTGAGATAAAAGAGAAGAAACAATTACCGGCAGGATATTATTTTCACCAATAAAAGCGTACCTGAGGTGGTCTGGCAACTGTTTTAATTCCAGGACTGGTGGCTCCTGGAGTGACGGGACCAGTGTCATTTTCTGCTCGCCTCCTTCATCCCTGTATAGCGTGACCCAGCTTTCTGTTCCCATGATCTGCTCGTCCTGTTGCTCCTCTGTTTCCTCTGGATACATGTCTTCAATTTCCTCCCATAAATCTTCTATCTCATCACTTTCCAGATCGTCAATTACCTCTACTGCAAAACAGTTTTCATGCCCATAATGGTCGGGAAGCTGGAGAGATTTGAAAACATTGAATTTCACTTTTTCTTCATTGATTTGCATGGACAGCTCTCCACTTTTGCAGTTAATAATGGCTTCACCAGCCGCCAGGAAAGGTCTGCCCAGGATTAGCGGGACCTCTCCTTCCTCCATATCTAGTATCACAAAATCTGCTGGAAAAATAAGCTCTCCCACTTTCACCATGATATCTTCAATTACTCCATAGGCAGGTTTCACAGATCTGTCAGCCATTTGAAGCATGATTCTTGTTGGACGTGGTTCTCCGACTCCTAGACTTTTGAAGATGGTCAGTGGCATCAGGTTGATGCTGGCACCCAAGTCGCATAAGGCTTTTCCTGTGTATGCACTGCCCAGGGTTACTGGAATAACAAAGCTGCCAGGGTCTTTCTTTTTCAGTGGTAGACCATTTTTTACACAACTGCTCGCTTCTGCCGTCAGATTCACTGTTTCGAAGTCACTCATTCGCCTTCTACCATACAAGATGTCTTTGAGAAATTTCGCATAAGTAGGCATTTTGGCAAGTGCTTCGGCAAACGGTATGTTTATCTCTAATTGCTTGAATACCTCCAGAAATCTGGCGTAGTCTTTGCTGTCATCTCTCTTACGTGTCTTCAGAGGGTAAGGAACCTCCTTAGAAATTGGCACTGTTTCTGGTTTACCCTCATTTGTCTGCGCTGCTTCCTGCTCGACCGAACCCCTTTTTTGAGGGTTAGCGGTTGAACTGTCTTCCCGATCAATCACTTCCTGTTCAATAATTTTTGACTTTTCTGCGCATGCATGACTGGGATACGGTGGATCCTGCAGTGCAATTCCACTCCGAGTTGTGATAGCATTGATTTGAGCGCGTGGATTGTTCACTGTGTTTGATGGTAAATTCCCTGGGGCTCGTTCTGCCTGGTTCTGTGCAAGCTGTCCATTCTGTACCTCCAAGTTGCGGATAGCAATCTTCATCTGGCTTACATCAGCAGTTAATGACTCCATCTGCGCGAATCTAGTTTCCCACTGCTTATTGAATTTCTCCATATAGGACTCAAAATGTTGCTGTGACAGATTTAGCTGTGGTGCTGCTTGTGCAGGCTGAGTTGGAGCTGTCTGTTGTGCCTGTGGCCTGTGCTGGAATCCTGGTGCATATACTGCTGCATTGGGATTTCCGTAGCGAAACCCTGGATGATCACGTGTGCCTGATCTGTAGCGACTAGGATCCCACTGATGCTGAACATAGTTGGCATCTTCGGTCTGAAGCTCCAGAATTGCTGCGTCGAAGTCAGGTTCTTCTACTAATGCCACCGGCTTCTTCTCTGTATACACCTTTTTGACTAAGTCCTGTACCACTTTCGTGAGGTTGTCAATCCTGTCTTCAACCACTGGTTCTGCTACTGCTGTGAGCCTGCGGTCATCAAACAGGCGAGTATCCTATTTGGCTAATTGTTTCATCAGTTCGTATGCTCCATCCTTATCCACATGGTATAAAAACTTACCCCCAGCTTCCCTATCAATCATGTCTGCATTCTCCCTGTCAAGAGCATGGTAGAATACCTGCAGAATTTTCGCGTCCCCGAAGCCGTGATTGGGGCATTTTTTAACGAGCCTCATCAACCTGTCCCATGCGTCTACCACTGTATCCCCCATCTGCTGTTTGAAAGATAAAATCTCACTCTGCAGCTTGATAACGCGGGATGCAGGGTAAAATTTTGCCAAGAAATCAGCAACACACCCCTCCCAGGTAGTGATAGACCTCGGTGGTCTTGCCTCCAGCCAATCTTTTGTTGTTCCGAACAAACAGTATGGGAATAAAATCAGCTTTAGCGTGTCCGCTTCGACTCCTCTATACTTAATCTTGTTGCAGTAATCTTCAAATTTTCTAAGAAAGTAGTTTGGATCTTCATCTGCCTTCCCATTAAAAGGACAATGAGTCTGGGCGGTCTGAATGGTGGATGATTTCAGATCGAAGTGCTCTGCTGTAATGGGTGGCACTACAATAGCTGGTTGATGTCCTCCGGTCGGGACTTCAAAGTTTTCAACTAACGCCCTTCCAGACCTGTTATAAGTCCTCTGATTGTTCCTGGCAGCAAAGCCTGCTGCTATCAGTTCTTCAATGTAAAGAGCCATCTGTGCTGGAGTACGTTGCTGCTGTCCTGTGGGTGTTCCTGTTTCGGTTGTGGTGTCTTCTCCGTGCTCAGACATCGCGGCTCGGTGTCTGCGACTTTGCTCTCTGAAAAGTTTTTCGGGATCTTCAAGTGGTGATACCAGTTTGCTAGGCAATCTGGGCATAAACTAGAATAGCCTGAAAATCAGAATTCAAGAGCAGTAAGTCGAAAGAAAGTAAACGTAAAAAGAAAAGAAAAAAACTCTGAGACTTATTCTAATGTCTTTTTAACAAAAACTGTAACCGTTCCCCGGCAACGGCGCCAAAAACTTGACAGGGTAAACCTATCTGCTTTTTCGCAAGTGTACGATCAAGTAATATAGAGTATGTAATTGTGACTCTGGTTGTCGAACCCTCGAGAACAGTTTAAGTTGTTGCTAATTAGAATTAGAATTAGACACAAAGTTTGTAAAAAGGAGGAAGGTTTGGGGTTTGATTCTACTCACTAAATTGCAGTAAATAAAACAATATTTTAGGAACGCTTATTTTATTTTTCTTCTGAATACTTTGCAGAAATTACGGTAGTTGTAAAAATCGATAAATCTAAGAATCTAGGTTCCAAGATCCCCTAGGGTTACTCTCCAGCTTTCATGGTATATTCAATTTCAGAAACACACAGTGGTTTTGTTTATGCCAGCATACCAACAGTACAATCTCCTCTCGGTCTCATGCACCTATCACTCTCCTGCAGATTTTCGGGTCCTCTCGGTCCACCTAAATCTGCAGGTTCGTTCTAAGTCTGCTAGTGTTACAGGTTCTCCTCTCGGTCTCCCCCTAAACGTCTAACAGTTGGTCTAATGCTCCTGGGCTAGTCCCCTGATTCTCTTCACCTCTCGGTCCATCAAGGCAGAGTACTAAATCTTGTCTTTTCTTCCTAACTCTCACTGGTCACTCTCGCGCACCAGATCCTGTCTGTAACACTCTTGGGTGATCAAGCCATTCATGTATGTAAATAAAATCAAAGACAGAATAATAAACAATCCATCATGTATTAAGACTTAGCTAGCCCTGCATCTGAAAATCAAACAACCAAGTCTGCTGAATTCATAAACCCTAGGTTCACCGAGAACCTAGGAAAAAGGTTTAGCTAGCTTGCATTATTTAAAAACAATGTTTCATAAAAGAGAGAAAAGATCAAACTAGTTATTTGTTGAAATACTGAAAAACTGCTCCAATCCTGCTCTGCTCCAACCCTGGCGGCTCTGAAACTTGCTGCTGTGATGATGATAGATGTGTGAGTGTGTATGCGTAACCCTAATGCAGTGCTGGGACACCTCCTTTTATACTGCCACAGTCTCCAAAACTGATGCACGAAATTCCTGTTTTACCCTCGAAAAGACCCGTCATGGAAGCTTCTGGAAACCCACCGTGCGTTCGAACGCAACTCTCCTGCGTTCAAACGCAGTGCGTCTGAACGCACACCTCCTGCGTTTGAACGCAGGCCTTAACCATTTTTCTTCCTCTGGCTTCTGACTTCTGGACACGTGGGTTTGAACGCAGCTTGCCTGCGTCTGAACGCACGCCTTGGCCTTTTCTTCTTCTGAGTGTCGAGTCCTGCGTTTGAACGCAGACCGCCTGCGTCTGAACGAACCCCTTAAGCTTTTCTGCACTTCTGACTTTATACCCTGTGTTTGAACGCAGACCGCCTGCGTCTGAACGCATGACTTAGCCTTCTTTCCGCCATTTTCCTGCTGCTCCCATCTTGTGCGTCTGAACGCAGGTGCCCTGCGTTTGAACGCACCACTTAGCCTTTTTCTCTTTTTTCTGCTCAGCTTTCCTGACACGCTGCCTCCCATCCAAGTTAATCTCATGCATTTCTCGGCACCTGTTACCTGCACATCATAACACGTACCCGCGATCATATCCAACAAACAAAAGTATGCATAAAATTACTCAAATTTTGCAGTCATGTTCTATAAATCTCTGCCTCGTATCAGGTGGAAAATAAGCTAAAAACGGCCAAACTCAACTCTCACAGGGTTAAAACCAATGGTAAAAAGATGTCCCAGACTAATCCATTTTCAAGCTGTCACATGATTTTCTCTAAGGGTTACTTTTGGGGATATGTGATGGGATTGGGAAATAATTGTATCAAGAAAAGAGGCTTGCAATGAGTGGTATTATAGAAACAGGGGAGTTGGAATGGTTAGATAAAGGTGTTGGATAAGTTGGCTGGGAACCGGAAGAGGTTCCGGTAGAAACATTTGGAGGGTTAAATCAAAGGTGAAGTTCTAAGTGTGAGGGGGCCGGTCTATTAGAGGGGTCTCTTTACCAGGATAATGGTGGAAGTGAAGGGTGTAAACACAAGTGGGTTACACACATCTAAAGGAAAATTTGTGAGGTTTTACATATATAGTTAGGGGTTAGGGTAATGTAGCAAATTGTCATTCATCGGGGAATGGGTGGAAACTGAATGATTCATATATATGTGGTTGTACTCAGATAAGATAATGAGGGAATCAGGATAGAAGTGACGAGAAAGGGGACTGAGTAACTTCTAAATATTTTAGGGACAAGGGAGACACAATATGATGGCCATATAGAGGAGCTAGTACGAGACCCGGAAATAAATGTTTCTCAATGAATTAACAAAAAGATTGGGTAATTAGAGATTGGTGTGGGAGTTTGTCAGACGAATGAAAGGGCTAGAAGAAAATAAGGATAACGGACGAGGCAAGATGATCTGCAGTACACAAAGACTAGTATAGTAGTAAGAGATGGTAGAATGTTGATGGATCGCTGAATTAGGAAGTACGAATCACAACATATTCACAGGATGTTAAAGTCATGATGCGGGAAATGTGGGTAATAATGATAAAATTGAAGAAGATTCATGCATATATTCGTATGGATTGGGAAATGGCTAAGAGAGGCACAACTAGTTGGGAATTTAGCATGAAAATTCAGACTTAGAAGAATAAGTTAAGGTGGTCGTACTCCGGTCAGAGCATCGAATATTGTTACGGGTAGTGTTAGGTGCTTGAAAGAAGTAAAGAAGCGAAGGAAATTAGGTTGATTATGACACTAACAGACAGTAAAAAGGGGAGTTTAAGCAGGATCAGTATGTGTGAGGCGCATCTGAAACATGGTTGATTAAAGTTTATGAGGTATTAACTGAGGGTGTGAGTCATCATGAGGTGTTGCCTTAGGAAATAGGATCTTAGTAAGGTCAGAATAAGTTGTTTATCGGTATCAAGGAATAGTAGTAGAATGAGGGAGGATAATACGAATTAGAGAATGAGGGGGACACAAAGTACTTGAAATATTTTGAGAAATAAGTATGAGGAGGGAGTCCGGGAATGTATGATGGATGCTGAAAGGATGGATCGTTTCTATTGTAACAAGCGGACATAAGAGTAAGTAACTACAAGGTTACAAGTTATGGAGGGATTTTAAACTGATAATATGGATAAAGGGTTTAGAGAACTTGGGGAGCAATTCAGTAATGGAATGGTTAATGGGGAGGGATATAGGGTAAGAGAAGAGAAATGGGAATATGACATCAAGGCAGGGATTGTCAAGTTTTGGAATATCGGGCAAATCTATGGTATTGTCAATACTTATGAAGAGGTGGTGAGAATTTGATGGGGATTTCCAGAGGTGAGACATGGATAGTTGTAATATCTTGAGGATAGACAGCAGGTTGAAGGAGTTCGTAGAGGCGAATTGTGAACAATACATCAAAGGTTGTAGCATCTAAGTTAAGGAGGGACACAAAGAAATAAATAAACCATTTTGGGGGTGAGGAAGCACATAGAGCATCTGGAAAAGGGTGCGTGGAAGCAACACGACGGGAGTGAAATTCATCTGTGGTGGCTGAGCCAAAGAAGGGCGATGTTGACAGCTTGAAAATGGACTAGTTTGGGACATCTTTTTACCATTGGTTTTAACCCTGTGAGAGTTGAGTTTGCCCATTTTCAACTTATTTTCCACCTGATACGAGGCAGAGATTTATAGGACATGATTGCAAGATTTGAGTGATTTCATGCATACTTTTGTTTGTTGGATATGATCGCGGGTACATGTTATAATGTGCAGGTAACAGGTGCCGAGAAATGCATGGGATTGACTTGGATGGGGAGGCAGCGTATCTGGAGAGCTGAGCAGAGAAAAAGAGCAGAAAAAGTCCAAGTTGTGCGTTCAAACGCAGGGTTCAAATTCAGAAATGCAGAAAAGCTAAGGGGTGCGTTCAGACGCACAACCTGCGTTCAAACGCAGGACTCGACATCAGAAGAAGAAAAGACGAAGTTGTGCGTTCAAACGCAGGGGAGCTGGGTTCAAACGTACGTGTCCGAGAAGCCAGAAGCCAGAGGAAGGAAAAGCGGTTAAGGCCTGCGTTCAAACTCAGGATGAGTGCGTTCAGACGCACTGCGTGTGAACGCAGGTGAGTTGCGTTTGAACGCACGGAGGGTTTCCAGAAGCTTCCAGGACGGGTCTTTTTGAGGGTAAAACAGGAATTTCGTGCATCAGTTTTGGAGACTGTGGCAGTATAAAAGGAGGTGTCCCAGCACTGAATTAGGGTTACACATACACACTCATACATCTATCATCATCATCACATCAGCCAGTTTCAGAGCCGTCAGGATTGGAGCAAGTCAGGATTGGAGCAGTTTTTCAGTATTCAGCCAATAACTAGTTTGATCTTTTCTCTCTTTTATGAAACGTTGTTTTTAAATAATGCAAGCTAGTTAGACCTTTTTCCTAGGTTCTCGGTGAACCTTGGGTTTATGAATTCAGCAGACTTGGTTGTTTCATTTTTAGATGCATGGCTAGTTGAAGCCTTAATACAGGATGGATTGTTTATTATCTTGTCTTTGATTTTATTTACATACATGAATGGCTTGATCACCCAGGAGTGTTATAGACAGGATCTGGTGCGCGAGAGTGACCAGGGAGAGTTAGGAAGAAAAGATAGGATTTAGTACTCTGCCTTGATGGACCGAGAGGTGAAAAGAATCAGGGGACTAGCCTAGAAGCATTAGACCAACTGCTAGACGTTTAGGGGGAGACCGAGAGGAGAACCTGTAACCCTAGCAGACTTAGAACGAACCTGCAGATTTAGGTGGACCGAGAGGACCCGAAAATCTACAGGAGAGTGACAGGTGCATGAGACCGAGAGGAGATTGTACTGTTGGTATGCTGGCATAAACAAAACCACCGTGTGTTTCTGAAATCGAATATACCATGAAAGCTGGAGATTAACCCTAGAGGATCCTGGGACCTAGATTCTTAGAATTATCGATTTTTACAACTACCACAATTTCTGCAAATTACTTACAAGAAAAATAAAATAAGCTTTTCTAAATATCGTTTTGTTTACTGCAATCTAGTGAGTAGAATCACATCCCAACCTTCCTCCTTGTTACAGACTTTGTGTCTAATTCTAATTCTAATAAGCAAAACTTAAACTGTTCTCGAGGTTTCGACAACCAGAGTCACAATTACATACTATATATTACTTGATCGTACACTTGCGAAAAAGCAGATAGATTTACGCTGTCAAGTTTTTGGCGCCGTTGCCGGGGAACGGTTACAGTTTTTGTTAAAAAGACATTAGAATAAGTCTCAAAGTTTTTTTCTTTTCTTTTTACGCTTATTTTCTTTTGACTTACTGCTCTTGAATTCTGATTTTCAGGGTATTCTAGTTTATGTCCAGATTGCCTAGCAAACTGGTATCACCACTTGAAGGTCCCGAAAAACTTTTCAGAGAGCAAAGTCGCAGACACCGAGCCGCGATGTCTGAGCACGGAGAAGACACAACAACCGAAACAGGAACACCCACAGGACAGCAGCAACGTACTCCAGCACAGATGGCTCTTTACATTGAAGAGCTGATAGCGGCAGGCTTTGCTGCCAGGAACAATCAGAGGACTTACAACAGGTCTGGGAGGGCAATAGTCGAAAATTTTGAAGTCCCACCGGAGGACATCAACCAGCTATCGTAGTGCCACCCATTACAGCAGAGCACTTCGATCCGAAATCATCCACCATTCAGACCGCCCAGACTCATTGTCCTTTCAATGGGAAAGCAGATGAAGATCCAAACGACTTCCTCGGAAAGTTTGAAGATTACTGCAACAAGATTAAATATAAAGGAGTCGAAGCGGATACGCTAAAGCTGATTTTATTCCCATACTGCTTGTTCGGAACAGCAAAAGACTGGCTGGAGGCAAGACCACCGAGGTCCATCACTACCTGGGATGGGTGTGTTACTGATTTTTTGGCAAAGTTCTACCCCGCATCCCGTGTTATCAAGCTGCAGAGTGAGATCTTATCGTTCAAACAGAAGATGGGGGAAACGGTGGTAGACGCATGGGACAGGCTGATGAGACTTGTTAAAAAATGCCCAAATCATGGCTTCGGGGACGCAAAGATTCTGCAGGTATTCTACCATGCTCTCGACAGGGAGAATGCTGACAGGATTGATCGGGAAGCTGGGGGTAACTTTTTATACCATGTGGATAAGGATGGAGCATATGAACTGATGAAACAATTAGCCAAACAGGATCCTCGCCTGTTTGATGACCGCAGGCTCACAACGGTAGTAGAACCAGTGGCTGACGACAGGATTGACAACCTCACGAAAGTGGTACAGGACTTAGTTAAAAAGGTGTATACAGAGAAGAAGCCAGTGGCATCAGTGGAAGAACCTGACCTTGACGCAGCAATTCTGGAGCTTCAGACCGAAGATGCCAACTATGTTCAGCAGCAGTGGGATCCTAGTCGCTACAGACCAGGCACACGTGACCATCCAGGGTTTCGCTACGGAAATCCCAATGCAGCAGTCTATGCACCAGGATTCCAGCACAGGCCACAGGCACAACAGACGGCCCAGCACAGCACGCACCAGTAGCACCACCACAGCTAAATTTGTCACAGCAACATTTTGAGTCCTATATGGAGAAATTCAATAAGCAGTGGGAAACTAGATTTGCGCAGATGGAGTCATTAACTGCCGATGTAAGCCAAATGAAGTTTTCCATCCGCAATTGGAGGTGCAGAATGGTCAGCTTGCACAGAACCAGGCAGAACGAGCCCCAGGGAATTTACCATCAAATACAGTGAACAATCCACGCGCTCAAATCAATGCTATCACAACTCGGAGTGGAATTGCACTGCAGGATCCACCGTATCCCAGTCATGCACGTGCAGAAAAGTCAAAAATTATTGAACATGAAGTGATTGACAGGGAAGACAGTTCAACCGTAAACTCTCAGAAAAGGGGTTCGGTCGAGCAGGAAGCAGAGCAGACTAATGAGGGTAGTCCAGAAATAGTGCCTATCTCTAAGGAGGTACCCTACCCTCTGAAGACACGCAAGAGAGATGACAGCAAAGACTACGCCAGATTTCTGGAGGTATTCAAGCAATTAAAGATAAACATACCTTTTGCCGAAGCACTTGACAAAATGCCTACTTATGCGAAATTTCTCAAAGACATATTGTATGGGAGAAGGCGAATGAGTGACCTCGAAACAGTGAATCTGATGGCAGAAGCGAGCAGTTGTGTGAAAAATGGTCTACCACTGAAAAAGAAAGACCCTGGCAGCTTTGTTATTCCAGTAACCCTGGGCAGTGCATACACAAGAAAAGCCTTATGCGACTTGGGCGCCAGCATCAACCTGATGCCACTGACCATCTTCAAAAGTCTGGGAGTCGGAGAACCACGTCCAACAAGAATTATGCTTCAAATGGCTGACAGATCTGTGAAACCTGCTTATGGAGTAATTGAAGATATCCTGGTAAAAGTGGGAGAGCTTATTTTTCCAGCAGATTTTGTGATACTGGATATGGAGGCCGGAGAGGTCCCGCTAATCCTGGGCAGACCTTTCCTAGCAACTGGTGAAGCCATTATTAATTTCAAAAGTGGAGAGTTGTCCATGCAAATCAACGAAGAAAAAGTGAAATTTAATGTTTTCAAATCTCTCCAGCTTCCTGACCATTATGGGCATGAAAACTGTTTTGCAGTAGAGGTAATTGATGATCTGGAGAATGAGGAAATGAAAGATTTATGGGAAGAATTTGAGGACATGTATCCAAAGGAAACAGAGGAGCAGCAGGATGAGCAGATCATGGGAACAGAGAGCTGGGTCACGCTATATAGGGATGAAGGAGGCGAGCAGAAAATGACACTGGTCCCATCACTCCAGGAACCACCAGTCCTGGAATTAAAACAGTTGCCAGACCACCTCAGGTACGCTTTTTATTGGTGAAAATAATACTCTGCCGGTAATTGTTTCGTATCTTTTATCTCAGGAACAGGAACAAAAGCTGCTGGAGGTACTTCGAGAGCATAAAGAAGCCATCGGATGGACAATTGCAGACCTAAAGGGAATCAGTCCTGATTACTGCATGCACAAAATAAGAATCGAAGAAGGAAAGAAGCCAGTCATCCAGCCTCAACGGAGACTAAACCCAATTATGAAAGATGTGGTACGTAAGGAGGTCATGAAGTGGCTAGAAGCAGGAATTATATACCCCATATCAGACAGCACCTGGGTCAGTCCTGTCCAGTGTGTACCAAAGAAAGGGGGTATTACAGTAGTACAGAATGCTGATCAGGAGCAGATTTCCCAGCGCACTGTCACTGGCTGGCGAATCTGTATGGACTATCGGAAGCTGAATGATGCCACACTAAAAGACCACTTTCCGCTGCCATTCATGGGCCAGATGTTGGACAGACTAGCTCATCATGCTTATTACTGCTTTCTTGACGGGTACTCTGGCTACAACCAGATCTATATAAATCCAGAAGATCAAGAAAAGACGACGTTCACCTGCCCATACGGAACGTTCGCCTTTAGACGAATGCCATTTGGATTGTGCAATGCTCCAGCAACATTCCAAAGATGTATGATGGCTATCTTCTCTGATATGATAGAGAAAAATTTGGAAGTTTTCATGGACGATTTTTCGTTATTCGGAGACAGCTTTGAAGACTGCATATACCATCTGGCCAGAGTTCTGATCCGCTGCAGAAAAACAAACCTGGTACTCAACTAGGAAAAATGCCACTTCATGGTTACTGAAGGAATAGTACTGGGACACAGAATTTCCAGCAAAGGACTGGAAGTAGACAGGGAAAAAATAGAGGTGATCAAGCAGCTGCCATATCCAACCACAGTGAGGGCAATTAAGAGTTTTTTGGGCCACGCAGGATTTTACAGAAGGTTTATTAAAGATTTCTCAAAAATTACAAAGCCACTATGTAATTTGTTGGGAAAAGATGTGCCCTTCGTATTTGATGAAGCCTGCAAAGAAGCCTTTGACGTGCTTAAAGAGAGGCTGACAACTGCACCCATTATCACAATGCCAGACTGGACCCTCCCGTTCGAGCTGATGTGCGACGCCAGTGATTACGCAGTGGGCGCGGTACTGGGACAGCGAAAAGACAAAGTGTGCAGTGTCATCTACTATGCCAGCAGGGTCCTGAATGAGGCACAGATTAATTATGGGACTACAGAGAAGGAGCTGCTGGCAGTCGTGTTTGCCCTGGATAAGTTCAGATCCTACCTGATAGGTTCAAAAGTCATCATATTCACAGATCACAGTGCACTAAAATACTTACTGGAGAAGAAGGATGCAAAGCCAAGGCTGCTGCGTTGGATTCTGCTGATGCAGGAATTTGATGTCGAGATCAGGGATAAAAAGGGAGTTGAAAATGTGGTAGCTGATCATCTATCTCGTCTGGAGAACCCTACAGAAGAACTGGTGCCCATTCAAGAAAATTTTCCGGATGAACACATTATGAAGATCAAGACCAACAGACGGCCCTGGTATTACGCCATAGCCAATTATTTATTCAATGGAGTACTCCCTGAAGACATCACCCCTTGGCAGAAAAAGAAGTTTATTTCAGACTGCAAGCAATATTTCTGGGACGATCCTTATCTGTTCAAGCAAGGGGGCAAACAATATTCTCCGTCGATGCATTCCATGTCACGAAATTTTGGAGGTAATTCAGCACTGCCACTCAGCACAATGTGGGGGACACTTCAGCGGACCGAGAACATCTCACAACTTGCTGCAGTCAGGATTTTTCTGGCCAACAGTCTTCAAGGATTGTCATGATTATGCGCAGAGTTGCGATCGCTGCCAACGGACAGGAAATATTTCCCAGCGGAATGAAATGCCCATGAAACTTTGGCAGGAAGTCGAGCCTTTTGATGTTTGGGGTATCGATTTTATGGGTCCATTCCTTTCGTCTCTGGGAAATCTATACATCTTACTGGCAGTGGATTACGTGTCAAAATGAGTGGAAGCAATAGCCTGTCAGAAGAACGATGCGGCAGTCGTGGAAAGATTCCTCAAACGTAATATCTTTACCAGATTCGGAACACCGAGGGCCATGGTCAGTGATGAAGGTTCTCATTTTATCAATAAGGTCTTTGCCAAGGTTTTAAAGCAATACGGGGTGTCTATCCATAAGGTGTCACTGCCTTATCACCCTCAGGGAAACGGGCAAGCAGAGGTGTCCAACAGGGAGATAAAGAGCATACTGGAAAAAAGTGTGAATCCTGGACGCAAGGACTGGTCGTTAAAGCTGGATGATGCGCTCTGGGCATACAAAACTGCTTACAAAACCCCGCTGGGAATGTCCCCATACCAGCTGGTGTTTGGAAAAGCATGTCACTTACCAGTAGAATTGGAGCACAAAACATACTGGGCAATCAAGCAGCTGAATATGGATCACAGTTTATTAGGAAGCAAACGAAAGATGGCACTCCTCGAACTAGAGGAATTCCGTAAAACTGCTTACGAGAGTGCCAAGATTTATAAAGAAAACACAAAGAAGTGGCATGACAACCGCATTCTACCAAAGAAGATAGAAATCGGGCAGAAGGTTCTCCTCTACAACTCGAGGATGAAATTCTCTCCAGGGAAGCTGCGCTCAAGATGGTCTGGACCATGTATTGTGAAGGACATTACATCATGGGGAGTGGTGGAGCTGGAGAACCCGAGGGATAATACAGTTTTCAAGGTGAATGGGAACAGAGTCAAGCCATACAGGGATCCTCAGGAGATCATGGAGGTAGAGGCACTCTACCTCGACCTTCCGTGATTACAACAGAGGTAACAAAGTCGGGCTGTCGACTGTAAATCACAAGCGCTGGTTGGGAGGCAACCCAACATAGATTAGTTGTTTTTATATAATTTTTACAATGTTCATAATTTGAGAGAAAAGTTAGAAAGAGGGGTTTAATGTTGAACTCAGTGTTTCAGGAATCAGAGGCGTGCGTTCAAACGCAGGAGACATGCGTTCAACCGCAGATGTGCGTTCAAACGCAGACAACCTGCGTTCAAACGCAGACCCACCAACAGACAGAAGAAACACTGGAAACGGCTAACACTTATGCGTTCAAACGCAGACCTCCTGCGTTCAACCGCAGATCACACAATGAGGATTTCCAGCCAACAAGTGGTGCGTTCCAACGCACAAGGTGCGTTCAAACGCAAGGAGAAAATGATGGGTTGGAAAAACCTAAGGACGTGCGTCTAAACGCAGAAGGTGCGTTCGAACGCAGGAACCAATCAGCAGAGAATTTCTAGAGTCAAGGCATGCATTTAAACGCAGATCATGTGCGTTCAAACGCAGCTCATCAGAAGCATTGCAGAAGCTAAGCATTGCGTTTAAACGCAACTCATGTGCGTTCAAACGCAAATCAACAAGCCCAGAAAATTCATAGAACTTCAAGCACTGCGTTCAAACGCACACCATGCGTTCAAACGCAGATCAAGAGAATTTCAAATTTCCAGAAAAGTGGAAGACGTGCGTTCAAACGCAGAGCGGGATCAGAAATTTTGGAAAAAATTTGAAAAAATTTGAAATTCAAGGGCCATTCTGCAATTTCTGAAAATTTGCCTATATATACTGTACGGATGACAGTGACTCATTTTCACCCAAGTCATCCAGTTTTCAACTCTCTCTCTAGAAATTCTCTCTGCCCTAGCAGCCGCCAGAAGCAGTCAGCCGCCAACAATCTCTGACGACCACCGCAGGACCACCAGAAGGTCATGAACAGTGTGGGGGTGGTCAAACTCATCCGATCCAAACACCGACAGATCCACTTCAGAGAGCAATTTCCAGATCTGTACCCGTAAGATTCACTCCGGGTAGCCAGGTTCTATCTTTTCCTTCTCTCTGAATATTTTCATTTTTTCTGTTTGAATCTTGAAATGGATGAGGATAGCCCTTACATGAGGCCTGATAGGGCGATTGCACCTTTGAACATCATAGACTGCAGATTGCTTAGGGTTGACCATTTCTGCGACCATAGGTTTGTTAACATGGAGGCTCACCGTTTCTTTCTGCAAGACAAAAAGATTCGGTATGACATACCTGCTGAGAGGACCTTTCCCCGTGATAGAGTAGCAATGGGGGATGAACTGTTCAACTATACTGGGCAGGATCATTTTGGGGATTTGTTTACTGGTTTCACCAATCTGCAAGTCAGTTCTGTGCTGGCTAAGGAGATTTTCAGCAATCTCCAGCAGTGCATGAACAGTGAAGCCCAGTCAATTGACTGGATTTACTGCAGGAAAAGATGGATTCGAATCACCCCAGAGAGTATCCAAGAGAGTCTGGGTCTGGAATTAGTGTTGGATGACTGTCAGTTTCAGGAACTGAGGCGTCATCCATCTGAACAGCTTAGCGAGCAGATCTTGACCACCCTATGTGCTGGTGTACCAGGCGCTACTTGGTACTATCCTGAACGGAGTCCTTCCTACCGGAAACTCCCTGCGACCTACCTGATTCGAGAGGCGAGATGGTGGACTGAGTGGGTAAACAACAGAATTGTGGGTATTAAACACTTTACCCGCATTGATTATAACATTGCCCTTTTGGTGTATTGTCTGATGGCCCGAGAGCCTGTGAGCCTCCCGGAGATTATTTGTGAGTTTTTCCGGGAACGAAGAGAGACCCACAGCAAGAAGGGTTTGGGTCTCTTGGGGATGTTAACAAAAATGGCGCAGGATTATCGGGTGGTTATCCCTGGCGAGCTGAGAGATATCCGAGCAGTGCAGGTACGCAAGTACCGAAACATGAGATGTGCGTTGCACGAGGCCGTGCACGGGCCTCCAGAATTTGTCCAAGTGGACGATGATGATGATGATGTTCCACCTCAGGGTGGGGGTGGTGGCATGCCACCACCACCTCCTCCCGGTGATGGGGGTTTTCCAGCCTTACCAGGTCCCCTCCGACTAGCACGATCTACCAGTTCCAGTGAACACAGGCAGGCCGACCCCGACTTAGGGCAGTCCAGCAGAGGGGCCAGGCGCAGTTCTTTTGGGCGCCTGGAGAGGACTGAGCATGAGGAATGGGTCAGAAAGAACATTAAGGCCCAAGAAAAAAGTACAGAACTACCTGGTAAGGACGGTCAAGAAAATGGCCAGGGGTCTTGGAAAGTTGTTCAAGACCCAGAAGCATATTTACCACGCTAACACAGCCGCATTGAGAGCTCATGAGGCGGCACTCGCTGAAATTCAGAGCAACATGCGTGGTAAGATATTTAACTTCCCGGACCGCTATTGGAGTGATAATTGTCCCAGCTGGACAATGGAGGATAGTCGGCCATATGACAGTTTCTCTGGCCATGACCCCACACCGAGTCCGGAACACGCAGACAGCGTTGGTGACCCCGGCAGACCCGGTACCCAGTACCCACCTAGGCACCATGCAGACCCAGGGGCCAGTAGTGCCCATCCCGGTGCCAGCCATGCTGGTACCGCTGCCGCAGCACGCCATGTTGCGAGGAAACGCGCCAGAGGGCGAACCCCTTCACCATCTCCAGAGCCGACTGACCAGTCTACTCCGGAGAACACAGATTCTAGTTACAGGCCAGATCAGTAGAGTCGCGAGGACGCGCCACCTCTAGTGTGGGGGTGGGGAATCGTGTCCTCCTGCATAGCCGTGTCAGCATATTTTTGTCCATTTTATTTTTAATTTTATTTTCATTTTTGAGTCAGCACGTTTTTTTTTTATGTTGAGTCTACCCACCAACTTTTTCTGACCTTGCATGATAAAAAAAAACAAACAAACAAAAACAGAAACAAAAAAATATAAATAAATTATTTTTTTTTTTTTGAGAAAGGGCAACTTAGGACCTAGAAACTGAAGAGAATCCAATGAAAGAGCTTATGAGAGTAGGAAGCACCGTAGTAGGGATACTTCAAATTTTAGTGTTTTGTGCGCAAGTCCCACGACAGGATGTCCCGGGTATTCAGGAATGTGGAAAGTAGATAACAGGCATACTTTTGGCTTCTCTAGTGTGCTAGGTGGATTTGGTCCTTAGATAATTGAATATTCTGTTTCCTGTGGAAACTTGTGGACTCTTGGAATCTGGGGTGGACCTTCGTGTAGAGTCGGTTTTATGTGGTACAAGTCTTTGGCCTAAGCGAAGTTGGGGAATGTACACCACCATCCCTTAATGTGGTTCCAAGAGAAAATCCTAAAAAGCCCGCACTCTTAAAGCTCTACTGCACGGTTGTAAAAAACAGAGGAGGTTTATAAAAAAAAAAAAAAAAAAAAAAAAAAAAAAAAAAAAACAAAACAATCTGGAAAAAAATAAATAAATAATTATTTGTGCTTAAAGGAGAAACAACATAATGTGCTTTCATTCACATGGAAAATTTGGATTCAATCCAATTTAGAGCTTAAGAGGGAAATTAAAGTCAAGCCGTATTACACAGGAGTTGTGTCTCCCAGCAATGGGACAATTTGCAAATCAAACGCAATAACGACTAAGAGGGTCTGAAAACCTCAAATGAATTGGCGAAGAAAAATTATCTAGTGACTTAAGATGCCTGGACCCTCTAAGTCAAGAGACGTGCTTTATCTTGGATGGTTTGGTGGATGTTTGGGGACACCTTAGTGAGTTTGTGCACAGGATCAGTTTATACCATTTCTTGCTGCGCGTTGTGGAATTTCAAAATGAGCTTGTGAGGATTTGATGATTTCAGTTTATGATAGAGAGGTTGCCCAATCTCAGAAAAAAAAAAAAAAAAAAAAAAAAAAAGAAAGAAAAAATTTTTTTTTGCTGTGTCGTGAGTCAGTTTGTGTATATTCTGTATTCTGAGTCAGTCATCTATTGAGTCTTTTGGTCTGTGACATGAATCTGTGAAAAAGGGGAAGTATGCAATTAAAGTATGCAAAAGATGGGTCTGCAAGGCAGTATGCAAGGGTCTGCTCGGGACGAGCAGAGTTTAGTGTGGGGGTATTTTGACAGCTTGAAAATGGACTAGTCTGGGACATCTTTATACCATTGGTTTTAACCCTGTGAGAGTTGAGTTTGCCCATTTTCAGCTTATTTTCCACCTGATACGAGGCAGAGATTTATAGGACATGATTGCAAGATTTGAGTGATTTCATGCATACTTTTGTTTGTTGGATATGATCGCGGGTACATGTTATAATGTGCAGGTAACCGGTGCCGAGAAATGCATGGGATTTACTTGGATGGGGAGGCAGCGTATCCGGAGAGCTGAGCAGAGAAAAAGAGCAGAAAAAGTCCAAGTTGTGCGTTCAAACGCAGGGCACCTGCGAGGAAACGCACCAGATGGTAGTAGCGGGAAAATGGCGGAAAAGAGGCTAAGGCGTGCGTTCAGACGCACGGCCTGCGTTCAAACGCAGGGTTCAAATTCAGAAATGCAGAAAAGCTAAGGGGTGCGTTCAGACGCACAACCTGCGTTCAAACGCAAGACTCGACATCAGAAGAAGAAAAGACGAAGTTGTGCGTTCAAACGCAGGGGAGCTGCGTTCAAACGCACGTGTCCGAGAAGCCAGAAGCCAGAGGAAGGAAAAGCGGTTAAGGCCTGCATTCAAATGCAGGATGAGTGCGTTCAGACGCACTGCGTTTGAACGCAGGTGAGTTGCGTTTGAACGCACGGAGGGTTTCCAGAAGCTTCCAGGACGGGTCTTTTTGAGGGTAAAACAGGAATTTCGTGCATCAGTTTTGGATACTGTGGCAGTATAAAAGGAGGTGTCCCAGCACTGAATTAGGGTTACACATACACACTCATACATCTATCATCATCATCACATCAGCCAGTTTCAGAGCCGTCAGGATTGGAGCAAGTCAGGATTGGAGCAGTTTTTCAGTATTCAGCCAATAACTAGTTTGATCTTTTCTGTCTTTTATGAAACGTTGTTTTTCAATAATGCAAGCTAGCTAGACCTTTTTCCTAGGTTCTCGGTGAACCTAGGGTTTATGAATTCAGCAGACTTGGTTGTTTGATTTTCAGATGCATGGCTAGTTGAAGCCTTAATACAAGATGGATTGTTTATTATCTTGTCTTTGATTTTATTTACATACATGAATGGCTTGATCACCCAGGAGTGTTATAGACAGGATCTGGTGCGCGAGAGTGACCAGGGAGAGTTAGGAAGAAAAGACAGGATTTAGTACTCTGCCTTGATGGACCGAGAGGTGAAAAGAATCAGGGGACTAGCCCAGAAGCATTAGACCAACTGCTAGACGTTTAGGGGGAGACCGAGAGGAGAACCTGTATCCCTAGCAGACTTAGAACGAACCTGCAGATTTAGGTGGACCGAGAGGACCCGAAAATCTACAGGAGAGTGACAGGTGCATGAGACCGAGAGGAGATTGTACTGTTGGTATGCTGGCATAAACAAAACCACCGTGTGTTTCTGAAATCGAATATACCATGAAAGCTGGAGATTAATCCTAGAGGATCCTGGGACCTAGATTCTTAGAATTATCGATTTTTACAACTACCACAATTTCTGCAAATTACTTACAAGAAAAATAAAATAAGCTTTTCTAAATATCGTTTTATTTACTGCAATCTAGTGAGTAGAATCACATCCCAACCTTCCTCCTTGTTACAGAATTTGTGTCTAATTCTAATTCTAATAAGCAAAACTTAAACTGTTCTCGAGGGTTCGACAACCAGAGTCACAATTACATACTCTATATTACTTGATCGTACACTTGCGAAAAAGCAGATAGATTTACGCTGTCAGATGTACATGGTAACAAGGCAGACAATACTATGATTATGCTCAATATATTTAATGTATACCGTGGAAGGTGAAAAGGGATGAGAGAAGTTCGTGAAGTCAATAAAAGAAGGGGTATAGATTATTTTAGTTGTCACACAGGAAATAATCTTCGCCGGACATGGAAAGTAGGCACTAAGTTCGTTACCTAGGGAATGACATATTCATCCAGGGCAAAATATCATATTATTTTTGAGATGTTCAGACAAGAACTTGTTAGTGTTAACGACCTTAAAATGGGAAGGAGGTTGTACCAAAGGGTCTGAGAAACGCGTCGGAGCGTCAAGATAATGGGCGAGAAATGTGGAGACGATTAAGACCCGCAAAGACGGTGAAGGGTGTATGATTTTGAGAATTCGAGGCGTAAAGAGAGAATACGTTATCAATGGACATTCAAAAAGGAATTGTAAGGACTAGAGTCGGCCATATAACTAGTAAAGCGTGTGACCTAGACGATATGGAAGGAAGGGGTAAGATGTTAGATTGATGTATGTTCTAGATTAAAGGATATGATTAAGGTTATTACAATAGAACTTGTAAGACTCAGTGGTAAGCAGGGATTAAATATAAAACATGATGGAATCAGGTCGAAGTATTTAGTTGGGTCAGACCAACCAAAGCGATAGAGAATTTGAGAAATATGTGTAGTGGTCGACTCTAGAAGGACAATTAGACAAACTATAGAAGGTTTAATTACAACCCAGCTCGGATCGATGTGAATCGAGATTTCTTAAGGAAATGGGCTATAGGGCGAGAGAATCGACATGGATTTTGGATGGAGTAAGGGGAAATGTTCACGCGGAATAGGTGAGGAATAGGTGATCTTCGGGGACGAAGATTCTTTTAAGGGAGGTAGGATGTAACACCCTATAATTTTGATGGGGGTCAAGTTGTAATAAGATAAAATTTCAAGTTGTTTGGGTAAATTTCTTGTTCAGTAGTGTTTGGTGACATCTATTGAATAGGAAATTGCTAGAATGTGAATTCAAACTGGGGAATTGTGTAATAACTGGAAATACTGGGCAAGTACGTAATTGCTTGGAAATTGGATCCTTGTTAGAACATGGTCAAAATCAGGTTACCGAGCAATGGTGGGGATCTTTTAAAATATTCTAAAGCTTTGGGGAAGAAGTGTAAGTAATAGAATACCTAAGTTCTCATTTATTCTATTTATACCCTAACTTTAAAGAAACTACAATTTCCCCCCTAGTGCATGAATGCCACATGTTCTTCCATATTGTGCATGTTTGCCACCTATTGTGTGAGGTGGCAGCACCTCCTCCATCTCCTCCACCAACTCTTTCTGGAAGAAATTCATTACCTTCATAATTTTTTTTAACTTTATCTTCTTCTCTGGAGCTCCAAGAACACCACCCAATCGAACCAACTGAACTACCACCAGAACGTTTTCCCTTCAAGAATTGCTACAGCTAGAGAATATACATCTCTAAAGGAGTAAAACGCCTCTTTCTATTTGGGAATTCGTTGGATAACAAGAGAGAAATCGCAGGTTTAATCTATGAACCCTAAATTTGAAATCAATCGAATTCTCCTTCTCATTTGTAATTCTTTGTTTCTAACCCACCCCTTGTGTTTGGCGAGGTCACGGGGATTCCTTGGAACCCATAATCATGCGCTAAGTCATCCGGATTCACCTTCGCCAGAATCTGGGGGGTGGGGGGTTCTTCGTCTGGCTTTGCTTCAACTCACTGGAAACAGTGAAAGCTCATCATTCGTGGTTGTTTTCACCGTCTCTTGTCTCCACTGAGGTCCCTCTATGTCGAAAAACTCATCACTTACCTTATAAATTGGAGTTTAGCGGAAGGAGTGGGCTGGGAGTTCGTCCGAAGCGGCTGCAACCACCGGAAAACCCCATTGCCGACGGGAAGAAGGTAAATCCTCAAATCCTTCACCAAAATTAATGTTCTTTGCATATTTTTGCTCCCAATAATCTCGCGAGTCTGTTCAGAAGTTAAAATCATGCCCAGATTGCGATTTTGTTGCATTTTGATTCTTCAAATCTGGAGTTCAAGCTCATTGCCGATAGGGTTAAGTTGCCCTGTTCGTTGGATGATTTATCTCTCATTATAGGTTCGTTTTGAGTGATACCTGGCCCTCTGGAAACTCTGTACTTTCCCCTACATGTCTCATTTGAATTGTATTGATTGATTTCAACTCTAACACGCCCAAATTTGAGCTTGAAGTTGCAGCTCTTGGTGTTCATAACATCGATGTTTTGGACCTGCACATTCATCCCAACTTTGTGACATATTGTCTAGGCCAAATCTGAACCATTCTGAATACAATTTGTTGATATGAATTCGAGGTATATATGGCTACCAATATCAGGCTGATCTTGGCTATCAATCACCCTCTGACCCCTCTAAATTCTGCACCAAAGTCGGTGTAAAAAGAATGCGAAATTGCAATGGGGAAATTATGGCCAAGTATAGATGGCTTGAAATCGTCCAACTTTGATATGCAATATCTCTTTGTCTATTTCAAGTATCTAAGAGCTTGAATATGTTCTAGATTCCTTGTTCACTCAGCTACACAACCCTATTCTTGATTTTTCTAAACTCTTTCTGAATTAATTATAATCTAGCTCCAAAGTGGGCTGCTTGTGCTGAATTCTCTGAAACTTTGAATTTAAAATTTTCAGTCAAAATGACCTCTCTGGCTTTCCTAATCTTGAGCAAAGTTTCTCATATTGCTATTGTGAGCCTGATTGTCAGGTTTGACCAAGATTGACCTACGGGGAATACGTATTTAATAAAATTTGTGTGAGAGGGACACAATTGTAATTTCACATAAAGTTGTGTCAAGAACTGAATAATATTTTGGAGGCCATATACATATCTTATATGAATAATTGGGGTCATATGCGCTGTTTCGGGTTTGTATTGACCAAAACATTTGACTGGGGCCTTTGTGCAATTTTGCCAAACTTCAGGAGCCTAAATGCAAATAATTAAAATTTGTAGATCTCAACCCCTTGATTAACTGGAAGTGAAAAAAATGACAATCTCATACTCTTAATCATTGTTCGACTTGTTTGAGGAGTTCTGACTCAATAGAGGGGCTAAATTACAATTAGGATAAATTACAGGGACTTAAGTGTAAATAATAAGAACTAGGGATTCAAGCCAAGTAGGCTCCGCGGAGACTTAGTAACTCGTGAGTTTTGCCAAGAAGGCATAACAAAGGTGTTCGGTAAAAGTCTGGGACTGTATTGATAAGACTAATACTTCGGGGACCAAATAGTCTATCTGGTTTAGACAGTTAACATGACACTTTCATATGCATTTTTTTTACCTCGCTAACAAGGGCTTATACTAATAAGTACTTATACACTTGTATGTGTAAGGGTTATCGGGATAGAGAATCGGCAACGCTGGTGAAGAATACTAGGCAGGCTGCCAGGTAAGCACATGTTGCTTATTTGTTACTGAGGAATATTGGATTAGTTGTATGTACGTGTCTACGAGTATAAAATACATAAATCGGGGAATAATAAAATGCAGAGCTGGAAATCTGTATATGCACCTAAAGAGGTAAGTATGATTATTGTAAATGATGGTCTTGTATATCTATGTAATAACTAATTCATGTACCCTAGACCTCGATATGGTCAAATATTTATGGGACCCGGACTACGGGCTTGATACATTTATGGGACCCGGTATACCGGCTTACAGCCGGTACATTGCTAGCTCCCGGCCAGACAGCTAGGTTCCGCCTCTGGGTTGCGATCCAGAGGGAGTGTGCACACGCAAGGTCTAGTATGTCAGGATGGATTAGGGTAATACAGGAATGGGGAAACGAGTATGGAATTGGTGTAACTGTTTTCTTAACAGATAACCTGAAATTACTAGTATATCATTATCATTACTACGTGTTGTGAGGCAGGAAGATGGAACATATGACTATGAGTAGAGTTTAACGTTTTCCAAATCTCATATATAAATATCTAATTTTTTTATAAAGTCTTTTCGGTTTGTTGCGATCTAATGTCATGACGTCGGTGCCTTTGATACCTGGCAGGTGAGTATACGGGGGGTACGAGAGCTGAGTCATCACTTAGAGGATTGTCCAACAGTATTTACCAACTATAGTAGTAAGTTTCTTTTAAAATCCAGTTTCTTTAATTCTGTCTTGTAGCAGAACTGTTAGGATTAGACTCCTTGCCGAGCATTTCTGTGCTTAGTGGAGGACATCTCCGGAGAGTATGGGGGATTCAAGTGTAGTTCTCCAGTACTCCTGGATGGGGGTGTTACACAAGGGGTCGGTCGGCTCCTTTGTCTTGCTCTTCTCCTTTCTTATCTCCTACATAAGTAATGTTACGAGGATTAGTATGCAGGAAGGAAGCTAGGAGCATCCTTTATATAGTCCAACAACTCCTTGTTACTACATAAAGGCCCTCTCCTAATCCTACTCAAGGTCGGATTAGTCCAACTTGCATATTAGTCCTACTAAGTTAGCAAGTTGTTGGGTTTTGATCCTTATAATTAATTAATCATATTAATTAATTTCCAAGTCTAGTTCAATCCATATGGCGTGTGACCCCATAGGTTTCTACTTAGTTGGTAATAACTATTTACTAATATGGAGCAGTGTCTAGGAACACATCCATACCACCCAACTAATAGAAATAGTCATCCGACAAACCTTGTGCAAGTATTGTCACATTCCTTAGTCTGTATATCCGGATTGGACAAGAGACATACAAGTCACACTCCTCTATCCAATTAATAGCTCCTCGATCCTGGGAATAGCCTTATTCGAGCAAATAATCATCAATATCCTATATTGATTTATTTGAGTCTGACCAGACATTCTATAAGCACTATCCCTCTAGTGGAAGTGGATATTTGATCCCGTTATGTGGGAGGGCGAATTCTATCTACATCACTACGATATCTAATCTTGCTTCATATTGTGTCCGATACGCGCCTTTATGGCTTCCCAGTCGCGGTGTAGCATTTGACGCTACCAAAACACAATATTCCACAACTAGATGATCTAGTGACTTCAAGTCTAAGGATGACAATACCATTGTCACAGCGAGAAGAACTTGTGAATTTACATTACATGTATGTAGCCTTCTCAGAGATGGGTCAATCCTGTATGCCATCACCCTAATGCATACCCATGTGTTGGATCGTGATATCTCCATATCAATCCAACTCAATACTAGTCTATAGATGATTTTCTTGTTAATCAGTATAATGGACTAGGGATATTTAAGATAAACAACACAATTGTAAATCTAAGGACTTCATTATATTAAATATCTCCATGAATAATACAATGAATATTCTAGCCAATTTATTCCAATAGTCTCCCACCGCTGCTCCATTCAGGCAAAACACAAACCCCAACTGTGATATGAAATCTTCTCTGTCGGTTTGGAAGCTTGAATCTGTGTAACCCCTTACACGCAAATCCTCCTCACCTCCAAATATCAAGAACGCATCCTAAGTTCTTCTCAAGTACTTTAGGATGTTCTTGACTGCAATCCAGTGACTCTCACCTAGATTGGCTTGATATATGCTTGTCATACTCAATGCATATGACATATCTGGTCAAGTACATAACATGGCGTTCATGATGGATCCTATGGCCGAGGCATAGGGAACCCTACTCATGCGTTCCTTCTCGATTTCATTGGAAGGACAACCACTCTTCGAAAGAGTGATTCCATGTGAGTGTGACGTGTATGTCTTGTGTCCAATCCATATATTGAGACAAAGGGATGAGACAATACTTGCACAAGGTTTGTCAGATGACTATTTCTATTAGATGGGTAGAATGACATGTGAGGCTTGTTTATTGGGACAAATGACAAATTCCCCTTTCAATAAGAAAGGTGAGAGGACTAGTGAGCAGTTGGCGCTCGTACATATTGATGTATGTTGGCCATTTTCCACGCCTTCCGGGGGTGGTTATGTCTACTTCATCACATTAACTGACGATTTAGGTAGATATGGCTTTTTATACCTTATGATGGCCAAATCTGAGTCCATTGAAAAGTTCAAAGAATTCAAGAACGACGTATAGAAGAAACTTGGAAAAAGTATTAAGGATCTACGATCAGATCGTGGAGGTGAAAACTTAAGCCAATAGTTTGACGACTATCTTAGAGAGTGTGGGATAATATCCCAACTCACTCCACCTTGATTGCCACAGTGGAATGGCGTGTCCGAGAGGAGGTATCGAACTTTATTGGATATGGTTCGATCTATGATGTTTCAAACTGATCTTCCATTATCATTTTTAGGCTATGCTCTATTGAGTGCAGCTTTCACCATTAACCGTGTTCCATCAAAGTCAGTCATGAAGACACCACATGAGATGTGGAGTGGGAATCGTCCCACAGTGTCGTTCATGAAGATTTCGGGCTGCGATGTCTATGTAAAATGTTTATTATCATATAAGCTAGGGCCTAAGTCGGACAAATTCAAGTTTGTGGGATACCCTAAGGAAACTAAGGGATATTATTTCTACAATCCAACTGAGAACAAATTGATTGTTGGTCGGACCGGCGTGTTTCTAGAAAGAGAGTTTGTCACTAAAGAAGCAAGTGGGAGGACTCTAGAACTTGAAGAAGTTCAAGAACCACAAAGAATTGATCCTACTATGGAACATGAACAAGAACCACAACCGAAGTGGCTCGCCCCATAGGGTGCAAGTGGGTCCTCAAGAAGAAGATCGACATGGATGGTAATGTGATTACCTATAAGGGTCGATTGGTGGCTAAAGGATTCAGACTGGGTATTGACCATGATGAAACATTTTCACCTGTCGCAAGGACCAAATACATCCGAATCTTACTTGCTATTGCAGCTTACTACGACTATGAGATTTGGCAGATGGATGTCAAAACAGCATTCCTGTATGGGAATCTCCTCGAGGATGTGTATATGACACAACCTGAGGGTTTTGAAGATCAAAAGTAAGCCAACAAAGTATGTAAACTGCAACGATCCGTTTATGGATTGATGCAAGCTTCTAGGAGTTGGAATCAACGTTTTAATGAAGTAGTCAAAGAGTTTGGCTTCATCAGAATCGAAGATGAGTCTTGTGTCTACAAGAAGGTTAGTGGGAGCTCTGTTTCTTTTCAAGTCTCGTATGTGGATGACATACTACTCATTGGAAAGGACATTCCGATGCTGCAATCTTTTAATTATTGGCTAGGAAAGTGTTTCTCAATGAAAGACTTAGGTGAAAAAGATTATATACTGCGTATCAAGATCAAAAGAGATAGATCTAAGAAGATGCTCGGTCTAAGTCAAAGTACATATATAGACAAGGTGTTGAAATGATTCAGCATGCAAGATTGCAAGAAGGGACTCTTGCCCATGTCGCATGGAATCACTCTTTCGAAGAGTGGTTGTCCTTCCAATAAGATTGAGAAGGAACACATGAGTAGGGTTCCCTATTCCTCGGCCATATGATCCATCATGTACGCCATGCTATGTAATAGACCAGATGTGTCATATGAATTAAGTATGACAAGCATATATATGTCCAATCCAGGTTAGAGTCACTTGATTGCAGTCAAGAACATCCTAAAGTACTTGAGGAGATCTAAGGATGCGTTCTTGATATTTGGAGGTGTGGAAGACTTGCTTGTAAGGGGTTACAAGGATGTAAGCTTCCAGACCGACATAGATTATTTTAGATCACAGTCGGGGTTTGTGTTTTACCTGACTGGAGTAGCGGTGAGCTGGAAGAGTTCCAAGCAAGAGACAGTGGATGATTCTACAATAGAGGTTAAGTACATTGCTGTGAATGGCACATCAAATGAGGTTGTTTGGATTAGGAAGTTTGGCACTGAGCTTGGTGTGGTTCCTAGCATTGCGGATCCAATAGAGTTGTATTGTGACAACACTAGGGTTATCGCGCAATCAAAGGAACCGAGGTCACACCTGAAATCCAAGAACGTACTCAGGAAGTTCCATCTTATTCAAGATATTATCGAAAGAGGAGATGTTCTGATATGAAAGATCCTAATACTAAGAATCTATCAGATCCGCTTACAAAGCCGCTTGTTCAGCGCAAACATGAAGGGAACACTAGGAGCATAGGCATACGAGATGCACCAGATTGGCTCTAGTGCAAGTGGGAGACTATTGGAATAGGTGCCATAGAGGCAATCTATTTTAGTATGAACAATAAATTGGCTAGAATATTCATTGTGTTATTTATTGAGATATTAAATATAATGAAGTCCTTAGATTTACAATTGTGTTGTTATCTTAAATATTCCTAGTCCATTATAATGATTAATAGGACAATCATCTATAGACTAGTATGGGGTTGGATTGATATAGAGATATCACGATAGAACACATGGGTATGCATTAGGAGTAATGGCATACTGGATTGACCCATCTCCGAGAAGGCTACATACATGTTATGTAAAGTCACAAGTGCTTCTCGTGGTGACAATGGTGTTGTCATCCTTAGACTTGAAGTCACTAGATCATCTAGTTGTGGAGTATTGTGTTTTGGTAGCGTCAAACGCTACACCGTGATTGGTAGTCATAAAGGTGCGTATCGGATACAATAGGAAGCAAGCTTAGATATCGTAGTGATGTAGATAGAATTTTTCCCTCCCACATAAAGGGTGAAAATATCATAGGCCACTCGAGGGATAGTGCTTATAGAATGTCTGGCAAAACTCAAATAAATCAATATAGGATATTGATGTTATTTGCACGAATAAGGCTATTCCGAGAATTGAGGAAATATTGATTAGATATACGAGTGTGACTTGTATGTCTCGTGTCCAATCCGAATATTGAGACAAATGGATGAGACAATACTTTCACAAGGTTCGTCGGATGAGTATTTCTATTAGTTGGGTAGTATGGATGTCTTGCTAGAGGCCGCTCCATATTAGTAAATGGTTACTACTAAGTAGAAACCTACGGGGTCACACACTATATAGTATTGAACTAGACTTGGAAATTAATTAATATGAATAATTAATTAGAAGGATCAAATCGCAACAACTTCCTATTTTAGTAGGACTAATATGCAAGTTGGACTAATCCGAACTTGAGTAGGATTAGGAAAGGGCCTTTGTGTGGTAACAAGGAGTTGTTTGACTGTATAAAGGATGCTCCTAGCTTCCTTCCCTACAAATAATGCTCATAACATAAGTTGAGTAGGAATGAATCAAGGAGAGAGAGCAAGCAAGGAGACCCGTCCGCCCCCTTGCCGCCCCCACTACCCATCGGCTACAATAAGGAGGCCGAAGCCTCTTTTGATGCTCCGTTGCATGATTTCTTCTTCCTCTTCCGTTCTTACTAGCTTGCACAAGTATTTGGAGGATCTATATCTCAATCCTAGGCGTGGATCAACCGTAGAGAAGTGATACTTTTCGCCTTTGAAGTCATCAAAGGAGACCTACAATGTACATAACACGAATCCTTAACTATCGTTCTGAATTCTCTTCCTGTGATCATTGGAGGGTCTTGATCCGGTAAATTATTGTTTATTCCGCTAAGTATCCACGATTAAATCCCTACACTACAAGCCTACCACTTGCTTTTTTAGAGACAAATTTTCTTTCTAGAAACACGCCGGACCGAGCAAGAAACACTTTGTTCTCAGTTGGGTTGTAGAAATAATATCCCTTAGTTTCCTTAGGGTATCCCACAAATTTGCATTTATCCGACTTAGGTCCTAGTTTGTCTGATTGTAGGCTTTTCAAATAGACATCGCAGCCCCAAATGTTCATGAATGATACTATGGGACGATTCGCACTCCAAATATCATGTGGTGTCTTCATGACTGACTTAGATGGAACACGGTTAATGGTGAAAGATGCTCTCAATAGAGTGTAGTCCCAAAATGATAATGGAAGATCAGTTTGACACATCATAGATCGAACCATATCCAATAGAGTTCGATTCCTCCTCTTGGACACACCATTCCACTGTGGCGTTCTGGGTGGAGCGAGTTGCAATATTATACCACACTCTCTACGATAGTCGTCAAACTCTTTCCTCAAGTATTCTCCTCCACGATCCAATCATAGAGCCTTAATACTTTTGCCAAGCTACTTCTCTACTTCATCCTTGAATTCTTTGAACTTTTCAAAGGATTCATATTTTTCCTTCATAAGGTATACAAATCCATATCTACTAAAATCATTAGTAAACGTGATGAAGTAGACGTAACCACCTCTGGCAGGCGTGCCAAATGGCCCACATACATCAATATGTACGAGCTCCAATTGCTCACTAGTCCTCTCACATTTCTTATTAAAAAGGGACTTTGTCATTTTTCCCAATAAATAAGCCTCACATGTCTCATATGATTTAAACAAATGACTCTATAAATCCATCTTTATGGAGTCCAGATACACGTTTCTCGTTTATATGGCCTAAACGACAGTGCCATAGATAAGCATGATTTAAATTGTTCATTTTTATCCTCTTGGTATTAATGTTATAGACATAATTGATTAGATCAAGGATATATAATCCATTAAATAATTTCCCACTAAAATAGTAAATACTATCAAAATAAATGGAACAACAATTCTTCTTTATTGAAATAGTAAAATCATCCTTGTCAAAACAAGAAATATAAATAATGTTTCTACCCACAGCAGGCACAAAATAGCATTTATTTAATTATAAACTAATCCTGAAAGCAGAGACAGCTCGTACACGCCTACAGCCAATGCATCAATCTTTGCTTCATTCCCAACGCACAGGTCTATCTGCCCTTTACCCAATCTTCTACTTCTCTTTAGATCCTGCACATTTCGACAAATGTCAGTTCCACATCCAGTATCCAATACTGATGATGAAGAGACAGTTAAGTTGACATCTATAACAAAAATACCTGGTGGTTGTGGAATCACTGTTCCAGGCTCTTATCCTCCAAGTATTTTGGCCATTTCCTCCTCTAGTGTCTAGGCTGACTACAGTAGTGACACTCACCTTTTGTCACACCTTTGGCAATTCCACCAACAGGCTTAAGGGCAGATTCCTTGGGCTTGGAAACTACTGTGCCTTTCCCCTTGGAGGTCGAGGCAAACCTTTTGCCCTTTCCTTTCGGCACCATCATTATGGATTTTCCCTTACCCTTGTTGATGCTTTGTTCAACTGTCCTCAACATATTGAGTAAACCTGGCAGAGGTTTCACGATCTCATTCATGTTATAGTTCATGATGAACTATCCATAACTCTCAGGAAACGATTGTAAGATTAGATCGGCGGCCAACTCTTGACCCACAGAAAACCTAGGCGGCCGAGGCTCTCAAGATAGCCGATCATACGCATCACGTATGGCCCCACCGGGTTTCCTTCTGACAGATGAAATTTTAACAATGCCTTGGAAACTTCATACCTCTCAACCCTAGCATGCTCTTAGAAGAGCCGCTTCAAGTGTGCGATCATATCAACTGCATTCATGTTCTCATGTTTCTTCTGAAGCTCAGAGGACATGGTGCAAATCATTAGGCAGGCCGCATCATTTGCATCATCAACACGCTTTTGATACACCTTTAGGGCTGCAGGAGTGTTGTTTTCCGGACCTCCAGGAACTTGCTCCTCTATAGCGTACATTTTGTTTTCCTGCTTGAGAACGATTCTCAAGTTTCTTTACCAGTCTAGAAAACTGGTCCCAGAGAGCTTGTCCTTCTGAAGGACAGAGCGTAGGGAGTGTGATGAGGTCGATGAGTTGTTTGCCATTGAAATTCTACAAAAAGGAAATACGCAAGTCTTAGTATTTCTGAACGATTTAACTATATTTAATAATGGCTAGATTATTAAATACAGCCCCCACTATTTTTCTACGGATCAATAACCCTCAAGATATTAATGAGGAAAATATCATTATATTTTCTAGGGGGCCAAGACCCATATTTCACATCCTTTTGAGCTTGCTTTGGCAAGTCACCCAAAAGTTAGTTATTTAGGTAGGAACAATTCCAATTGCATCCCATGCAACTCTTGATTCAATTGTGCAAATAACTCCTTATTTATCTATCCCATAGATAATCCCAATCGAGAGCCTCTAAGTTTTTAATCCTTATTAAAATTACCTAGTTACGTCCAACCTCTTACTCCAACAACTGCACATTACATGTGTCATCGCACCAAAAATGATGAATCAAGTCGCCTTGCTTTGGCACGCACAAACTTGATCAATCGATTTTGTGATGAGTGTTTAAGTAACGAGAAGGCAAAACGTAATATTTACTTTTTGAGGGATTTTTCTTTCAATTTTAATTATTTTGTTGATCTATATCAACTGATCTACTTATTGGAGTTTGGGCAAAACTCCAATTAAGAGATCATGTTTGTTTAATTATCTTATTATCACATTGCATGCATCAACCATACATCAAACAACAATAATAAAACAATAAAGTAAACATCCACAAAAAGAAATTAACGTGATGTGGATATGGCCTCCTAGATTAAGATATTTCCAAGCCAATGAGAATATATATGAACCCTGGAAAATAGCAAGCACATCTTCATGTGCCTCCATCTTTTGGTCCATCCTCCATAGCCTTGTGGACTGCTCTATGCTCCATGTTGCGACACCTGTAATTCTTTGGGCTTCTTTTCTTCAATTTTGGCTATCTATTCTATTTAGTACTAGCTAGCAACTAAACTAAATAAATAAATCTCACAAGTTGAGAAAAAAATACCGGCTCACAGGCCGTAAATCCTTATAAATTATTACATCAAATTGATCAGCTCGCATGCCGTAACTAAACCACAAAAGATAAACATTCACAACAAACCACATCTAAGGCCATATCCAATCACCATACAAATTGCACATATATATTTAAACCATTTTTAACGCGCTTAGTCAATTTTAATTGATTTTAGGATTACTAGGGTTAAAACGGTCCAAGAGGCCCCACCAACTAGGTGGTCGAATCCCTTGGAGCCGCCTGGGCCGTGCCTAGGCCGGTCGGCCCAACCCTACGGGTCGGACGAACCGCCTAGGACTTCAGCCTAGGTGGCTTGGGCGGCAAGGAAGGAGGGCCGGTCCCCCTTGGGGGCTGAACCTCTTAGAATTTGTTTCCAAAACAACTTCTTCCTTGTTCCCGAAGTCCAAATCCTTTCCAAATTGAAACTCTTTTCAAATTTGTGCCCTAACCTAGATCTAAGATGCTAAAATTTCTCAAAATCACTAATCATACATACCAATTTTAAAGTAGATCTTGTTTGGTTGAACCACATTCAACATGCATCTAATTTGCCTAATTTGTCGTTTTAACACAATAATCAACAATTATAGGTGAAAAACAACAAAATTGTAACACATAAACTACGTTATGCTCTACGAAATGTGGCTCTGATACCACTGTAAGGTTTTGATCATGGATACGCAGTGGAATAAAAAATAATTTATGCGATCAAGAACTTCCAAGGATCACAGAAAGAGAATTCATAACGATAGTAAAGGATTCATAACAAGTACCTTGTTGGTCTCCTGTGATGACCGTAAACACAAATATTGTTGTGTCTCTAAAGTTTATCCACGCTAGGATTGAGATCTAGATCCTCCAAGTCCTTTTTTCTAGCTAGGAACGGTGGAACAGGAAGAAGAAATCACGCAACGAAGACCAAAGGGAGGCCCGGCCTCCTTGTTGTGGCCGACGGGTAGAGGGGGCGGACAAGGGGTTGGTCGGCTCCTTTGTCTTGCTCTCTCTCTCCTTGCTTCTCTCCTACCCAAGTAATGTTATGAGCTTTGGTATGTAGGAAGGAAGCTCGGAGCATAATTTATACAGTCCAACAACTCCTTGCTACTACATAAAGGCCCTCTCCTAATCCTACTAAAGTTCCAATTAGTCCAACTTGCATATTAGTCCTACTAAGTTAGCAAGTTGTTGCGATTTGATCCTTCTAATTAATTAATTATATTAATTAATTCCCAAGTCTAGTTCAATCCATATGGTGTGTAACCCCATAGGTTTCTACTTAGTTGTCAGTAACTATTACTAAGATGGAGCGGTGTCTAGTAACACACCCATACCACCCAACTAATAGAAATAGTCATCCGACAAACCTTGTGCAAGTATTGTCTCATCTGTTTGTCTCTATATCCGGATTGGACACAAGACATACAATTCAATCTCGTATATCCAATCATAGTTCCTCGATCCTGAGAATAGCCTTATTCTTGCAAATAATCATCAATATCCCATATTGATTTATTTGAGTCTGGCCAGACATTCTATAAGCAGTATCCCTCGAGTGGTCGTGGATATTTTCTCCTTTATGTGGGAGGGACAAATTCTTTCTACATCACTAAGATATCTAAGCTTTCTTCATATTGTGTCCGATATGCGCCTTTATGGCTACCCATTCACGGTGTAGCGTTTGACGCTACCAAAACACAATTTTCCACAACTAGATGATCTAGTGACTTCAAGTCTAAGGATGAAAATATCGTTGTCACCTCTAGAAGCACTTGTGACTTTACATAACATGTATTTAGCCTTCTCGGAGATGGGTCAATCCAGTATGCCATCACAGTAATGCATACCTGTTCGAAGTCGATAATCCCAAGTATAGGATATCGCTACAAGTACTACCCGAGTAAGAACGGGGTCGATTTCCACAAGGATTGGGAAAGAGATTAAACACTCTAAGCTAAATAGCAAACTACTAAGCAACTAACGAAATTGACAGAACGAGTTTCTCAAAGGCTTTAGAGCTAGCCAAGCTTTGAAATCCACCACTCAAGTGATGGAGCAAGGATTTGTGTGAAACAATTCAAAGAAACTTAGTAAACAACTAGGCAATTAAAAAGACGTTGCTAACGAGTTTGTAGAACTAGTAAGAGAAAAATTGGATCAATTGGATCTCCTAGTGATTCATGTAACCCGATTTCAACAACCAACTCATTTGCATGAGAGTTAAATCCATGAGTTCAAATGGAGAAATCCAAATCAATGTTGCCTCAAGCATTGAGTATGCCTATTTCGATTGAAATCCACATACACAATCAAGCCACAATAGTGATTCCTATTTCAACTCATAGAACTCAAGAATTCAATCTCTCAAACAACAAAACACAAAACACAAACATATTCGAGTTTCAAGAATCAACTAGGATCACCAATCAATCCAACAACACAATTAGCTACTCATGTTTGAGAGTGCAACACAAGAGATATCAAGCATCTTCAAAATTGTATTCATACTCAAGCTCTAGATACACAAGATACTCTTCAATTTTCACCCAAATAACACAAGTTCTTGCTACAAAATGAAGCTCAAACTACTAGTATTTGATTCAAACTATACTTTAACCAATCTAAAGCAGCTAACAACCCACAAATTCAAAGCTAACAGCAGCTATATCACAAGCTATTGCTGCTGCAGCAACTAACCAAGAACAGTAAGCAAAAACAGTGCTCAAAACAGAGCAAAATCGAACCCAGATTGAATTCGAGCTCTCTCTCTCTCCCTTGGTTGTCCTTGGCTCCGCAGCAGCTCAGAACGAGCTCGGATTCACCAAGAACAACCCAGCAAGTGGCAAAACCGAGAGAGAGGAGAGAGAGGCAGATCTTCCGACGTCCAAAACAGGGGTCCGAGAGAGAGAGGACGCGTGAGGGGTGAGCTGTTTAGGTGAAATTTCACCCGGCTCCCCCCTTATTCTCTGTTATATTTTAAAAGACCCCGGGTGCTTCCTTAAAACTTTCTGAAAATGGCGATAACACCCCAACTCCGTTAGAAACAATACACTTGAGCCCTTAAAATGTTTAGAAATCCACACCTTATCCCCAATTCCGTTAAATTCTTCTCTATTTTGCCCTCCACTTCAACCTTTGACTCTCATTTTGACCTCTTTTCTTCTAAATCTTCTAACGACCCCATATTCTTCTCTTGTCTTCTCAAATAAGTCTTCGAATCTTCACTTTAGCTTGCAAATTAGTTGCTTTGTCTTCAACTTTAGCCTCTTTATCACTTGATTTCTTCAAATTAAGCGCTCCAAGTACCTTCTTCTTGTCTCTTAGCCCTCCAAATCTTTTCAATTCCTCATTCAAGCTTTCCCAACTAGCCCCTTTCGTTATAAATCACGTCTTTTCCTACAAAACAAGTTAAAAGCAACCAAAACTACGAAGACAAGCATAAGTCTAAAAAGAGAGATAAAATAGATAAATTACACATATTAGCAAGTTAAGAAGAGTTCGTTAACATACTAAAATATGAAATTTTAATTCATCAACACACCCCCCAACTAGCCATTTGCTCGTCCTCGAGCAAAGAGAGCGATATTTAAACTTTTTTTTTTAATTTTAAAAGAACCAATCATGAGAGACACTCACTCAACTAGACAAGGCTTGACTCAATTATAAACTAGACTCAAATATTTACAAAAAAACGCACACACACATTATCTATCCTAAGTGAGAACTCAAAGAAACAAAATACTAAGAGTTACTAGCTAATTTTAATTGTTTTTGGTGGGGGAAAAAGAAGAATGCACAAATGTCTCCTCAAATAAACTCTCAAAGTCCAAGAAGATTAAGAAAGAAGCCTATGCACGTCTAAGCATATACTCATACAAATGTGGGCGGTGTTTGGTAGAAGGTAACTCATGCGAACCACAAAACTTGTTAATTAAGTCCAATTTGCGTGAAAGTATGCCTTCAAAAATAAGGATCACATGAAACCAGACATTCTCATACTTATTCAAAAGCACCCATGTAGGATGGACCTCCAAAGCTTTGAACAAAATTGTTTAAGAAGGGGAGATGTGTTTGTGGGCTTGTATGATCCTTTTGTGGATTTTTGGTAGATGGTGCGATTTATTATGATTTTTTTTTTAACCTCAAATCCAAGGCTCTCCAAGACCCACAACAAAATAGAGGAATATACACGCGAGTGGGCTATTTAAGCTAAACCAAGGGAGCTATCTAGGTGGTAACGTAACATTATCCCCGGACACCCCTCTATTTCTTAGACATCGCATGGGGTGTCATTGGTAACCACCACTCCAATGGGCTACAAGTTTCCACCGCAAAAACGAATAGAGAAAAATCTTTTTGTGAAGTTCAAATAGCTTTAGAAAATTCACCCTTTATCAAAAGTAAAAGACGTCAAAGTTTATGTGATCAACTTAGCTTGAAGGACTTAAACATGAAACGTAAATTTAGTGTGTCGCTTTGTGAGAACGCATGATGTCGCGGAATGTGGGATATTGGTGTAGATGTATTGAGTATAAGCAAAGAATTCCTTTCTAAAAAAAATAAAAAGAACATGGACTAAGAAATTTCATTATTTGAAAACATCTAGCTTTCCAAAATTCTCCCTTTTCACTTTTTCTCATTTTTTTTCTTCATTTTCTTCATTCGTTTTTTTTATATCATTTTTTTCAAAATAAGTGACTCACTTATAACTTCCTAAGACTCAATAAAGCTATCAAATAAGAAAATAAAATCTAGACTCAAGATGAAAGGTGAAAATAAATACAACTACCAAAAAAATAAGAATAAAAATTCTATGGTTTGACACCGGGAAAGATTGATGCTTCTCATGAATGGTTCACACATTTTTTAATTTTTCAATTTTTTTCAATTTTTTTTGTATTTTTATTTTTTTCATTTTTTTGTATTTTTCATGTAAATCACTAATGAAGAAAAAGCATGCTTGTAACCATATAAGCAAGAAATAAAATCTTTTCCACCCCCCAACTAAAATATCACATTGTCCTCAATGTGCTAGAAAAATGGAAGAGCATACAAATTTAGCAAGAGACAAGGGGATAGAAAGACCTCATTTTAGCTTCTTAGGCACCAAGCACCATCCATCTTCGTCCAAGAGCAACCTACAAAATGTAAATAGAGAAAAACAATGCAAGAAATAGTGACAAACTTATTTATTTATGTACAAGACGTGACTTCTAAATGGGACAAGTCAATTCATGGAACTTTTAATTTCTTGTAGTCTAGGCAAGCTTGCCTATGACTATGAGCTCGAGTAGGGTCAAGGCAACCCTCTTTCATTCTTTGCATTCTCAATTTTCCTTTCACTTTCTCTAATATCGCAAGAACAAAAATTGGAAAACAAATACCCGAATCAAGTAAATCAAAATGTAAGGATTTGAGTGTTCCCTTCTTAATGAAAGTAGCACTCTCTTGTTTTCCAAATAAAGTCTTCAAAATGCTCATTTCAAATAAAGTTCAAGAGACATCACACATTTTGATAGAAAAACTTGACTCGTCTTGAGAATTTAAAATGAGAGAATTGTCATGAGAGAATTCAAGAGGAGGATCTTTTTTTTTTTTGCGGTAAAAGGAGAACTTCAATAGATAGCAAATACGATAAGTACACAACGAGTAGGAGTACTGAAAACTACTAGCCACAAACCACTAAACATCAAGACCTTAAGCTAGCTGAGGGAGCCTAGCCATGAACAAATCAGAAGCAAAACTACACCAAACTGAAAACATTCAAACCAATACTAACACATGAAAGATAAAAACTGAGAGAGAAACTGAGAGATATCCACATAGAACCAGAGTTTTTAGACGTCAATGAAGGGGATGACTGCAGACATGAGCTCACTATCTGGAATGGGAGGAAATTCTTCGCCAGAGACAGCACCTGAGGCACTAACACTTGAAGCTTCAATGGAGTGGACCACATCTGGAGCACCAGAACTTCCTTCACCTCCTCCTCCTTTGCCCTTAGCAGACACATCAGCAGAAACTGCATTCTTGAGATTGAAAGCTTCATGCACAGGGGGTAGCACTGCTAGAGGGACTGCTTGAGACACTTCCACCAAGGCCTGGGGGTAGAACTGCACTTGTCCTGGCAGCCATTCTGACCTTCCCTTTTTAACCTCTACCTCCACCCAACCTTCATTAGCTAAGAAAAACTTACAAAGTAAATCCCAAGGAAGATCAACATAACGTAAGAAAGTTTGCAAGAGCCTTTGTCTGTAGGAATAAAGAACAAGGAGTGGACACTTGTTTATCAAATAAGAGTTTGTTTCTGGTAATCCAAAGGATCCAGAAAATAGCTGGGATCCAATGCCAGTTATTCTGATTTTGGAGTTTCTTTTTCTTATTTATCCATCTCAATAACCATTTACTAATGTCTGAGGTAGAGTGTGTTGGTTTCTGATTAGGTTGAAGAGGGGCTCTACCCCAAAGCTCCTGAGCCTTAGGACAAAGAAGGAAAATATGATTAGCAGTTTCAATATGGTTAGGACAGTGAGGACAGCAGGGGTTTGATATAGAAATTCTAGAGCTAATATTGGATAGACAAGGCAGAGAGTTAGTGCAGATTCTCCGGAAGAGGTGAGTGATATTAGAAGGGAGGCCTGAAGACCAAAGTCTCTTCCAGTTGTATCTAAAAATTATGGGATTAAAGTGAATGGTGGTAGCAGTTGATAATGGTGAGGAGTTATTATAGTTAAGCAGGGAATAAGCAGATTTAACTGAAAAAATTCCATTGGAGGAGGCTCCCCAGTAGGGGGTATCTGTGCTTTCAAGCATTTCAATTGGAGTGTTAAGGATTCTATCTCGCAACCATGTTGGGAATAGCTCAGCTATTAACTCAACTTTCCACACCTTTTGCTGCTGGTTTATCAAATGGCCAACCTTATGGTGAGTGCTATGGTGATGTGTGTGAAGTAAGCATTCCTTAATAGAAGCACCAGGAACCTCTTTAATCCATCCATCATCACCCATATCAATGGCCTGGCCTGAAGCAATTTTCCATTGCAGCCCCAATCTCAAAGTACTTCTGCCTTTACAAATGTTTTTCCAAGCAGTAGAAGAGGTAGAAGCAGGATTGAGGCTCAAAAAAGATTTTTTTAGCAATATTTTGTAGAAAAATATTTTGTGAAAAGAGAGTTTTGGTCCTTGAGAATTCTCCAACTGCTTTTAGCTAAAAGAGCAGAATTAAAACACTGCAGATTTTTAAATCCCAAACCTCCATTCTTGGGCTTATTGCAAAGAAAGTCCCAAGAGAGCCAATGAATACGCTTTTTATTGCAATCCCCAGACCAGTAAAATTGAGAGAAGACAGATTTAATAGTGTTACAGTCTTTCTTTGGGAAGAGGCAAATAGACATGGGATAGACAAGGTAACTATTAAGCACAGATTTAATCAGAGTGGCTCTTCCTAAGGGGTTAAGAAGAAGGCCTTGCCAAGAAGCACATTTATTTCTGATTTTTTCAATGGTATTCTTGATAATAGTTTTGCTTGAGCCTTTAGAGTCTAAAGAGATGCCAAGATACTTTCCTATGCAGTCACTTGGAGTCAATCCTAGGCAGTTGAGGAAGTAATTTTTATCTGCAGTGGAGCAATTGGGACTGAAGACTAGAGAGGATTTGTCAAGGTTGATAGATTGGCCAGACTGAGTGGCATAGAGATCAAGAATTAGCTTAATGTTGTTGCTGGTTTGGGGGGAAATTTTGAAGAAGAGAAGTGTGTCATCAGCAAATTGTAAATGAGAGATTGTTAGATGATTTGAATAGGGTATGCCGTGAAGGAGTCCATCTTCTTCAGCAGTTGTAAGAGAGCTTGAGAGGACTTCTGCACAGAGTGCAAAAAGGAAGGGGGAGAGTGGATCCCCTTGTCTCAGCCCTCTATTAGGCTTGAAGAACTTGGACTGTGATCTATTGAGTATAATGGAATAGGAAACAGTGGTGATGCATTGCATAATGAGATTAATAAAATGGGAGGGGAAGTGCATCTGGACCATTACATGCTCAAGGAAGTCCCATCTAATACGATCAAAAGCTTTCGAGATATCTAATTTTAAAGCTCCTAATATGGGCTGAGAACTATTTTTAGCTTTATGTATGGTATGGACCAGATCATGACCTATGAAGATGTTTTCTTGGATTAACCTCTGGGGGATGAAACCATTCTGATTAATAGAAATGAGAGAGGGAAGGACATGCTTAAGTCTATTAGCCAAAACTTTGGCTATTATTCTGTAAAGGACATTGCACAAACTGATAGGCCTATAGTCACCAACATTTAAGGGGTTGTGGCACTTGGGAATGAGAATGATATGAGTTTTATTTATTTCCTTGAGTAAGTGACCTGAGTTGAGGAAAGAAAGCACAGCTGATATGATGGTGGTGGAGCAAAGGCTCCAATTTTTTTGAAAGAAAGCTGGCTGGAAACCATCAGGGCCAGGGGCCTTTAGGGGAGCCATCTCAAAGACTGCTTGGGTGACTTCAGATGCAGTGAAATATTTTGAAAGGAAAGTTTGTTGGTCAGGAGTTAAAAACTTTGTGACATTGAAAAGAAGAGAGAAAGAAAACAAATTGTCATTTTGGTTTGAGAGATCAGTTAGGCTAGGAGCGGGCTCAGCATAAATTGATTGATAATGATCAAGGAACAATTTCAAAATGTCATTTTGATCAGAAACAAAAGAGCCATCAGGGAGTTGAAGATTCCAGATTCCATTAATAGTTTTATTAATTTTGGTGCATGCATGAAAAAAAATTGTATTTTTATTTCCCTCTTTTAGCCATTTGCATCTAGCTCTATGAGCCCAATAGATTTCTTCTTGATTAAGCAGATCTTGAAGCTGATGATGAAGCTGAATAAAAGAGGAGATGGCTGGAGGGTCAGGAAGGAGAGACTGCTGGGTAGCGATTTGATTTTTAACATATTTTATTTGGTTCTGCAGGGAGGGTCTGGCAGAGGCCCAAGTTCTAAAAGCTTTAAGAGTGATAGCTAGAAGCTTGGCCACTCTAAAGCAAGGTGATCCTGGAATGGGGAGGCTCCAAATGTATTTTAGGAGCTCCTTAGATTCAGTTGAGTTTAACCACCAAATCTCAAAACGCCTGGGTGGGAAATTAACGGTGGATGGTTGGGATAGTCTTAGAACCATGGGAGAGTGATCAGAAGATCCTATGCCAAGGTTCTGAATAGTAAGGTCAGGAAAACGTAGGAGAGCTGCTTGATCTATTGTTTGTCCAGGTGAACCAAGGGCCAATGTTTTTAACCTCAAAAAGAGCCCATTTGTTTAAGAAGTTTAGAAGAGTATCAGAGCCTCTAATATTAGAAGCACAAGGCCCCATTTTATCATGAGAGAAGAGGACCTGATTGAAGTCTCCTATTAACACCAAGGGACCATTAACAGGGAGAATAGAATCAAAAAGGGTCCAAACATGCAGTCTTTGATCAAAATTCGGGTTACCATAAACTAAGCCTAAGAACCATGAGGGGAGTGCTGGATTAGGATTTGCTATTTCAAGGAGGATGAGATTCTCCGAAGACCATTTTAGAGAGGCACTAAGAAGAGAAGAATGCCATGCACACCAAAGACCACCACTAGATCCTAAAGGATCAACAAAACAATGCTTGTCAAAGCCTAGTTTTCGAAATTTTCTTTGAATGAAACAATTTTTTTGCTTGGTTTCAGAAAGAAAGAGGAGAGCAGGTTTAAACTTACGATACAGGGAAAAGACTTCTCGAATTGCAGAGTCCTGTCCCAAACCTCTGCAATTCCAACTGATGAGATTCATGGCTCTCTTGGGGGTTGTTTTGGGACAACCACCCTAAACCCAAAGCAGAGCTTTTTGTTGGGATGCAGAAGAGAAGGACCATTGTCTCCCAGAGATCTAGATCGTTTCTTGAACTTAAAGTTGAAAAAATGTTTGGAGAATGGATTGAAATTAAAAGACTGAAATAGATCATAAAAAATTTTAGTGATACCTTTTTGAGCCTCCAAACTGGTAGTGATTTTCTACTTCTTGCCTTTCCCCTTGCTATCCACCATCGAGGCCACTGGAACTTCCCTCTTCTTCGCCACCTTTTTCAACGCCGGGATTTGCAAGGCTCCTCTTGGCTTGCTGACAAGCTTGTCCTTTCCTTTGGCCACGTTTTTCCCCAACCCTTTCTTACCCTCTTTTTTCTGCATGATCTCTTTCTCCTTTTTGGTTTCACCTCTTCTCCCTCTGGTCTTCTTTGGAATCGAGGGGCTAACTTCCTTGAGCATTTTATCAATATCAACCACTTCTCTCTTTCTTTGTTCCAAATCAGTGTCTGCCTCCGAAGTATTTGTGGGAGTAAAATCAGGGGCTCTGATTGAGAAGCCAGAACGGGAAGAGAGCATTTTATAGGTGGTGGGTAATTGCCTCATTTGGGAGTTGTGAGTTTGGAGGAGATGAGGATTGGGACAAGAGAGAGATAAAGTTTTGGGTGGCAGTTGCTGAAAAGGGGTCCTTGTTGATTGGTCGGAGGGTTTTATAGTGAAAATAGGGGGGAGGCTTTTCAGATCATGAATTAAAGAGTCGCCCGTTTCAAAAAGGGGGTGCATGGTTCTATTGAATGAGTTGAAGACCATTTCTGAACTTGCACCCTCATTCATTTGAGGCGGTTGAGATGCCTTAGACTGGGGACATGCACCACTATTGATTGTGGACGGTTGGGATGGGTGAGAGAGAGTATCAGCCATAACTGCTTCGGAGGCATGTGCATGAATTGGCATGGAAGAGGAATGGATGTGCTGCGGAAGAAGAAACGCCTGAGACTGTTGGATTAAGTGGTGAATGTTAGGGAAATAGCTTTGTATAAAAGCAGAGGTGGCGTTCATTAGGGAGGTTTGATTGGAGGGTGCACTATCTGGGTTGGAGGGTGGGGTAAAGAAAGCAGCAGAGTCATTAGAAGAGGGTGAGTGTCTACAGATGGTTGTTGTGGTGGCAGGGGGGGGGCCTTGGTTTGGGTCATGGGAGATGGAGAGTTCCTGAAAGGTGTAAACAGGGCTAACACTTGAATCAAATTTCATGGTCCTTCAATGAGAAGAACATTTTCACTACAAAATTCTAGCTTATGATCTTTTCCAAAATATGACACAAAAATTCTGACTCTTTAATTTCACACTTTCATCCAATATTCTTCCCCACTTTCCTTTCACAACATGAAATTTATTTTCATCAAAATCAATAGGGGAAATATGAAAGAATACTTCAAAATTTTCGCAACCAACACTTGAACCCCCCAACATACTTGAAAGTCCATCCACAATCTCTAGTGGTGGGGGTTCTCCTTGAATGTCCTCTAAGTCATCACAAAACAAACTATGGTCACTAGCCATGCAAATGAGATTATCATCATGTTGGGTTTTGATTCATGGATGCGCAACGGAAGCATAAACAAACATAAAACCATGCAAAACCCTCCAAGGATCACAAGTCAAGAGACATAACGATGGTAAGGGTTAGAAATCATAAACACACCTTAGGGTTCTCCTTTGATGACTTCAAACGCGAATTGTGTCACGTTCTCTATCGTTGATCCACGCCTAGAGTTGATCCTAGAATCTCCCAAGTCCTTGGTGCTAGCCCGGAAGAGGAAGAGGAAGAAGAATCACGCAAAACGAGACCCAAAAGGAGGGTCTCGGCCTCCTTTGGCCGACGGGGACGGGGCGGCGGCAAGGAGGCGGTCGGGCTCCCTTGTTGCTTGCTCTCCCTCCTTTTTGTTCTCTCCCACTCTTGTTATGTTCAATTATGAGCATAAGTTATGTGGGAAGGAAGGAAGGAAGGTCCTTTATATAGTCCAACAACTCCTTGTCAACTACCTAAAGGACTTATTCTAGTCCTACTAGAATTCAATTTAGTCCCTTCCTTGCAAATTAGTCCCTACTAAGTTTGCAAGGGTTTGCAAAGTGATCCTTCTAATTAATTAATCCAATTAATTAATTCCCAAATCTATTTCAACTCTATGTAGCGTGTGACCCCATAGGTTCTATCTAGTTGGTAGCAACTATTTGCTAATATGGAGCGGTCTCTAGCAAAACATCCATATTAGCCAACTAATAGAATAGTCATCTTGACAACCTATGTACAAGTAATTGTCTCATCCCTTTGTTTATATATCCAAATTGGACACTAGAAATACAAGTCACACTCGTATATCCAATCCATAGTTTCTCGATCCATGGGAATAGCCTTATTCGTGCAAATAACATCAATATCCCATATTGATTTATTTGAGTCTGGCCAGACATTCTATAAGCACTATCCCTCGAGTGGCCTAGGATATTTGCTCCCGTTATGTGGGAGGGACAAATCCTATCTACGTCAACTACGATCTCTAAGCTTGCTTCTTATTGTATACAGTACACGCCTTTATAACTACCCAGTTACGGTGTAGCGTTTAACGCTACCAAGATCACAATAATCCACAACTAGAATATCTTGTGACTTCAAGTCTAAGGATGACAATACCATTGCACCGCGAGAAGCGCTTGTGACTCAACATAACGCGTATGTAGCCTTCTCGGAGATGGGTCAATCCAGTGCAACATTCCCTAATGCACACCTATGTGTTGGATCGTGATATCTCCATATCAATCCAACCCCATACTAGTCTATAGATGATTGTCCCATTAATCATTATACTTGACTAGGGATATTTAAGATAAACAACACAATTGTAAATCTAAGGACTTCATTATATTAAATATCCAATAAATAATAAATGAATTTCTAGCCATAAATAATTCATACTAAACTAGATTGCCTCTAGGGCATCTATTCCAACAGTCTCCCACTTGCACTAGAGCCAATATGGCGCATCTCGTATGCCCATACTCCTAGTGTGCCCTTCATGCTTCCACTGCGTGAGAGGCTTTGTAAGCGGGTCTGACAGATTATCACTGTAGGAATCTTGCATATCCGAACGTCTCCTCTATCGATAATATCTCGAATCAGATGAAACTTCTTGAGCACGTGCTTGGATTTCTGGTGCGACCTGGGTTCCTTTGATTGCGCGATCGCCCCAGTGTTGTCACAGAACAACTCAACTGGATCCGCAATGCTAGGGACCACACTAAGTTCAGAAACAAACTTTTTGATCCAAACAGCCTCCTTTGCTGCGCCATTTGCAGCAAAGTACTCAGCCTCTGTTGTAGAATCAGCTACCGTCTCTTGCTTGGAACTCTTCCAGCTCACCGCTGCTCCATTCAGGCAAAACACATATCCCGATTGTGATCTAAAGTCATCTCTGTCGGTTTGGAAGCTTGCATCAGTGTAACCCCTTACACGCAACTCTTCCTCACCGCCAAATATCAAGAAAGCATCCTTAGTTCTTCTCAAGTACTTTAGGATGTTCTTGACTGCAATCCAGTGACTCTCACCCGGATTGGATTGGTATCTGCTTGTCATACTCAAGGCATATGACACATCTGGCCTAGTACATAACATGGCGTACATGATAGATCCTATGGCCGAGGCATAGGGGATTCTACTCATGCGTTCCTTCTCAATCTCATTGGAAGGACAACCACTCTTCGAAAGAGTGATTCCATGTGACATGGGCAAGAATCCCTTCTTGGAATCTTGCATGTTGAACCGTTTCAACACCTTGTCAATATATGTACTTTGACTTAGGCCTAGCAACCTCTTAGATCTATCTCTATTTATCTTTATATCGAGTATATAGGCTGCTTCCCCTAAGTCCTTCATTGAGAAACACTTTCCTAACCAATCTTTAACATATTGCATCATGGGAATGTTGTTTCCAATGAGTAGTATGTCATCAACATACAGGACCAGAAAAGCTACAGAGCTCCCACAAAACATTCTTGTAGACACAAGACTCATCTTCGTTTTTGATGAAGCCAAACTCTTTGACAACTTCATCAAAACGTCGATTCCAACTCCTAGAAGCTTGCTTCAATCCATAAATGGATCGTTGCAGCTTACAGACTTTGTTGGCTTGCTTTGGATCCTCAAAACCCTCCGGCTGTATCATATACATGTCCTCGAGGAGATTCCCATAAAGGAATGCTGTTTTGACATCCATCTGCCAAATCTCATAGTCGTGGTGTGCTGCAATCGCAAGTAGGATTCGGATGGATTTGGTCATAGCGACTGGTGAAAAGGTTTCATCATAGTCAATACCATGAATTTGTCTGAATCCTTTAGCCACCAATCGACCCTTATAGGTAATCACATTACCATCCATGTCGATCTTCTTCTTGAGGACCCACTTGCACCCTATGGGCCGCGCCCCATCGGGTGGTTCCACCAAAGTCCATACTTTGTTGGTATACATGGATTCCATCTCGGATCTCATGGCTTCCAGCCACTTCTGAGAGTCTGGGCCACTCATGGCCTCCTCATAGGTAGTAGGCTCATCATCTATGAGCATCGTGTCACCGGAATCGGTCACGAGAAGTCCATACCTCTCGGGTTCCTGGCGCACTCTACTAGATCTATGAAGCTTTTGTGTTACCTGAACAGGTTGCTCCACAACAACTTGTGGTTCGTGTTCATGTTCCATAATTGGTTTAGTGATTTGTGGTTCTTGAACCTCTTCAAGTTCTACATTCCTCCCACTTGCTTCTTTAGAGACAAACTCTCTTTCTAGAAACACGCGGTCCGAGCAACAAACACTTTGTTCTCGGTTGGATTGTAGAAGTAGTAACCCTTAGTTTCCTTAGGGTACCCCACAAATTTACACTTATCCGATTTAGGCCCTAGCTTGTCTGATTGTAAACGTTTTACATAGACATCGCAGCCCCAAATCCTCATGAACGACAGTGTGGGACGCCTCCCGCTCCACATCTCATATGGTGTCTTCATGACTGATTTAGATGCAACACGGTTAATGGTGAAAGCTGCACTTAATAGAGCGTAGCCCCAAAATGATAATGGAAGATCGGTTTGACACATCATAGACCGAACCATATCCAATAGGGTTCGATTTCTCCTCTCGGACACGCCATTCCATTGTGGCGTTCCGGGTGGAGTGAGTTGGGACACGATCCCACACTATCTAAGATAGTCGTCAAACTCTTGGCTCAAGTATTCTCCTCCACGATCCGATCGTAGAGCCTTGATACTTTTGCCAAGTTGCTTCTCTACTTCATTCTTGAATTCTTTGAACACTTCAAAGGATTCGGATTTTGCCCTTATAAGGTACACAGATCCATATCTACTGTAATCATCAGTAAAAGTAATGAAGTAGACATAACCACCCCTGGCAGGCGTGGAAAATGGCCCACACACATCGGTATGTATGAGCGCCAATTGCTCACTAGTCCTCTCACCTTTCTTATTGAAAGGGGACTTTGTCATTTTTCCCAATAAACAAGCCTCACACGTCTCATATGATTCAAAATCAAATGAGTCTAGTAATCCATCCTTATGGAGTCTAGATACACGTTTCTCATTTATGTGGCCTAAACGACAGTGCCATAAATAAGCAGGATTTAAATCATTTATTTTAATCCGCTTGGTATTAATGTTGTAGACAGGTGTGCACAAGAGATTCCGGCGGGGAGACCTCCGTGTACACCGTGCGTAGTGGATCAGGGATCGCACAGGAAAAGTAGGGGTGTGTGTAGGGAGAGAGTAAGTCAGTAGCAATGTCTGAGAGAGAGACAGAGGTTTGGCAGAGCTTCCGCGTATGGCAGTGTGTTCTTCTTTGTATGGAAAGGGTAACGATCTATATATACTGGAGAACATGACCGTTGTAGTGTGGTTAATGAGCCCATTAATGGCGGCTTAATTAGCTTAACCATAACGGCACGTTCGTCCGAGTATATAGGAACCGTTAGAGCACGTGGTGCGCGAGTACCGGAACCGTTACGAGGTTGACCGGGTTTGACCGGATTGACCGGGTCTAGGGAGCTCGTGCCATAGATCTCTCAAAACAGTTACTAAAGGTCGCGCGCGGGCTTGGCTCGCACGCGACAGGGCTTACTCTAGCCTCCAAACCACTAAGTCCCTACAAGTCCCGTGCAGTGGTATGCGAGGGCTCTGTCTCGCAGCCCCCACATGGATCAGCTCGGCTGGTGATCCTGTGTGTGTGGAGCACAATATGGTGTGCTGGATGGTTGCCACGTGGCCAAGATCTGTCATGTCAGAAAGCAGTATCTACATTAGCCCCCTTTCTGCGCGTGAAGGCTCATAGCTGTATAGGCTTCCATGCGCGGAAACCAACATGCGCGTCGCCGCCACGCACCAATTCAAATACGGGTAAGTTCAGCCCCCGTGCGTGTCATTATGACCTAAAACCCCTAGAGTCGTGCCGTCTGACCTTTAGGGTTTTAGGCGTGACGTCAGCCCGTCCTGTGATTGCGCTTTGTGCTATAGAAATAGTTTCCAAGATCCACTTTATGAGGCTTATTGCTCTTTATAACCATCATAAAGAGGATGCAGATAATATCTCATGTGTGTTCGAAGAAATTTCTTCGTGTATTATGTGTGCAGGTCATGTTTCCGGCCGCCTCGTGGCAAGGTGCAGCGCCGAAGTGACCGTGCTACCGTCTCGTAATGAACGGCGGGATTCTTCTTCAGCATCTCCGGGGAAGAATCCGTCGCCCTCACATTTGTGAGGTTGGGGTGCTCGTCAATGCCCTTGTCCAACATGACAAGGAGTCCATCACCAGAGGAATGACTGCTTCGCCTGTTTTGCAGAGTAGCATCTGTCGGCACAGGAAGCTCCTCCGGCGCCTATCTTGATCAGACAGAGGCTTTTGTCATTCCTTGGGGTCTTGGGCGTATCGCATCCCCGACCTTGCTGCTAGGGATGTAGCGAATGACAAGTTGATCTCTTCGCGGCAGCATCCCTTTTGCTATAGATCTTTGGCCGCAGATCTGCGTGCTACACTGCCGGTGTTAGGACCGGTGGGTTCTCTCTTTTCTTAGCCGGGAGTTCCCTAGTGTGTCTCTGGCTTATCAGCCATTTTTCGAATGTATTGTAAGCCATGTTGGCTGCGTAGTTAGATTCGAGCATTTCGCTTGTAAGCTGTTATCTAGATAGATAAATTGTAAGTCATTTGACTCATAATGATATATAGCTTTTGTATTATCTGCTCTCTTTGCAACAAAATACAATTTCGCATGGGTTTCGGCTTGTTTTGCCTTGCATAATTCCATGTAATGATTTCACATATGCGATGTCAATTCGCAGATGTTTCGCTAGATCATTTGAGATCGTAATTTCGCAGCTGTGCCATCTTGACGGATGGGCTTGTAGTTGGTCGTTGTAAATCATATGAGATCATGTTCACAACTTTGCTATCGTAATAGATAGTTTTTAACAGATCAATTAAGATCGTTGAGTGGTGCGAATTGCTATCATAGAAGATAGGCTTTATTAGAGAATTGCTTGAGATCGTTTCTCGCATAAATTGCTATCGCAGCAGATAGACCTTTAGAAGATCCAATAAGATGATTCTGCACTTACGTTGCCACCGTAACAGACGGGCTTGGGTGATCAACTAAAATCACTTTGCGTATAAATTGCTATCGTAACAGATAGGCTTGAGAAGATCATATAAGATCGCATTTGTATAAACCGTTATCGTGAGAGATAGGCTTTAGATGATCGATTGAGATCGTTTTTGTATTTCGCTGCTATCGTAAGAGATAGGCTTTGATGATCACTTAAGATCGCATTTGCGTTTGGCTGCTATCATAAGAGATAGGCTTTAGATGATCGATTAAGATCGCATTTGCATTTGGCTGCTATCGTAAGAGATAGACTTTAGATGATCACTTAAGATCGCGTTTGTATTTGGCTGCTATCGTAAGAGATAGGCTTTAGATGATCACTTAAGATCGCGTTTGTATTTGGCTGCTATCGTAAGAGATAGGCTTTAGATGATCAATCAAGATCGCGTTTGTATTTGCTGCTATCGTAAGAGATAGGCTTTGATGATCACTTAGGATCGCGTTTGTATTTGCTGCTATCGTAAGAGATAGGCTTTGATGATCACTTAAGATCGTGTTTGTATTGGCTGCTATCGTAAGAGATAGGCTTTAGATGATCAATTAAGATCGCGTTTTTATTTGCTGCTATCGTAAGAGATAGGCTTTAGATGATCACTTAGGATCGCAGTTGTATAAATTGCTATTGCAGCGAATAAATCATTGTTAACAGTAATAACAAGTTAAATAGAGCAATATAAACGGCTAGAAATATGAACTTCTCATTTGGGAGAATTCTTTCATTATAACGCTCTCATATGGGAGAGATAGGATTACAATCCTCTCATATGGGAGAGGAGATTGCGTCGATCATAGCCACATGAGACATTAAGCAACGTTATCATAAAACGTATGAAATAAGAGAAGTCAGGGATAGTACTTCTTGATCCAGCGCATGTTGACTGAGCTTGGAGTTGAGGTTGTGCCGTGCAACCTTCGTATGCTGCAGTAGCCACTATCGAAGACTTCTGTGACTTCGAAGGGTCCTTCCCAATTAGCTGCGAACTTTGGGTGAGTTGCTTCTCGCATGCAGTGGTCAGATGCGCGCAAGACCAGGTCGCCAACTGCGAAATCCCGTCGCTGGACTGTCTTGTTGTAGGCGCGAGCGATTCTTTCTTGGTACCGCTTGTTAGTCCTTTTGGCTTGTTCTCGCTTTTCTTCCAGCAAGACTAAGTCATGATCGCGTTGATTTTCATAGAGTGCATGGAAGGCCAGCCTTGCCGAATTGACTCTGACCTCCGCAGGTACTACAGCTTCGGCCCCATAACATAGTAGAAATGGCGAGGCCCCTGTGGGTGTCCTTGGAGAAGTCCTGTAGGCCCACAGAGCTATGTTAAGGGAGTCGGCCCACTTCTTGTGGTCATCTGCGACCATCTTGCTCAGAATTCTCAACAGCGTTTTGTTAGTCGCTTCGGCTTGTCCGTTTCCCTTTGGATAATAGGGGGTAGAGCATATCTGCCTGATATTGTACTCCGCGAGTTTCGTAGCTACCTGGCGGTTAACAAAAGGAGTACCGTTATCTGAAATAATGGTATTTGGGATTCCGAACCTGCATACGATGTTTTCCTGGATGAAGTTGACCACAGCCAGCGCGTTTGCCGTCTTCAGTGGTATTGCTTCCACCCATTTGGTGAACAGCTCGGTTGCGGTGAGAATGAAATGGTTCCCATGTGACGTTGGTCGAATGGGGCCGATGAAGTCCAAAGCCCATGTGTGAAATGGCCATGGCGTCCCTAATGCATGTAGATCCACGGCGGGAGCGCGCACTAGGTTCCCTTTGAATTGGCATTCTTGGCAGCGTCGCACCTTGGTGCGGCAATCGACTTCCATCGTGGGCCAGAAGTATCCGATTGAGAGGAGCTGTCTGCATAATTTCGCACCTCCCTGGTGTTCCACCTGATGAGAAAGGTCCATGACTTCTTGTGCTTCCCTGCCGTCTAGGCATCGCAGCAAGTTGCCCTCGTGACCTTTTCGCCAAAGTAGGTTTTCCTGAACCACATATCGAGACGCTTTTCTCTTCAATTTGTCGGCTTCTTTTCTCGATTCGGGTACAGTGCCCTGGGTGAGGAATTCAAACAATGGCTTCCTCCAGTCTGTGTCGTCATCGGTTAGAGCGACGAGTAGAGAATCTTTGATTAGTGCGCAACTTTCGCACTTCCCTTGTATCAGGGCTGCAGCTGTTGACATGCCTGGCCAATGAATGCCATATCTCTGAGCTTTCCTGTAGATTGACACCTCGCTTTCTCCGCAAGCGTGTTGGTGAATCTTTTCTAACAGCTGTTGTCCCTCTTGCTCGGAGACACATCGCATGAGTATTCCTCCAGGACCCTTGTAGTAAAGGGTGTTGTCGTGGATGCAGTATCCTTTCGTGAGTGCCCAGCTTTCGCTGCTGGTGCCTTTCGCAATAGCTTGCAGGATTGCTTTTCGCCAGTCTGCGTCATCCATGTGTTCGTCGTCGCACGCAGCTTCTGTTAATGCCGACGATGTTCGCACTTCGATGGAAATCCTTGCGGGGCATTTGTCTATGCTGACCTTAGATCCCAGAGTTGCTAAGGCGCCTGCATGCCTGTTGTCCGCTCGGGGCTTGTGCTCGTATTTCACGTCGCAGAATTGCTGCATCAGCTTTTGCACTAGGGTGCGGTATGACAGGAGGTTGATCTCCTTTAAACCATATTCGCCCGAGGCTTGCTTAACAATCAGTTTGGAATCTCCCATGACCGTTAAGTTGCTCACTTCCAAAGCTTTCGCCGCACGGAGGCCCGCGATAAGAGCCTCGTATTCCGCCTCGTTGTTCGTGACTGCGAAGTTGAGTTTTGCGGACATCTGTATGACTTCCCCGTCTGGCTTTGTCAAGGCTATCCCAATGCCTCCGCCTTTTCTGGTTGAGGAACCGTCGAAGTGGAGGGTCCAATAGGGCACGTCGATCGCGTAGATTTCAGGGCCTTCGAGCTCTTCCTCGATCACGGGTTCGTGGCTGTTGTCGGGAAACTGTGCCAACAGATCTGCTACCGCCTGCGACTTGATCGCTCTTGGTTTTACGCATGTGATATCGTATTGAGAGATGGTCATGTACCATTTCGCCAATCTCCCGCCCGGAGTAGTGTGAGTTAGCAATTATCTTATGGGGTCGCTTTTGGTGACCACCACTACTTTGTGCGATGCAAAATAGTGTCTCAACTTCTCTATCACAAATGATAAAGCAAGGCAATGACGTTCGATGTCTGTGTACCTTGATTCAGCAGGCTGCACAATGCGAGAGATGTAATAGATGGGCCTCTCTTGGCCTTCATACACCTGAGCCAAGAGTGCTCCTATAGATTTCCTTGTTGATGTAAGATATAGCAGAAGCGGTGATCCCAGTTGAGGCGCGATCATTATCTTTGGGGATGTGAGTAGCTCCTTTAGCTTTTCGAATGCGGCTTCGTGGTCAGGAGCCCAGTTGTACGCAGCGTCCTTCTTGAGAAGAGTGCTGAAACAGCATGTGATTTCGGCGATTGCTGGGATGAATCTCCGTAGATATGACAATTTTCCCAAGAATGTTTTCAAGGTACTTTGGTTGTGAGGTGGCGTCATGCTGGTGATGGCTGACACTTTCGCAGGGTCAGGCTCGATCCCTTGGCGATGGACCACGCATCCCAAAAACTTCCCCGAGGTCACGCCGAATGCGCATTTCATGGGGTTCATTTTCAGTTGAAAGCTCCTGCAGCTTTTGAACACCTTTCGCAGATCTGCAAGGTGATCTACTTCATGCTTGGATTTGACTACCAGGTCATCCACATAGAATTCCACTTCTTTGTGCATCATGTCGTGGAATAGAGCCATCATGGCCCGCTGATAGGTTGCGCCTGCGTTCTTAAGACCGAACGGCATTACCGTGTAGTTGAATACCCCCACGGGAGTGATGAATGCAGTTTTCCGTGCATCTTCGGGATCCATCTTGATTTGATTGTACCCGCTGAAACCGTCCATGAAACTGAACATGCGATGGCCTGCCGTTGAATCGATGAGCAAATCGATGTTAGGCAGTGGGAAATCGTCCTTAGGGCAGAAGCGATTGAGATCTCGGAAGTCCACGCAGATGCGGAGCTGTCCGTTCTTCTTCACCACCGGCACGATGTTGGCCAACCATGTGGGATGGTGATTTGGCTCTATGAACTTGGCGTCTAGGAGTTTGACAATCTCCTGCTTGATCTTCACGTTGAGCTCTGGCCTGAAGCTTCTGGTGCTTTGCTTGACCGGTTTAGACCCTGGGATGATGTCTAAACGGTGCATGGTGATGCTCGTGTCCAGACCCGGCATCTCATCATATTCCCATGCGAACACGTCCTTGTATTCAGTTAGGAGCTGCAGCAGTCCTTGTTCCTCTTCGCTTGTGAGGTCCGCACTCAGGAAGACTTGCCTTTTCTTTTCCTCGTTCGGGCTGAGGAACACTTCCTTTAGCTCTTGCTTTTGTGGTCTTGGCCTGTCTTCCATGCATTCGGGCGCTTCTTTGAGTTTCTCGTCTGGAGTTCCCTGTGTTGGCTCTTCTGTCAGCGCAACTTGCTCGATTTGATTGATTTGCCCAGGGACATCCCCATGCCCGTGTGAGGACGTCCCCGCGCACCTTCATATGCGATAGCATTTCTTCCCGTTGGCGTAGAAGCTCTCTATCTCCTTACCCTCGGGGTCATGCTTTGCAATCCTCTTCAGAGTGTACACATTCTTCCGATGATATGCGATACGCGGCGCCTCTTCGCGTGTAGGCGGCTTTTCCTTGGCATCTTCCCTTGTCACCATCACGCCCGCAGGTGACTGGTCCTTGATGTCCTCCCAGAGAGGCAAAGGAGTAGGGTTGAATGGTCCGGGTGTTTGCTCGTCCGCCATCTCGGTGAACCACACCGCCTCGCTGAGATGTGCTTCGTCCAGGTTGAACGGGTTAGTTGAGGCCGGTATCTCCACAATCCTGTCGTTCCAGATAGCTTTCATCACCTGGTGAGCCGTCGAAGGGACTGCGTCAAAGCGATGAATCCAGGCTCGACCGATGATCATGTGATATGTGGTGTTCGCGTCTATGACATAGAACTTCGCCGAGCACTTGATTTTACCAATCTGAACGCCTAGGCGGATCCATCCGATCGTCATTCTAGAATCACTTCCGAATCCCACCAGTGGAGATGGACGCTTGACTACCTTGTGCTCGGGGATCCCTGCTAGCTTCAGTGTGTGGAGTGGAACAACATTGACCGCTGCTCCTCCATCGACGAATGCTCGCTTGAATTCGACGCCGTTGATGATGGCGGTCACGTACAGGGGCCTCTGGTGGCTCGCATCTGTCGTCTTGTCGCTGGCAGAAAAGGTCATAATCTTTTCTGTGGAACGGGACGCCCTGATGACTTTCCCGTTGGAGACCACGAGGTCCTCCTCGTAGTCCTCCGCTATCCTTAAGATTGCTTTTGTCATATCCGTTCGGCACTTTTCAGAGAAGTTCATCTCGTTGAAGAATTTGTTGAAGCCGTGCGACCCTTTCATGCGGTCGGCACGCTCATCCTCCGTGTCCATGCAATATTCTTCATCTTCATGGACTTCAGCAATGATGGGTAGACCATCCTCTGCGACTTCTTCCAAGTCCACTATCGAGATCATGGCGACCTCTTTGCCCTTTGAGCCCGAATCTGTATGGGCAGGCAGCGGGTTGTTGCGCACATCCTTCCGATGGTCGCTGACGATGAGTTCGCCGTTCTTCATCTTCTGATCGAACGCGAATCTGAGCTTCTTGCATTCGGACGTGGGGTGCATGACCTTGCCGTGGTATTCACACCACTTAGGGTCCCTCGTCATCTCCTTGGAGGGTGCTTTCTCGAGCGGTGGCAGGACGCCGTCCTTGCGCCACTGTCTGCAGAGATCGCTCGCTTCTTCCACCGAGCATGGCAGAGGCGGTGCGTCGAAGTTTGCAACTTTTCCTTGCTTCTGGGGCGAAACTGTATTGACCTCAGCTTCGCGTCCCCGCTTGTAGCCAAATCTGCCGATCTTGTACGTGGTGCCGCTCGCAGGTCGTTCTGGAGCGCTCTTCTTTCTCTGTCTCTCGACAATGGGCTCGATGTTCATCGTGCATTCGATGAGCTTTGAGAACGTAGGTGTTTGCAAATTGATTAGCATGCCTTTGTATTCATCTCGCATACACTGCAGGCATATCTCTACGAGCCGGCTTTCGAGCATTGGATCCTTGCACTCCAAGGATTTCGCTCTGAATTTCTTGATGAAAGTGATTCCATCTTCCTCGCGTTTCTGATACATCCGCGAGAGATGGATCATCGTCACCTTTTCTTCCATCTGGAAGAACTTGGTATAGAACTTCTGGACCATGTCGTCCCAAGTCTTCACAGATCCGGCCTCCAATGTTCGGTACCATTTGTATGCTACATTCCCAAGAGATTTTGGGAATTCTCGCATCAGCAGCTTGGGATCGGCTCCGTATGGACCCATGACATCAATGAAACGCATGACGTGCTCATGAGCGTTTCCATTGACGTCCTCGAACTTATCCCATTTGGGAGCCTTGTACCCCGCCGGGTTAGGCATGAGATAGATCTCTCGTGGAATGGGTGGATCGTTGTCTAGCTTCGGGATGATGGTATCCGCGAACGCCTGATGAGCCAGGATGGAGTCCACGCGCTTCTGTAAAGACGTCATGCATTCTGGAATGCTCCCCTCGGTAGCTGGCGGAGGGGTTGCCGTAGGCGGTGGCGACACATATGCCGCCGGAGGATTGGGAGCGTATTGACTACCCGCGTTTCCCCAGATTGTCGCTGGTGGAGGCAGAGTGTACTGCAGAGCTGGGTTGGACGCCAAAGCCGGGGGCTGAGAGGCGTGAGCAGCAGGGGGTGGCATTTGTGCCGTTGACCCTTGGACCGAAGGCAGCTGCGTGGCTGACGGTGGAGTTTGCAGATGAGGGTTGGGAGGCGTGGCTGACACTCCCAATCCTGGAGCGGTAGGGGTTCCTCCTCCCTGAGGGATAGCGGTGGCTGGTGGAGGATTTGGCGCAAGGGTGCCCAGAACAGCCAAGATCCGTTCTAACTGCGCAGACTGAGACTTGAGAGCTTTTGCCTGACTTTGGACAGTGGCGTCCAAAGACTCTAAAGTTGGTGCCTCGCTGGGAGTCGTCGGAGTACGGCGGGCCTCGTCTCCCGAGGGAGTTTCGGTGGAAGGCGATCGGTTGCTGACATCGTCCTCCTGAGACATGGTTGCTTTTGCTGGTAAGTTCACGTCGGGTTCACCAAAATGTGCACAAGAGATTCCCGCGGGGAGACCTCCGTGTACACCGTGCGTAGTGGATCAGGGATCACACAGGAAGAGTAGGGGTGTGTGTAGGGAGAGAGTAAGTCAGTAGCAATGTCTGAGAGAGAGACAGAGGTTTGGCAGAGCTTCCGCGTATGGCAGTGTGTTCTTCTTTGTATGGAAAGGGTAACGATCTATATATACTGGAGAACATGACCGTTGTAGTGTGGTTAATGCGCCCATTAATGGCGGCTTAATTAGCTTAACCATAACGACACGTTCGTCCGAGTATATAGGAACCGTTAGAGCACGTGGTGCGCGAGTACCGGAACCGTTACGAGGTTGACCGCGTTTGACCGGATTGACCGGGTCTAGGGAGCTCGTGCCATAGATCTCTCAAAACAGTTACTAAAGGTCGCGCGCGGGCTTGGCTCGCACGCGACAGGGCTTACTCTAGCCTCCAAACCACTAAGTCCCTACAAGTCCCGTGCAGTGGTATGCGAGGGCTCTGTCTCGCAGCCCCCACATGGATCAGCTCGGCTGGTGATCCTGTGTGTGTGGAGCACAATATGGTGTGCTGGATGGTTGCCACGTGGCCAAGATCTGTCATGTCAGAAAGCAGTATCTACAACAGGATTGCTTAGATCAAGGACATAAAGTCCATTAAATAATTGCGCACTAAAAAAGTGAATATTATTTAAATAAAAGGAACAACAATTGTCTTTTATTGAAATAATAAAACCATCCTTGTCCAAACAAGAAATAGAAATAATGTTTCTGCTCATAGCAGACACAAAATAACAATTATTTAATTCTAAAATTAATCCTGAAGGCAGAGATAGCTCGCACACGCCTATGGCCAACGCAGCAACCTTTGCTCCATTCCCAACGCGCAGATCTACCTCCCCTTTAGCCAATCTTCTACTTCTCTTTAGATCCTGCATATTTCGAAAAATATGAGATCCACATCCAGTATCTAATACCCATGATGAAGAAAAAGTTAAATTGACATCTACAACAAAAATACCTGGTGGTGGTGGAATCACTATTCCAAGCCTCTTGTCCTCCAGATATTTTGGGCAGTTCCTCCTCCAGTGTCCAGGCTGACTGCAGTAGTGACACTCACCTTTAGTCACGCCCTTGGCAATGCTACCAACAGGCTTAAGGGCAGGTTCCTTGGACTTGGCAACTGACTTGCCTTTGCCCTTGGAGGAAGAGGCAAACCTTTTGCCCTTTCCTTTCTGTACCATCATTATGGCCTTGCCCTTACCCTTGTTGATGCTCTGTTCAGCCGTCCTCAACATGTTGAGCAAATCTGGCAGTGGTTTAACGATCTCATTCATGTTATAGTTCATAATGAACTGTCCATAACTCTCGGGCAACGATTGCAACACGAGATCGGTTGCCAACTCTTGGCCGACCGGGAACCCCAGTCGGGCGACATTCTCCAAGTACCCGATCATTCGGAGTACATGGGGTCCCACCGGGTTCCCTTCTGCCAGATGACACTTGAACAGTGCCTTTGAGACCTCATACCTCTCTACCCTCGCCTGCTCTTGGAAGAGCTGCTTTAGATGTTCGATCATATCGACAACATTCAAGTTTTCGTGTTGCTTCTGAAGCTCAGAAGTCATTGTGCAAAGCATAAGGCAGGCCGCATCATTAGCGTCAGCAACACGCTTTTGATACGCCTTTAAGGCAGCAGGTGTTTGGTTCTCTGGACCTTCTTGAACATGCTCCTCTATTGCGTACAGTTTCTTCTCTTGCTTGAGAACAATTCTCCAGTTTCTGTACCAATCAAGAAAGTTGGTTCCAGAGAGCTTGTCCTTCTCAAGGACAGATCGTAGGGAATGTTGTGAAGTCGATGAGTTGTTTGCCATTTGGAATTCTACAAAAAGGAAAATACGCAAGTTTTAGTATTTGTGAATTTTTGACTATATTCAATAATGGCTAGTTTATGAAATATAGCTCCCACTATTTTTCTACGGATTAATAACCCTCAAGATATTAATGCGGAAAATATCCTTATGTTTTCTAGTGGGCCAAGATCCATCTTTCATCTCCTTATGAGCTTGCTTTGGCAAGTCACCCATAATTTGACTACTTTAGGTAGGAACAATTCCAATTGCATACCATATGCAACTCTTGGTTCAATTTGGCAAATAACTCCTTATTTATTCATCCTTATGGATAATCCCAATTGATTGCCTCTAGGTTTCTTAATCAAATTAATAGCCTAGTTGTGTTCAACCTCTTATCTAAACAATTGCACATTGTTACGTGCCATCGCATTCCATCATGATGAACCAAGTCGCCATGCTTTCGCACGCACGAGCTTGGTAAATAATGATGATAGTGAGTGTTTAAATAACGAGAAGGCAAGAACACAATATTTGAATTTTGAGGGATTTTAAAATTTAATTTTAATTATTTTGTTGATCAATATCAACTAATCTATCTATTTGAGTTTGGGCACAACTCCAAATAATAGATCCGGGTAGTCTAATTATCTTATTATCCTAATTGCATGCATCATCCATACACCAACCACACAATAATAAGACAATAAAATAAACAACCACAAAACAGAAATTAAACGTGATGTGGATATGGCCTTTTCTAGACTAAGATAATTCCAAGCCAATGGAATTATCTATGAACCCTAAACAAACACATCTCCATGCGTCTTGATCTTTTGGTCCATCCTTCATAGTCTTGTGGAATGCTCCATGCTCCATGCTCCATCTTTTGTGGCTTCTTTGGCTTTGGACTTCTTTTCTTCAATCTTGGCTAACAATCTACTTTATCTAGCACTAGCTAACTTCTATACTAAATAAAATAAATCTCACAAGTTGAGAAAAAAAAATGGCACGCAGGCCATAAAACCCTAATTAATTATTACAATTAATTGATCAGCTCACAGGCCGTAAAACCAAACCACAAAATTAAACATCCACATCAAACCACATCCTAAGGCCATATCCAATCACCATGCGATTTGCACATAAACAGTTAAAATCCAATTTTGACGCGCTTGGTCAATTTTAATTGATTTTAGGATTTCTAGGGTTAAAACGGTCCATGGGCCCAACAATCAAATTGCCCGGGCCCAACAAGATGAACCACAAGGCCCTAGGGCCAGCCCGGCCCAAAACCCACAAGCCTAGGCCCGCGGGTTAGGGCCGCCCGGCCCCTAGGGCGGCCAAGCTTGGGCGGCAAGCAAGGGGGGCCGAACCTCCTTGAGGGAGTTGTTTCCAAAACAACTCCCTTGCTTGGTGCCCAAGTTTGGTTGTTTCCTTGTTTTGGGAGAACTCCTTCTTCCCCAAGGATGCCCAAACCCTAGATCTAAGATCCTAAAATTTCTCAAACTCACCAATTCATGCATCCAATGAAAAAATTGGATCTTGTTATGATTAATTATTGACAAATTGCATCCCATGCTTGATTTGTCTTGTTTTACGCGATAAACAAACAAATTGAGGTGTAAAACAACTAAAACGTAACACATAAACCACGTTTATGCTCTACGACCTGTGGCTCTGATACCACTGTAGGGTTTTGATTCATGGATGCGCAACGGAAGCATAAACAAACATAAAACCATGCAAAACCCTCCAAGGATCACAAGTCAAGAGACATAACGATGGTAAGGGTTAGAAATCATAAACACACCTTAGGGTTCTCCTTTGATGACTTCAAACGCGAATTGTGTCACGTTCTCTATGGTTGATCCACGCCTAGAATTGATCCTAGAATCTCCCAAGTCCTTGGTGCTAGCCCGGAAGAGGAAGAGGAAGAAGAATCACGCAAAACGAGACCCAAAAGGAGGGTCTCGGCCTCCTTTGGCCGACGGGGACGGGGTAGCGGCAAGGGGGCGGTCGGGCTCCCTTGTTGCTTGCTCTCTCTCCTTTTTGTTCTCTCCCACTCTTGTTATGTTCAATTATGTGCATAAGTTATGTGGGAAGGAAGGAAGGAAGGTCCTTTATATATTCCAACAACTCCTTGTCAACTACCTAAAGGACTTATTCTAGTCCTACTAGAATTCAATTTAGTCCATTCCTTGCAAATTAGTCCCTACTAAGTTTGCAAGGGTTTGCAAAGTGATCCTTCTAATTAATTAATCCAATTAATTAATTACCAAATCTAGTTCAACTCTATGTAGCGTGTGACCCCATAGGTTCTATCTAGTTGGTAGCAACTATTTGCTAATATGGAGCGGTCTCTAGCAAAACATCCATTCTAGCCAACTAATAGAATAGTCATCTTGACAAACTTTGTACAAGTAATTGTCTCATCCCTTTGTCTCTATATCCGGATTGGACACGAGACATACAAGTCACACTCGTATATCCAATCCATAGTTTCTCGATCCATGGGAATAGCCTTATTCGTGCAAATAACATCAATATCCCATATTGATTTATTTGAGTCTTGCCAGACATTCTATAAGCACTATCCCTCGAGTGGCCTAGGATATTTTCTCCCGTTATGTGGGAAGGACAAATCCTATCTACGTCCACTACGATCTCTAAGCTTGCTTCTTATTGTATCCAGTACACGCCTTTATAACTACCCAGTTACGGTGTAGCGTTTAACGCTACCAAGATCACAATAATCCACAACTAGAATATCTAGTGACTTCAAGTCTAAGGATGACAATACCATTGCACCGCGAGAAGCTCTTGTGACTCAACATAACGCATATGTAGCCTTCTCGGAGATGGGTCAATCCAGTGCAACATTCCCTAATGCACACCTATGTGTTGGATCGTGATATCTCCATATCAATCCAACCCCATACTAGTCTATAGATGATTGTCCCATTAATCATTATACTTGACTAGGGATATTTAAGATAAACAACACAATTGTAAATCTAAGGACTTCATTATATTAAATATCCAATAAATAATAAATGAATTTCTAGCCATAAATAATTCATACTAAACTAGATTGCCTCTAGGGCATCTATTCCAACACATCAACCCCCAAACATGCATCTTTCAATTCTAAATGAGGGGTTTTCAAATCATAAGTAGGAGGTTCCCTTACTAAGGAAGATAACTCCATTTTCTCATGTAAATCAATATCACTACAAGAATGCTCATGAGTAGATTCTATAGGAGACTTCACAAGTTCTAGTTTACTAACAAGATTAACCCAATCATCCACATTAAATTCCTCACTCATGAGCAATGATGAGAAAATATTATTTTCTTCACAAAAAATTCCAAATCTTGCACAATAAGATCATCTATTTCATTGGAACATGTAGTAGGATCCTTAATCACTTCAACATAAGAATCAATCCAACTAATCTCACATATGTCATCATCATCTTTTGATTGATTACTTGTGTTGAAGATATTAAGTTCCAACGTCATATTTCCAAATGTAATGTTCATCACACCATTCCTACAATTTATAATTGCATTAGAAGTAGCAAGAAAGGGTCTTCCTAGAATGATAGGAATGGGAGAGGTGCCACTAGACAAAGGGGTAGTGTCTAAAACTATGAAATCCACCGGAAAATAGCATTGGTTCACTTGAACCAACACATCCTCAATGACGCCTCTAGGAACTCTAGTGGACCTGCCCGCTAATTGAAGAGTCACTCTTGTGGGTTTCAACTCGCCCAACCCCAACTTCTCATACACCGAGTATGGAAGAAGGTTTACACTTGCACCCAAATCTAGCAAAGCATTAGCAATCTTATGACTCCCAATTGTGCAAGTGATAGTTGGTGAACCCGGATCTCTATTTTGGAGAGAGGTTATGTTTGAGAATTGAGCTCACTTTCTCGGTGAGAAATGCCTTCTTTCTCACTTGAAGAGTTCTCTTGAAAGTGCATAAATCCTTGAGAAACTTGGCATAAGCCGGAATTTGCTTTATAGCATCCAAGAGAGGAATATTTATTTTGACATTTTGGAATGTCTCAAGGATGTCTTGGTGACTTGCTTTCATCTTATTGGCCACTAGCCTTTGGGGAAATGGTGGAACAATCCTAATTTCTTCATTATCATCAACCACTTGTTTCCCTTTATCAAGATTCTCCTTAGACTCTTGCAAGTCACCAAATCTCTCTTGATCATCACTCTTCTCACACTCCTCTTCTTCCTCATTTTTATGGGACTCCCCACTTGGAAGTCCCTTGTCAACAACCTTCCCATTTCTTAAAACGGTGATGGCCTTAGCATGCTCCACATGGTTGAAGCTTTGGCCCCTTGAGTTTTGTTGAGATTGAGATGGGAATTTTCCCTTCTCTTGAGCATTTATGGTAGACTCCAACCTAGCTAACGCATTTTCCAACTCTTGGTTGGAGTTTCTCAACTCATGGTTGGTTTGGTTTTGGGAAACCATAAATTGCTCAAAGGTCTCATCTATACTCCTTTTGTTAGGAGGAACATAAGTGGAGCTTGAGGGGTTTACTTGGATGTCTTGGTCTTGCCTCCATGATAAATTTGGGTGATTCCTCCAATTGGAGTTGTATGTCTCCGAGTAGGGTGAGTTATTGTAGGGCTTCCTATAATTGTTAGAATTTAACATATTCACTTGCTCACCCATGAGCTCTTTGGCTCTTAGAAAATCGGGACATTTACTCAACTCATGAGAGTTATCACTACAAAATGAGCATAATGCCTCACTCTTAGTCTTAAGTTGATACTTGGTACCTTTAGGCTTAGAGTTAGCATCCTTAGAAGGCTCATTGATGTCCCAAGATTGGACTTTCTCACAAATTTCATCTAAACAATCCCACTTCTCATCGTCACCTTTAGTAAGGAATTCTCCCCCACTCATGGATCCAATTGTGTGATTATGGTCACATGACAAACCATCATAAAAGGAGCTAATCAATCTCCATGTCTCAAATCCATGGTGATGACAAGCAATGAGGAGATCCTTGAAGCGTTCCCAAGCTTGGGGAAGTGGCTCTCCCTCCTTAGCACAAAAAGTAACAATTTGCCTTTTTATGGCATTTGTTTTGTAAGTAGGGAAAATTTATTAAGAAACTCTTTCTCTAATTCTTCCCATGTGCCTATGGTCCTAGGTCTCAAGGAGTGAAGCCATGCCTTGGATTTGTCCCTCAAAGAGAAAGGAAACAACCTAAGCCTTATAGTGTTACTAGAGACACCATTGCAATTAACCGTTGAGGCAATATCATTGAAATCCTTAAGATGAGAGTAAGCACTCTCGGACTCTAGGCCATGAAACTTGAGAAGAAGTTGAATTGTGCCCGGTTTGACATCAAAGTTTCTTTCATTTAATGGAAACACAAAGCAAGATGGTGAACTTTGTCGAGATGGATGCATCAAATCTCTATGTGAGCGAAATGGCATCATCTCATTGTTGCTACTATGCCCATCCTCACCATCCATGATTTCAAAGCTATTAATAGAGCTAGAATCGTTGGATTGGGCTAAACTACTACTACCACTAGTAGAAGTATTTTTACTAAAGGGATTTCTACCCTCTTCTTCAAGTAAAGTGCGACGCAATCTAGGAGTACTATCACGTTGCCACACACTCATGCAACCCAAGCTCAAATAAAGTTCAAGAGGGTTTCCTAACACAAGCTAGGAGTATGTTTTTGTGATTTTTTTACTTTTCGCTTTTTTTGGTTCCAAAGTTCAAAAATGAACCCGAAATTTTTCTTCAAGCGTATCTAAAAATAAAAACAAACAAAACAAGAAAGTAACTAAAGAGTGAGTCTCGTAGCACCAATCCCCGGCAACGGCGCCAAAAACTTGTTCGAAGTCGATAATCCCAAGTATAGGATATCGCTACAAGTAGTACCCGAGTAAGAACGGGGTCGATTTCCACAAGGATTGGGAAAGAGATTAAACACTCTAAGCTAACTAGCAAATTACTAAGCAACTAACGAAATTGACAAAACGAGTTTCTCAAAGGCTTTAGAGCTAGCCAAGCTTTGAAATCCACCACTCAAGTGATGGAGCAAGGATTTGTGTGAAACAATTCAAAGAAACTTAGTAAACAACTAGGCAATTAAAAAGACGTTGCAAACGAGTTTGTAGAACTAGTAAGAGAAAAATTGGATCAATTGGATCTCCTAGTGATTCATGTAACCCGATTTCAACAACCAACTCATTTGCTTGAGAGTTAAATCCATGAGTTCAAATGGAGAAATCCAAATCAATGTTGCCTCAAGCATTGAGTATGCCTATTTCGATTGAAATCCACATACTCAATCAAGCCACAATAGTGATTCCTATTTCAACTCATAGAACTCAAGAATTCAATCTCTCAAACAACAAAACACAAAACACAAACATATTCGAGTTTCAAGAATCAACTAGGATCACCAATCAATCAAAAAACACAATTAGCTACTCATGTTTGAGAGTGCAGCACAAGAGATATCAAGCATCTTCAAAATTGTATTCATACTCAAGCTCTAGATACACAAGATACTCTTCAATTTTCACCCAAATAACACAAGTTCTTGCTAAAAAATGAAGCTCAAACTACTAGTATTTGATTCAAACTATAATTTAACCAATCTAAAGCAGCTAACAACCCACAAATTCAAAGCTAACAGCAGCTATATCACAAGCTACTGCTGCTGCAGCAACTAACCAAGAACAGTGAGCAAAAACAGTGCTCAAAACAGAGCAAAATCGAACCCAGATTGAATTCGAGCTCTCTCTCTCTCCCTTGGTTGTCCTTGGCTCTGCAGCAGCTCAGAACGAGCTCGGATTCACCAAGAACAACCCAGAAAGTGGCAGAACCGAGAGAGAGGAGAGAGAGGCAGAGCTTCCCCCGTCCAAAACAGGGGTCCGAGAGAGAGAGGACGCGTGAGGGGTGAGCTGTTTAGGTGAAATTTCACCCGGCTCCCCCCTTATTCTCTGTTATATTTTAAAAGACCCCGAGTGCTTCCTTAAAACTTTTTGAAAATGGCGAAAACACCCCAACTCCGTTAGAAACAATACACTTGAGCCCTTAAAATGTTTAGAAATCCACACTTTAGCCCCAATTCCGTTAAATTCTTCTCTATTTTGCCCTCCACTTCAACCTTTGACTCTCATTTTGACCTCTTTTCTTCTAAATCTTCAATAACGACCCCATATTCTTCTCTTGTCTTCTCAAATAGGTCTTCAAATCTTCACTTTAGCTTGCAAATTAGTTTCTTTGTCTTCAACTTTAGCCTCTTTATCACTTGATTTCTTCAAATTAAGCGCTCCAAGTACCTTCTTCTTGTCTCATAGCCCTCCAAATCTTTTCAATTCCTCATTCAAGCTTTCCCAACTAGCCCCTTTCGTTATAAACCACGTCTTTGCCTACAAAACAAGTAAAAAGCAACCAAAACTACGAAGACAAGCATAAGTCTAGAAAGAGAGATAAAATAGATAAATTACACATATTAGCAAGTTAAGAAGAGTTCGTTAACATACTTAAATATGCAATTTTAATTCATCAACAATACCCATGTGTTGGATCGTGATATCTCCATATCAATCCTACCCCCATACTAGTCTATAGATGATTGTCCTGTTAATCAGTATAATGGACTAGGGATATTTAAGATAAACAACACAATTTTAAATCTAGGGACTTCATTATATTTAATATCTCTATAAATAATACAATGAATATTCTAGCCAATTTATTGTTCATCCTAAACTAAATTTCCTCTAGGGCATCTATTCCAACACTACGACATGAGAAGTTGTATGGGAAAATTTCAAAGAGCGAGTTCAGGTTAAATAGAGTTCCTTTTGTATGACATTTCGTCTCATAAGAAGGCGTGTCGGTGGACCCTGGTAAAGTGGTGGTCATAAGGGACTGGCCAGCACCTAAGAACATGACAGAGCAAGGAGTTTCTTTGGTATAGCTGAGTACTACCATAGATTCATGAAGAATTTTTGAAGATCGCAAGACCACTGAAGGCACTGATGAAGAAATCAACCAAGTACGTTTTAGACAACAAATGCGAGTAGGCATTCCAGACACTAAAGGACCGATTGACTACAGCTCCGGTGTTTACATTACCCGCCGAAGGAAAAGGGTTCAAAGTCTACAACGATGCATCCAAGCATGGTCTAGGGTTGTTTTAATGCAGAACAGAAAGGTGATAGCTTTCGCATCAAGACATTTAAATCCCTACGAATAGAACTACCCGACACACGACCTAGACTTGCCCGAAGTGGTGTTTGCGCTGACGATTTGCAGACACTACTTATATGGGAGGACGGTAAGTTCTTTACAGATCACAAGAGCTTGAAGTACATATTCACGCAAAAGGAGCTGAATATGTGACAGAGAGATGGTTGGAATTGATCAAGGATTACGATATTCAGATCCAATATCATGATAGAAAAGCGAATGGGGTAGCAGGTTCGCTAAGTAGGAAGACCGCACACTCAGCAAACTCTTTATGGGTTTCTCCATATAAGCTTTATGAGGAACTTTGGAATTTGGAGATAGAGCTTTGCACAATTGGGACCGTAGAGTGTTTAATGTGCAATTTGACACTGGTTCTAGAAATTTTCACAGAGATACGAGAAGTTCAGCGGACTGACGAATTCCTACAGCAAGTGAAAGATAAAGTCGAGAAGGGTGAAGCACCTTATTTCAAGATTAAGGAAACAAAAGCATAAGATTCAAGGGAAGGTGGTGCATACCAATGAAATGTTCATAAGTGAAGGAGAAGATAATGAAGGTAGCTCACAACACTCTGTACTCAGTGCATCCCGGAGGATACAAACTCTATAAGGATTTAGAGAAAAACTTTTGGTGAAGGAACATTAACAGGGAAGTAGTAGATTTTGTGGCTCGTTGACTAACTTTCCACAAGGACAAGTTCGAACATAAAAGACCCAGACGAATGATGCAGCCATTAGACTTACCAGTTTGGAAATGAGATTCCGTCTCAATGGATTTTGTGACGGCTTTGCCAGTCTCAACTAATGGGATGAACCAGATTTAGGTAGTGGTTGACCGACTAACGTAGACGGCAAGGTTCATTCCCATGAAGGACACATGGGACATGGATAAGAGGGCTAGTGCAGACACCCAGAACATATTGAGATTACACAGAGTACCTATTTCCATCATTTCGGACAGAGATCCCAACTTCTTATCGCACTTTTGGAAGGAACTACAGAGGGACATGAGTATGGAGCTCAAATTTGGCACAAATTTTCATCTAGCAACAGATGGGCAGATAGAAAGGACAATTCAGACACTGGAAAACATGATAAGTGCTTGCATTTTATATTTTCGATGGTCATGGGTGGATAAGTTACCATTGATAGAGCTTTACTAAAAAAACTGCTACCATGCAAGTATACGGATGACACCCTATGAAGCACTCTACGGGCGGAAGTGTAGGACACCATTGTGTTGGAGTGACATCAGTGAGACAATAATTCTAGGACCGCAGATCATTGCGGACTCGATGCATCGGATAAGAGTAATTCACCAAAGAATGAAGACAGCCCATATTCGGCAAAAGTCGTATGTATATTTGAAGAAAAGTTCTTTGGAGTTCAATATAGGTGACAAAGTGATTCCGACGATTTCACTGGCCAAGGGGGTTATGCGGTTCAATTAGAAAGGGAAGATGAGCCCCATGTTCATTGGACCATATGAAGTGTCATAACGTATCGGAGAGGTTTCCTACCGCATAAACCTTCCCAATAACCTAGGAAGAATCCATAACGTCTTCCATGTATCTCAAATCAAGCCAAACATCCTTGATAAAAGTCACGTCCTTGATCCCGAACCATTTGAGATAGATCCAGCCTTAACCTATGAATAACAACAAATCAAAATCATAGACTGGAAAACCGGAGATACCTGTACCAAGTCTGTCATGCTAGTCAAGGTTCTTTGGTCGAACCATCTCATGGATAAGCCACGTGGGATTTGGAAAAGATCATGAAGAAATGTTACCCGCACCTTTCTGATCAAGTATTACCAAGAGTGTCGGGGACGTCACTCCCTTAGAGGGGGGATAATGTAACCAAACGAGTTCTTCCCACATTTCATGATTTTTTTTTTAAATACCATTGTTACATGTGAATTGGAATTTCATACAATTTTCATATGCATTAGTTGCATCTCTCATGAAGCATGTCGTAGTTTATCCAAAAGTGTTCTTGATCTTCGGGGATGGAGCTGTGTTTTAAGGCGGAGATGATGAAATACCCCGTATTTTGTTTGGGGCTATTTTGTTATTTAGAAAAGTTGTGTGGTTCTTGTGCAATTCAAGACATGTTTACAAAATTTAGTAAGAATACTACTAGTGAACTTGCTTCTTAGTGGTAATTTCAAAACTAGCCCTCTTGCATTTGAAATCTTGTAGTTACCCTTATTTTTTAGTATTTACATATTAACCCTTAAATTTTTATTACTTCAATTTATACCTCAAATAATTTGTTGCGAGAATTATAATTTCTCAGAAGCCCCTCCCCACCACTAACAAAGTCAACTTAATCAAAATAATAATCATATTATTCATTCTAGGACTATAAGTTGCATACCATAACACATTATCCCCACTAAATTCTCTCCATCACTCTCTAATACATCTCTCTCTCTCTCTCTCTCTCTCTCTATCTATCTATCTATCTATCTCTCTATATCTCTCTCTCTCTGGGGCTGAAATATCCCAATTATTTCAGCACCATCATCATCTTCTTCATCTTCTCCATTCACTCAATTCAACTTCTTCATGTCATCCATTGAAGCACTCTCCAATTCTTGACGATCGAAGCTCTTCAAGCCCTCCCAAAGAATCCTAATCTCTCTAAAGGCTGGTTGTAAGTATTATTTCCTTTATATTCTCCTTCATAGGTTGTAAAATAGTTTTTATAACCATGTTTTGTTGGAGATTCTTGAGTTGATGATGCATGAATGCCTAGAGCATGAAATTGTGACTTTGAACTTGTGATTTTCTCAAATTCTCCATTTGATTCATCAAATTTCTTATTTGAATTCTTTTAATATGTTTAAAAATGTATTTTTTGAGCATAAGAAAATGTTTCTCAAGTTGCATGTATTATGGAAATGAACTGATCAAAATTTGAAGGTTTTATGGAACCCTGCATGTTGATACAATCTGTAAAGTTAGTGAAAATCGTGGCCTATATTCCACTTTTGTCTCTTTTAAATTTTTAAACCTTACATTTTATGAAACTAGACTCAGAGTGGGTCTTATGGAAAAAAATCATCTTCATAGCTTTCTTAGTAACTGAGTAATGGTCATTTGAACTTTCATATTTTCTGAAACTCTGTATTTGGACCAGTCTTGCCATTTTCACAAAAGAATCCTGTTTCCAATTTTTTTTTTGAACCTTCTATTTCTTGTGTTGTAACTAGAGACATTGGGGATTAAGTCAGGAGAAGATGAGAATCATTTCTATACTCCAAGTGGTGCTAATCACCTTTTAAATTGATATATTCTTCCAAACTTGTCTCTGCGCAACACTATTTATTTATTTATTTATTTTCTATCTTTAATTATTTAAAATCAATTGATAAGATTCTTGATGTTTCCAAAATTAGACACATTTATCTACCCTATGATTCAGTTTCATAATATTTCGAAGTTTCTTGGTATTATAAATATGAATCTAAAGACAGAACTACAAATCTTTCCTGATTTGTGGTTTCACATTTTTTAAAAAAAAATGGATAAAAACTTTAATTTTTACATGTCTAAGTGTTGATTTGTTGTATTTTGATAAGTGAACATCATTATATATGCATTTGTGACATATGTGACTATGTAGCATGTAGGTTGCATTTGGATTATGTAAGTGTAAGTTGGTGGTAATGAATACGTTATATGTGTGATTGTAGACATCGGATTCGTTGGAGACGAGTTTATGCCTTCAGAGTTTTAGGATTGCTCTTTGTTTTCCTCACGCTCGTATATCCTTTGGTAAGTATATGTGTGCAACCTTTACGAATCAAAATCAGATGTTTAGTTGATTTCAAACTTGAAAATTATGTTATGAAAGTGAATATTAGAGCATGTGGGAACTTTTAATAATCTAAACCATACTATTTAGAAATTACTTGGGAAAAAGAGTTGTGAAAAAAAAAATGTTTTGAAACTGGAATTAATAAGATACTCTATAGATATAGGGCTGTGTACGGAGTTATATTGCGGCAACGGCCGAGGGCGCCAAGCGATCCCCCAACTATTTACGGCTACAGCCGGAAGCAATGCTTCACCTCATTGGATAAAACTTAAATATTTACAATACATCCCAATCCTATATATACAAGGGTATTGAGGACAGGGGGTTTATAGAGCTAGAGTGCTACTTATATACTTGTATGAGTCACTACGGTATAGGGGTGTCGACACTTATGGCCTTTTAGCTACAATTTATGAGCGGGGATTGACGTATGGGCTCCCATAAAGCTCGGGAGAAATAGGGTTCTTAAACCCTAGAATGCACCCTTTAGCGATATCATTGTGATTCATTTGTCTACATTGATCCTATCGGTGGCTCTGGACATGCCCCGACCGAACGAAAAGTTAGAGTAACCCATTACAACAATTAATCAATAGTTTTAAATTTCTGAAGATCTTTGCTCTCATTATTTAAATTCTTCTTATCTCTTTTGTAACTTATAACTGTGATTCCTAGTCATCTATTAACGCGTTGTAGCTTATATATATTCAGTTTTGACTGACTTTATTTAAAATGTGGTGTCCCATTATTTTATTTTAAATCACAATAGGTTCGAGCTCGCGAGGAGGGGAACGCTCCACGAATTATATATGAGCGACGAGTATATAGATCACGTAGCCTACATGAACACTTTTCTTTTGGTAGCCAAATTACTTTAGCTTCTTGTAAATATCGATTTATAAATATTTTAACGTAAATAGTAATGTAACTGTTGGGTTTTGTTTGATCGCATATAACCTAGAACCGTGGTCCTACTCCGTTACCATGGGTGCTCATCACCTGGGGAGGGGGAAACTTTTTATAATTTACGAAAGTTCGGAAATTACGTGATGTTTCACCCCAGAAACTTAACATCCGAGGAGTCACTCCAATCCTCCTAGCGCAAACATAGAGACTGAAAACGCTGACGACATTCTCTAATGGTGGCATCAACGAAGGATGTGTCCAGTCACCCTCCCTTAACCACCTAATCCTCGATTTCTATCATATTAGAGACTCCTCACGTTAATGAGCCCCTGACTGAATCCTGCATCCAAACATAGCAAACCATTCTGAAGAGAGCAAATTCGCTGCGCCACAAAACTTCCCAATTCCAACGACGGTAATGGCCTCTAAGAAACATTAGCTTGTAGGAAGACTTCACCATCGAAGCAACACCTACGTCGACTTGCTACTGCTGGTGAACAAATCTCTGATAATCAGAATGAGAGGTCCACATCTTGTGGAACCTAAAATGGGAAACCCGAGCCTCAGTCGCGTGGAGAGAAACCAACAACGGAGCATGATCAGAGACACCCCTTGCTAGCTAGGTGAGTGACCAACACAGAGGGGTGGACCCCTTAGAAGGAGTCCGAAAGAAAAGTATGATTCAGCCTGCAATAAGTCCTTGAGACACCCTGTCGCCCGTTAACCAGGTGTAAGAGGACCCACGAAAACTAGCATCATACTACGTCCGCCCGCATATGAAACTAGGTAAACACTGGTGCAGATAAATAATTAAAACCTCCTCGACCCATCTTCTCCGAGCTTGAAAGCATAACGTTAAAATCCCCCAAACTAACCAGGGGTCATCTTTAGTGCCAGAAAAATTATCAAGATCTTTCCAAAGTGCTCGACGAGGAAGACGATGAGAAGAAGCATACACAGCAGTAAGGAAACCCAAACTAGATCCGGCACTGAACATTAGCAAACTTGCAGTCCCTTATTGTGACATTGTTGGGGTTGGTGTCTTCCATTAAAAATAGTTGAAGTAACAAATTTTCCCCCTTATTATGCAAAATTTGAGATTTACCCAATTGTATAATAGACATTTTACGTGATATCGGGGGAAGATTTGTCTCTAAAACTATTTTCAGTGAAGAACCTCACCCTGACTAACGAGGTCACCATAATGGGGTGTAAGTTTTCTGAAATGTTCGGCAACGTAAAGGAGTGAAGTGTCCTTTTCCAACTAAAAGGTGTGAAAGTGTCCTTCAGTTAATCTAGAGGGGGTGAAAGTGTCTTTTATGATAGTTTTATTGTTGTTTTTAGTTTAGTCAAAGCTTGGACAAGGAAGGACCAACAAGAAAGAGAGTGGGGTCATTAGTGGAAAGAAAACAACATACATTCCACCACACACTGGACTACTGGAGTACAAACGTCAGGAGAGAGGAATCTTATACCACTGTAATCATTAGAGTTGTTTGTTGGAATCCAATTAGTTTAAGCAAAACATGCGTGGTGGTGAGTTGAGCACTGTGATCTGCCTATGCTCTGTGTTGCTCAACCTCTGTTTCATCTGTGTTTATTATGATGATTATGTGGGTGGAGGATTGAAAGTGAAACTCGGTGAGCTGAGTTGGAGCCATAGAGCTGCAGAAGAGGCAGAGGCCGCAGCAGCAGTTTCTTGCTCTGGACATGGAACAGCCTATTTGGATGGTCTACTTGTTAACGGAAAACCTGTATGTGAGTGCACCACTTGCTTTTCTGGCCCTGATTGCTCTCTATTTGATCCAGGATGTTCTGCTGATGCAGATGGGTACATCTCTCTCTCTCTCTCTCTCAATGGTATAACTTCAGTTAGATGGATCATTGATGAGATTATTTGATGACTCGTTCTTCACACAATTATTTGGTCTGTTTCTTCTTTTTCATCTAGTTCGACTTTTTAATGTGTAACATGTTACTTTGATCCGGTAATTCAGATAACAAAACGATGCAATTTTTTGATAAATTTTTATGGTGTTATAGAGTAAAGTTTACTCGATCAGTAGCATTTGACAAGTGCTAAAAGGCGGTTAAATGCTAAATGGTCTTAGCAACTCAGGACTAGTCTCCAGGATGACCATGTAGCAGATTATCTGATATCACTCAGTAATTTTTTTTTTTTTTTTTTTTCACCAACACGTTACCCATCAGAATAGTACTGACCAGTTTTTTCACACTTAAGTGGCGATCCATTGTTCTTGGAGCCCTTCTGGAAGCAACATGCAGCTAGCAGTGCAGTAGTTGTGGCAGGGTGGCACCGGATGAGCTACGGATTTGGTGATCACACAGTCATCTCACAGGAGCTTGTGAAGTGTATCGCCAAAGTGCACGCCATAACTAATAATGCAGTTACTACAGGAAAGTACATTGTTTTTGGAGCTGGCTCAACACAACTTCTCAGTGCAGCAGTTTATGCCCTCTCCCCTGAGAATGCATCCTCCCCTGCAGCCATTGTTGCTTCCATCCCCTTTTACCCGGTATTTTCAGCAATTAGTTTTTAGGACAAACGACCCTAAACTCCTATGCAGTTTGTCACTTGTGACCCTAAACTTCTAGCAGTTTCAAATTTTCCCAAACACCTCCCCCCCCCCCCCCCCCCCAGCCCCCTACAGTTTGCATTTTGGGCCCAAAAACTTTCAATTACTATCGGGGTTAACTTTTCTTAACAACAATACAAAAAGTTAACCCCTTCAGTAATAGAAGGCTTTTGGGCCCAAAATGAAAACTGCAAGGGGTATTTCGGAGAAATTGAAACTGTTGGAGGTTTAGAATTACAAGTGGTAAACTGGATAGAGGTTTATGGTCATTTGTACTAGTTTTTAGAGAGTTGCTATGCTTCACCCTGTATTTGTCACTATTATATTTCACCTCCTATGTGTCAAGATAAAATTTGATGATAATTATTTAATTTGGTATCTTTCTAAATTCTACCACCAATAAGATAACTCCACATAGGCGGTCACATTCAATGGTGAAAAATAAGAGGTGACGTTTAGCATTTCTCTTGTTTTTATTTTCAATGTGTTTCTAAAAGGCACCCTCTGTAATAAAAAAATTCAATGTGTTCCTTCAGGTCTATCAAGAGCAAACAGACTACTTCAACTCAAAAAAATTCAATTTCATAGGAGACACGTCCTTGTGGAGAAATTCCACGGACGCAGCTGCCAATGTTATTGAATTTGTGACTTCTCCAAATAACCCCGACTGCCAGTTGAAGGAGGCTACTCTACAAGGTTCATCAGCTAAGACGATTCACGATCATGCCTATTTTTGGCCACATTTTACACCAATTCCAGCTCCTGCAAATGAAGATCTCATGATATTTACCATCTCCAAGCTTACCGGTCACGCTGGAAGCCGATTTGGGTACTATCAACATCACTAATCATCGCTTCCTGTAATAAGATCAAACACATCTCATAACCTGCTTTTCATATTACTGCAGGTGGGCTCTGGTGAAGGACGAGGCAGTCTATCAAAGAATGAGTTTGTACATAACACTATCTAGTATGAGCGTCTCTCGGGACACTCAGCTAAGAGCGTTGAAGCTTCTGAAAGTTATCCTACAAGGAGATGGGAGGGAAATATTTGATTTCGCGTACAAAACAATGAGCAAACGCTGGGAGGCCTTGAGAAATATCATATCAATCTCGAGACGTTTCTCACTCCAGGAAATCCCTTCTCATCACTGCACTTTCTACGGTAAAATCAGGGAAGCCTCGCCAGGTACATCTTTTCAATCCAATTTTCTAAAGAAGATGAAAAAATTGTTTCTTTTATTTGTTGTAAATTAAGGCATAGCTTTACTTGTGAAAGACGCAAATTAAACTTACTATTCTGTGCTGATCACTCCAAACTCACAGCTTATGCGTGGTTGAAGTGTGAGTGGGAAAAAGATGAAGACTGTTATGGAGTACTCCGAGCAGCTAAGATAATTGGGCGTCCAGGTAATAAGTTTGGTGCTGCGGAAAGGTATGTACGCCTCAGCCTCCTCAAGCGCCAAGACGAGTTTGACTTGTTACTTCAACGATTGAGCAAAGTTATTTCAGAAGAAGAAGGTTCAACAACAATGTGATTGATCACAACCAACATAATCAATGACAAGTTGATTATGAACCCGTCATCCAAACAAGTACATACTACATAATTACAAGGAATATAATCAATGACGAATTGATTATGGACCCATCATTTAAACAAGTACATCCTACATAAGTGTTGTTGCTGCTTTCAAAATCCTGTAATCAAGATTTTTATTACTCCTACGTCTTATGGGACAGAAGGAGTAGTATGTGTTATGTCTGGTGCCCTTTTTCGATAAACTACAAAAAAAAAAAAAAAAAAAAATAGTCAAATACGTTGACCTAATTAATTACATTGCAACTTTTGCAGTTCTTTGTACAAAAATATTAGTATCTGTCCTAACATAAACATTCCAAGTACCACTCCGTTTCTTTTCTTTAACCCCTTTTCTTTATCCCCTTTTCTTATTGGGCAAATTTAAGGTTATGAGATACCCATTTTATCCTCACAAAAATATCCCACAATTATATTTTACAATATAATTATTTGTATTGGGCCACCACTAAAAACAACAACCCAACCCAAATTAAACTCTCAGCCGACCAAACCCACCCAACAACTATTTTCATTATTATCATCTTCTCATTCTCTCACTACCTCTCTGTATATCTCTTTTCTTTCATTTTCTCTTCAACACTTCGTATCTTCTTCTTCTCCCTCTGCCAAGCACCGACAACAACACCGCCACCATCACCTCCTCCATCTTCATCATCGCCACCCACATCACCTCCCTCCACCGAATACCCACTTAACACGGACACCACCACCTCCGTCAGAGCAGCGAGAAGAGACGCCGATTCAGAGCAGAGCATAGCAAGGCGTGTCGGTGGCGACCGGATCTTTCCTCTCTGGCGATTCAACAGCCGAATCTGTCCCATTCTCTCCATCACCACTCTTAGGAAGTCCCACTCCACCCGTAGGCCTTGCTCATGTCTAATTTGATGGCCACTATATATGCATGTCTCCCTTTCTTCGTCTTAATTGAGTGAATGAGCTCGTGGGCTGTCAAGATGTTGTCTTGATTGAGCCTTTCAGGGAAAAAAGCGCTCTGGTTCTTTGAAATTAGCTTACTAAGAACAAGATTTAACAGATTGGCAAACGTTCAGCTTATAAACTGTAGAGAACAAAGAAATAGGGAAGAAATCAGATACTCTCCAAACATGTTTGACCTTGGGGATTAAGGCAATCAGTGTATGATTATAGTCAGCAAAGTCTCCTCTTTCGTTAATAATCTTCAGAAAAATCTTGTTACTTGAGGCCAAAATTTCTGAAAAAACGGAGCCGGAAAGCCATCCGGTCCCCGAGCTATCTGGGTCGGCATTTCCTTGAGCGCATTTAACACCTCCTCAGCAGTAAAAGTCTGATCCAGAACGCTTCTACTTTCTGAGTCTAATAGTTCTTCAACTGGTGCTTACATCGATTCCATCTCTTCCCTGGTAGGATTCGGTTCCATCGGTTCCATCTCTTCTCCTGCACCATTGCCACATGATAGATTTTTAAAATTCTTACTTAGAACTGGGGCCAACATCGACGACCCAAACTACCTGTTCTGCAACAACATGCAGTTTGGTCCGATCGAAATCTGCACTTGATGCCTAGGCTCCGCAATAGGAGTTGATTACATAGATCCTTTTTATGGCCATATACATTAAAAAAAAACTTGACTTAATCCTTCATACTCAATGCTTATATACTTTTTGTTTACCCAGACACTAAGTAATAAACTCTTTTCCAAATGAAATTCAACACAAACTCTAACATACTTACCTAGAGTAACAGCTAATGTAATTAAATCGACCTTCACAATTTAACAAAACATTACTCCCAAAATTTCAGATTCTATTCATCAATGCGCTCGACCGGCATCTCTCTCAGGTGGCGCCAAATAGCTATAGTCTTCCCCACTTTTCCAAACGGATCAAAGTGAGGTTTCCATTGTTGATCAGTGAGATAATTACCCTTAATCATCCACGGGTCTTCGAGAAGCACCTTCTCATAATCCTCCTTACAATATAACACAATAGCATCCACTCTCAATAAGTTAATTCAAATCCACGATCCAATTTCCATTGCGCCGAGAAACAAACATGAATTGTTTAACATGAAGGATCCTTACCCAAATCCAGCAAAATTAGAGCACAGCTCCATGGGCGATACAATTTCGGGAGTTAAGCTCCACGATAACGAAAGCCCACCGTCCATCACCAAAAACCTCTCGAACCAAATCTGGCTACCCATGGAATCGTCCGGCATATTATATGTGACCTCATTCGCCATGGAAATCCCGATAGGAGGCTCGATCAAAGCCTTACTAAATTTATGATTCCCCGGAAGCTCTCCATAGTTATCCGATGCCAAGGGGCTAGTAAAGAAATGGCGCTTGTACTCACTTGTTCCTGGTGAAGATTCATACTTCCACCTCCCCAAAATCCTCCCTGCTAAGGAGGTGGATAGGAAAAAAATTTCAGGTGTTCGTCGACTTCCATGTGAATCTATAGAGCGTGAAGAGAAAATTCGTCTCGAAAAAGAAAAACTTAAAGCTTCTTGCAAGTAATAGATTCCTTCGATACATGAAAGGTACTCCCTCCGTCCCACAAGATATGTTAATCTTTCCTTATTTGGATGTCCCACCAGATATGTTAAACTTCCCCAAAATAACAATTTTTTACTTGAAAAATACCATCTTGTCCTTTTAAAAAATTGGTGACCCATCTTCCACTAACCAATTTCCGACATTAAGTGGGAAGTATCTGAGACTTCCCATGGTTTTTTTAATATAGCAACTTCTTCAATTTTTCACCTATCTAGTGGGACGGAGGGAGTAAGAGGAATAGATCAAAAGAAAAAACAAGGAAAGAAAAAGAGTAGTTGAGAAATCATTATTTGTTTGTGGATAAGGATACTTTCACCCCCTCTACTTAGGCTGAAGGACACTTTAACACTTCCAGTTTGCAAAAAGACACTTTCACCTCTTTAATGTGCCAAAATTTAGCAAATTTGCAGTCCCTTATTATGACATTGTTAGTCAAGGGTTTGTGTCTATCAATAAAAATAGTTTTGGGGATAAATCTGCCATCATATTATGCAAATTTGATATACATTTTAAGTGATATCGGGGGAAAATTTGTCTCAAAACTATTTCTTGTGATGAACCCCACCCGGACCAGGGATTCAAATATCATTTTGTACCGTACCGTACCGGGAAATTCGGAACGGTTACGCTGGTCTCCGAAACCATTTCGCCCAGTATGGTACGTGTGATTCAGATTCACAAGCAAAACGACCAATTCGGAATGGTACACTCGTTTTCCGGGCGATACTGAACATTGTGGTAGAAAAACGATCTAGAAATAAGAGGAGGAAGAAGAAGAAGAAGTTGCATCAGAGGGAAAGAAAGTTCACCTACCTTTGTGATTTGTAACGTCGAAGGAATGGAGAAGGGGGAGGACGGCGACTTACGTAATCGTTTAATTGGTAGATCGTTGTTCGTCCTTTATGATTCGTAATCGTTGTTTGTCGTTGTCATTTTAATCTCCCTCTTTTTTCTTGAACGGTGGTGTGTGTAAAGACTTCGAGGCGGCTAGGGTTGAAGTAGTATTTGTTGAGTTGGTGCCTTGAATTGGTCAAAGGCGGCCAAACTCTTTGTTTCCAACTTTGATTAGGAAACATTGGAAGTCAAAGGCAGTGGAGGATTAGTTAGGAAACAAGTTGTTTCCAAATCGGATTTGGAAACTTTAGGGATTTCCTAGCACTATATAAAGAACCTAGTAGTCACATTATTAGGTATGCAAAAACATTGTAATTGTTCCTCTTGAGTGAATAAAGAGTGCTTTTCCGCCGTGGAGGTAGTTAGCAAATATTTTGCTAGCAAACCACGTAAAATACTCGTGTTCTTCTTTTATTCGTTCTTCGTTCGTGAGGTGGTTTGACATAACAAACTGGTATAAGAGCCAAGGTTGGCGGTGTTTCAAGATCAAGATCAAGGCGGAGCAAAGCTAGGGTTTCACAAATTGTTGAAATCAAAGCTAGGGTTTTTCGATCTAGGTGGAGCACGCGACTAGGGTTCGAGATCCACAAAGAACGATGTCCGGATCGATGTTGAAGATCGACAGGTTCACTGGAGGGAACAACTTCAGTCTGTGGAAGATAAATATGGAGGCTTTTCTCAAATCGCAAGGCTTGTGGGAACCTTTGACCGCGGACAAGGGAGACATGAATGTTGCATCAGCGGAGTTCAAGGCGATGGAGGAGAAGGCACACGCAACGATTATGCTGTGCTTACCGAATGACGTGATCATCGAGATCGCAGATCAGAAGGAAGCAGGGAAGCTCTGGCTAAAGTTGGAGAGTCTTACATGACTAAGAGTCTCACTAGCAAGTTGATGCTAAAGCAAAGGCTCTTCACCCTGCGGATGCTCGAAGGTACGGCTCTCAAGGACCATCTTGATCAATTGAACACAATTCTGTTAGATTTGCGTAATATTGGCGAGAAGGTGGAGGATGAGGGTGCTGCACTTTTGTTATTGATCTCGTTACCTCCATCATATGAGAACTTCGTGTAGTCGTTCATTGTGAACAAGGACGAATTATCCCTAGAGGAGGTGATATCAGCACTCCATGCTAGGGACTTGCGCCATAAAGGTGCAGACACAGGTATAGAGGACCATGCTTCCGGGCTGATGGCAATGGGGGGAAGAAAGAAGGTTAAGAAGAACAAGAAGAAGCAGTTCTCAGGTTCTAAGTTACCCAAGGATGTCTGTGCCTTTTGCAAGGAAAAGGGGCACTAGAAGAGAGATTGCCCGAAACGAGGTCAACAGGGGCAAAATGGATCCGCAGCCGTAGGTAACTCGTCCGAGGATGATTACGTTCTAATGGCGGATGTTGTCACGCACTCTCAAGATGTGTGGGTCCTTGATTCCGCAGCTTCCTATCATATTTGCTCTAACAGGGAGCTATTCTCGACGTACGACCAAACGGATGGAGGGTCGGTCTACATGGAAAACGGAGCCATCTGTAAGGTGATTGGGAGCGGCTCAGTTAGATTGAAGACAAATGAAGGTAAGTTGTGTACCTTGGATCAGGTCAGACATGTAGCACTTATTAAGAAGAATCTGATCTCCTTAAGTCTACTCGACAGCAAGGGATACAGTTTCAAAGGTGAAAGTGGAGATCTACAAGTCTCCAAGGGTTCTAAGGTGATTCTCAGGGGAGTCAAGAATGGGACTTTGTACATGTTGCAAGGTTCGACGATCGCAGGTTCTGCTGGAGTTGTCTCAGCCGAGATGAAGGAAGCTGATCTAACTAAGCTGTGGCATATGAGGCTCGGTCATATGAGTGAACGTGGAATGCAGGAACTTCACAAGAAAGGCTATCTCACCGGGCATGCGCCTAAGAGCCTAGGGTTTTATGAGCACTGCGTGTATGGGAAGCTACAGCGTAGCAAATTCCCTAAGGCGGTTCATAGAACGAAAGGTACTCTTGATTATATCCATTCGGATTGCTGGGGTCCATCTCGATTCGAGGCGATTGGAGGGTACAGGTATTTCCTAAGCATCATAGACGACTACTCCAGGATGACTTGGATATTCGTGATGAAGCATAAGAGTGAAGCCTTCGCAAGATTCAAGGAGTGGAAGACACTAGTAGAGAATCAGGTGGGAAAGAAAGTGAAGAGGCTGCGCACGGACAACGGCTTAGAGTTCTGTTCATCAGAGTTTGATGGATTCTGCAAGGACCAAGGAATAGCACGCCATCGCACCGTTCGGCACACACCGCAGCAGAACGGTGTAGCCGATAGAATGAATCAGACACTTTTAGCAAAAGCAAGGTGCATGCTTTCGAATGCAGGTTTTTCTAGAGGTTTTTGGGGAGAGGCAGTTTCCATGGCATGCTATCTCATAAATCGGAGCCCGCACACAGGTATAGGATGCAAGATTCCTATGGAAGTCTGGTCCGGTAATGCAGTGGATTACTCGGATTTGAGAGTTTTTGGTTGTGTTGCCTATTATCACGTTGATGATGGAAAACTAGAACCAATAGCTAAGAAGGGAGTATTCATGGGATTCGGAACAGGTGTGAAGGGATACAAGATATGGGCAGACAACAAGATTATACTTAGCAGAAGTGTAGTCTTTAATGAGTCTCATATGTTGAAAAACTCCGTGGAGGTGGAGCTTGGGGATGCAAATAAGAAGGTGGAGGGAGAGTCGGATTCTATAGATCCTAAGGATTCCGAAATCCTTACACCGCCACCAGAAGCCGAAGAGGAAGAAGCAAAAGAGTCTGATAGTGAGGATGCGTCTACACCTGAGGAACCGTTTCATCAAAGTATTGCTGAAGGAAGACCAAGGAGAGTCATAAAGCCTCAAGCGAGATACAGAGATAACGGTATGGTGGGATATGCATTATAGGTAGCGGAAGAGGTAGAGGACGAGCCATCCTCCTACAAGGCCGCTATATCTAGTTCTGAGTCAGCACAATGGATTGCCGCGATGGGAGAAGAGATGGAGTCTCTTAGCAAGAACTCGACTTGGGAGCTTGTTAAATTGCCAGGGGGAAGGAAGATAGTCAGCTGCAAGTGGGTATTCAGAAGAAAGGAAGGAACTACATCTGGAGAGGGCGTCAAGTTTACGGCAAGGCTAGTTGCAAGAGGGTTCAGTCAGAAAGAGGGAGTTGAATACAACGAGATCTTCTCACCGATGGTCAGTCATACTTATATACGGGTGTTACTAGCATTAGTGGCACACCACGACCTAGAACTTAAGCAGTTGGATGTCAAGACAGCTTTCCTGCACGGAGAGTTTGAGGAGGAAATATACATGAGCCAACCGGAGGGGTTCCAAGTTCCCGGAAGAGAGAACAACGTGTGCAAGCTGAAGAGATCTCTCTACGGACTTAATCAGTCGCCGAGGCAATGGTACAAGAGGTTTGACAGCTTCATGTTGAAGATTGGTTACCACAAGTGCGAGTATGATTGTTGCGTGTATCACAAAGAGTTGCATAGTGGATCACGTATTTACCTAGTTCTATATGTGGATGATATTTTGATTGCAACTCGAAATATCAAGGAAATTAGAGAACTGAAGAGGTCCCTTAGTGCGGAATTCGAGATGAAGGATCTGGGAGCTGCTCGGAAGATATTGGGAGTTGAGATCTATAGAGATAGGAAGAAGAAGAAGCTTTTCTTATCACAGCAGGGATACATCAAGAAGATCTTGGCAAGATTCGGGATGTTATCAGCTAAAGCTATAGATACTCCTATGGCAACTAACAGCAAGCTAGGAATGTACACCGTTCAGACTGAGGAGGAGAAGGAGTACATGTCCAAGGTTCCATATGCTAGCGCAGTTGGAAGTCTCATGTATGTTATGGTCTGTACTCGACCGGACATAGCATTCGCTGTTAGTGTGGTTAGTCGTTTTATGGCTCATCCGGGTAGGGACCATTGGCAGGCGGTGAAGCGTATATTCAGGTACCTTAAGGGTACGTCAGACATTGGCCTATGTTATGAGGCTAGTGAAGACATCTTGGTAGCTGGTTTCTCGGATGCAGACTATGCATGGGATATTGATAGTAGAAGATCAATGACAGGCTATGTATTTTCTCTGGGAGCATCTATTGTGAGTTGGAAGGCGACGCTACAGCCGACGGTGACTTTTTCCACCACGGAGGCGGAGTACATGGCTCTAACGGAAGCAGCAAAGGAGGCAATTTGGCTAAAGGGAATGGTCAATGATCTAGGGCTACATCAAGATCAGCCGATAGTCTATTGTGATAGCTTGAGTGCGATTTGCTTGACTAACGACCAAGTTCATCATGAAAGGACCAAGAATATCGGCGTCAGGTATCATTTTCTGAGAAGTGAAAGCAGGATCAAGGTGATGAAGGTGGGGACTGCTGACAACCCTGCGGATATGTTCACCAAGCCGGTTCCGGAGAGCAAGTTCCAGCATTGTCTGGAATTTCTCAACATCTTGAGCCAGTGAAGCCCTTCGGGGCATGTCGGACCCGTGGGGGTCCAGTGAGTCTCTGTGACGAGAGACAATTGGGTGCGGAGAAGACGTAGCTTTGTTTACGAGAAGAGGAACATCTGCTGTTGACGAGACAATTCAAGTCAAGGTGGAGATTTGTTGAGTTTGTGCCTTGAATTGGTAAAAGGCGGCCAAACTCTTTGTTTCCAACTTTGATTAGGAAACATTGGAAGTCAAAGGCAGTGGAGGATTAGTTAGGAAACAAGTTGTTTCCAAATCTGATTTGGAAACTTTAGGGATTTCCTAGCACTAAATAAAGAACCTAGTAGTCACATTATTAGGTATGCAAAAACATTGTAATTGTTCCTCTTAAGTGAATAAAGAGTGCTTTTCCGCCGTGGAGGTAGTTAGCAAATATTTTGCTAGCGAACCACGTAAAATACTCGTGTTCTTCTTTTATTCGTTCTTCGTTCGTGAGGTGGTTTGACATAACAATATTAAAGATAATCAACAATACACTTTACTTCACATGGACCCTTCTATTTTTTAAACATCTTTTTTGTTGGTAAGAAGATAAGAACTAGCATTAACAAACATTAAACTATTACAAGATGCACTAGATCGACATGACCGACAAGCTGAGAAGCAAGCATACTAACAAGCACACAAGAGGCCTTAGGTGCTGATGAAGCTATCCAAGGCTAACTAGAACAAAGCATACAAATACAAGCACGCTAGCAGCTACTATGTACAAACAAAGAGCTGCCAAACTGCAGTAGATCAAAGCTACCGAAGGGGAAGTAAAGCTGAAAAAGCACCCGGAATTAGCGATGAGCTGCCGAGTTGGCAAGGCGGTGTACGTGCTGAACAAAAGACCTTGGAGATTTCTGAACTGCACATTCATTAAAAGCTGAAACCTACTGTCGAATTCTTACTAACAATGGTGCGTCTTGGAAGGAACATTGCTCAGTCTCCTGTGCTCTGAAGTGACCCTGAAGAGACACGTGGAGTACTAGCAAAGGGTGAAGTTGCGGTTGAGTTATCATCATAGTCCCCCGAATATTCTGCAGGAAATTCTTCACTGTTTGACGGCGAGGGCAGGGCTCCACTAACAAAAAATCCATCATCTTCATCCGGAAAAGACTCATCAACCTTCATGGCTTGTGTTACCAACTGCTAACTCACGGTACCGCAGCTCGTTCGGCTAGAGGAACGAACGAGAGAAAAAAAAAAGAAAAGTTGGGCCTAAAAATTTTCTTATTATCTTTCAAAAAAATTTACCCCCTTTTTATAACTCTAACCATGATGGTTTGACCTATTCCTAATTCAAGTAAAGAACTTTAAAGAAACCCCAAATTTAAAATAAAAACATCACTACTACGATTTTAATCTCAAAACAATAATAAAAACATAAATGAAATTGTAAAGCTAATAAAAAGACTAACGCTTCAGCTTGGGCTGAACGTAGTCTTTCAAGTAAGACGGCGGTGCCACCGTGCGTTTGACCCGAGCGCTAGGCTGCACAGCTGAATCATCCTCTTTCGTATTCCCGTCACGTGTTCGAGTATCCGGACTCGTATCAACTCCCCCAGTCTCGGAAATCAGCTTTTCCTCAAGCTGGAATTCTTGAAAGCAATACGACATATCCGCAAGAAGTTTCCAAGTAGGGCTAGCTCCATCGGACCAAGAAACTAACCATTGCCGCTGAGACAGGCCATCAACCAAAACAGTCCGTTACTGTGATGTTGAAAAAGATACAATTATAAGGCGTCCCCTGAAAAACTGATCGGGTAAGGTAGCAACAAGAAAAGTGGAACTGTCAAGAAAAAAATCCGGAGAAAAGAAATATGGTACACATCATGCAAGCGACTCCCATCAGGTAGGCGCAACCGATATGCCACCGGACCGATACGTTTCATGATCTGAAATGGACCATAGTAACGACGAGCCAACTTGACGGACAATGGCCGAGCTAACAGCAATACCATATCACCAACCTAAAAAGAGACGTAGCGCCGGTTTTTGTTAGCTTGATCACGCATGCGCTGTTGCATCTTTGCCAAATTCCCCTTCAAATCGGTCAACAACTTGTGACGCTCAGTTATCATCTCCTCAGCAGACGGAGAGTTATCGTCAACAGGCAGGGACGAAAATAGGGGCGGGGGCACACGCCCATAAAGGGCCAGGAATGGACACATGTGAATGCCCTCATGGTGACTGCAGTTCATGGAAAGCTCCGCCCAAGGAAGAAATGATACCCATCGCATAGGCTGTTGGGAAGTGAACGCACGCAAATATTGCTCCAAGCCCCTATTCATAACATTAGTTTGGCCATCAGTCTTAGGATGATAAGCGGTACTGAAATTCAAGGTAGTGCCACTGAGTTTCATTAACTCTTTCAAAAACGTGCTCATGTAAATCGAATCGCGATCACAAACAATGAAATCAGGAAACCCATGGTGTTTGACCTCCACCTCAACGAACAGGCCCGCGACATGTGGCGCATCAAAACCAGTAGGAAGAGGGCCAAAGAGGCTTTGAAAATCTCTTTTTTGTTCTTGAATGTTAGTCTTAGAACCATTCTCTGGATCTGCTTCATCTTCTGACTCATGCTTGTTCAAATTTAAGTCTGTAAAAATTTCATTCAAAGAACCATCTTTCCTTTCATCAAATATAACATGTATGCTTTCCTCAACAAGCTTTGTTCTCTTATTGTACACTCTGTAACCTTTTCTAGTCAAAGAATAACCAAGGAAAATACTTTCATCACTCCTGGCATCAAACTTGCCAAGATTGTCCTTACCATTTTTGTGAACAAAACAAGTACAACCAAAATGTTTGGCTTTCTGCCCTTGAAATGTTTATAAGGATTGTTCTTCAAAATAGGCCTAATCATGCATCAATTCAATATGTAATTTGTACTATTAACAACCTCTGCTCAAAAAGACTTCGACAATCTGTTTTCTAAAAGTATTGTCCTAGACATGTTCTCAAAGTCCTGTTTTTGCTTTCAACTACACCATTCTATTGAGGAGTTCTAGGAGCAGAAAAGTTGTGAGGGATGCCATACTTAGCACAGAATAAATCAAACTCTAGTTGATAAAATTCCCTTCCATGATCACTCCTTATTGAAGAAATAGGAAGGTTTTTCAAAGATTGCAGCTCTTTACACAATTTTGAGAATTCTAAAAGTGCCTCATAATTTTCTCTTAAAAACATTATCCAAGTAAATCCAGAGTAATGATCTTCAATAACGAGCATCTACTTCTTACCCTTTTGAGTTGGAAATCTCATAGGACCACACAAATCCATATTAAGCAGTTCAATATGTCTAGTTCTACTTTCAAAGATCTTAGGCTTGAATGAGCTCCTTGTCTGCTTTCCTTGAGCACAAGCCTTGCATACCTCTTCATCTTTGAACTTGATGGATGGCAGTCCTATGACCAGGTCTTTGGAGGCTAGTTTGTTCATAGTATGCAAGCTGATATGACCAAGCTTTCTGTGCCAAAGCTTTTAATACTCTTTCAAAGCCTTGAGACATTTTAGACTTTCTCCGGCAACTTTCCTAGTATTCAAAGGGTAAACATTGTTTGACCTTGGAGCTGTGAGAATGCAATTGCCCAATTTTTCATTTTTCACCACACATTTATCCTTGTAAAAAATAATCTTATTACCTTTATCACAAAGTTGAGATACACTAAGAAGATTAAACTTTAAACCATCTACAAGATAAACATCTGAAATAGAATTTTCAAAACCATTACATACTTTGCCAATTTCTATAATATTGCATTTGCCTTTCTTACCAAGTGTGATTATCCCTCCTGATTGTTCTTTTAGTTTAGTATATAAAGAAATTTTGCTACTCATGTGCCTGGAGCAATCACTATCCGTAATCCACTTGTGCTCTTTGCTCTTGGTGACAACCTACAATACCACTCACTGCCTTACCCATCTTCAAACCAAGTGTAATATTTGGATTCATATTCAGGATGAACCATGTTAGTGTTGGAATAGATGCCCTAGAGGCAATCTAGTTTAGTATGAATTATTTGTGGCTAGAAATTAATTTATTATTGGATATTTAATATAATGAAGTCCTTAGATTTACAATTGTGTTGTTTATCTTAAATATCCCTAGTCAAGTATAATGATTAAATGGGACAATCATCTATAGACTAGTATGGGGTTGGATTGATATGGAGATATCACGATCCAACACATAGGTGTGCATTAGGGAATGTTGCACTGGATTGACCCATCTCCGAGAAGGCTACATACACGTTATGTTGAGTCACAAGCGCTTCTCGTGGTGCAATGGTATTGTCATCCTTAGACTTGAAGTAACTAGATATTCTAGTTGTGGATTTTTGTGATCTTGGTAGCGTTAAACGCTACAACGTAACTGGGTAGTTATAAAGGCGTGTACTGGATACAATAAGAAGCAAGCTTAGAGATCGTAGTGGACGTAGATAGAATTTGTCCCTCCCACATAACGGGAGCAAATATCCTAGGCCACTCGAGGGATAGTGCTTATAGAATGTCTGGCCAGACTCAAATAAATCAATATGGGATATTGATGTTATTTGCACGAATAAGGCTATTCCCATGGATCGAGAAACTATGGATTGGATATACGAGTGTGACTTGTATGTCTCGTGTCCAATCGGGATATAGAGACAAAGGGATGAGACAATTACTTGTACAAATGTTGTCAAGATGACTATTCTATTAGTTGGCTAGAATGGATGTTTTGCTAGAGACCGCTCCATATTAGCAAATAGTTGCTACCAACTAGATAGAACCTATGGGGTCACACGCTACATAGAGTTGAACTAGATTTGGGAATTAATTAATTGGATTAATTAATTAGAAGGATCACTTTGCAAACCCTTGCAAACTTAGTAGGGACTAATTTTCAAGGAAGGGACTTTGAATTCTAGTAGGACTAGAATAAGTCCTTTAGGTAGTTAACAAGGAATTGTTGGACTATATAAAGGACCTTCCTTCCTTCCTTCCCACATAACTTATGCTCATTATTGAACATAACAAGAGTGGGAGAGAACAAAAGGAGAGAGAGCAAGCAACAAGGGAGCCGACCGCCCCCTTGCCGTCGCCCTGTCCCCGTCGGCCACAAAGGAGGCCGAGACCCTCCTTTTGGGTCTCGTTTTGCGTGATTATTCTTCCTCTTCCTCTTCCAGGCTAGCACCAAGGACTTGGGAGATCTAGGATCAACTCTAGGCGTGGATCAACTATAGAGAACATGACACAATTCGCGTTTGAAGTCATCAAAGGAGAACCCTAAGGTGTGTTATTGATTTCTAACCCTTACCATCGTTATGTCTCTTGACTTGTGATCCTTGGAGGGTTTTGCATGGTTTTATGATTGTTTATGATTCCGTTGCGCATCCATGAATCAAAACCCTACAGTTAGGTGGTCTGATCCCTTTAGGAACCCAAATCTCTCTCATATGTAGATGGAATGGAAAAGTATTCCTCATATTGTGAGGTTCTGTTCTTCTGGAGGGAGAAGTCATCTTAACATGACCAATCTTACCACAGTAAAAGCATTTTGGAGAATGTCTGCTACCTGCATTCATAAAGCTAGTATTATTCTTTCTTGGAATGTTTAGATTATATCAAATACCAGTTTTGTGGACAGAATGCAAACTTCCTCCAAGAATAAAGTTGAGATTATGTTCACAGCCAACAAGTTCTGTCATAACATTCTTAGAGTATTGAAGTTTCTCAGCCCGAAGAGTTTTTGTTCCTCTAATTCATCATGCTGATATCTCAAAGCAACAAGGTTGTCATTCAAAAGTAAGTTATCTTTACAACTTTTTTAACTTGATTAGTCAAAGATTTTTAATTGGTTTCTAAAGATTTGAAATCTCTGCCAGTCTTTGTCTGAGAAATTTCTAAATTCTTGTTCTGGCAAATTAATTGTGAATTCTCTTTTGCTTTCTCATGAACTTTCTCCTTTAAAGACTTGATTTCATTTAAGTAGTCTTATTCATTCAAAAGCATTGTTTTCAGAATTTCAGAAAAGCACATTTACAGGTTTAGATATTGAAAGTGTGAGTGAGCAGGTGGTAATGCAGCTAAAATAATCTAGAGGGGGGGGGGGGAAGGTTGAATAGACCACGCCAAGTTTTTGCAAATCTTGCTAGGAAGATGAAATCTTATGAAAACAAGTGAAGTTCAGGGCCTTAAAAACAAGTTCAAGCCTTTGAAAGAGATGCAATTTGTACTAAAGCAAATAAGAATTTCTTAAAGCCTTGAAAATAGTTTCAAACCCTTGGAAAACAAACAGTTTTGTGAGCAGCAAGAACTATGAAAATGAATGAACTGTAAATGCAAGAGACAGATGATTTATAGAGTTCAGTCCACTTGGACCTACGTCACTACCTCAGGGATCTTCTCCCTGTAGGATTTTCTACTCAAGTCTTATTAATCAAAAGCCAACCCCTAGATCTCAAGCACAGAGAATTGCCTTACTCTGTTACAGCTTGTGGTTCTTCCTAACCTATCTAGTACCTGCTCTAGCTAACTGATTAACTAAGAATGTTCTTCTTGAACAATCCCTGAGAATAAAGATAGAGATATTACGCGAATGATCTACCAATAAAGCATAATACAGAAGAACACTTAGTTGTAGAAACTGCAGTGAAGTATGCAGTGATCTTCTGTGAATGGATTGGGATAATGATGAAATTCTTTGATGCTTGTCAATCCAGAATTATTTTTCTCTTTTTGCCCGTTGAGTGTTGTGTCTCGTTGCTTCAGAATTGAGCTATATTTAAACTTCAAACAGCTCTGCAAATCTTCCCATATTTTCAACAACAAATTTCCTATTTTGAAGGCAACAGACTTAGACTCATTGACAATATTCTCCAACGGTTAAGTGATCACAATCCTCAGAGATAATGTCGTGAACTTGCATTTGAATATATTGAGAAGCTGTCAAGTCATTCAGATCAAACACAGAATCATCTACTTGATTTTTTCCTTCCGTGCATAAGTTAGATTATGAAACAATCTCTGCAAACTTAGGAAATAAAATCTCCTGCAAAAGCATAGTTAAACAGATGACATTCTATGTTCAAACGAGTTAGATTTCTTTGTCATTCATCATCATATAACAGTAAATCAAGAATCGAATGAGAGAAAGGAAATTAACTCAGGAGAGTTTGCAGAAAACTCCCCCCGAGAATGTTCACAATGTTAAGCAGTTTCAATGCTTTGAATTTAGTTTCAAGGCCTTGAAAATAGCTATACTATTTTGAAGCCTATGAGAAGTGATTCAAGACTTTAAAAGCTGATTCAAGGCGTTGAAATAGTCAGACTATTCCAAGCTTTGCACAACCAGATCTTATCATTTCCCCCTTGAAAGACAAAACCAAATTCTGTTTGATCCTTAGTCTCTGCAAGAAATACTGGTTAGTTCACAATTTATGATAACACAGTAATTCCAAAAAGAACCAACATATTCAATTACCAAAAGAAAGTAAACAATTTAGCAAACAGTAAATAACACCTAAGAATAAAACCTAAAACCTAGAATTTCTCCCCCTTTTTGACTTTCATCAAAAAGATAGAAGATGTTGGATCAAGTGTCTGGAAAATTTTGAAAATAAAACTTTAAGAGCTTAATAAAAAGAGTGGGGAAGAAAGAATAGGCCAGATTAAGGGGTTGGTCTTCATCTCCATCCTGATCTCCTTCTTCTTCCTCACTGTCTTCAGCATCAGTCTTATCTTGTTCTTCATGTTCTTCCTCATTCTCACCAGCAACAGTAGCTTCTTCAGTCTTGTCCTTTGTGGAAGCCTTAAAAGATTTCTTCTTTTTCTTCAAGGTAATCAGTAGATCATCTGAGTCAGGACTGTTGACATCATCTCCTTTCTGAGTAGCTTGTTCTACCACGTTTTTTCACTTATCTTTGGCTGGAGCAGTCTCTTCCTAATCGGAGAGTTCACTAGGCAAATTCTTGTCAGAGTCACCCTTCTTTGTAACTTCTTCATCCTCAGGAACATCAAGCAAAGTCATGCTCCTGAAAATGCTTTCCACCATATACTTTACTTGACTCATGTCAGTCTCAAGTACATAAACAATTTCTTTGATTTCTTCCATATCCAACTCGAAACCATCAAGTCTCTGATTGTCTGTAGGCTGAGAAGTCTGAATTGAAGTGGGAGTCAAGGTCTTGGGCTTAAGAAACTTCTTTGCACCCAGTTCTGCTTCAGTCAAATCAGAGTATAACTTCCAAACTTCATCTTTAGTCTTCACTACTCCAATGTTCTCAAAGGCCTTCTCATTTAGCATTCCCATGCAAGAAGTGACTGATTCCTCTCCACTAGTTGAATCTCAAAGTGTTCAAAGAACAATGTGAGAAGATTTGCATAGGGCAGAGGGTGTTTCCTTTGATTGGTACGGATGAAGAGCATATGTTTAGGCACCAAATTTGGTAGATCAACCTCATAGCCATGCATGATCAGATACATGATGTGCAACATTCTTTCAGTCACCAACTCCCTAGAGTGTTCTCTGGGAAAGATACATCTTGCAAGAACATAGTGAAGGACTTTGGCTTCAATATTTAACACATAGTGTGTTAATTGTTTGGCTGTGGTAGGAGTGTTTGGTAGGTAGAAATCTTCTTTGGCTAGTTTCAGCACTTCTGTCTTTGGTGGATGATTGCTAGTGTCATACATTTTGGGACAGCCTAGCACATTGGCAAACTCAGAGTTGTCCAATTCAATTTCTATCCCTGCAACTCTAGATTTGATCACCAAGTGTGCATATCTCTTAACTTGTGTCAAGTTCAGAATGAAAAGTCTCGTGAGTCTAGGATAGGCTAACTCCTTAGGGTTTAGCATAAACCACATAGAACTTTTCTTTAACATAGAGATGCACTTAAGTTTCATGTGTTCCACCATATGCATATTGATCATACTACAGAATGAAATAGATCTGGAAGCAAAACAATCTAACCACTGAACTTTGGAGGTGTTTGAGACAAACCAGGTTTCATCAGGGGTTGGAGTCTTTTAGCAAAACTTGCAGAGCCCTTTCCATATAATCTTCTGGCTGCTCTTTAGTCACCTTCCCTTTCCCTTTTTCAGCTTGAGTGGCCTTCTTCTGTTTCTTAAATTTCTTGGAACTGGAGACCTCTATAACATGTTGCTTCTTTACAGTAGTCTTATTTTTCTTCTTTTTATTTTATAAGGAGGGAGTTGCAACATTCTTGGCTTTCTATTGAGGAGGAGGGAGATCTGCAACTTCCTCTGCACTAGGAGTTCTAGAGCTAGAGTCTCCACTAAGCTCTTGAACTTCATCCACTGCTGCCTTTCTTTTCTTCTCTGAACCAGGTTTTGATCCTCCTGCCATCTTGATTCTGTCTGAGGTTCTCCTTGTGCTCATTAGGGTTTGGGAGAAGAATGAAGAGAGGTAGGAATTATACGGAGAGAGGAGAAGAGAAGAAGATAAATACTAAAAGAGTTTGAGTTTCAAAAGGAAACTTGAGTATCTCTCTGATCTGAAAAGATCAGTAATAATCAGGGAGAACTCAAATCTTTTAGGCCGTTGGAAATAAAATATTTTCATACTATTTTTGGCTAAAACATATTTTTGAAAAAGGGTAGGGGCTATATTGAGCAAATATCTATAGAGGTATCATCCAACACAAAATGATCAAAGTTTATTGACTACTAGTATAGCAGACTTATTTTCAAGGCTTTGAAAAGGTTTATAAGGTCTTGAAACGTTGTAATATTGCAACAGATACAAATCAAAGCTTTGAACTGATTTTTAAGGCTTTGAAAATCAGTTCAAACCTTTGAAAACACATATAACTTACATTTCTTTACCTAATGCTCCCCCTAAGCCAATGCATCTTTATTTAGCATTCCAAATTCCAATCTTAGAGCTGAGAATCTTTCCTATGCTAATGGTTTAGTGAAGATATCTGCAATTTTCATGTTAGTAGAAACAACTTCAAGAACAATATCACCTTTCTCAGCATGATCTTTGATGAAATGGTGTCTGACATCAATGTTCTTGGTTCATGAATGTTGAATTGGATTCTTTGTAATTGAAATTGCACTGGTGTTATCACACTTGATAGGTATGCTTCTGAAACCAAATCCAAGGTCTCTTAGCTGTTGAGCAATCCATAGTACTTCTGAGCAACATGCTCCTGAAGCTATATATTCAGCTTCAGCTGTTGATAGAGCAACTCAATTCTGATTCTTGGAATGCCAACTGATCAAGGATGATCCAATAAATTGGCAAGTTCCTGAAGTACTTTTCCTATCAACTATGTAACCTGCAAAGTCAACATCTGAACATCCATGCAATGAGAAGTTAGAATGTCTTGGATACCAAATCCCTAACTCTTTGGTACCATTGAGATATCTTAATATTCTCTTTACAGCAGTCAAGTGTGATTCTTTTGGATCAGCTTGATATCTAGCACACGTACATACACTAAACATGATATCTAGTCTGCTTGCTGTGAGATAGAGTAATGATCCAATCATACCTCTGTACTCTTTCACATTGACCTTCTTACCAGATTCATCCTTGGCTAAGGACAGTGTAGAGCTCATAGGTTTCTTGGCTTCCTTACATTGAGTCATGCTATACTTTCTTAAGAAGTCTCTTGTGTATTTGCTTTGATGTAAAAAGATGCCCTTCTTCAACTGATGTATTTGAAGTCCTAGGAAGAAGTTCAGCTCTCCCATCATGCTCATTTCAAATTCCCTGATCATAAGACTTGAGAATTCTTTGCACAATAGATCATTAATATCTCCAAACAAGATATCATCAACATAAATCTGAACTACAAGCAAATCTTTTTCACGAGTCTTTATGAAATGATTCTTATCTATCAGACTTCTTTTTAAATCATTTTCAAGAAATTTTTTTGATAATCTTTCATACCAAGCTCTTAGAGCTTGTTTTAAACCATAAAGAGCTTTTTCAAGTTTGTAGACATGATCTGGAAAATTGTCTTTTTCAAAACCAGGAGGTTGTGCTACATAAACTTCTTCTTGTAAGTAACCATCCAAGAAAGCACATTTCACATCCATTTGAAATAATTTCATGTTCTTGTGAGATGCAAAGGCAAGTAAAATTCTAATTGCTTCTAACCTGGAGAGAAAAAGTTTTCTCATAATCAATACCTTCTTCTTGATTGTAATCTTGAGAACTAACCTTGCTTTGTTTTTTATTACTTTGCCACTTTCATCCAACTTATTTCTGAACATCCATCTGGTACCAATGTCAAACTGGTTTGTAGGTGGAGGAACCAGGTTCCACACCATATTCCTTTCAAACTCATTGAGTTCACTTTGCATAGCAATGATCCAATCTGCTTCTTGTAATGCTTCTTTCACAGTTTTTGGTTCTACAAGAGAGATAAAAGCATTAAAAGCACACAAGTTCTTCAACTGTGATCTAGTTTGTGTACCCGTGGTTGGGTCTAAAATGATATTGTCAACTGGATGAGATGAGAGATATTTGAATCTCTTTCTTGGAGACCAGGGTTCAGGTTCTCTATAGATATTCTCTGGTCTTGAAGTAGTGGCTCTTTCACTTGTATCCTTATGATCATCTTTTTCAAGGCTTTGAGGCTTATTTTCAAGGCCTTGAGCACCATTTTCAAGGTCTTGAAACTGTCTTATGTTTTCTTTTGAGCCTTTCTTGAATCCCAGTGGATTCTCAGTATCTTCTTCTGATTCATGCTTGTTCAAATTCAAGTCTGCAAAACTTTCACTTAAAGAAACATAATAGCTTTCATCAAAAATAACATGAATGCTTTCTTCAACCAGTTTGGTTATTTTATTGTAAACTCTATAAGATTTGCTATTCAGAGAGTAACCAAGAAAGATACCTTCATCACTACTTGCATCAAACTTACCAAGATTATCTTTTCAATTTTTATGGACAAAGCATGTACATCCGAAAGGCCTGCGGTATGAAATGTTTGGCTTCCTCCCTTTGAATAGTTCATAGGGGGTCTTCTTCAGAATAGTTCTGATCAAGCACATTTTCAGTATATAGTTTGTTGTATTCACAACTTATTTCGAATAATGTTTTGGCAATTTGTTTTCAAGAAGCATTGTCCTTGACATATCTTCTAGAGTCATGTTCTTTCTTTCAACAACACCATTCTGTTGAGGAGTTCTTGGAGCAGAAATTTTATGAGTAATACCATGTTTATGACAGAACAAATCGAATTCTAATTGATCAAGTTCTCTACCATGATCACTTATAATTGAAGCTACAGGTAGGTTTTTCATAGTTTGAAGTTCTTTGCAAAGCTTGGAATATTCACAGAGGGCTTCAAATTTTTCTTTGAGACATATACCTTTTACCTTTTGGATTTGGAGTTCTCATAGGACCACATAGATCCATATGAAGCAGTTCAATGGGTCTAGTTGTACTTACAAACTTCTTCGGCTTAAAAGAGCTTCTGGTATGCTTGCCCTGAGCACAAGCTTTGCACAATTCATCTTCTCTGAACTTGATGGATGGCAATCCTCTTACCAGGTCTTTGTAAATCATCTTGTTCTAAGTATGCAAACTAATATGACCAAGCTTCCTGTGCCAAAGTTTTGAATCCTCTTTCAAGGCCTTGAGAAACTTCAAACTTTCACCTACAACTTTGTTAGTCTGAAAAGTATAAACATTGTTTGATCTAGAGGCTGTGAGAATGCAATCTCCTGATTTCTCATTTTACACCACACACTTATCTTTATCAAAGATAACTTTTTTGCCATTGTCACAAAGCTGAGATACACTAAGCAAATTAAATTTCAAACCATTAACTAGATACACATCAGAAATGATGTTTTTAGAATTTTTATCAACTTTACCAATACCAAGAATATTACATTTGCCTTTATCACCAAGTGTAATTGAACTTTCTGATTGCTCCTTCAATTCTGAGAATAGAGATCTCTTTCCACTCATATGTCTTCAGCAACCACTGTCCATAAACCACTTTTGTTCTTTGGTTACACCCTGCAAACACCAATCACTGCCTTACCCAGCTGTTAGACCAAGTGTGGAATTTGGCTTCATATTCAGGATCAACCATGTTAGGTGGTCTAACCCCCTTTAGGAACCCAAATCTGCTTAACTTGTCATTTGAGTTGAAAAGGAAAGGTGTTCCTCATTATTTGAAGGTCTCTTCTTCTGAAAGGACAAGTCATCTTAACATGACCAGTCTTACAGCAGTAATGACATTTATGAGACGTTTTGTTTCCAGCCTTCACAAATCTGGTATTGTTCTTTCTTAGAAAATTTGGATTGAATTCAATACCAGCTTTGTGAACTGACTGTGAACTTCCTCCATGAATCAAGTTCAACTTGTTTTCTGATCCAGCAAGCTTAACTTTGACCAATTCAGATTCTTGAAGTTTCTCAGTAAGAGTAGTCTTTTGTTTATATAATTCATCAACTTGATGTTTTAGATTGACAAGGCTGTTACTCATCACAGAGTTCTCAGTGACTACTTCCTTGACTTGTGTTTTCAAGGTTTTGAAACTGGTTTTCAAGGCCTTGAAATCACTGTGAGTTTTTTCTGAGAGATTTCAAGATTCTGATTTAGACAAACAAGTTGTAAGTACTCTTTTGCTTGCTCATGAACTTTTTCTCTCAAAATTTTGATCTCTTTTAGATAATCTTCTTCATTTAGAAGCATTGTTCTGAGATAATCTGAAAGAGCATCTTATGGTTTAGAAATCAGACAGTTTACCATTACATTAATATTTTTCTCATAACTTTCATCATGCTTGTCCATGAAGCATAGATTGGCATGTTCTTCATATGATTCATTTGAACTATCTGAATCACTCCATGAAGCTATCATAGCTTTCTTTCTTCTGTCATGGCCTTTCTTCTGAATGATCTTGCTTTTATTGTGTGGACAATCTCTTATCAAATGTCATGCATAACCACATTCAAAACAATTCATGACCTTTGATTTATTTTGTGAAGAAGACTTACCTTTGTAGTCCTTGCTACTGGATGGTCTGTGTCTCTCTCTGTTGAAGTATTTGTTTCCAAAGTTTTTCTTCATTTTGAGAATCCTTGTTATGGCTTTGGAGATCAAGGCAATTGGATCTTCATCATCACCATCTCAGTTTCAAGGCTTTGAGTCCTCTCATTTTCTTTGGCTTTGAGAGATAAGTTCTTGACACTTTCTGGTAGCTCTCCATCAGCTTCATTCATAGATATTTCATGTGTCAGAAGCTTCCCTTGTAGGTCATCAAGTTGTAGGGTTGAGAGATTCGGAGCTTCTTCAATTGATGTGGTCTTTGGTTCCCACTTTGCTTTTGGAAGACTTCTTAGAATCTTCCTCACCTTTTCTTCATTGGAAAAGTGTTTTCCAAGTGAATCTAGGTTGTTAACAATGTTTGTGAACCTCTTGAACATTTCTCTGATAGACTCATCTGCATTCATCTTAAACAGCTCACATTGCCTGAGATAGATGTTGATCTTGTTTTGCTTCACTTGACTTGTTCCTTCAAAAGATACCACAACTTTATCCCAGATTTCTTTGGCAGCAGTGCAGCCTGAAATTCTGTTGAATTCATCTGTACTCAAAGAAAAATATAAGATGTTAATAGCTTTGTAATTCTTAGAGAATTTTTCTAATTCAGAAGAGGAGAGTAAGGGTGAGTTTGGGAATGCTTTTGCTGTCAGCATAGCTGCTTTCCGACAGCAGAAGCAATTTTAGTGTGTTTGGTAAAAATAAAATTTATGCTTTTCCGGACAGTTTCTGCTGTCCCACAACAGTTTTCAGGAAGCAAGGGGGAGATGCTTTTCTAGAAAGTGCTTTTGATTAATTTATCTACAGCCGGTTTTAACCTTAATTTTTTTTAAATATCAATACTTATCTTTTCGGAAATGACACGTGTCATATATTATTGTCATTTTACCCTCTCACAGCAACTTCAAAGTTGATTTTACCAAACAAAAAATTACTATATCAATATTTCACAGCAGCTTCTACGTAATATTTACCAAACAATATTTTAGCAATAATTCACAGCAGCTTTCTACAGTGTTTTTACACAACAGCTTTCCACCACCGCCACAACATTCCCAAACTAGCCCTAAGTCTTCATATTTGGGATTTCTAATCCCATCTTTCTCAGTGTAGAAAGTGTGAGGTCAATTCTGAATAATGGTCCAAAGCTCTATGTCTTGATCAATGATGACCATTTTCATCAAAGATTTCTAGCGGGCAAAATTTTCTCCACAAAATAGAGGAGGTCTGTTAGCAGCTCTTCCCTGTGAGAAACCACCATCACCTGCAGTACTCATAATCACCAGATGGTTAAATCTATACAGTGATACACGCTCTGATACGAATTGAAATTGTGACTGAGCAAGTTGTAATGCAGCTAAAATACTCTAGAAGGGGGGGGGGGGGTTGAATAGAGTATGCCAACTTTTTGCAAATCTTGCTAGGAAGATGAAATCTTATGAAAAAAGTGAAGTTCAAGGCCTTGAAAACAAGTTCAAGACTTTGAAAGAGATGCAGTTTGTACTAAAGCAAATAAGCCTTTTTCAAGGCCTTGAAGAGAGTTTCAACCCCTTGAAAAACAAATAGTTTTGAGAGCAGCAAGAACTATGAAAATGAATGAACTGTAAATGCAAGAGAAAGATGATCTATAGAGTTCAGTTCACTTGGACCTACGTCTCTAACTCAGGGATCTTCTCCCTGTAGGATTTTCAACTCAATTCTTATTAATAAAAAGCTACGCCCTTGATCTCAAGAACAGAGAATTGCCTTACTCTATTACAGCTTGTGGTTCTTCCTTACCTATCTACTACCTGCTCTAGCTAACTAATTAACTAAGAATTCTATATTGTTCTTCTTGAACAATCCTCGAGAATAAAGATAGAGATATTACAGAAATGATCTACCAATAAAGCACAATACAGAAGAACACTTAGTGTGTAGAAACTACAGTGAAGCATGCAGTGATCTTCTGCGAATGGATTGGGATAATGATGAACTTCTCTGATGCGTTTCAATCCAGAATTCTTTCTCTCTTTTTTCCCGTTGAGTGTTTTGTCTCGTTGCTTCAGAATTTAGCTCTATTTAAACTTCAAACATCTCTGCAAATCTTCCCAGATTTTCAGCAACAAATTTCCTATTTTGTAGTCAACAGACTTTGACTCATTGACAATCTTCTCCAACGGTTAATTGATCACAATCCTCAGAGATAATGTCGTGATCTTGAATTTGAATATATTGAAGCTGTCAATTCATTCAGATCAAACACAGAATCATCTACTTGATTATTTCCTTCCTCATAATTTGGATTAGGAAACAATCTCTGCAAACTTAGGAAATAAAATCTCCTGCAAAAGCATAGTAAAACAGATTATAATATACGTCACACGAGTTAGAATGCTTTGTCTTTCATCATCAAATAACAGTAAATCAAGCATATGAAGGAGAGAAAGGAAATCAACTCAGAAGAGTTTGCAGAAAACTCCCCATGAGAATATTCACAAACTTAAGCAGTTTCAAGGTTTTGAATCCAGTTTTAAGGCCTCGAAAATAGAAATACTATTTTCAAGCCTATGAGAACTGATTCAAGACTTTGAAAGTTGATTCAAGGCCTTGAAATAGTCATACTATTCCGAGCCTTGCACAACCCGATGTTACAGATATTATACTATTAACCATTACCTCAATGTTCTATTGTGAGCTTTCATGATGCTAGGCCATAGCACATAGGTTTTTCTTGATCTTCTTCAGAATCTGATTAACTTGAAGAATCAGAGTCACTCCACGAAGATACCATGGCTTTCATCCTTCTTTCATTGTCCTTCTTTTGAAAGTGCTTGCTTTTCTTGTGTGGACAGTATATGATCAAGTGTCCTGCATCACCACTTTAAAAGAAATTCATTCCTTTAAATTTATGGGAAGAGGACTCACCTTTGTGTTCCTAGCTACTTGAAGATCAGAATTTGTCTCTGCTGAAGTCTTTGTTTTCAAAGTACTTCTTTATCTTGAGAATCCTTGTCAAAGAAAATCTGTCTCACCTATAGATGGAATCGAAATCTAATAGGTGGTCTGATCCCTTTAGGAACCCAAATCTGTCTTACCCGTAGATGGAATGGAAAAGTATTCCTCATAATGTGATGTTCTGTTCTTCTTAAGGGAGAAGTCATCTTTACATGGCCAATCTTACCACAATAAAAGTATTTTGGAGAAATTCTGCTACCTGCATTCATAAAGCTGGTATTGTTCTTTCTTGGAAAGTTTGGATTATATCCAATACTATTTTTTTTTTGACAGAATGCAAACTTCCTCCAAGAATAGATTTGAGATTATGTTCAGAGCCAACAAGTTTTGTCATGCGTTCTTGAAACAACCCGGGATCTCAGTTCAGGGTTAAAGAGACAGTCGATAACCAAAAGTAGAATATTAACTATTAAGATTACATTTCATCTAATAAATACAACAAACTTGAGAATATATATATACAAATGTAATGTGATTGCAATAATCTATGTGATCTACTAAGTGATCTAATTTAAACTAAACGTTTTGTTTCGATCAGCGTTCCCATCTCCCACCTTGAATGATGACCTTAAAATGGCAAAAGTCGATGAAGTTTTGAAAAAAATGATAAGTATAAACTGAGCAAATACATACTACGACATGTAAAGCATGAGTGGCACTGAAGCACGAGAACACAAAACAGAAGATTTAAAATAATAAGAGTAACATGTTGGGGATTTTGGAACAACTGAAAGTAACCGAGTAACAAAACCTCTCAGTTTAAGAACTTTACGAAACCATAAGTATTCAGTGAAATCTCAAGACTAAACTAGTTCATTGGAGTTGATAACGATATTAGTTCATGACTAGCCAAAGATTTTCAAATAATTTCAATCTATTAGGGCATATCAAGAGGCACAAACAACATCAATAGAGTAATCAAAATTCCTTTCAAGTCCAATTTAACCGTTAAGTTTAGCTCAGGCATGTCCAGAGCCACCAGCAGGATTGATGTAAACAGAGGGATCACGAAATAATCACAAAGGATTCCTTCTAGGGTCCATCAAACACTATTTCACCCGAGCGTTAAGGGAGCCCATTCGTCAACCCCGCTCACAACATTAGCTAAAAGGCCTTAAGTTTCGACACCTCTATACCGTAGTGACCCTTACAAGTATAAATAACACTCTATAGCTCTAACAAACCCCTTGACCTCAGTATCTTGGTACATTTTGGCTCATCGGGGGCGGATTTGTGAACATTAAAGTTCAATCCAATAATAAGAAGCATTACTTCAATAGTCTTATCCATAAGGAAATGGAGGATCCCTTGGCGCCTCCCATTAATAACATAACTCTGTACATCGTCCTAAGTCTATTAGAGGTATTTTATTTCTTCTCTTTCACACAAATAGGATCAGAATATCAACAATTCACAAATAATTTCCGAGAGTTCTCAAAGGAGATGAATAAAATTGTTTAACAACTCTCGAGTAGAAAACATGCATTCTCATACTATTTCATGTAACAAAGCGTTGATTCTAAATATTCATACACATGCGCACATTTTGATAATTAAAGGTCGCACGTATGTACATACCTCTGAGCCTAGAACTGCGAAAATTAAATCTAGCGATTCGACTATAACGCTCGTCTCATATGAATCCTGATCTCACAGTCAATAAGGCAGCACGAACACATACGTCTACTTCGAACAATCCCTAAAAAATGCGCTCAACGTCGCGTTTCCGGCGGCCATGGATGAAATCGGCGACATTCCGACCGGTTTTGGGTGCTTCAACGAATACCCAGCAGGTTCTGAGATGGTAGAAGAGTTCCCCGGCATCCAGAGGTCACGGCTTCACTGTTGGGAGAGGAAAAACGATAAAGAACCAAGAGAATTCCGCCTCTTGGTGGTTGGCGGCCATTCCTGTCGGGTTCTTAACCCCGGATTCCGAAGACCTTGATTTCCTTCGATTCAGCGCAGAATATTGGTACCTATGGCTTCGCCTTGATCTAAGTAATAAGTACCTGGGTGTTAATTGTGATGGGTTGCAACGAGGAGGGATAAATAAACAAAAAACCGAACAAGGGTTCTTACCTTTGAATTGGGTTTTCTTTCTCGTTCCTCCTTGAAATCCTAAATTGATTGGGCCGTTTAAATCCTTTTGGTGAGGGCTACTCCGGGTAATAGCAGGTCAGGAGGTTGTGGCTGTTTGGTGGTAGTTCCTTGGTGGAGGTTGTTGTGTTCTTGGTGGTTTCATGGTGAAGAGAGAGGAAGAAGAAGGTTGGTGAAAAAAAAATATCTTTTTGATTTCTGAGTTGTTTCAGAAGATGGGGAAGGATATGGAGTGTTGCCACCTAAGGGAAGAGGTGTCAAAATCATTTTGACAAGTGTCTCACATGCATGGGGGTCAAAGTGTATTTTCCTAAACTTTATGGTACAATTTGAATTAGAGATTCTACTTAATTTCAAAGAATTGCACAACCACCCCGAACAACTCTAGTGCTTCAAAATCATTCTAACAACTTGCTGATATTTCCAACACTCCAAAATGCCCACTTTAAATCCATGACAAACTATTTACAAATTCGCCCCCACAGTCTTGATATTGAACTAAGAACTCTCTCTGGAATTAGGGGTGTTACAAAATGCCCACCTTAATAGAATCTTCTTCCCCGAAGATCTCATACTATACTTACCCCCATACATGAAATGCATTTGAAATGTAGCACAGTGACTCAAGTCTATTTGACTTAGCCACACAAGTACCTAAACCGCTCTGGTCGAATGTTCTGCTCCCAAAAGATGGCTTCCTTAGATGGTCAGCTAGAAACACCTTAACTGGAAGAAATTTCTCATTCTTACTCTCCGAAAGACTAAGGTCTATCATGGGTCTATACCACTATCCAGCCTAGACTCGCATCACATTAGAGTTTCATATAAAATTAGCTCAAGTAAAAGGTCGCACTGAATTTTGAAAAGTTAGACCAAAATGCAATTTCTCACGTTTACAAAGCAATTTGTTTTTTTAGCATTTAAACAAGTCTCGAAAATTTTAGAGAAATACTTCGATCGGAACTAACATGTCATTTTGCTTGGCTCATTAGCATGAAAATTATGTCTTAACTTTACAGGATTAGATAAACCAATCACCTCAAGTGTTCCACGCATAAGAGGGGGAAAGGAACACTATGTGTCGTCACACAATGTGTCTCTCCATCACAACTTGAATGTGTTTCAAATGTTCCAACTTAGTCTAAACAGAGAGTACAACTCATAGTACTGTCGCACTAAGAGTCACGCCAGTGGAATGGTAAACAAAGTGGTCCATATCACTTGGCTTTTGGTAGCTCGAAACGCCAATAATTTTGAGTGACAAATTTTTTTTAATGCTTTATTGTCAAAAAATTTAGTCAAAATAATTTATAGTCAAACTAATGTTTTAAGTTTCGTCACTCGTAGGTTAGAAATAATGGTCCCGGGGTCTTCTAAGTCACAACATCGTTACTCTCTCCTCGAGAAATTACTTACAAAAATAAAGAGTCAAAGATATGTGTCACATAAGTACTTCGCGTGTTATAGACAAGCAAATTATGCATGACTCACATAACAAATAGCCATTAACATTTAATCAACAAGTACGGTACAAACCAAGTTTAACTATAGATAAGTACCCCACCTCCCGACGACTTGTTTACTTCATTTATTCTCAAATTCAATTATACTAGTTAATTTTAAAATTTTGAAAACGTGTTATCTTTCTTATTCACTACTAATGGAAATCGAAAAGTCACTTTAACCGGAGAACCGAGGATTTGATACCATCTGAAACAACCCGGGATCTCGATTCAGGGTTAAAGAAACAATCGATAACCAAAAGTAGAATATTAACTATTAAGATTACATTTCATCTAATAAATACAACAATCTTGAGAAGATATATATACAAATGTAATGTGATTGAAATAAGCTATGTGATCTACTAAGTGATCTAATTTAAACTAAACGTTTTGTATCGATCCGCTTTCCCATCCCCCACCTTGATTGATGACCTACGATTTTAAAATGGTAAAAGCCGACGCAGTTTTGAAGAAAATGATAAGTAAAAGCTGAGTAAATACATACTAAGACATGTAAAGAATGAGTGGAATAGAAGCTTGAGAAACAAAACAGACGATTTAAAACAATAACAGTAACATGTTGGGGATTTTGGAACAACTGAAAGTAACCGAGTAACAAAACCTCTCAGTTTAAGAACTTTAAGAAACCATAAGTATTCAGTGAGATCTCCAGACTAAACAAGTTCATTTGGATTTTATAACGATATTAGTTCATGAGTAGGCAAATATTTTCAAATCATTGCAATCGATTGGGGCATATCAAGAGCCACAAACAACATCAACAGAGTAGTCAAACTTTTTTTCAAGTCCAATTTCACCATTAAGTCAAACTTTTTTTCAAGTCCAACAGGATCGATGTAAACAGAGGGATCACGAAATAATAAAAAAGGGTTCCTTCTAGGCTCTATCAAATCCTATTTCACCCGACCTTAAGGGAGCCCATTCGTCAACCGCGCTCACAACATTAGCTAAAAGGCTTTAAGTGTTGACACCCCTATACCGTAGTGACCCTTACAAGTATAAGTAGCACTCTATAGATCTAAAAAGACTCTTGACCTTAATATCTTGGTACATTTTGGCTCATCGGGGGCGGATTTGTGAACATTAAAGTTCTATCCAATAATAAGAAGCATTGCTTCAATAGTCTTAGCCATAATGAAATGGAGGATCGCTTGGCGCCTCCCATTAATAGCATAACTCTGTTTACCGTCCTAAGTCTATTAGAGGTATTTTATTTCTTCTCTTTCACACAAATAGGATCAGAATATCAACAGTTCACAAGTAATTTCCGAGAGTTCTCAAAGGATAGGAATAAAATTGTTTAACAACTTTCGAGTGGAAAACATGCATTCTCAGACTATTTCATATAAAAAAGCGTTCATTCTCAAAATTCATACGAATGCGCACATTTTGATAATTAAAGCTCGCACGTATGTACACACCTCTGAGCCAAGAACTGCGAAAATTAAATCTAGAGTATAACGCTCTAGATTTGGATATAACGCTCGTCTCATATGAATCTTGGTGTTATAGTCAATGCGGCAGCACAAATACATACGTCTACTTCGAACGATCCTTAACAAATGCGCTCAACGACAGCACAAATAATTTGGATATAACGCTCGTCTCATATGAATCTTGGTGTTATAGTCAATGCGGCAGCACAAATACATACGTCTACTTCGAACGATCCTTAACAAAGGCGCTCAACGTCGCGTTTCCAGCGGCCATGTAGGAAACCGACGACATTCCGACCGGTTTTCGGTGCTTCAACGAATACCCAGCAGGTTCTGATATGGTAGAAGAGTTCCACGGGATCCAGAGGTCACGGGGTCACTGTTGGGAGAGGGAAAACGACCAAGAACAAAGAAAATGTCGCCGCTTGGTGGCCGGCGGCCATTCCCGTCGGGTTCTTCAACCCGGATTCTGGCGACCTTGATTTCCTTCGATTCAGTGCACAAAATTGGTACCTATGGCTTCGCCTTTATCTCAGGAACAAGTACATGGGTGTTAATTATGATGGGTGGCAACGAGGAGGGAGAAATCAACAAAAAACCGAACTAGGATTCTTACCTTTGAATTTAGTTTTCTTTCTCGTTTCTCCATGAAATCCTAAATTGATTGGGGCGTTTATCCTTGTGGTGAGGGCTACTCGGGGTAGTAGCAGGTCAGGAGGTTGTGGCTGTTTGGTGGTATTTCCTTGGTGGAAGTGGTGGTGTTCTTGGTGGTTGCATGGTGAAGAGATAGAAAGAAGAAGGTTGTGTGAAAAAAAATATCTTTTTGATTTTTGAGCTGTTTCAGAAGATGGGGAAGGATATGGAGGTGTTTCCACCTAAAGAAAGAGGTGTCAAAATTATTTTGACAAGTGTCTCACATGCATGGGGGTGAAAGTTTATTTTCCTAAACTTTATGGTACAATTTGAATTAGAGATTCTACTTAATTTCAGAGAATTACACAACCACCCCGAACATCTCTTGTGCTTTTAAATAATTCTAACAACTTTCAGATATTTTCAAAACTCCAAAATGCCCACTTTAAAGCCGTGACAAAATATTTACAAATTCGTCCCCAAAGTCTTGATATTGCACTAAGAACTCTCTCAGGAATTAGGGGTGTTACAGTTCTTAGATTCTTGAAGTTTCTCAGCCGGAAGAGTTTTTTGTTCCTCTAATTCATCATCCTGATGTCTCAGAGAAACAAGGTTGTCATTCAAAAGTGAGTTATCTGTTACAGCTTATTTGACTTGAGTTTTCAAAGCTTTGTAATTGGTTTCTAAAGATTTGAAATCTCTGTGATTCTTTGTATGAGAAATTTCTAAGTTCTTTTTCTGGCAAACTAATTGCGAATTCTCTTTTGCTTGATCAAGAACTTTCTCCTTTAAATATTTGATTTCATTTAAGTAGTCTTCTTCATTCATAAGCATTATTTTTCATAATTTCAGAAAGCACATTTACATGTTTAGATATTAGACTATTAACCATTACCTCAATGTTCTTTTCTGAGCTTTCATCATGCTAGGCCATAAGACATAGGTTTTTTTTGATCATCTTCAGAATCTAATTCACTTGAAGAATCAGAGTCACTCCATGAAGATACCATGGCCTTCTTACTTCTTTCATTGTCCTTCTTTTGAAAGTGCTTGCTTTTCTTGTGTGGATAATCTTTGATCAAGTGTCTAGCTTCACCACATTCAAAGAAATTCATTTCTTTAGATTTATGGGAAAAAGACTCACCTTTGTATTCCTTGCTACTTGAAGATCTGAATTTGTCTATGCTGAATTCTTTTTTTCCAAAGTTCTTCTTCATCTTGAGAATCCTTGTCAACGCAAATCTGTCTCACCTGTAGCTGGAACCCAAATCTGTTAGGTGGTCTGATTCCTTGAGGAACCCAAATCTGTTTATTCTGTAGATGGAATGGAAAAGTGTTCCTCATAATGTAAGTTTCTTCTCTTCTGAAGGGAGAAGTCATTTAACATCACCAATGATACCACATTAAAAGCATTTTTGAGAATGTGTGCTACTTGCATTAATAAAGTTGGTATTGTTCTTTCTTGGAAAGTTTGAATTATATCCAATACCAGTATTGTGGAAAAAATGCAAACTTCCTGTAAGAATTAATTTTATATTATGTTCAGAGCCTACAAGTTTTTTAATAACATTCTTAGAGACTTGAAGTTTCTCAGCCCGTAGAGTTTTTGTTCCTCTAATTTATCATGCTGATGTCTCAGAGAAACAAGGTTTTCATACAAAAGTGAGTTATATGTTACAACTTCTTTGACTTGAGTTTTCAAGGCTTTGTAATTGGTTTCTAAATATTTTAAATCTCTGTGAGTCTTTTTCTAAGAAATTTCTAAATTCTTGTTCTGGCAAACTAATTGCGAATTCTCTTTTGCTTGCTCATGAATTTTCTCCTTAAAAGACTTTATTTCATTAAGTAGTCTTCTTTATTCAAAAGAATTGTTTTCAGAATTTTAGAAAGAACATTTATAGGTTTAGATATTAGACTATTAACCATTACCTCAATGTTCTTTTCCGAGCTTTCATCATGCTTGGCCATAAGACTTAGGTTTTTCTTGATCTTCTTCAGAATTTGATTCACTTGAAGAACCAGAGTCACTCTTTCAAGATACCATGGCCTTCTTCTTTTTTTCATTTTCTTCTTTTGAAAGTGCTTGCTTTTCCTGTGTAGACAGTTTCTGATTAAGTGTCATGTATCACCACATTCAAAGCAATTCATTCCTTTAGATTTATGGGAAAAGGACTCACCTTTTTAGTCCTTGGTACTTGAAGATCTGATTTTTTCTCTATTGAAGTCTTTGTTTCCAAAGTTCTTCTACATCTTTAGAATCATTTTCAACGCTTTGGAAATGAGAGAAAAAGGATCTTCTTCACCATCTTCTTCTTTTTCAAGGCTTTGAGGTTGTTCACTCTATTTTTCCTTGAGTGCCTGATTCTAGATACCCTCTGGTAGTCTTCATCAGCTTCACTCATGGAGATCTCATGTGTGAATAGCTTTCCATGTAAATCATCTAGTTGGAGAAAGGATAGATCTTGATCTTCTTCAATGGCTGTAGTCTTTTGTTCTCATTTGTCATTGGAAAGAATTCTCAAAATCTATATGAATTTCTCTTCATTGGAGAATGATTTCCCCAAGGACTCCAGATTTTTGACAATATCAGTGAATCTCTTGAGCATGTGTTTGATGGATTCATCTCCATTCATCTTCAACAGTTCATATTGTCTATATATTGATCTTAGTTTGCTTCACTTGGATGGTTCCTTCAAAAGTGACCACCAGTTTGTCCCAAATCTCCGTAGCAGTTTTGTAGGCAGATATCTTGTTGAATTCATCTACATTCAAAGGACAATACAAAAGATTCATAGCTCTGTAATTTTTTGAAAGTTGTTCTAATTCAGAAGTAGAGAGATAGTTTTAGGGTTTGGAAGTTCTAATCCCATCCTTTTCTGTGTAGAATATGTGAGGTCCATTCTGGATAACAGACGAGAGTTAAATGTCATGATTATGATAAAAAATTTGATTAAGGCTTTCCAGTGTACAAAATTTTCTCCACAAAACAGAGGAGGTCTGTTAGCAGCTCTTCCCTGTGAGAAACCACCTTCTACACTCATGATCACAAGATTGTTAGGTCTTTACAGTGATACAAGCTCTATTACCAATTGAAGATAGTATGTAGGTATGCAGTTACATGATCATACACTATATAAGGGGGAGGTTGAATAGAGTATGGGAACTTTTTCCAAAAGAGTGGTTTTAAGAAAAAATGAGAGGAACTTGAAGTGTTTCAAAGCTTTCAATACAAATTCAAGGCTTTGAAACCAAAATAGACAATTTAAAGGAAACTGAGTATTTTCAAAGCTTTGAAAAGCTTTTCAAAGCTTTGAACATAAACATGTTTTGATGTAGTTTTGAAGACAAGTAAAGAATAGTAAAGCAAGACAATTAACATAGTGATTTTTTACAAAGTTCGGTCCCAAGTGAGCTACTCTCCGCCTGAGGTATCTAATCCCTCTAGGATTTCAACAACATCTTATTTATCAAAACCAAAGCCCTAGATCTAAGTCCATGAGAATTGCCTTACTCTTTTCCAGCTCGTGGTTCTTCGTAACCTATCTAGTAATAGCTCTAGCTAAATGATACAATAAGAAAACCAGTTGTTCCTCTTGAACAACTTGACTCTTAACATATGATAAGTAATATAAAAGAATGATATACAAATGAAGCTTTGGATGAGGAACGCTGCAAACACTGTGAAGCAGTAAAGCTTGAAGTGTTCTTCATGAATCTGGAATGGATTGAATGGTTGAATTATCTACTTCAATGATGCTTGTCAATCCGTGGGAGTGTGTGAATATCTGTGTAAAACTCTTCACTTCTCAATACCTCTGAATTACTGTCTCTGTATGTCAATTTGAATTGAAGACAATATAGGAAGCTTCAACATAAATCTCTAAAAATCCTCTGCAGATACTTGACTCTCAACAGCCTTATTCCAATGGCTGCATGATTTTCTCTCTTGATTTACATATGATATTCAATCTGCAAGCCTAAGGAAAGTCCAGACAAGTTTCCATAAAAAACATCTCCAATCTGCAGACCAAATCTGCAATCCTGCAAACAAGGAAACATATCTAATCCTGCAACACAGACTTAGCTAATAATCCCTGCAAAATAGCTTAAGTAAATTGTAAGATCTAAACATGTTATAACACATAATTAGTTTTTATTTCATCATATAATATAGCATGATCAAGTGCAGGAGATTAGAGAATGAATAGGAGTAAGAAATCCCGCTTAGTTCATGCTGTGAAATTTCAAGGCATTGAATTTCAAAGCTTTGAAAACTACTTTGAACTTACAATTATTTTATCACATTTTATTTTGCACCCCCACATATTTATTTATTATTTTTCTACTTAGTCCTTAGCTTTAATATATTATTACGTTCGGGCCCGCATTAGAGAGATAAAAAATACGAAAAGAACTAAAAATTAGTGTTGGAGAATTCAAATGTCCATGATGGTTGTTCTCTAGATTTACAACAATTCTGGTTTTGTGGCCACGAAAGCGGCATATACGCCAGGGTTGGAGAAAGAGAGTGGCCATATATTTTGGTGATTTAAATCAGTTTTCACAGTTGGTGAGGGTTTGTAAGTTCCGGAAACTTTGTGAGAGATTTCCATGGTGAATAGAACGGCGCTTCTAAATAATTATTTCACCATCCTATAGCAGGAAGATTGTGAACCCTTGAACCTAAATAAAAGCTCAGACTGTGTGCTACACTAGGTCAGGAGGAACTCTCATATTTTTGTTTACACATGAAAACGTAGGAGTTAAGGTTTCTATGATATTTAGGAGATTTCTGTATAGTCCAACGATACGCCTTCGATTGTTTTTCTGAGAATTTAATGAGTCTGGTTTGAACTTGAAGAAAATTGCCCAATCTTGGAAAAGAAAAAAATTGTAATTTTTTTGCTAAAGCTTAATGTTGTAATCGAGTCTTTAATTTTTTTATTACATATCATAATGTTGCTTTGTCGGGTAAGTGATTGTTGATTCTTTGAGCCAGTTTTGATCCGCTTGATGAAACTATATGGTGGTAAATATTGATGGGGTATGTCGGGGCAAGGAAAGGAGAGTGTGGGAGTATTTGATAAATTAATAGAAGGAGTTACGTTTGCCTGATTTGGATAGAAAAGTAAATAGTTTCCATGTGTCGATGCCTACACTCAGCCATTTTAGCCTTGGAATTCGGTGCATGATTTGGAGATCTAATGTGAATATCGAGTATTTAAGATTTATTCATGTAAATTTAGATATGAACACGGGGTTGTTTGTATTGTCTATGCAGAAATAGGAATCGAGAGATCTTTTGAACAACGCAAAAGCACAAGGGAAAAGAGAAAAGTCAAGGTCAAAGAAGGAAAGAAGGTATAAGGACATGACATGCAATGCCCAACAATCTCTCCCTCAAATCATGATCACATGCAATCTCTCCATCGTCACCTACGGTATCTCAATGGTACCTCCACCATGGGCCTAACAATTCACAAAAATACCCTCTTTAACCTCCACGCCTTCTCGGATGCAGACTAGGCCCGCGACACTGATGATTTCATATCAACTACGTCTTATATTGTTTATCTTGGTCAGACGCCCATATCTTGGTCCTCAAAGAAAAAAAGGACCCGAGCTCGATCCTCTACTGAAGTTGAGTACAGATCTGTCGCCGCTGCCTCTGCCGAAATATTGTGGATACAAAATCTTCTCCATGAGCTTCGTCAACCTCTGTCCTCCACTCCGGTCATCTACTGTGATAGTGCAGGAGCTACATATGTCTGCGCAAACCCAATGTTTCATTCCCGCATGAAACACCTGGCCCTTGACTATCACTTCGTACGAGAAAATGTGCAAGCAGGCAAACTTCGTGTTGCTTACATCTCAAACAACAACCAACTCGCTGATGCTCTCATGAAGCCTTTACCGCGAGGACCATATACTAATATCATCAAGAAAATCGGCCTTCATTCATGGCAGCCCGTTTTGAGGGGGCGTATAAGGACATGACATGCAATGCCCAACAATATCTCCCTCAAATCATGGAGATTATCTCTTCAATATTGTCATTATTGTTACGATACTTATCTCCTTTGACTTATCTCATTTAATTTGTATTTATTCCTTTGATTTGTATTTATCTGCTTGTTTTAATCATAGTGTTGTATAAAAGGATGATGTACTAGTGATTATCAATAACGATCAATCATTCTCTTCCTTTCATCTCTTTAGAAGGGTTGAAAGCTTGCTTACTGCGTCCAAAAGCAACTCTAGTGTTTCTAGACGCAAACAGAGAGCGTAAGAAATGACTAGTGGAGAAAATCGCTAAGAATCAGCAATCAAGCCTCTCTTTGCGTCAATTTTTAGGACTGTGCATCCAGGCTTAGACAAAGAAGACAACCACAATTTAGATGCTGGAGAGCTGCTTCCAAATGAATGAAGGAGTGTCCTGACACAGGGGACTTGTGTCCAGGCTCAACATGTGAAGGAAAAGTGGAAATTTTGGTCAAAGCATGAAGAGTGGATCCTCTCTTTGCGTCCAGATGCGAGGAAGGAGTGTCCATACGTCGAAACTCATCTTCCAGACGCATGGAGTTCTGTCTAGACGCAAACAGGGTAAGAGAAGTTGGAATATCGACCAAGTATTGAAGACTCTATCCACTATATGTATCCACACGCATAGGTGTTCTGTCAAGACTCTGAGAGACTGTAAACTTTCAGGGCTACTAACTTTGGGGAATTTTTGTAATTTCAAAAAACTTCAAAGAAATACATGCACTATAAAATGGGACTCGACCTAGAAGCTACAGATAACACACAAGACATTTGGAGTAAGCCTTGGAAGCTCGGAGAGAAATAGGCGTCTGCCTAATTTTTGCCAATCGTTTGATTCTTCTTCTTCTCTCTTAGTTTATGGAAAAAAAAATTATCGTTATTTTTAATTTCAGTAGCTAAACAATTAACTTAGGTTCCTGGTGTTGAACTACATGAAATAACGATAATAACTGTATTTCATAAGAAATAATGAGAGACTACATATGTTTATATATACTAGTAGAGAAGCTACTACAAGATGAGTATCGGCTAATTGCTATTTATAAGTTCCTATACGCCCCCGCAAGATTGAGTCCGAAGAGCTAACTCCAATCTTAGAAAAAACACCTCCAAGTATAGTACGAATCAGAGTCTTCGTTAGACGATTTTTGGATTCATCAGCCGAAGAAATATGCGACACACGCAGAGTACTAGACTAAACTTGTTCACGAAGAAAATGAAGATCAAGTTCAAGATGTCTCATCCGAGATTGGAACACAGGAGTGCTGCTCCAATAAGTAGCGCCAAGGTTACCACAATAGATAGTCGGAGCTGAGAAAACGAGTACCCCAAGTTCGGTTAGGAGAGAAGATGCCCATCGAATGTACGCAAAAGCAGTAGCAAAAACACAATTTTCATCTTCACTAGAGGATCGAGCAACAATCCATTATTTCCTTGAGCACTATGGCACAGGGGAATCGCCAACCCAGAGCTGGAGGAGAGATCATCTTTATCTCCTGTCCATTCAGCGTTTCAGAAGGCGTAAAGAGGGAAAGGGCAGTAGAAGACCTAAATCAGAGGTGCCTTTCAGATAGCGCAGGAGATGCTTCACAGCATTGCAACGTGTAGTTGTAGATCATGTGGGACAAACAATTAACGACAAAAGCAATATCGCAACAAGTGAAAGAGAGATACTTCAAACTGCCAACAACCATGCGATATTCGCACGCATCAGGAATTTTAGAGCCAGAATAAAAAGTTAAAGGTGCAGCAGGATCAAGTGGCGTGTGAATATGATTTGCAGCAGTACTCTTCGTCCGGCTTAAAAAAATCAGTACTATTTTTTAGGTGGGAGAGCAACACACCCTTAGGATGTGAAATAACCTCAACGTCCATAAAGTAAGATAAATCTCCAAGATCCTTGGCAAAGGAACGAGCTTACATGAAATTGATAAGGCACTAAACCTGGCAAGCATCAGAGTTTGTAATAATAATATCATACACATAATGAATCGGATAAAGTGTGGCACCGTGTTGATTAAACATAAAGAAGGATGTGTCAACTCTGGAATTCGAGAAACCCTACTTGGGTCAGAAAGTGTGCAACTCTGAGTACCATTCATTTGGGGCTTGTTAAGACCAGAATGACCTTTTCAAAGCTCGCAAACATGATCCAGACAATACTGATCAACAATGATCAACAACCCATGGTGGCTGAACCATAAGGACGTCCTCATAAAGCTTTCCTTGAATAAAAGCATTGTTAATATAGAGTTTCTTAATGTCCCACTGACGACTAACCAGAAGGGATAGAAGAAGAAGAATGATGGCGTGCTTAATAATCGGGCTAAAGGTCTCTTCATAGCTGATTCCTAGATGCAGGTGAAACCCCTTGGCGACCAAACAGGTCTTATACCGATTAAATGAGAAATAATGATGGTGCCTAATACACTTGCCTCCAAGGTTATGTGTGGCTCAAGGAGATAAAGGAAACCAAGTGCGATTGACAAGAAGTGCCTGAAATTACTCATTCATGGTAGAGCGCCGTAAAGAATCTTTAAGAGTCGGGGAATCATTCTTTTATTTTATTTTAGAAGATAAATGTGTGCCTGACACCATGTTGAACCAGAGACAATAAGATAAATAATTTCATTCCATAAGAAATAATGAGAGCCAACTTCTGTTTATATAGACTAGTATAAATGCTACTAGAATCTAATGGTGTGTTTGCTATCAACTAAAAATCTGAAAAATCAACCGAAAAAAATTGGATGAAAAATCTAGATTAGGTGAAAATCAAGATCTGTTTGGTATGAGTTGAAATTGTAGATTATAATATGATCAATTTAATAAAACTCGAAGAGAAATTTTGTATTACTTGAATACACAGACTTCTAAATGAACTACGATCATGCTAGTGCCAAAACAACAATCAAATTACTTTTTTCTGAGATTTTCAGCCGCATAATCCCCAATTTAGAGATTCAACAATTGCACATAGATTATTTTAATCTGCATATTTTCAGCTTAAACTTTTTCATCATAAAATGAATTAAATTTAAATGGCCGATATTTAATCGAAACTGATTAAAATTGATGTTCCCAAAGATGCCGTAAGTATCAACTCATTTCTATCTAGTCCCTATAGTTACTATATCAGGGTGAACCAGGGTTTTGATTCAATCTTTTTTGGAATTTTGTTATAAATTGATGATAAGCTATATCTTAAATGTAGTTTTTATCTACTTAAGCCATTCTCTTGATTTTAATTTCATGTACGAGCCAAGTGTTCACAGATATAGCCTGGTGAGACGATTCCACCACAAGTGTATGACTGTCGTGTGTAGTAATATTCTGAAATCCGGGTTATCGAACCAAAGAGACTTCTTTGTAACTAAATTATTAAATATAATCTTATGTAGGCAAAGCGCAGTTTGTGTTTTGCTAATTCTACTTGAATTTGAAAGACAACTATGAATTAACCGTCTGGAGAATGGCAAGATGAACGAGAATAATTGAGGAAGTTACTAATAAGGGACGAATACCGATAATTCTCTCTAGGTTCATGTGCACAAGAGATTCCGGCGGGGAGACCTCCGTGTACACCGTATGTAGAGGATCGGAGATCGCACAGGAAGAGTGGGGTTGTGTGTAGGGAGAGAGTAAGTCAGTAGTAATGTCTGAGAGAGAGACAGAGGTTTGGCAGAGCTTCCGCGTATGGCAAGTGTGTTCTCCTTTGTATGGAAAGGGTAACGTCCTATATATAGCAGAGAACGTGACCGTTGTAGTGTGGTTAATGCGCCCATTGATGGCGGCTTAATTAGCTTAACCATAACGGCACGTTCGTCCGAGTATATAGGGACCGTTACAGCACGTTGTGCGCGAATACCGGAACCGTTACGAGGTTGACCGGGTTTTTACCGGATTGACCGGGTTTATGGAGCTCGTGCCATAAATCTCTCAAAGCAGTTACTAAAGGTCGCGTGCGGGCTTGGCTCGCACGCGACAGGGCTTACTCTAGCCTCCAAGCCACTAAGTCCCTACAAGTCCCGTGCAGTGGTATGCGAGGGCTCTGTCTCGCAGCCCCCACATGGATCAGCTCGGCTGGTGATCCAGTGTGTGTGGAGCACAATATGGTGTGCTAGATGGTTGCCACGTGGCCAAGATCGGTCAGCTCAGAAAGCACTATCTACATTAGCCCCCTTTCTGCGCGTGAAGACTCATAGCTGTATAGACTTCCATGCGCGGAAACCAACATACGCGTTGCCGCCACGCACCAATTCAAATATGGGTAAGTTCAGCCCCCGTGCGTGCCATTATGACCTAAAACCCCTAGAGTCGTGCCGTCTGGCTTCTAGGGTTTTAGGCGTGACGTCATCTTGTCCTGTGATTGCGCGATTCGATGGTGACGGTTGCGATTCGACTACTGAAAGGACGCAACCTTTCATTGTTTCTGGATAAATACCTTGTATCCGGCACTGTTGCAAAGCATCACTTCTTTCTCTTAAAGTGAATGGTACCCGGAGATCTTCGAGAGCAGATTCAGATAATCAATCATCAGTTCAAAACTGCAAATCGTCTTCTTCAACTGTGTATATCCAAACAAGCTTTGCGAAAACAAGGTTGGCCTCGTTCAATTTCGATTTAAAATACCAGTGTATGCCTTGAACTGCGTTGAATCTGTAACCCATATAATCTGTTGAAACTTGTGAAGAAGCTTCAAGCTTTGGACCCAATTGCGGCTTGATTTCTCAATAATAAGGACCTTGGATAGGGTTTTGAAAACCCCTGATAATGCAACCCTCTAATTTCTGAAATTGATACCAGAAACTTTTCATCTTTCTTTCTGTGGATCTCGAATCTCAGAAATTCAAACTGAAGTAGCATATTTCTCCCCCCTTTTTTCTTGCTCTTCTGCAGGAATGGCCAAGACAAAAGGAACCAAACCCAACAAGGAGGACGAAGAGATCCCCGATCTCCCGCAAGCTTTGTGGCGAAAAGCCTCCTATTTAGGTGGCCAAGATTTCTACCATGCGAGGGTTAAGGCGAAGAGAATGCCTGCTCCTGTCCCAATTGAGGGATCACTGACGCTAACTCGCCCAGTTAACTCAGCCTTGCTCGAGTTAATTGGCTCCGAGGATGTGGTTCGACTGGGAATCGAAGATGGGTACTTCCCCTACACTGCGATTTCTACCCAAGCTTTCGTCCAGAAACTGGACTACATGGATGAGTGGATCGAACACGTGTTGACCAATCATGCCGCGAATCTTGATGAAGCCGGCGTATACTTCGCTGTTCGTGCTATGAAGGGTGCTGCCGTGAAGCTGGACCAGTCCATGCTTCTAGACCTTCTTTCCCGCTACTCGCCTGCGACTCACACATTCCATTTTGCTGAGTTCGAGGCTGCCCCCACACTCGAGGACGTGCAGATGTTGTACGATCTTTCTCCCATGGGCGAGGTGGACCCTTTGAGTCCTTTGAGGACGGCTGCGGAGTTTGCCTTGTATACGCAGATGGAGGAATGCCTGGCAGAGGTAAAGAAAATCTCCACCCGGTGGACTACTACAAAAGCCCTTCCAAACTGGCAATTGGTTGATACGTCTGCGAAGAACACATGGAACAAATGGTTGCAGTACTTCTTTCGAGACTATGCGAATAGCAGCATCACTAAGAAGCTTCTGAGTGAGAACCCAGAGGCCGAGAATTATGTGGAGGGTAAAGGCTATCACTTGACCCTCTGTGCTTTCCTCTGTGCTTGGTTGTCGAGGTACTTGATCGACGGTCACCCACATGATGGGGTCTTTTACCATGTTTTGCCACTTGCTGTGAGGCTCGCCCTTGGCCAGAGAGTCGCACTCGGACCCTTGGTCTTGGGCACTCTGTATTACAGGCTTGATCAGCTGGTTTTGGCCATGAAAGAGTCGCGTGGCCGCCTCGATGTACTGACTTTTTGTCAATATCTCCTTTTTGACACTGTGGGTCTTCGAGCGGTGGCCATCCTATGCCCCAACTGCTCTCAAACCCGACAAGTGGTGTCCCCCAGGCGAGACAGAGGAGCGCAACAGCGGCAGAGCTGCGAGGTGGTTCGGAGCGAACAATACCAAGTGCGTTTGGAGCTTGATATGCGACAAGCGGAAAGAGTTTACTGCCAGGCCCTACGCCACACGTGTTGAGAACGTGCGATGGTTTCCAAAGCTGTACCCCTCTAAGGGTGTTGTCTTCTCAGAAGAGCTCCTCTTCGAAGAGGGGCCGCATTTCCATGAGCGCTATCGCGAGTTCTTTTGCTGGTGTCTACGAGGTTCTCTTCCTGCTCTCGCAGAGCATATTCGCGAGCTCGCGCCAAGGTATGAGAGGATTACCGTGGATGTTGATCCCACTCGAGTTTCTCCCCAGTTCGGCTTTGATGCAGTGGCACCATCAATCTGGCCCCAGTCCATTATCAGAGGTTGTTATAAGCGCTTGCTAACAAAGGAGTGCAAGACAGTATTCATGAACAATCTTCCTTTTGAGCAGCATGCAGGGACCCGCGAGGGTGGTTGTTCTCATAACTGGCTCGCATACTGGATCGCCCAGCAAACGAGGATTGAGACGCAGTCGGCCGCACAGCCAAGTAGAGCCCCCTTGATCAAGAGAAATTCTTTCCCGTTTCGCCCCAATTGCAGTCTGAGCGAGTCTGAGTATGGTTTCTACTCGTTGCTGGATCATGAGAACCATTTGTGCCCTGACGTCATTTTGAAGGAAAAGATCGCCGCAGTTAAGAAGGGCGACACGCATGTCCTCAGATATAGCCAGACATTTGCTAAGGTAAGCATTTTTCGCGTGCGTCAAGCTTCTTGATTTTCTTATGCTGATGCCTTTATTCTGTACTGTTTGCTGTAGTGTCATGTGCGGAGATTCGCATCTGGTGATCGCTCCAAGTCATTGGTTAACACCATTGTTGCCACCAGAAGACAAAAGCAACCGTTTCTGCTAGCATGGAGGATGGACCCTGAGGTCGAAACCAAGATTCGCGCAGTCATGAATGCTTTTGCTGACTCGCTGATAGACAATGCTCCGGCCTTGTCTCCTCCCGGAGATGATCCGTCCCCTCCAGCGACTGCGGCGCCGAGAGTGAAGAGAACCAGGCAAAAGGGAATTACAATTTCTTCCCCTAGAAGTGCTCCAACTTCTCCCCCGGGGAGGCCCCTTTCTGTCAAGGATAAAGGCAAGGGTCGCATGCCCAGCAAAGTGCGAAAAGAGCTCGCAGTTGAGACTTTCGTTCCATTCGACCAAGAGGAAGAAGGAGAGAGGAGGGAGCCCAGAGAGAGTGATGCAGAAGAAGAAGAAAGAACAGTTGTGATGCATGAGGAAGAATCAGGAGGTACTTCCGTCACATTTTCTTTCCCATTATCGTAACTCCTTTGCACTTCTTTTCTTAAACCAATCATATCTCCGCAGATGATGATGATGATGAGACCATTGGTGGCCTTTTGGCCAAGAGGCAAAAGAGAGATACCCGTTCTGGTGTTCCAGACGATCCCATAAGTGAGGACGTTCTTGCTGAGTCCAGGAGGACAGCCGCGGAGGCTGCCGAAAGAAGAAGGCAGCGGGAAGAGGAGGAGCTCGAGCGTGTGAGACAGCGGAGCCTCGAAGAGCAGCATGTTGACGACTTAGTGCGTCCAGTTGACGAGGAAGACGAGCTTCCCGAAGAAGTGGCTCCTCATGCGGAGGAGGAAGATGAGGTTCCAGAAGAGGATGCAGCAGCCTTGGAGCAAGCTCAAGCAGACTTCGAAGAAATCGCAGGTGGCGATAAAGGTGAGATCTTCAATCTCGCAGTATCTTATAGAGATGTCATTGTGGGTGCGTTAAAGCATGGTGTGTCAAAGGCTGACATTCGCCGTTGGCTAGTAGACAAGTGCGGAGAACCTTCAGGTAATCTTTTGAGCGATACGCATGTACTAGGCCTTAGCAACTTGAGACAGAATCATGACTGGTTTATTCGCATCCCAGGTCACGCTCCTTTTAAAGACTTGCTTAGTGAGGACACACTAATAGGTCATGGTTCCACGTCTTTAGTGTATGATGAAGAGACTCCAATCCCACCTTCGCGTGGAGGTGCTTGCTCTTAGCTTAAGTAAAGATAGCAAAATATTATTCAATGCGAGTTACCTCATACCATCGCATTTTGTATCGCAGGCAATGTTGAGGAACATGCGCCGGAGCAAAGAAGTCAGCCTTCTGCGTCCTATGTCCCGATTCCGAGCCCCCATACTGAGAAGCCCGTCGCAGCTACTGATCACGCAGGTGAGCCTCTCGAGGACATCATCGAACTTTCCGACGATGCTGAAGCTGGCGCTGCACTAATGGATGAAGATGCCCATGCTGGCACTGAGGAAGTAAGGACAAGTACTGCTGATGCTTCTGCATCTGAGAATGTCCCTTGCCAAGCGACCTCGGCTGTCACTTCGCCTCCGACGATGACTGAGTCGGCGGCACCTATTCCTGCGTGGGGCTTTTGGGGCTCGCAGGTTGGGAATGCAGTCGCAGTTGGTGCGGCCTACACTCTTCCTTCTAACTATGAGGAGTTAGAGCTCGCGGCTGACAGGAGAGCTATGGGGCAAGGGAAGTCTTCAACGACTCCAGTAATGCGCATTCCTTCTCTTCGTGAGATTCTCGAAGGAACTGGTAAGTAGTGATTCACTGTTTGCATCTCGCATGGTACATTTGCGAGCTTGATAGCATAATCTTGGCTTTGACCTTGCTTCAGGTTTGAAGCAAACTGATGTGGACTGGCTAGTTCGGATGCGCCTCTCCTACCCCCGATCATTTGCAAGATCTCTGGAGATAGGGCCCTTTGACAGGAGGCTGTTTCTTGCCGAAGCCATTTGGATTTTGGAGCAGCTGTCTGCGGCCACGCCCGAGACCATTTCTGTCCAGAGCGCCGAATTGCTTTATGGCATGTGCGAAAATTATCTTACCAAAGTTCAAGGCAGACTGGGTTTCAGATTTCTTATGAAAAGGGTCACTCTGATTCGCGCAGCCGTAACTTTGCAGCTCGGCCACTAGAACCTCGCAGCTGAAAAGCAGAAGGTAGAGCAGCAGAAGAAGAAGGCTGAAGAAGTTATGAAGCTCTATCATGAAATGAATGCCAAGTGCGAGCAACTGAAGCAAGAAGTGGAGCAGGTAGAGAAGCTGAGCCATCAGTTCGCACCCCATGACTCCTTAATCAAGAATTTGCTTTTGACTTTTTGAATTTTGGAAAATAGCAAGGAAATGGCTGGAACATTAATGTAATGTTTGAAACATTAATGTAATGTTGCTAGGGTTTCTCCCCCCTTTTTTTAACAACAAGAATCAACTTGCCCGTTTTGCCCTTTTCGGGATTTGATAGGATATCTCTGTGCATATCCAATTATGACATCAGCAATTGATACTTTGCTTGATTTTCGCGCTAATTTCTCGGCAGATGAACACGCTTTCGTTTGGAAGTCCATCCGAATCATGACTATCCGTCATTTATTAGGATACGCAACTGAATCGTCGTAGCCTTTAGTAGGGTAATTGATGGTTACCGCTTTTCAAGGCGTAAGTGATTGGCCTTACCCTCTTTTCAAATTCTGCTGACTCATCTTTGGCAACTGAAGAGTCTCCACAAGGTCTATATAAACCCTGTGTTTTCCATTTGGGTTCTTCATCCCAAAAATGTGCTTTGCCGTGAGTCCTTACGACTGCTGGCTTCAACGCTTGTTTTTCGTTGATTCATGGCAACTTCAAGTTGTGAATCCTGAGTTTGCGCTTTGTGCTATAGAAATAGTTTCCAAGATCCACTTTATGAGGAATATTGTTCTTTATAACCATCATAAAGAAGATGGAGATGATATCTCATGTGTGTTCGAAGAATTTTCTTCGTGTATTATGTGTGCAGGTCATGTTTCCGGCCGCCTCCCGGTGAGGTGCAGCGCCGAAGTGACCGTGCTACCGTATCGTAATGAACGGCGGAATTCTCCTCCAGCATCCCTGGAGAAGAACTTATTGCCCCCACGTTCGTGAGCTCAGGGTGGCGGACCGCTGCGTTCATCCCCGTCTACAAGGAGCCCTTGCCCTTTGGAGCTTCTGCTTGCCTGTTGATCGCCGGAACCGGTGGTTCCTTTGGCAAATGTTATGGGGTGCAGATCTGACAAGGGCCTTGTCAAATACTGGGATCTTGAACGTATGGCTTCATGTGGCTCTTTGGAGCAAGATCCCACTTGCGACAAATGTTCAGTCGCAGACCTGTTTATCGCATTGACGGTGTTAGGACCATTGGGTTTATCCTTTTCAGTTAGGATTCCCGTAGTGCGTCTCTGCTGACTTGTCAGCTACTTTTCGAATGTATTGTAAGCCATGTTGGCTGTGTAGTTAGATTTGAGCTTTTTCGCTTGTAAGCTGCTATCTAGACAGATAAATTGTACGTCTCTTCGACTCATAATGATAAATAGCCTTTTGTGTTATCTGCTGTCTCTTTGCAGCAAAATACAACTTCGCATGCGTTTCGGCATATTTCGCCTTGCATAATGCTATGTAATGGTTTCGCATTTGCTATCTGCCATATGAATTCGCAGATGTTTCACTAGATCGTTCGAGATCATATTTTCGCAGCTGTGCCATCTTGGCAGATGGGCTTGTGGTTAGCCTTTGATGCACGTGCTATCATATCAGATAGACCTTTGTAGATCACTTAAGATCATTTTCACAATATTGCTATCGTATTCGTAGAATGCCTCCATCACCGCAGATAGGTTTGGAAGATCAATTAAGCTCACTTTGCACGTAAGTTGCCATCGTAGCAGATAGGCTTTACTAGATCAATTAAGATCATTTTCCGCATGAGTTGCTATCGTAGCAGATAGGCTTTACTAGATCAATTAAGATCATTTTTCGCATGTGTTGCTATCATAACAGATAGGCTTTAGAAGATCAATTAAGATCGCATTTGTATGTGTTGCTATCGTAACAGATAGGCTTAGATGATCAATTAAGATCGCATTTGCATAGGCTGCTATCGTAACAGATAGGCTTAGATGATCAATTAAGATCGCATTTGCATAGGCTGCTATCGTAACAGATAGGCTTAGATGATCAATTAAGATCGCATTTGCATAGGCTGCTATCGTAACAGATAGGCTTAGATGATCAATTAAGATCGCATTTGCATAGGCTGCTATCGTAACATATAGGCTTAGATGATCAATTAAGATCGCATTTGCATAGGCTGCTATCGTAACAGATAGGCTTAGATGATCAATTAAGATCGCATTTGCATAGGCTGCTATCGTAACAGATAGGCTTAGATGATCAATTAAGATCGCATTTGCATAGGCTGCTATCGTAACAGATAGGCTTAGATGATCAATTAAGATAGCATTTGCATAGGCTGCTATCGTAACAGATAGGCTTAGATGATCAATTAAGATCGCATTTGCATAGGCTGCTATCGTAACAGATAGGCTTAGATGATCAATTAAGATCGCATTTGCATAGGCTGCTATCGTAACAGATAGGCTTAGATGATCAATTAAGATCGCATTTGCATAGGCTGCTATCGTAACAGATAGGCTTAGATGATCAATTAAGATCGCATTTGCATAGGCTGCTATCGTAACAGATAGGCTTAGATGATCAATTAAGATCGCATTTGCATAGGCTGCTATCGTAACAGATAGGCTTAGATGATCAATTAAGATCGCATTTTCATAGGCTGCTATCGTAACAGATAGGCTTAGATGATCAATTAAGATCGCATTTGCATAGGCTGCTATCGTAACAGATAGGCTTGAATGATCAATTAAGATCGCGTTTAGCAGATTGCTATTGTAGCGGATAACCCATTGTTAACAGTTATAACAAACTAAAATGAAGCAAAATTGACATCCAGAAATACGAAGTTTCTCATTTGGGAGAATTTCTTTATTATAACGCTCTCATATGGGAGAGATGAGATTACAATCCTCTCATATGGGAGAGGAGATTGTGTAAACCGTAACCATACAAGAGATTAAGCGACGTTATAATAAAACGCATGAAATGAGAGAAGTCAGGGATAGTACTTCTTTATCCAGCGCATGTTGACTGAACTCGAGGTTGAGGTTGTGCCGTGCAACCTTCGTATGCTGCAGTAGCCACTGTCGAAGACTTCTGTGACTTCGAAGGGTCCTTCCCAATTGGCTGCGAACTTTGGGTGAGCCGCTTCTCGCATGCAGTGGTCAGATGCGCGCAGGACCAAGTCTCCGTCTGCGAAATCTCTTCGCTGGACCGTCTTATTGTAAGCGCGAGAAATCCTTTCTTGATATCGCTTGTTGGTTCTTTTGGCTTGTTCTCGCTTTTCCTCCAGCAAGACTAAGTCATGATCACGTTGATTCTCGTAGAGTGCGTGGAAGGCTAGCCTTGCCGAATTGACTCTCACTTCCGCAGGTACCACGGCCTCGGCCCCATAGCATAGTAGGAATGGTGAGGCCCCCGTGGGCTTCCTTGGAGATGTTCGCTACGCCCACAGAGCTATGCTTAGAGAGTCGGCCCACTTCTTGTGGTCATCTGCGACCATCTTGCTCAGAATTCTCAACAGCGTTTCGTTGGTCGCTTCGGCTTGTCCATTTCCCTTCGGGTAATAAGGGGTAGAACATATCTGCCTGATATTGTACTCCGCTAATTTCGCAGCTACCTGGCGATTAACAAAGGGAGTACCGTTATATAAAAGAATGGTGTTTGGGATTCCGAACCTGCATATGATGTTTTCCTCTTCAATTTCTCGGCTTCTTTTCTCGGTTCAGGCACGATGCCCTGGGTGAGAAAATCAAAGAGTGGTTTCCTCCAATCTGTGTCATCATCAGTCAGAGCGATGAGTAAAGAATCTTTGATTAGTGCGCAACTCTCGCACTTCCCTTGTATCAGGGCTGCGGCTGTTGACATGTCTGGCCAATGAATGCCATATCTCTGAGCCTTCCTGTAGATTGACACCTCGCTTTCTCCGCAAGCATGTTGGTGAATCTTTTCTAACAGCAGTTGTCCCTCTCGCTCGGAGACGCATCGCATGAGTATTCCGCCGGGACCCTTGTAATAGAGGGTGTTATCATGTATGTAGTACCCCTTGGTGAGCGCCCAGCTTTCACTGCTTGTGCCTTCTGCGATAGCTCGTAGGATTGCTTTTCTCCAATCCGTGTCATCCATATGTTCGTCGTCGTACACGTCTTCCGTCAACGCTGATGACGCTCGCACTTCGATAGAGATCTTCGCGGGACATTTGTCTGTACTGACCTTGGATCCCAAGGTAGCCAAAGCATCTGCATGTCTGTTGTCTACTCGGGGCTTGTGCTCGTACCTCACATCGCAGAATTGCTGTACCAGCTTCAGTACTAGGGTGCGGTAAGACAGGAGGTTAATCTCCTTCAAGCCGTATTCGCCCGAGGCTTGCTTGACGATCAACTTGGAGTCTCCCATGACCGTCATATTGCTTACTTCCAAAGCTTTTGCTGCGCGCAGTCCCGCTATGAGGGCTTCATATTCTGCCTCGTTGTTGGTGACTGCAAAATCGAGCTTTGCGGACATCTGTATGACTTCCCCATCCGGCTTAGTCAAGACTATCCCAATGCCTCCGCCTTTTCTTGTCGACGACCCGTCGAAATGGAGCGTCCAATAAGGCACGCCTATTGCATAGATTTCAGGTCCTTCGAGCTCTTCTTCGATCACGGGCTCGTGGCTGTTGTCAGGGAATTGTGCCAACAGATCCGCTACCGCCTGCGACTTGATCGCTCGCGGTCTCACGCACGTGATATCATATTGAGAGATGGTCATGTACCATTTCGCCAATCTCCCGCCGGGAGTAGTGTGAGTTAGCAGATATCGTATAGGATCGCTTTTGGTGACCACTACTACTTTATGCGATGCGAAGTAGTGTTTCAATTTCTCTATTACGAAAAACAAAGCAAGGCAATGACGTTCGATGTCTGTGTACCTTGATTCAGCAGGCTGCACGATGCGAGAGATGTAGTAGATAGGCCTTTCCTTGCCTTCGTACTCCTGAGCCAAGAGTGCTCCTATGGATCTCCTTGTTGATGTCAGATATAGCAGAAGCGGTGATCCCAGTTGAGGTGCGATCATTATTTTCGAGGATGTCAGTAAATCCTTCAGCTTTTCGAATGCAGCTTCGTGCTCCGGAGCCCAGTTTTACACGGCGTCCTTCTTGAGAAGAGTGCTAAAATAGCATGTGATTTCGGCAATCGCTGGGATGAATCTTCGCAGATAGGATAGCTTTCCTAAAAATGTCTTCAATGTACTCTGGTTATGGGGCGGCGTCATGCCGGTTATGGCTGATACTTTCGCAGGGTCAGGCTCGATTCCTTGGCGATGAACTACGCATCCCAAGAACTTCCCTGATGTTACCCCAAATGCGCATTTCATGGGATTCATCTTTAGTTGAAAGCGTCTACATCTATTGAACACCTTCCGTAGATCTGCGAGGTGATCTGCTTCGTGCTTGGATTTAACCACCAGGTCATCCACATAGAATTCCACTTCTTTATGCATCATGTCATGGAACAGAGCCATCATGGCGCGCTGATAGGTTGCACCCGCGTTTTTGAGACCGAAAGGCATCACTGTGTAGTTGAACACCCCCACCGGAGTGATGAATGCAGTCTTCCGCGCGTCTTCGGGGTCCATCTTGATCTGGTTGTACCCGCTGAAGCCGTCCATAAAACTGAACATGCGATCGCCCGCTGTTGAATCGATAAGCAAATCGATGTTGGGCAGTGGAAAATCGTCCTTGGGGCAGAAGCGATTGAGATCCCGGAAGTCCACGCAGATCCGGAGCTGTCCGTTCTTCTTCACCACTGGCACGATGTTGGCCCGCCATGTGGGATGATGATTCGGCTCTATGAATTTAGCATCCAGGAGTTTGACAATCTCCTTCTTGATTTTCACGTTAAGCTCCGGCCTGAAGCTCCTTGTGCTCTGCTTTACCGGCTTAGACCCTGGAATGATGTCTAAGAGGTGCATAGTGATGCTTGTATCCAGTCCCGGCATCTCATCATACTCCCATGCGAACACGTCCTTGTATTCGGTTAGGAGTTGCAGCAGTCCTTGCTCCTCCTCGCTTGTGAGGTCCGCACTTAGAAAGACTGGCCTTTTCTTTTCCTCGTTCGGGCTGAGGAACACCTCCTTTAGCTCTTGCATTTGTGGTCTGGGCCTATCTTCCATGCATTCAGGCGCTTCTTTGAGCTTCTCATCTGGAGTGCTCTGCATTGGCTCTTCTGTTAGCGCAATTTGTTCGATTTGATTGATTTGCCCAGGGATATCCCCATGCTCGTGAGAGGACATCCCCGCGGACCTTCATATGCGATAGCATTTCTTCCCATTGGCGTAGAAGCTCTCTATCTCCTTGCCCTCGGGGTCATGCTTTGCGATTCTCTTCAGGGTATACACATTCTTTCGATGGTATGCGATACGCGGCACCTCTTCGCGTGTAGGCGGCTTTTCCTTGGTATCTTCTCTTGTCACCGTCACTCCCGCGGGTGACTGGTCCTTGATGTCCTCCCAGAGAGGCAAAGGAGTAGGGTTGAATGGTCCCGGTGTTTGCTCATCCGCCATCTCGGTGAACCACACTGCCTCGCTAAGATGCGCTTCATCCAAGTTGAATGGATTCGTCGAAGCCGGTATCTCGACTACTCTGTCGTTCCAGATGGCTTTCATAACCTGGTGAGCTGTTGAAGGAATCGCGTCGAAGCGGTGAATCCAGGCTCGACCTATAATCATGTGGTATGTGGTGTTCGCGTCTATGACATAGAACTTCACTGAGCACTTGATTTTGCCAATCTGAACGCCCAGGCGGATCCATTCGATCGTCATCCTAGAGTCGCTTCCGAATCCCATCAGCGGAGATGGACGCTTGACGATCTTGTGCTCGGGGATCCCTGCTAGCTTCAGTGTGTGTAGCGAAACGACGTTGACCGCTGCTCCTCCATCAACGAATGCTCGTTTGAACTCGACGCCGTTGATAATGGGTGTCACGTACAGAGGCCTCTGGTGGCTCGCTTCTGTCTTCTTGTAACTGGCAGAAAAGGTCGTAATCTTTTCTGTAGAGCGAGACGCCCTGATGACTTTCCCGTCGGAGACAACGAGATCCTCCTCGTAGTCCTCCGCTATCCTCAAGATTGCTTTCGTCATGTATGTCCGGCACTTCTCGGAGAAGTTCATCTCGTCGAAGAATCTGCTAAAGCCGTGTGACCCCTTCATCCGATCGGCACGTTCGTCTTCTGTGTCCATACTGTAGTCCTCGTCATTGTGGACCTCTGCGATGATGGGTAGACCATCCTCTGCGACTTCTTCCAAGTCGATAATTGAGATCATGGCAACCTCCTTGCCTTTTGATTCTTGCTCCGCATGGGCAGGAAGCGGATTGTTGCGCACGTCCTTCCTGCGATCGCTGACGATCAGCTCGCCGTTCTTCATTTTCTGGTCGAATGTAAACCTGAGCTTTTTACATTCCGCTGTGGGGTGCATGACCTTGCCGTGATACTCGCACCACTTAGGGTCCCTCACCATCTCCTTAGAGGGTATCTTCTCGAGCGGTGGCAGGACGCCGTCCTTGCGCCACTGTCTGCAGAGGTCGCTTGCCTCCTCTACTGAGCATGGCAGAGGTGGTACATCGAAGTTCACAACCTTCGCTTGCTTCTGGGGTAAAACTGTATTGACCTTAGCTTCGCGTCCCCTATTGTAACTAAATCTCCCGATCTTGTAGGTGGTGCCGCTCGGAGGTCGTTCCGGAGCGTTCTTCTTCTTCTGCCTCTCGACTATAGGCTCGATGTTCTTCGTGCATTCAATTAGCTTTGAAAACGTAGGTGTTTGCATATTAATGAGCATACCTTTGTACTCGTCTCGCATGCACTGCAGGCATATCTCCACAAGCCGACTTTCGAGCATTGGATCTTTGCACTCCAAGGACTTCGCCCTGAATTTCTTGATGAAAGTAATCCCGTCCTCCTCGCGCTTCTGATACATCCGCGAGAGATGGATCATCGTCACCTTTTCTTCCATCTGGAAGAACTTGGTGTAGAATTTCTGGACCATGTCGTCCCAAGTCTTCACAGACCCGGCTTCCAACGTTCGGTACCACTTGTACGCTACGTTCCCTAAAGACTTTGGGAACTCTCGCATCAGCAGTTTGGGATCGGCTCCGTATGGCCCCATGACATCAATGAAACGCATGACATGTTCATGAGCGTTTCCGTTGACATCCTCGAACTTGTCCCATTTAGGAGCTTTGTACCCCGCGGGGTTAGGCATGAGATAGATCTCTCGTGGAATGGGTGGATCGTTATCTAATTTCGGGATAATGGTATCCGCGAATGACTGATGAGCTTGAATAGTGTCCATGCGCTTCTGCAGGGACGTCATGCACTCTGGAATGCTTCCCTCGGTAGTCGAAGTAGGGGTTGTCGCAGGCGGGGGCGACACGTACGCCGTCGAAGGATTGGGGACATATGGACTACTCGCATTGCCCCAGATCGCCGTTGAAGGAGGCAAAGGGTACTGCAAAGTTGGGTTAGACGCCAAAGCCGAGGGCTGAGGAGTGTGGGCAGCGAGAGGTAACATCTGAGCTGTTGACCCCTGAATTGGAGGCGGCTGCGCAATCGCCGGTGGAGTCTGCAGGTTAGGGTTGGGAGGTGTGGTTGACACTCCCAGTCCCGGAACAGTAGGGCCTCCTCCTCCTTGAGAGACGGCGGTGGCTGACGAAGGATTTGGTGCAAGGGTGCCCAGAACGGCCAAGATCCGTTCTAGCTGCACGGATTGGGCTTTGAGAGCTTTCGCCTGACTTTGAACAGTGGCGTCCAAAGACTCTAGCGTCGGTGTCTTGCCGGGAGTGGTGAGAGTACGGCGGGTCTCCTCTCCCGAGGCGGTTTCGGTGGAAGGCGATCTTTTGCTGATATCATCCTCCGGAGACATGGTTGCTTTGGTTGGTAAGTTCACGTCGGGTTCACCAAAATGTGCACAAGAGATTCCGGCGGGGGAGACCTCCGTGTACACCGTATGTAGAGGATCGGAGATCGCACAGGAAGAGTGGGGTTGTGTGTAGGGAGAGAGTAAGTCAGTAGTAATGTCTGAGAGAGAGACAGAGGTTTGGCAGAGCTTCCGCGTATGGCAAGTGTGTTCTCCTTTGTATGGAAAGGGTAACGTCCTATATATAGCAGAGAACGTGACCGTTGTAGTGTAGTTAATGCGCCCATTGATGGCGGCTTAATTAGCTTAACCATAACGGCACGTTCGTCCGAGTATATAGGGACCGTTACAGCACGTTGTGCGCGAATACCGGAACCGTTACGAGGTTGACCGGGTTTGACCGGATTGACCGGGTTTATGGAGCTCGTGCCATAAATCTCTCAAAGCAGTTACTAAAGGTCGCGTGCGGGCTTGGCTCGCACGCGACAGGGCTTACTCTAGCCTCCAAACCACTAAGTCCCTACAAGTCCCGTGCAGTGGTATTCGAGGGCTCTGTCTCGCAGCCCCCACATGGATCAGCTCGGCTGGTGATCCAGTGTGTGTGGAGCACAATATGGTGTGCTGGATGGTTGCCACGTGGCCAAGATCTGTCAGCTCAGAAAGCACTATCTACAGTTCACTAGGGATGATATGAACTATGTTTTGATTCATGAAAAACGAACATGTCTTCTATTATTATTCAAGCAACATTCAACTCACCGAGTTACCAAATGAGTCATCTATGCCTAATAACAATCTAAACCGAGTTACCAAGACTAATTCAACTTTAGGCAAGCATTACGTTCGTTATTCTACGTTATGATCCTAACCAATACTACCGAGTTACCAAGTAGTAATACAATCAAGTGAATAGTTCAATTTTCCGACTAGAACTCACAGAGTTACTGCGTGAACCCTAATTAATATCAAACCCACGTTAGCAACGTGCAAGAGAGATAGAGATATCACATAACCTATTCATAATAGTAGAAGAACATGATAATTGAGTCTAAACGTGAATCATAATCTCAAAACCACATGTTCATACCAAAAACCTAGCTACAAAACGAGAATTCCCGATAAAGAGGGTTTAGGTACTACAAGACATGATCAAAGTACAAAGTTTCTTAATCATAAACCAAAAATTAGGGATGAGAAAGAGTTTGAAATCAAACGAAGAATCCACCGAATCCAAGCACGCTCCAAAAGCTCCAAGAAGTCGTTCCAAAGCTCCAAAATTATTAGAATACTCCTAGGGACGGACTACTAGGTCTAAAACAGCCCCAAAACAGCCGACTTTTGCCTTCTGTTCGTACGAACAGTCGGGTTGCTCGTACGAGACTTGTGATTTTGAGCTCCAAAATTCGTCTAAATATAATTGTTCGTATGAACACTTTTCTGTTCGCATGAACAAGTCTGGAAATCTTCTTCTTTGGCTCTTTTTCTTCCTTCTTCCTTCTTCGTCTTCAATCCCGAGCATCTCTTGAGCAATTCCAACTTTCCGAAGTTCACATCCAAACCAAGATCATCGCTTCGAGCTACCGGTTCTTGAAATCCACAACACTAAAACATACCGGAATATCAAACGATACAAATATAGCATAAAATACGTGAAAAAGTTCCCGGACTCGACATTTACGATCAAATTCTCCATCATGCTCCAATTACCAAAACTTGGCCTAAAGCATATGTAAATTCACCGGAAACTACACAAAATGACAAGTAATCACATAATTATATAACTCCAACTATGGAGTTATCAAATATCCCCACACTTACCATTTGCGCGTCCCGAGAATCTATCAAACCCGGCCACATCTCCAAACTTTCTTTCCCATCAAAACATGATAAGAGTCTAGCTAATTGCATACTTTTGGAAACACCACTTGCGTACAAACCAAGACTAGCCGAATCAACTCAAACAACGACTCAATACTCGACTCACTATGCAACAAGATGATGCAATGCAAAACTACACTCGATCTTAAGCAAACACAAACTTTTTGTCTTTTTGGACGTGATCGGGAAATCTCAATTAGCTCCAACCGGTTATCATGGAGTGATGAAGAATCTAGGGAGAAGGCATGAATTGCAACTAAACCTGATAACGAGAATCTCCCCTAGTTAGTATAGAAAGTCTACCTTTACTAAGTGCAAGAATAACCTACCTCTTCGCGTGTGCTGACAAATAAGAGGCTAAGCTAGGCTAAGCCACATTCAAGGTCCGAGCTCCTAGTCCACTAACGGTTTAGAATGTTGAGGCTTAAGGACACAAAGGATAATCATGAAGTTACAAGTATTAAAGCGTCTCATCCTCACATTCAAACCCACATCTCACACAACCTCACAACGATAATAGAAAATGCAACCCGAAACTCACCGTCTCCGGCCCTCGATCCCCTCAAACCCCGGTACAATAATGATCTCCTTGGCCATCGTTGCGAATCGTACATGAAATGTAAACCGTAGTCAATGAACCAAAAGCTTCCACTACTCGTCAAGTGTGAATATGCAGGTGGTAATGCAGCTAATATAATTTAGAAGGGGGGTGGTTGAATAGAGTATGCCAACGTTTTCCAAAACTTGTTAGAATGATGAGGTCTTATGAAAACTAATGAAGTTCAAGGCTTTGAAAACAAGTTAAGGCCTTTGAAAGAGATGCAGTTTGAAAATGAGTAGACAAGCCTTTTTCAAGACCTTGAAAAGAGTTTCAATCCCTTGAAAAAACAGACAGTTTCAACAGCTGCAAATACTATGAAAATGAATGAACTGTAAATGCAAGAGACAAATGATTTATAGAGTTCAGTCCAGTTGGACCTACGTCTCTACCTCAGGGATTTGATCCCTGCAGGATTATAAACTCAATTCTTATTAGTCAAAAGCTAAGCCCTAGATCTCAAGCACAAAGAATTTCCTTACTCTGTTACAGCTTGTGGTTTCCCTAACCTATCTAGTACCTGCTCTAGCTAACTGATTAAAATAAGAACTCTCTATTGTTCACTTTGAACAATCCTTGAGAATGGAGATAGAAGAAATTACAGAAATGATCTACCAATAAAGCACAATACAGAAGAACACTTAGTGTGTAGAAACTGCAGTGAAGTATGCAGTGATCTTTTGTGAATGGATTGGTAGATTGATGAAATTATTTGATGCTTGTCAATCCTGAACGCTTTATTTCTTTTTTCCCGTTGAGTATGTCTCTTGTTGCTTCAGAATTGAGCTCCATTTAAACTTCAAACAGCTCTGAATATCATGCTAGATTTTCAGCAACAAATCTCCTATTTTGTAGGCAACAGACTTTGACTCTTTGAGAATCTTGTCCAACGGTTAAGTGGTCAAAATCTTCAGAGATAATGTCGTGATCTTGCATTTGAATAGGTTGAGAAGCTGTCAAGTCATTTAGATCAAACACATAATCATCTTCTTGATTATTTCCTTCCCCGCAAAAGTCAGATTAGGAAACAATCTCTGCAAACTTAGGAAATAAAATCTCCGACAAAAGCATAGTCAAACAGATGGTGTTCTATGTTCAAACGAGTTAGGATGCTTTCTCTTTCATCATCAAATAACAGTAAACCACTAAAAATGATAGAAATGAAATCAACTCACGAGAGTTTGCAGAAAATGCCCCCTGAGATTGTTCATACAGGTTAAGCAGTTTCAAGGCTTTGAATCTAGTTTCAAGGACTTGAAAATATCTTTTCAAGCCTATGATAACTGATTCAAGGCTTTGAAAGCTGGTTCAAGGCCTTTAAATAGTCAGACTATTCCAAGCCTTGCACAACCTGATCTTAAAATCTCCCCCTAGATGAAAGACAAAACCCAATTCTGTTTGATCCTTAGTCTCTGCAAAAAATACTGATTAGTTCACAATCCATAATGACACAGTTATTACAAAAGATCTAACTTATTCAATTTACCAACATAAAATATAAAGTTTCAGCAAACAGCAAATAACACCTAAGAATAAAACCTAAAACCTAGAATTTCTCCCCCTTTTTGACTTTCATCAAAAAGATGGAGAGGATGTTGGATTGAGTGTTTGGAAAATTTTAAAAACTTAAAAAAACTTTACGAATAGATAATGGGGAAGAAATAGTAGGCAAGATTAAGGGGTTGGGTCTTGATCTCCTTCTTCTTCCTCACTGTCTTCAGCATCAGTCTTATCCTGCACTTCCTGTTCCTCTTCATTCTTACCAGCAATAGTTACTTCTTCAATCTTGTCCTTTGTAGCACCCTTTGGATATTTCTTCTTTTTTTTTCAATGTAATCAGCAGATCATCTGAGTCACGACTATTGAATTCATCTCCATCCTGTGAAGCTTGTTCGGCCACCTGCTTTCCCTATCTGAGACTGGAGCAACTTCATCCTGGTTTGAAGGTTCACTAGGCAGATCCTTGTCATATTCTCCTTTCTTTGTACCTTCATCATCCTCAGGAACATCAAGCAAAGTCAAGCTTCTGAAGATGCTTTCCACCATGTACTTGACTTGCCTCATATCAGTTTCAAGACCATAAACAGTTGCTTTGATTTCCTCCAAATCCAACTCCAATCCATCAAGTCTCTGATTGTGTATAGATTGAGAAGTCTGACTTGAAGTAGGAGTCAAGGTCTTGGGCTTAATAAACTTCTTTGCACCCAGCTCTTCTTCAGTCAAATCTTAGTATAACTTCCAAGTTTTTGCCTTAGTCTTTACCCCTCCAATTTTCTTAAAGCTTTCTCATTAAGTATTCCAAAACCAGAAGTAAATGACTCCTCTTTACCAGTTGGAATCTCAAAATGTTCAAAGAACAGAGTGAGAAGATTTTCATAGGGTAGAGGGTGTTTCCTTTGACTGGTAAGGCTAAAGAGAATATGGTCAATCACTAGTTTGGGAAGATCAATCTCATAGCCATGCATAATCAGATACATGATTTGCAGCATCCTTTCGATCAATAATTCTCAGCAGTGCTCTCTGGAAAAAATACACCTAACCAAAATGGTCTGAAGGACCTTGGCTTCAACATTTAACACATAATGTGTTAATTCTTTGGCTGAGGAGGAAAAGTTTGGAAGAAAGAACTCATCTTTGTCTAGCTTAAGGGTTTCTGTCTTAGGAGGATGATTACTAGTGTCATATCTCTTGGGACAGCCTAGTACATTGGTAAACTCAGAGTGATCCAATTCAATTTCTATCCCAGAAACTCTAGATTTGATCACCAAATATGCAGATCTCTTAACTTGTGTCAAGTTCAGATAGAGAAGTCTAGTGAGTCTAGGATAGGCTAACTCTTTAGGGTTAAACATAAACCACATAGAACTTTTCTTTAACATAGACGTGCACTTGAGTTTCATGTGTTCCACCATATGCATATTGATCATACTACAAAAACCAATAGATCTGGAGGCAAAACCATCTAACCACTGACCTTTGGAGATGTTTGAGACAAACCAAGTCTCATCATGATTCGAGTTCTTTGTTTAGGTCTTTGAATAGATTTGCAAGGCCTTCTCCAAGTGATCTTCTGGCTGTTCTGTTGTCACATTTCCTTTCCCTTTTTCTTCTTGAGTTGGCTTCTTCTTCAGCTTCTTGGAACTATGATCTATGTTTCAGGTTGCTTCTCTGTAACAGCCTTCTCTTTCTGCTTCTTCTTCTTTTTTGAGGAGGAAGTTGTAAGCTTCCTTACTTTCTTCTTGGGTGGAGAAGATTTGGAACTGCGGCTGCACAAGGATTTCTAGAGCTAGAGTCTCCACTGACTTCTTGAACTTCATCCACTGCTTCCTTTATTTTCTTCTCTGAAATAGGTGATAACTCCGTTTTCAGAGTTATTTCATGCCTTTTATTTCAACGTTTTGCGTGCTCAACATGGAGAATTCGTCGTCTTTTGAGTAAATTGAGCTAAAATGTGATATTGTGAGTTCATATACTTTACTTGTTAAATCCAGGCGTTTCTTTAGAAATTTTGATCTTTTATTGTGATATGATCGCGGGTTGTGTTTTCGTGTAGTGATTCGCAGGGAAATAGGGCTTGAAGGATCATGCGGGAGATGGAAACGAACTTCGGAAGCAAGTAACTCGAAGAAGAAGTCAAAGGAAGCAAGGAAGAAGGCAAAGGAAGCAAGGAATAAGTCAAAAGAAAAATGCAGAAAAAGAGGGTCTTCGTACGAAGAGAATTGTCTTCGTACAAAGAGAAAAGACTTAGCCAAAAGTTTGAAGTCTGAATATGTCTTCCTAAACACCCTTGCAGTATCTACATAAGAAGACCTTCGTACGAAGAGCATTTGTCTTCGTACGAAGACTCTTCGTACTAAGAGAAATGTCTTCGTACGAAGACATCGCTGGGAAGCATAGTTTTGAGCGGGGCTTTTTTGTAGTTTATCCAAACTTTGTAATATTATTATGGAAACGTATTTAAGTGTTTTAGGTAGACTTTTTCAGTAGTTCCTCACGTTAGAAACACTTTTTGGAGAGCAAGAAGCTATTGGAAGAGCTTAGGAGCTTTGGATCACTCGTTTGGATTCTTAACTCTTCTCTTTTCTTAGTTTTTGATGTTAAAACTCATGAAACTAATTGTTTTGAGTATGAATCGTAGTAGCTAAACTCTTTTTGCTGGGAATTCTCGTTTGGTGTAGCTAGAATTTGATATAAACGTCATGTTTTGAGATTGTGATTCATGTTTTAACTTAATCTCGCGTGTTCTTTCATTATTATGGATTATTTATGATTGTGATCACATTATTTTTGCGAGTAGCTAACGTAAAGATAATCTTTATTAACTTTCACGTGGTAACTCCGTGATAGTTAGTCAGTAAATTGAATAATCCACCTAGTCGAATAAATGTTTTGTAACTCGATATTGTTAACTAGGATCGTTAGAGTAGAATCATGATTTTTAATGCATGCTTAAAGCTAAAATAGACTTGGTAACTCGGTATGTTTTGGTTTTAAGTATAGTTGACTTGCTTGGTAACTCGGTAAGTTTAATATTGCATGATTAATAGTGAAAGACACGGGGTTGTTTAACAAATCAAAACACAAGTTTAGATCAACCTAGTGAACCTAGAAAATTACCGGTATTTTTCCTCATATTAGAAAAACCCTAAACTCATTCTTTGTTAATCGTGACGTACTTCACTCGGTTAATTGAGAATTTTGCATTTTTATTTTAGTAGAATTAGCAAAACACAACTTTGCGACGTACCCACATAAGGTTTGCAATAATAACTAGTTTGAACAAAGTCCCTTGGGTTCGATAGCCCGGATTTCCGGTTTATTACTACATACGACAACCATACACTTGTGGTTAGAGCGTGTCAAGTGTTTGGCGCCGTTGCCATGGACTTCATCAAAATTAGTTATAATTCCTAGCCTTAGGGATTTTAATTTATTGTTTATATCTGTTACTCACCTACGTTTTGTGTGTTTTGTGATTTCAGGTTGATTTACACGGTGCATGACGTGTTCTAGACACGAGCCTTTGTCTAGAGCAGCACAGCGTAGAGACAAGAGGAATTCAAGCTCAGTCACCATGGATGAGGAAACTAGAGCTGAGTTTGAGAGAATCCGCAAAAGTGTGCAAGATGCGGAAGCAGCTAGAGCAGCTGCTGTAGAGGAGGCAGCAAATAGAGCCGCGAAAACTGAGCAGCTTAGAGCTCATATGGCTGAGATGCAGGAGATGATTGATCGCATGAACCCTCCAAATCCACAACAACTCCCTGGTGCGGAGGTAGTTGGCAGAAACAACGGTGGTAATGGAAATAATGGGGGTAACAATAAGAACAATAACGGTCGGAATGCGGCAGAGCAAGTCAACAATGCTGAGGAGGATGAGCATCCTTTGGTGGATTACTTCAGAACTACACCGGAGGGGTATCAACCCACTATTGTCGGGCCTCAGATTAATTTCGCACATTTCGAGATTCGCCAACCATTGATCAACATGGTTAGGGATGAATGCTTATTTACTGGAGCCCCGAGTGATGATCCACATCAACACTTGCTCAATTTCGAGCAGATTACCTCCACCATGTATGATCAGAGAGTTCCACTTGAGACGATAAAGCTCATGCGTTTCCCCTTCTCTTTATCGGGAAAGGTAAAGACATGGCTTATGGAAATTCCAGCAGACAACATAGTTACGTGGGCAGATTGTAGTAGAGAGTTTCTCAGGAAGTATCTCCCGCCATCCAAGGTTGCTCAACGGATGGCTTATATAACGAAATTTACACGGCAGGAAGATGATTCTCTGGGAGACACGTGGAGAAAGTTCAACCAGCTCCTTCGCAGATTCCCTACTCACGGAGAGCCATGGTAAAAACTTCTGCACTATTTTTATAATTCCTTAGACAGAGAGACTGCAAGTGAACTAGACATGATGGCTCAAGGAAATTTTATAGGACTTGGATTACAGAGATGCCGTGATCTACTGGATAATGTAGCTAAACGTGAATATACGAGGTATGAGACTCGTAGAAACACGAAATCAAATGGGGCATTGGTTAGTAAGATTGAGTCCATGGTGGAACATAAATTTGAACATCAGATGGCAGTGATGACTTCGGCTTTCAGCAATCTGAATACAACGGCACAGGTGAAGTTAGTGGGAGAGATGGTAGCAGATGCAAATCAGGGATATGGGGATGGTATTGAAGACTTTAACTACATGGGTCAACCAAGACAGCAGCAATGGCCAAACACCTGTCATTCCAACAATCGCAGTCACCCCAACTTCAGCTATGCCAATCCGAATAGTGGATTATATGCGCCAGGTCAAAGGGCAAAAATTCCATACCAAGCTCAGAGACAGGCTCCGCAGCAACAGACTCCACCTCCACCCTCAGAAGAACAGGATACAAACGCCACTACTAAAAATATTGCTTTTTGCGGCGGGTAAAAACCGCCACAAATGCATACAAAACCGCCACAAAAGGTTTTTGTGGCGGGACATGTGGCGGTTTTCAGCCGCCGCATCTGCTTCCGTCGTAAAAAGTCAGTGGCGGTTTCCTTCCGCCACAAAAACTTTTTGGGGCGGCTGCTGCGGCGATTTACACCCGCCAAAAAAGATAATTCTTGGCGCCAAATAATTCCTTTGGTAACGGTAGCCTCCCGCCTTAAATAAATGATCACCCGCCACAAAAGAAATTTAATAACAACTATGCAATATCTTTTTTCTAGAGCTGCCACCATCTGTCTGAATTTGAGATCATAAATCTTTCGCTTTCATCCGTGGACACATATTTCATTAGGAAGAATGTTCACATACTATGTAATTCAACAACAATGATAAAACGTTAATAAATTGAAATGTATACATGAAATTTGAAGGGTTAAGTTCTTGAACCTACCTCACAGATAAAGTATTGTGAAGCTAGTAGTCTAATACATAAACTTGAGAGGATAAATACAATCCTTAATCAAACTAAAATGCTCTATAAGTTGATACACTTAAAAAAAATATAGATAGGTTTTCCTCCTGAACTACTGCACTTCAATGAAAAACTGGTTGCTGCACTTGATTGGAAAATTGGTTGCTTCCATTTAAGCATGTCACAATTGTATGATTAACCTGTTAGACAATTAAAATAGATAAAGTTCGTCAGTTTGAGCAATTTTCGAATTATGTGACACAGAGCTCGGAATTAGAGCATTTACTAACCTGAAGCAACTTTGGATTACAAATATGTGAGAAAAGGAGCAGAAAGTAGATAAAGCAGCACATGTACAGTAACGCGAAGCACCGGAAAACTGTAATTCTATTTATTAAGAAATATGCATAAATAAAGTTTTGATTCAACAACACCGAAGTCAGATGCGCAATTGGTCTAGAATTTGAAACTCACAATGTGTGTGGACGAGACAGGGATACAATATCCTTGTCGGATATACACCAATTCAATAGAATACATCTCTCAAATGTTATGGCCCTACAAGAAAATGCTATTGAACATGCTTTTCAAAATAAATCATGTAATTTGGAAAAGTTTATGCAAAATAATATGAACAGTTAATTCGACACGATACCTCTTCTTTCACTCATTCATGAAAAATTTCTGTTTTTGAACATGAATTTGCAGCACAAAGGGAAACAAATTGAGAATCAAGTTCTTCTCTAAATTTGGATGTCATTGAAAAGAGTAAAAGCTTGATCTAATAATCAACTGTCCAATTTATGAACACCAAATGCAATTAACTATTCCAGAATATGATTTATTGTATAAAAAAAAATTGAAACTGTATTTTGTTGATCACCCCATGTGTACAACTCATCTCCTCCTTCTTCTCCTCCCTCTCTCCCTCCCCTTCCACTCCTTTCTCTCTTGGATTCATACATAAAACTTTTTCATTTTTATCATCTTTTTTCTTAACGCAGAAAGTTATGATGTAGGCCACATATAGTACGAGAGGGAAGTCATGAGATTTCATTCCACTTATCACAGAAGGTGTGTGTTCCGAGCTCGTGGTGTGTCATCTGTGAAAGGAAAGACATATTCACTTATCCCATTGAACTTTCTATCGTTTTAAACATATACTCAAGTGTGAAAAACTGTAGAGTTGATTGAACATGAAGTTAAGAGTTTTATGACATTTAGGTTTGGCTGAACATGAAAGTGATGTGAAAGACCAAACTGATTGAATCTAACGAAAATAATTTGGAAGTTATTTGCCTAATCATTATAATTATCTTTGATTTTTCTGAGAGTTTGTCGGAGGGTGCTTTAAGTTGCATGACAGTTCTTCAACTTTCGCCTAAACACCAACTTTCTGCCTAGGTTATAATAATACCATAATTTTATAGTCTCGAATCTGGTTGTAGAATAGACAATGAAAAACAATATAAAAATAGTATACGTCTCCGTCCAATATAGTTCAATGCTTACACGCAATTTCAGTCTACTTTTGACTGCTTATCCAGTGTTATATTTTCTGGAATATGCCTATGCTCTGCTAGGAAATTGGACATTATTCATGCCGCCTAGGCTCCTGGCTATTCTGGTGGATTGGGTGATCTACAAATATGATTCCAAATGTATTCCTTCTCCATCCTTGTCTTCGAATAAAAATACTACACTGCTCTACATATTAAAAGTAATCCAACCGAGGCAATGTAATATTAGCAAGCTATACGACAAAAACACACTACAATTTGGTGATTTTTTTGTCATGTCTATATAATAAGTTAATGGTATTCAAACCAGAGAGAATCTCAAGTGTATTCTGGACAGTTGGATGAATTGAATCGAAAGATTTACGGCTGTTCGATTACCTCGTTTGACCAACAGTTATCTATAAAGCTTGGAGCCCTTTATCTATCTCAAGCTTTTGTAAAGATGTGAGATCAACCACAGTGAAGTTTGTGGATACACTTTCAACATAGAAGCCCGGAGGCCTACAAGTAACAAGTTTACAGACTACCATGGAACCTAGATGTATCAATGATTATTCAACTTGTCAAAATTATCAGAAAACAAGGTACCCAATACTGTATGGTTCAAACATTTAACCATTTAACAATGGCTTGAGTTTACTTGAAGCTAAATTAGGTTGGTCATATTATATAAAACGTGTGAAGGTCATTAAATCACACCTGAATAGACCTACTGTGAAGTATAGTTATAATTGTGTGTTGTATCAGCAGTGAAACATTCCGGTTAAGTGAGACTCGACTTGAGGCGGATATTTATAACTAAGAACTATCAGTTTCATAGTCAAAATACAGAGCATCATAACCAATTTCATTAAAAAAGAAGCCCAATTTCACTGTGAGAGTTCAGAAAAAAATCAATTCAGGAGACAATTCCAAACCTTAAACAAATACATCAATCAGCTCAAGGCATAATATGAAGATTGCAAGACAAGTAGAGAAGAAGTTCGAAACAACACAAATGGAACTACAAAACGCACCTCTTGGGTTTTTCCCTCTCTAGAGCCAATCCAGTCTGCTGTATGCTGTATCGCTGCGGTCAACCGGATGCAGGAGCGATAGAGGAGTAGGAAGAGAAAAAAAAGTCAATTTAAGGGACAATACAAAACCTAAAACATATAGATCAATCAACACAAGGTCATAATTATATGGAGATCGCAAAACAAGTACAGAAGAAGTTCGAAAAAACACAAATCTAAACAAAAAAACGCACCAGTTGGATTTCTGTCGCTCTAGCGGAAATCCCGTCCTTTGCACCACTGTGGAACCGATCGTGCTCGAGTCCTAGAGCGACTGAGAAGAGAAGAACTAAAGCCCTGAAGAATCCCAAATCTCCTTAATCTTCTATAGCAATGAAATATCGTTAATTTGATCTACTATACAACTGGCTAGGGCTTGCACAATATTAGGATCTGAACAGACGTGATCTGAACAGATCGTGCTTGAGTCCTACACTTAACTAAAAAAAGGGGTTATTTAGTGTATTTAATTTAATTCCTGCTAATTTTTAGCCTTTTGTGGCTATTAAAGCCGCGACCCCTTTTTTCAGCCAAAAATACTAGTTTTTTGTGGCTCTTTTCCCAGCCACCACAAAATATTCGGCCACAAATACCCCTATTTTTAGTAGTGCGCGTTGTTGAGGAAACTGTTAGCTAGAAATGATAAGATTGAGAGCAAGATTGTCGCGATAAAAGCCACGATGAAGAGCCATGAGACACAGATTGGCCAAATAGCTAATCAAAATACTCGACTTCCACCAGGTATACTACCTTTTAACACAATTGCTCCACCTGAGCAATTGAAGGCTATCACTACTCGCAGTGGGACCACCACTAAGGATCCTCCATATCCTACCTACGCGCGAGCGGACGCAACTAAGGCCACAAAAAAAGCATTAGATGAAGAAATTCCCGTGCCTACTTTGAGTCCCCAATCAAAGGACACGAGTGGGAAGTCGGATGAAAAGCCTAAGCCAAAGGAAGAGTATAGTGTTCGTGTACCCTACCCGCAGAGATTGAAGATTCAAGAGGATGCCAAGCACTTCAAGAAATGTGTGGATATCTACAAGAAGTTACACATCAATATCCCCTTTGCTGTAGCAATTTAACAAATGCCTAAATACGCAAAATTTCTCAAGGACCTACTCTCTAATAAAAGACGCATGGATGATTTTCAGACCGTGACTCCCAATGAGGAGTGTAGCACCGTAGTGCAAAAAGTGTTACCCAAGAAGATGAAAGATCCGGGTGGATTCATTATTCCCCTGACATTGGGAGATGCGTTCCATGGTAGAGCATTGTGTGATCTTGGCGCGAGCATAAATTTGATGCCCACATCAGTATTTGAGAAACTTGGTTTAGGGGATCCAAAACCTACTCGTATGTGTTTACAGATGGCTGACCGTACTGTCAAACGACCACGGGGTGTTTTGAAGGATGTGCTTGTGAGAGTCGAAGGACTCATTTTTCCCGCAAATTTTGTGATCCTAGACATGGATGCTGATGATGATGTCCCACTCATATTGGGACGGCCATTCCTTGCCACGGGAAAAACGATTATTGATGTTGACAATGGAGAGTTGACTATGCGTATTAACGATGAGAAGGTGGCATTCAATGTATTTGAAGCTATGAAATTTCCTGCAAATGTAGTGAGTGAGCAGTGTTTTGTTGTGGAGGAATACACACCGGATGAGGAGGACGATATCTTATTGGAGCAGCTGTATGAGGAAATTGATTTACTTGATTCCAGTGAAAAAGAACAAGCTATGGAAGCCAGCTGGCGTTCACCCCTACCCCTCTTTAATGAGGGAAGCAGGAAGATTCTTACTCCTTCTCTTATTACTGCTCCTGATTTAGAATTGAAACCTTTACCTGTGCATTTAAAATACTTGTACTTGGGATCTAATGAGACTTTACCTGTAATTTTTTCTGCATGTTTGGACAGGGAACAAGAGGAGCAGCTTCTCAAGGTATTGCAGGAAAGAAAAGCAGCTATGGGATGGACCATAGCGGATATCAAGGGGATCAGCACCACAGTTTGCCAACACAAGATTCGACTCATGGAAGACAAGAAGCCGGTCGTTTTGTTTCAGCGCCACCTCAACCCTCACATGCAGGAGGTGGTGAAGAAAGAGGTGCTTAAATGGTTGGAAGCATGTATCATCTACCAGATTTCCTACAGCACATGGACTAGCCCGGTACAGTGTGTCCCTAAGAAGGAAGGTATAACTGTGGTGGAAGGGGAAAAAGGTGATCAGATTGCCATTCGTATTGTTACTGGGTGGAGAGTTTGCATGGATTACCGCAAACTCAATGATGCCACGTTGAAGGATCATTTCCCCTCCCATTTGTGGACCAGGTGCTTGATAGGCTGGCACGTCATTCGCATTACTGCTTTTTGGATGGATACTCTGGGTATAATCATATAGCGATTGAGCCAGCTGACCAGGAGAAGACAACATTTACTTGTCATTATGAGACCTTTGCATTCAGACGCATGCCCTTTGGGCTATGCAATGCACCTGCACGTTTCAGAGGTGTATGATGTCTATCTTCTCTGACATGATGGTGCAGAATTTCGAAGTCTTCATGGATGATTTTTCACTTTATGGTGATGGGTTCGAAGACTGTCTACAGTAGCTAGCTCGGGTACTGGACAGATGTATTCACACCAACCTAGTGCTTAAATGGGAGAAGTGCTATTCATGGTGACCGAGGGGATAGTGTTGGGGCACAAGATTTCCAGCAAAGGCTTAGAGGTAGACCGGGCGAAAATTGAGGTGATTGAGAAGCTTCCTTATCCTACATATGTCAAAGGGGTACGGAGTTTCTTGGGACATGCAGGTTTCTACCGGCCTTTCATTAAATACTTTTCGAAGATCACAAAACCTTCATCTGGATTGCTTGAGAAAGATGTCGTATTTTATTTCAATTAAGAGTGCAAGACAGCTTTTGATTTGCTCAAGAAAAAGCTGATCAGTTCTCCCATTATAGCTACCCCAGACTGGACCTTGCCGTTTGAGCTTATGTGTGATGCCAGCGATTATGCGGTGGGAGCAGAACTGGGAGAGCGGAAAGACAAGGTAGCTCATGTCATTTACTATGCCAGTCGTACTCTTAATACTGCACATGTTAATTATGCAACCACGGAGAAAGAGATGTTGGCTATTATCTTCGCATTGGACAAGTTTTATCCATACCTTGTGGGTTCTCAGGTGACCTTTTTAACGGACCATGCAGCCCTCAAATATCTTCTTACTAAGAAGGATGCAAAGCCAAGATTGATCCGATGGGTTTTGCTAATGCAAGAGTTTGACATAATGATCAAGGACAAGAAGGGAGTAGAGAACGTTGTTGCTGACCATTTTTCACGACTGGGGAATGAAAAAAAAGAAGATGTGCCAATTAGAGAAGATTTTCCAGATGAACAACTTATGGTAGTGGTAGCAGCTGTGCCTTGGTTTGCGGATTTTGCAAATTTCAAGGCGCTCAACATTGTCCCAAAAGACATGACCTTCCATCAGAAAAAGAAGTTCTTTGCAGATGCACGACGCTACTTTTTGGATGACCCCTATTTGTTCAAGTTAGGAGCTGACAATGTTTTGAGAAGATTCGTAGCCGAGCCAGACACGTTGGATATTCTTAGGCATTGCCATGAACAGAATTGTGGAGGGCATTTTGGCAAAACGCGCACTGTGGCAAAGGTATTACAAAGTGGATTTTATTGGCCTTCTTTACATAAAGATGCTCATTTATTTGTACAGCAGTGTGACCGATGTTAGAGAACCGGCAATATCTCTAACCGAAACGAGATGCCTCAAAATTTCGTGTTGGAAGTAGAGCCCTTTGATGTGTGGGGCATTGATTTCATGGGCCCATTCGCTTCTTCACTTGCAAATCTTTATATACTTTTAGCTGTGGATTATGTGACCAAGTGGGTAGAGGCAATGGCTTGCCCCAAGAATGATGGGGCTACTGTAGAGAGATTCGTGGGTAAGATTCGTGCGTAAGGATCGCATTTCGTGAACAAATTCTTTGCCAATGTTTTGAGCAAATATGGGGTAAAGACGCATAAGATATCACTGGCTTATCATCCGCAGTCGAATGGGCAAGCAGAAGTTTCTAACCGAGAGATAAAATGGATTCTAGAGAAGACAGTCAATCCTGGACGCAAAGATTAGTCTCTGCATTTAGATGATAGCTTATGGGCATATAGGACTGCATACCAGACCCCTTTACGCATGTCTCACTATCAGCTAGTATTTAAGAAGTAGTGTCATCTTCCGGTTGAACTTGAGCACAAGGCATTCTGGGCCTTGAAGAGATCAATTTGGACGCTAAGCTCTCAGATGAGCTACGGAAGCAAGCACTACTTGAACTTGAGGAGTTTCGATTGATGGCATATGAAAGTGCGAGAATTTATTAGGAAAGGACAAAGCAGTGGCACGATAGGCACATCATCTCGAGATACTTCAAAGTCGGACAGAGAGTCCTGATCTTCAATGCCAGACTAAAACTGTTTCCAGGAAAATTGAAATCTAGATGGAGTGGTCCGTACACAATCACTGCAGTTTTTCCGTGGGTATCTCTTGAGGTGGAAGATGCAAGTGGAAACAGATTCAAGGTAAATGGCCAGAGAGCAAAACCGTATGTGGATGGGAATTTCATTGGAGTCATTGAATGGCTTCATGCAACTCCTGCTATTTGATTAATCTCTGAGGTAACTTGGTCGGGCCGTCGACCTTAAATTACAAAGCGCTTGTTGGGAGGCAACGCAACCTAATTATTGCTGTAGTTTAGGTTTTAATACTGTTTTGTAATTTTTATTCTGTTTGATTTATTTGAGAGGTGCGAGAGAGTGGATTTAATATTTACAATGAGTATGTGCAGGATTCCGAGGTGAAAGGCCTTTTTCGGATCCTCCGTCTTGATGCGCGCGTGCGAAACAGAGTGAAAATTGAAGAATTGCAGCCCAAAACACGTAGCGGGATCCGAAGTGAAGGAATTGAAGATTGAAGCCATTCCTGCACGTATTCAACACACGCACCTGGGGAAGATCATGTTCCCGGATTCCCCGTCTTGATATACGCGAGGATTTGATTGATGAACAGAGAAAGCTAGCACGGTGGCAGGGATTACGAGGTGATATTTTGAAGAACAAAGTGAAAACAGAATTGAACAGTGCCAACGTGTGGGGGTGATTGAGAGCTTTCTGTAGAGAGGTGGATCGCGCATATCGGAGTCCGGATGAGGAAGTTACGCTAAAAAGGATGCTCAAAAGAGTAAAACGATGCCAAAAGCATTCGGAAATGCAAAACGTGCCTTGGAACGCGTGAAATTGACAAATGAAATACTCCCCAGATTTTGGGAGTTTTTAAGGTAAAAAGGGAGTCTCGAGGTCGAGGAGATCCTTCGGAAAGCAAAGGCAAGCTCCAGGATTGTCTTCGTACGAAGACAATTGTCTTCGTACGAAGACTCCATACTTAAAAAAATAATTGCTCTGAAAAATTGTCTGCCCAGAACACCTTGCAGTATCTATCTGGGAAGACCTTCGTACGAAGACAATTTCTCTTCGCACGAAGAGTCTTCGTACGAAGAGAATTGTCTTCGTACGAAGACCCCGGGAAATTTTCCAGATTTGTCCACGCACGGAGAGAAGAGAAGGGGCTAGTTAATGGGGGCATTTTAGACAATTTTCACGAAATTTTGAGTCAACTGAAGATGCAACCCGTCTTCTTCTTCATTCTTCATCAAAACAGCTTCTTATAGAACGCGTGAATTTCTCGTTTGTAATTGAATTTGAGTTTTAAATTGCGGGTGGAAAGAAACGGAAGACGGGAGAGGGTACTTCACAAGAAGCATCCGGGTCGGGCGAGCCTCAATTAGAAGTACCGCCCATACCCCAATATGCTATTTTGAATGCCCCTCCCCCGACTAAACATTGAATTGTAGGCCGACGAACGGCAAAAGTAAATTTGAAAGAGCGGAGTATTGGGCGCGCGTGCTATGATAGCTATTGTTTGTCACATACGAGGTCCATCTCGACTCACGCAAGGACACGTATTTGACTAAGAATGGGCAGCCCGAGAAAGAGTTTCCATTGCACGAGGACATGCCTCAAGCAATAAAGGAAATTTTTGAGCGCGAGAAGCTACCCAATTGGTTTAAGCTTGTAGGGCCGTCTTGAAGTATGCGAAAGATGGTGAGAGCCGAGACCCCCGTCTTGTCTATTGTCGGAACGAGTGGATAGTCTTTACGCCAGTGATTATCGGCTTGGCCATGGGACTCGCCCGTTTGAAAGAGGGTAGTGGTTACGAGACTACTCTTCGTAGTGAGGGTCTTTGGTCTCGTGTAAATGCATTTTGTTTTGCAAAGGGTGTAGATCCGTGGGACAGGAAAGGGGATTTGCCTCAGTGGAAGGCTAGAAAGAGGTACTATAGGCCTGAGGCGAGGTGGTGTTGCGAGTTGCTAGAGAATTGGGTTCTGGGAATCACACAAAACCCTCATTACTCTTTCCGCCTATCTGTCTTAGCTCTTTGTCTCTATACCGGGGTTAGGGTAGATATCCCTAGGTTGATTTGGGAGAATTTCTTAGAGAGGGTGTCGAGGACTAACAAGTTGGGTCCCGGTCATACTTGTTTGCTGACTCATCTAGCCAAAACCTCCGAAGTAGTAATTGGGAGAGACATGGAATTGAAACCATTCACTGTTAGGAAATGGCATAGGCTTGATGAGACGGCCAGAAAGAAGAGAAATGGTAGGAGAATGAACACCTCTCGATTTGACAACCAAGTAGCTTATGACCACTTGAGGGAAGAGATGGCCCGGGATAGACTTGAGAGAAGGCGCCAGTTTGACCACACTAGGGTCAATCAGGCGAAGCTGGGTGGCTTAATCCAGATGGTGGGCCAGTGGGTGATTCAGTCGAGTGGTCAGGCGACGGGGGAGTTTGTTCCCCCAGTCCCAACGGCGGATCCGTGGTTCCAGGAAGATGAATTTGAGTATCCGGTTCCGCCGAGTGAGGACGACGAAGAGGATGATGAAGAGGAGGAGGATGAGGAAGACGAGTAGTGGAGTATGCCCTTATGCTAGGATTGTTGAGTCCTCGTGTTATCGTTGAGGACAACGATACATCCTAGTGTGGGGGTGGGTGATACCTTTTTACTAGTCAATATTGAGTCTTTGCATAGCCCGTGTCGCATTTAGTGAATTTTGGTTATGTCCTTATTTTCTTCTTTATTATTCATATTTTTGCGTGCACGTTTTATTATTATTGAGTCCTCCCACCAAACTATCGAGTCAGTAGTCGAGTTGGCCGTGCATGTAGTTTAGGTATATAAAAAAAATAAAAAAAATAAAAAATAAAAAAATTGAAAAACCAAAAAAAATAAAAAATTTGAGAAAGGGCAATCAAAATAAGCTAAAAATTCGATAAAATCGAGAAGTGTGAGATTTTTAGGCATAGGGAATGAATTGCGATCGAGAGTGACGATGTGAGTTTCCCTTAGTAAGTATAGAGAAGCTTTCTTTACGGGAATGCGTGCCTATTTTACACACGGACTTAATTTTTCAAATCTAAAGTGTGTGCCTAGTTTTCTTACAGGAGTTGAGCTAGGTGTGAGCTAAACAAGCCGAACGTTCTTGTGTACGTCTTAGGTAGTCGCCAACCCCCCTCGTAGTTGCACACAGAACAGCTGCGAGGTGTGTATTAGAGCACTCACTGCTTATAGAACTTACCTTGTAGGACCACTAGTAAACCCTGTTTTGAACCTTGGATTCTTTGATAATCTCTGGACTTAGGGTGATGATTCTTGGCCTTCATCATTGATTGGTTATAATCACCACTTTAGTGCGTCACGAGGGTGTTGTAGTTGAGGGGGTTCGATGAGGGAGTACTTCATGATATACTTGTGTGAGTCTTACATATCGCATGTGCTTCATTTGTAACTTTCGAGGGGAATGCGAGGGTGAGTGAGAGTAGGCTGGCGCACTTCGGTGTGGCGGTGTTCCATGGCGTTACAACATGGACACAGTTGTGGAGAGCCGTGAGTGTGTAACATCTAATACACACAAAACTTGGGTTGGGGGAATTTAATAGGTGGATCGTGCTAGGTACCGGATCTTACTCATCATGGTATAGGAGGTTTGGTTGGATTAGGCACGAGACATATATCCGATTGGCTACATGAGAGGGACAGGATTACATTCGAGTGTGGGGGTGTCGACTTTTGACTTCGGACATCGAGATTGAGCTTGCGACGACTCCACCCCAACACGTGCTTTACTGTGTTAGCGGCTTAGTTTGTTACACCATGGATTTCATCGATTTAGGGAGAGAGGAATTTATGTGTGATATATATGCATTGACTTGGTTATTTTCTCCCCTTATCATCTTATTTTGGCTTGACACTTGGAAGACCACTCGAGATATACATTGTAGAAGTTATGCAGAAATTTGAGAGATTTGAAAAAAAAAATCAGAAAAAAAAGAAAAAAAAAAGAGAGAAAAAAGGAGAGTTCAATAAAGGAAGAATGGGAATATTTTTGGAATATCGAGTGGAGAAGCGACTAGTTCAAGAACGGGAAGTTTTATTTTATGCATCTTTCATGACAATGGCCGCGGAGATCGTACTTGTACCGGGGTGTGAGGGGATCGAGGGCCGGAGATGGTGAGTTTCGGGCTTGGTTTCTATCATTGTTGTGAGGGTGTTAGATGTTGTATTTGTGAGAATGTGACGCTTTAGGACTCGTGCTTGATTATTATCCTATTTGTCCCTAAAGCCTCATCATTCTAAACCCGTTAGCAGATTAGGAGCTCGGACCTTGAACGTGGCTTAGCCTAGTGTAGCCTCTTATTTTGTGGCACACATGAAAAGGTATTGCATTCTTGTACATAGTAAAGCTAGGTTCTCTATACTAGCTAGGGGAGATTCGCGTTGTCGAATTTGATTTCAACTCATGCCTTGTATATAGGTTTCTCATCGCTTCGTGTGAACCGGTTCAAGCTAATGGAGATTGCCTATCCTCGCAAAAGAAAAAGAAAATTTGTTATTTCAATACTTGGATTGTGAATATTGCATTTGCATATAGGTGCATTGTGTATAATCGAGTCGTGTCGACTAGTAAAAAGGGTGGTTTGTGGTTTGAAATAACTCGGACTAGTATGCAATTGATGACGGTTTTGTATGCAATGCAAGGTGGTAGTATGCAAATGGCGTAGGGAAGTTATGCAATGAATAAATAGGTTGGTATGCAAAGTTGGATCGATTGCGGGAAAGTGAGAGAAGTTTTTGCTTGAGAAATGGAATTGACTTGGGAAATTTGCTCGGGACGAGCAAAAGGTAGTGTGGGGGTAGTTGATAACTCCGTTTTCGGAGTTATTTTATGCCTTTTATTTCTATGTTTTGCGTGCTCAACATGGAGAACTCGTCGTCTTTTGAGTAAATTGAGCTAAAATGTGATATTGTGAGATCATATGCTTTACTTGTTAAATTCGGGCGTTTCTTTAGAAATTTTGATCTTTCATTCTGATATGATCACGGGTTGTGTTTTCGTGTTGTGATGCGCAGGGAAACGGGGCTTGGAGGATCATGCAGGAGATGGAAACGAACTTCGGAAGCAAGGAACTCGAAGAATAAGTCAAAGGAAGCAAGGAAGAAGGAAAAGGAAGCAAGGAAGAAGTCAAAAGAAAAATGCAGAAAAAGATGGTCTTCGTTTCTTCGTACGAAGAGAAACGTCTTAGCCAAAAATTTGAAGTCTGAATATGTCTTCCTAAATACCCTTGCATTATCTACATAAGAAGACCTTCGTACGAAGAGCATTTGTCTTCGTACGAAGACTCTTCGTACGAAGAGAAATGTCCTCGTACGAAGACATCGCTGGGAAGCATAATTTTGAGCGGGGCTTTTTCGTAGTTTATCCAAACTTTGTAATAATATTATGGGAACGTATTTAAGTGTTTTAGGTCGACTTTTTCAGTAGTTCCTCACGTTAGAAACACTTTCTGGAGAGCAAGAAGCTATTGGAAGAGCTTAGGAGCTTTGGATCACTCATTTGGATTCTTAACTCTTCTGTTTTCTTAGTTTTTGACGTTAAAACTCATGAAACTAATTGTTTTGAGTATGAATCGTAGTAGCTAAACTCTTTTTGCAGGGAATTCTCGTTTGGTGTAGCTAGGGTTTGATATAAACGTCATGTTTTGAGATTGTGATTCATGTTTTAACTTAATCTCGCATGTTCTTTCATTATTATGGATTATTTATGATTGTGATCACATTATTTTTGCGAGTAGCTAACGTAAAGATAATCTTAATTAACTTTCACGTGGTAACTCCGTGATAGTTAGTCGGTAAATTGAATAATCCACCTAGTCGAATCAATGTTTGGTAACTCGATATTGTTAACTATGATCGTTAGAGTATAATCATGATTTTTAATGCATGCTTAAAGCTAAAATAGACTTGGTAACTCGGTATGTTTTGGTTTTAAGTATAGTTGACTTGTTTGGTAACTCGGTAAGTTTTATATTGCTTGATTAATAGTGAAAGACACGCGGTTGTTTTACAAATCAAAACATAAGTTTAGATCAACCTAGCGAACCTAGAGAATTCCCGGTATTTTTCTTCATATTAGAAAAACCCTAAACTCATTCTTTGTTAATCCTGACCTACTTCACTCAGTTAATTGAGAATTTTGCATTTTTATTTTAGTAGAATTAGCAAAACACAACTTTGCGACGTACCCACATAAGGTTTGAAATAATAACTAGTTTGAACAAAGTCCCGTGGGTTCAATAGCACGGATTTACTGTTTATTACTACACACGACAACCATACTCTTGTGGTTAGAGCGTGTCAATAGGTTTTGATCCTCCAGCCATCTTGATTCTGTCTGAGGCTCTCCTTGTGCTCATTTAGGGTTTGGGAGAAGAACAGATAGAGGTAGGAATGATACGGAGAGAGGAGAAGATAAGAAGATAAACACTAAGAGAGTTTGAGTTTCAAAAGAAAACTAGAATATTTCTCTGATCTCAAAAGATTTTTAATAATCAGAGAGAATCAAATCTTTTAGGCCGTTGGAAAATAAAATTTTTTAATATTATTTTTGGCTTAAACGTGTTTTTGAAAAAGTTGGGGACTGTATTGAGCAAATATCTACAGAGATATCACCCAATACAGAATGATCCATGTTTATTGACTACTAGCAAAGCAGACTTATTTTCAAGGCTTTGAAAAGGTTTTCTAGGTCTTGAAACGCTGTAATATTGCAACAGATAAAAATCAAAGCTTTGAACTGAACTTCAAGGCTTTGAAAATCAGTTCAAACCTTTGAAAACACATAAAACTCACCTTTCCTTACCTGATGATCCCCCTAAACCAATGCATCTTTATTTAGCATTCCCAATTCCAATATTAGAGCTGAGAATCTTTCATCTGCTAATGGTTTAGTGAAGATATATGCAATTGGCATGTTAGTAGCAACAAATTCAAGAACAATATCCTCTTTCTCTGATGAAATGGTGTCTGACATCAATGTTCTTGGTTCTTGAATGTTGAACTGGATTCTTTGTAATTGAAATTGCACTGTGTTATGACACTTGATAGGTATGCTTCTGAAATGAAATCCAAATTATCTTAGCTGTTGAGAAATTCCTAGTACTTGTGAGCAACATGATCCTGCATCTGTATATTCAGCTTCAGCTGTTGATAGAGCAACTGAATTTTGTTTCTTGGAATGCCAACTGATCAAGGATGATCCAATAATTTGGCATGTTCCTAAAGTAATTTTTCTATCAACATTGTAACCTGCAAAGTCAGCATCTGAAAATACATGCAATGAGAAGTTAGAATGTCTTGGATACGAAATCCCTAAGTCTTTGGTACCATTGAGATATCTGAATATTCTCTTCACAGCAGTCAAGTGTGATTCTTTTGTATCAGCTTGAAATCTAGCACACATACATACACTAAACATGTTATCTGGTCTGCTTGCTGTGAGAAAGAGTAATGATCCAATCATACCTCTATACTCTTTCACATTGACACTCTTATCAGATTCATCATTTTCTAAGGATAGTGTAGATTTCATAGGAGTCTTGGCTTCCTTACATTGAGCCATGCTATACTTGCTTAACAAGTCTCTTGTGTATTTGCTTTGATGTAGAAAGATGCCCTTCTTAAACTGATGTATTGGAAGTCCTATGAATAAGTTCAGCTCTCCCATCATGCTCATTTCAATTCCCTGCTCATAAGACTTGATAATTATCTGCACATTTGATCATTAGTAGCTCCGAACAAGATATCATCAACATAGATCTAAACTACAAGCAAATCTTTCTCCTGAGTCTTCATGAAAAGATTCTTGTCTACTAATCCTCTTTTTAAATTATTTTAAAGAAAAAACTTTGACAATATTTCATACCAAGCTCTTGGGGCTTGTTTTAAACAATAAAGAGCTTTGTCAAGTTTGTAGACATGATTCGGAAAAATTTCAATTTCAAAACCAGGAGGTTGTGCTACATAAACTTCTTCTTGTAGGTAGACATTCAAGAAAGCACACTTCACATTAAATAATTTCATGTTCTTGTAAGATGCAAAGGCAAGTAAAATTCTAATTGCTTCTAACCTGGCAACTGGAGCAAAAGTTTCCTCATAATTAATACCTACTTCTTGAATGTAACCTTGAGCAACTAACCTTGCTTTGTTTCTGATCACCTTGCCACTTTCATCCAACTTATTTCTGAACACCCATCTGGTACCAATGACAGACTGATTTGTAGGTGGAGGAACCAGGTTCCAAACCTTAATCCTTTCAAACTCATTGAGTTCACTTTGTCTTCTAATGCTTCTTTCACAGTTTTTGATTCTACAAGAGAGATAAAAGCGTTAAACTCACATAAGTTCTTCAACTGTGATCTAGTTTCTGTACCAGTGGTTGGATCTGAAATTATATTGTCAACAAGATGAGAAGAGAGATATTTGAATCTCTTACTTGGAGACCAGGGTTCAGGTTCTCCATAGATCTTCTCTGGTCTTTAAGTAGTGGCTCTGTCACTTGTATCCTTCTGATAATCTTTTCAAGGCCTTGGGGCTTCTTTTCAAGGCCATGAGAATGACTTCTGTTTTCTTCTGAGCCCTTCTTGAATCCCATTAGATTCTCAGTCTCTTCCTCTGATTCATGCTTGTTCAAATTCAAGTATGAAAAACTTTCACTCAAAGAACCATCATAGCTTTCATCAAAAATAACATGAATACTTTCTTCAACCAGTCTGGTTCTTTTATTGTAAACTCTATAAGCTTTGCTATTCAAAGAGTAACCAATAAAGATACCTTCATCACTCCTTGCATCAAACTTACCATGATTGTCTTTTCCATTGTTATGGATAAAGCATGTACATCCAAAGGGCCTGAAGTATGAAATGTTTGGCTTTCTCCATTTGAATAGTTCATAGGGGGTCTTCTTGAACATAAGTCTGATCAAGCACCTGTTCAGTATATAGTTTGTTGTATTCACAGCTTCTGCCCAATGTTTTGGCAATTTTTTTTCCAGAAGCATTGTCCTTGACATATCTTCAAGAGTCTTGTTCTTTGTTTCAAGAACACCATTCTGTTGAGGAGCTCTTGGAGCAGAAAAGTTGTGAGTAATACCATGCTTATCACAGAACAAATCAAATTCTAATTGATCAAATTCTCTACCATGATCACTTCTAATTGAAGCTACATGTAAGTTTTTCATAGTTTGAAGTTCTCTGCAAAGCTTTGAGAGAGAGCTTCAGATTTTTCATTGAGAAACATAACCCAAGTATATCTAGAAAAATAATCTACAACAACTAGCATATACCTTTCACCTTTTGGAGTAGGAGTTCTCATAGGACCACAGAGATTCATATGAAGCAGTTCAATGGGTCTAGTAGTACTTACAAACTTCTTTGGCTTAAAAGAGCTTGTGGTCTGCTTACCCTGAACACAAGCTTTGCAAAATTCATCTTCTTTGAACTTGATGGATGGTAATCCTCTTACCAAGACTCTGGAAATCAACTTGTTCAAAGTATGCAAACTAATATGACCAAGCTTCCTGTGCCAAAACTTTGAATCCTCTTTCAAGGCCTTGAGACACTTCAAAATTTTACCTGCAACTTTGTTAGTTTGAAAAGTATAAACATTATTTGATCTAGAGGCTGTGAGAATGCAATCTCCTGATTTCTCATTTTACACCACACAGTTCTCTTTATCAAAGATAACTTTGTTGCCATTGTCAGAAATCTGAGATAAACTAAGCAAGTTAAACTTCAAACCTTCAACTAGATATACATCAGAAATAGAGTTTTCAGAATTTGTACAACCTTTACCAATACCAAGAATATTGCATTTGTCTTTTTCACCAAGTGTAATTGATCCTTCTGATTGCTCCTTCAATTCCTAGAATAGAGATCTCTTTCCACTCATGTGTCTTGAGCAACCACTATCCATAAAACACTTTTGTTCTTTGGTGACACCCTGCAAACACCAATCACTGCCTTACCCAGCTGTTAGACCAAGTGTGGAATTTGGCTTCATATTCAGGATCAACCATGTTAGGTGGTCTAACCCTTTAGGAACCCAAATCTGCTTAACTTGTCCTTTGAGTTGAAAAGGAAAAATGTTCCTCATTATGTGAGGGTCTCTTCTTCTGAAAGGACAAGTCATCTTAACATGACCAGTTTTACAGCAGTAATGACATTTAGGAGAAGTTTTGTTTCCAGCATTCACAAATCTGGTATTGTTCTTTCTTGGAAAGTTTGGATTGCATCCAATACCAGTTTTGTGAACAGGCTGTGAACTTCCTCCAAGAATGAAGTTCAACTTGTGTTTTGATTCAGCAAGATTAACTTTGACCAATTCAGATTCTTGAAGTTTCTCAATGAGAATAGTCTTTTGTTTATCTAATTCATCAACTTGATGTTTTAGATTAACAAGGCTATTACTCATCACAGAGTTCTCAGTGACTACTTCCTTAACTTGTGTTTTCAAGGCTTTGAAACTTGTTTTCAAGGCCTTGAAATCAATGCCTACTTTCTTCTGAGAGATTTCAAGATTCTGATTTAGACAAACAAGTTGTAAGTTCCCTTTTGCTTGTTCATGAACTTTTTCTTTCAAAAGTTTGATCTCTTTCAGATAATCTTCTTCATTTAAAAGCATTGTTCTGAGATAATCTGAAAGAGCATCTTTTGGTTTAGAAATCAGACATATTACCATTACCTCAATGTTCTTCTTAGAACTTTCATCATGCTTGGCCATGAAGCACAGATTGGCATGGTCTTCTTCTGATTCAGATTCACTTGAACTATCTGAATCACTCCATGATGCTATCATAGCTTTCTTTCTTCTTTCATGGTCTTTCTTTTGAAAGCTCTTGACTTTCTTGTGTGGACAATCTCTTATCAAATGTCGTGCATCACCACATTCAAATCAGTTCATAACCTTTGATTTACTTTGTGAAGAAGACTTACCTTTGCAGTCCTTGCTACTGGATGGTCTATGTCTTTCCCTGTTGAAGTCTCTGTTTCCAAAGTTTTTCTTCATGTTGAGAATTCTTTTGAAGGCTTTGAAAATCAAAGAAAATGGATCTTCATCATCACCATCCTCAGTTTCAAGTCTTTGAGCTCTCTCATTTTCTTTCGCTTTGAGAGCTAATTTTTTGGCACTTTCTGGGAGCTCTCCATCAGCTTCATTCATATATATTTCATGTTTCAGAAGCTTCCCTTGTAGGTCATCAATTTGTAGAGTTGAGAGATTCTAAGCTTCTTCAATTGCTGTGATCTTTGGTTCCCACTTTGCTTTTGGAGGAATTCTTAGAATTTTCCTCACCTTTTCTTCATTTGAAAAGTATTTTCCCAGTGAATCAAGGTTGTTAGCAATGTCTGTGAACCTCTTGAACATATCTCTGATAGACTCATCTGCATTCATCTTAAACAGCTCATATTTCCTTATATAGATGTTAATCTTGGTTTGATTCACTTGACTTGTCCCTTCAAAAGTTACCTCAAGTTTATCCCAGATTTCTTTGGCATTAGTGTAGCCTGAAATCCTGTTGAATTCATCTATACTCAAAGAACAATATATGATGTTAATAGCTTTGTAATTCTTAGAGAATTTCTCTAATTCAGAAGAGGAGAGTAAGTCTTCATATTTGGGAGTTCTAATCCCATCTTTCTCTGTGTAGAAAGTGTGAGGTCCATTCTGTATAATGGTCCAGAGCTCTGTCTTGATCAATGATGAACATTTTCATCAAGGCTTTCCAGTGTGCAAAATTTCCCTCACATAATACAGGAGGTCTGTTAGCAGCTCTTCCCTGCGAGAAACCACCATCACCTGCAGTACTCATGATCACCAGATGGTTAAATCAATACAGTGATACAAGCTCTGATACCAATTGAAAGTGTGAATATGCAGGTGGTAATGCAACTAATATACTCTAGAAGGGGGGGTTGAATAGAGTATGTCAACTTCTGGCAAAACTTGTTAGAAGGATGAGGTCTTATGAAAACTAATGAAGTCCAAGGCTTTAAAAACAAGTTCAAGCCTTTGAAAGAGATGCAGTTTGGAAATGAGCAGACAAGCCTTTTTCAAGGCCTTGAAAAGAGTTTCAAACCCTTGAAAAACAGACAGTTTCAACAGTTGCGAATACTATGAAAATGAATGAACTGTAAATGCAAGAGACAAATGATTTGTAGAGTTCAGTCAACTTGGACCTACGTCTCTACCTCATGGATTTGATCCCTGCAGGATTTTCAACTCAATTCTTATTGATCAAAAGCTAAGCCATAGATCTCAAGCACAGAGAATTGCCTTACTCTGTTACAGCTTGTGGTTTTCCCTAACCTATCTAGTACCTGCTCTAGCTAACTGATTAACTAAGAATTATCTATTGTTCACTTTGAACACTCCTTGATAGTGGAGATAGAAGAAATTACAGAAACGATCTACCAATAAAGAACAATACAAAAGAACACTTGGTGTGTAGAAACTGCAGTGAAGTGTGCAGTGATCTTATGTGAATGGATTGGAAGATTGATGAACTTGTTTTATGCTTATCAATCCAGAACTCTTTCTCTCTTTTTTCCCATTGAGCATGTCTCTTGTTGCTTTAGAATTGAGCTCAATTTAAACTTCAAACACCTCTTAATATCTTTCGAGTTTTCCTGCAACAAATCTCCTATTTTGTAGGCAACAGACTTTGACTCTCTGACAATCTTCTTTAACAGTTAAGTGATCACAATATTCAGAGATAATTTCGTGATCTTGCATTTGAATAGGTTGAGAAGCTGCCAAGTCATTTAGATCAAACATAGAATCATCTTCTTGATTATTTCCTTCTCTCTGCAAAAGTCAGATTAGGAAACAATCTCTACAAACTTAAGAAATAAAATCTCCTACAAAAGCATAGTCAAACAGATGATATTCTATGTTCAAACGAATTAGGATGCTTTGTCTTTCATCATCAAATAAGAGTAAATCAAGCACAAGAAGGATAGAAAGGAAATCAACTCAGGAGAGCTTGCAGAAACCTCCCCCTGAGATTGTTCACATAGGTTAAGAAGTTTCAAGGCTTTGAATCCCGTTTCAAGGCCTTGAAAATAGCTAAACTATTTTTCAAGCGTATGAGAACTGATTCAAGGCTTTGAAATCTTGTTCAAGGCCTTGAAATAGTAAGAAAACAAGGCACACAGTAAATTTGAAAATCAAGTCATTGTATGAAAATAGGCAGGTATTCCCGTAACGAAAGTCTCTCTCTATATGTACTAGGGGGAACTCACATTGTCTCTCTCGGTCGCAAGTCATGCCCTATGCCTAAAGTTCTCACACTCCTCCATTTTTCATAATTTTTTGCTTCTTTTGATTTCCCTTTCTCAAATTTTTTAATTTTCCTTTTTTTTAATTCTTATTTTTATTTTTTTATTACAATTTCTACTCTATATGCAAGGGTCGACTCAAAAGAAGACCCGAAACTGACTCAATTTAGGTAGGTGGACTCCATAAATTAAACGTTCAATGTAAAATGCAAACATCACCTAATCATAACACAATACGAACAATATATAAATAACGACTCGAACACAACTAACGACTCACTACACGACGCAAACGTCCTACATGTAATAGGGTAATGCAGACACAGACTTGGCTAGTCAAGGCTAAAAATTCTTGACACGATTCAACCACAAGTTTGTGGCTGTCGTGTGTAGTAATATCCGGAATTCCGGGTTATCGAACCCAAGAGATTTCTTTGTAACTTAATTATTAAATCTAATCTTATGTGGGCAAAGCCCAGTTTGTGTTTTTGCTAATTCTACGGAAATTGAAAGACAACTATGAATTAACCGTCTAGAGAATGACACGATTAACGAGAATAATTGAGAAAGTTACTAATAAGGGACAAATGTCGGGAATTCTCTCTAGGTTCACTAGGGATGATATGAACTATGTTTTGATTCATGAAACACTAACATGTCTTCTATTATTAATCAAGCAAAACTCAACTCACCGAGTTACCAATGAGTCATTTATGCCTAATAACAATCTAAACCGAGTTACCAAGTCTAATTCAACTTTAGGCAAGCATTACGTTCGTTATTCTACGTTATGATCCTAATCAACACTACCGAGTTACCAAGTAGTAATACAATCAAGTGAATAGATCAAATTTTCCAACTAGAACTCACGGAGTTACCGCGTGAACCCTAATTAAGATCAAACCCATGTTAGCTACATGAAAGAGAGATAGAGATTTCACATAAACTATTCATAATAGTAGAAGAACATGATAATTAAGTCTAAACGTGAATCGTAATCTCAAAACGACATGTTCATACCAAAACCCTAGCTAACAAACGAGAATTCCCGATAAAGAGAGTTTAGCTACTACAAGACATGATCAAAGTACAAAGTTTCTTGATCATACACCAAAAACTAGGGAGGAGAAAGAGTTTAGAAATCAAACGAAGAATCCAACAAATCCAAGCACTCCAAAAGCTCCAAGAAGTCGTTCCAAAGCTCCACAATTGTTAGAATACTCCTAGGGACGGACTACTAGGTCTAAAACAGCCCCAAAGGCTTGCAACTTTTAAAAAATTACAAACAGCCGCAAATTAGCAAATTTTTTCCTTCTCTTCGTACGAACATTCGGGTTACTCCTATGAACACTTGTGATTTTGAGCTCCAAAATTACTCTAAGTGTTCGTATGAACACTTTTCTGTTCGCATGAACAAGTCTGGATATCTTCTTCTTTAGCTCTTTTTCTTGCTTTTTCCTTCTTCGTCTTCAATCCCGAGCATCTCTTGAGCAATTCTAACTTTCCGAAATTCACTTCCAATCCAAGATCATCACTTCGAGCTCCCGGTTCCTGAAATCCACAATACTAAAACATAGTGAAAGATCAAACAATACAAATATAGCATAAATACGTGAAAAAGTGCCCGAACTCAACATATACGATCAAATGCTCCATCATGCTCCAATTATCAAAGCTTAGCCTAAAACATATGTAAATGCACCGGAAACTACGCAAAATGACAAGTAATCACATAATAATATAAATCCAAGTATGGACTTATCAGCTGGTGCTGAAAAAGTCCGGGATCTAGGTCCAGGTTTAGAGAGACAATCGATCACCAAAAGTAGAATATTTAATATTAAGATTACATCTCATTTAATGTATACAACAAATATTTCAAAAAACAAATGAGTACAATTTGTAAAAAAATGCTCGTGATCTACTAAGTGATCTACTTAAGCTCGCGTCATCGTCTCGATCCACCTTCCCACTCCACCTTGTTTCATGACATGCGGTTTTAAAATGGAAAAAGCCGACGCAGTTCGAAGGAAATGATTAGTAAAAACTGAGTAAATACACACTACGACATGTAAAGCAGAGAGTGGTACAGAAGTATGAGTTAAAAGAAATCAGCAGATTTAAAACAGTAGAACTAACAGGTTGGGGAATTTCGAACAATATAATTATCCGATCAAGACCCTCCAAGGATCACATGAAGAGAAATCATGACGATGGTAAGAGAATAGTGTTAAGTACCTTTGAGGTCTCCTTGATGACTTCTAACGAGAAAATTATCAGGTCTCTACGGTTGATCCACGCCAAGAGGTGAGATCTAGATCTTCCAAACGCCTTGTGCTAGCTAAGAGGAGTTGAAGAGGACGAAGAAATCACGCAACGGAGCACCAAAGAGAGGGCGGCCTCTCTTGTGGCCGACGGGGTGGGCGGACGGCAAGGGGGCATCGACATCCTTGTTTGTCTTGCTCTCTCCTTCCTTCTCTCATATTTAAATTATGTTATGAGCATAATTTTTAGGTAATGAAGCTAGGAGCATCCTTTATATAGTCCAACAACTCCTTGTTTACTACATAAAGTCCCTATCCTAATCCTACTCAAGTTCGGATTAGTCCAACTTTCATATTACTCCTACTAAGTTAGCAAGTTGTTGCGATTTGATCTTTCTAATTAATTAATCATATTAATTAATTATTTCCCAGGTCTAGTTCACCTCTATATAGCGTGTGATCCCATAGGTTCTATTTAGTTGGTAGTAACTATTTACTAATATGGAGCGGCCTCTAGCAAGACATCCATTTTAGCCAACAAATAGAATAGTCATCATGACAAACCTTGTGCAAGTATTGTTTCATCCCTTTGTCTCAACATCCGGATTGGACAAGAGAGATACAAGTCACACTCGTATATCCAATCCATAGTTCCTCGATCTTGGGATTACCCTTATTCGTGCAAATAAGATCAATATCCTATATTGATTTATTTGAGTCTGGCCAGACATTCTATAAGCACTATCCCTGGAGTTGCCTAGGATCTTTGCTCCCGTTATGTGGGAGGGACAAAATCTATCTACATCACTACGATATCTAAGCTTGCTTCCTATTGTGTCCAATACGCGCATTTATGACTACCCAGTCACGGTGTAGCGTTTGAGCTACCAAAACACAATATTCCACAACTATAACAACTAGTGACTTCAAGTCTAAGGATGACAATACCCTTGTCAGCGCAAGAAGCACTTGTGACTTTAAATAACATGTATGTAGCCTTCTCGGAGTTGGGTCAATCCACTATGCCATTACTCCTAATGCATTCCCATGTGTTGGATCATGATATCTCCATATCAATCCAACCCCATACTAGTCCATAGATGATTGTCCCGTTAATCATTATAATGGACTATATTATTTAAGATAAACAACACAATTGTAAATCTAAGGACTTCATTATATTAAATATCCAATAAATAATACAAAGAATATTCTAGCCTATTTATTGTTCATACTAAACTAGATTGCCTCTAGGGAACATATTCCAACAGGAACAACTGAAAGTAACAAAGTAACAAAAAACTCTCTATTTAAGAACATTGAGAAACCACGAGTATTCGGTAATATATCCAGAGTAAACAAGTCCATTAAAGTTGATAACGATATTAGTTCATGAGTAGCCAAAGCTTTCAAATCATTTCAATCGACTAGGGCATATCCAGAGCCACAAACAACATCAATAGAGTAGTTAAAACTTTCTTTCAAGTCCAATTTAACCGTTAAGTTTAGCTGAGGCATGTCCAGAGCCACTGGTAGGATCGATGTAAACAGAGGGATCACGAAGTAATCACAAAGTGTTCCTTCTAGGGTCTATCAAACCCTATTTCACCTGAGCGTTAAGGTAGCCTATACGTCAATCCCCTCTCACAACAATAGCTAAAAGGCCTTAAGTGTCGACACCCCTATACCGTAGTGACCCTTACAAGTATAAGTAGCACTCCATAGCTCTAACAAACCCTTGGCCGCAATACCTTGGTACATTTCGTCTCATCGGGGGCAGATTTGTGAACAATTAAGTTTTATCCAATAATAACAAGCGTTGCTTCAATGGTCTTAGCCATAACAAAATGGAGGATCGCTTGGTGCCTCCCATTAATAACATAACTCTGTACATCGTCCTAAATCTATTAGAGGTATCTTATTAACTTTATTTCTCATAACCAAAGTTGGTATACAATCTTCACAAGTCATTTCCAAGAGTTCTCACTATAAATCAATAATCGGAATTTTTCAGTATAAATCATGCTTTTCATACTCTTTCAAATAAGACGGTATTCATTTAAAACGTCACACACATGGGCAGAATGTGCTAATTAAAGTTCGCACATATGTATTTTATTTCTTATCTTTACCATAGACAAAATCTGATTATCAACTTATCACAAGTAAAGTTCCAGGACTTATAAAGAGGATTCAATATATATCCAAATAATTTCGAGTATAAATCATTCATTGCACACTTTTTCAATCAAAAAAATAATCATTCGAGACATCACACAAACACTCACATTTTTATAAGTAAAAGTCATACAGATGTACTAACCACTGATATGAAGCACAACCAAAAGTAAGAAATTAATCCTAGCACTCCCACGACAACCGCTCTCTCCTACGAGGTCGATGTCTACAATCACACGTATAACGTACTCGTTACAATTAATTTACACATGCATAATACAAATTCAAACCTACATGACACATAGTCCTATATGTCATCAATTTACATATAATGATTTTCACTTATCAAAATAAATCACACAATACACTTAGTTTTTCAAAAATTCAAGTTTTCTAAAAACAGTGAAACTACAATTCAGGAAAGAATTGTAACTCTGACTTTAGAGGCATATTTACCATATCAAAACATCTATTAAAATCATGAAATTAATTTATGATCAACCTTAATGTGTCTAATTTCAGAAACATCAATAAAATCATGCAAAGCTATCATAAAGATCAAGTTATAAAATAAACAAACAATATTGTACAAAGACAAGTTTGGCAGAAAGTTTCAACTTTGAAGAGCAATTACTACTACTTGGAAAATAGGAAAAATTTCCATCTTCTCAAGAATTAATCTCATATGTGTCTAGTATCATCACAAGAAAAATTTGGGTGCCATAAGTTTCTTCACATTAGATTTGTAGCAAAAATGGCAAAATTCGTCCAAAAACAGAGTTTCGGAAAACATGCAACTTAGAATGGCATATGTCCCTAAGCAAAAAAGGCTATGGAGTTGAATTTTTTTTTCACAATGACCCTCTTTGAGTCTTATTTCAGAATATGAAATATTTAAAAATTCCACGGCGGCAAAATTTAGAGATAATCCATATTTTTCACAAACTGGTCATATTGCATAAACATGCATTTTTTTTCAAAGCAAGAATGGTTCTAATGAGACATGCAACAAATGTAGACTTAATATTCATCCAAATAGCACCATTTTAATCATGAAAATAATATTTTTACATGATCTTGACACAAATTATCAAAAATCTCTTGAGTAACATATGCAAAGAAGATGACATTCACAACATGCATGTTGGTTCTAGTGTGGGTTTCATGAAATAGTCAAAATTTTAGAGTTAATCTCTTGATCAAACCAATAAAATGAAGAATCAAGGATAGAAATGAAGAAACCTAAGATCTAATGCCACTAATCAAAGGTACAGTTAGACATTCAAGCACGGATTTAAGTCTAGGAAGAACTTCACCCCAAGATTCAAGAAGATGGTGAGCAAGAAGGTGAATTTGACCTTCAATTCTTGAGCAGGATGATGGAAGAACACCCCTCCATGATGATATCAAATTTGGACTCAAGTTTATCGTAATTTGGAGACTAGAAATATGAGTTTTGATGAAGTTTTGTGGAGGAGAAGCTCCAAAGACGGGAATGGAGTTTTGAGAGAGAGAAAAGAGCTTATTTGAGTGTTCTTGAAGCGTAAAAAATGTAAAGAATGAGAGATATAAACAAAGCGTGATGGAAATGATGGAGTGTTGATTCAACAAGAGCATGTATACATACATAGATTGATTAACTAGGGCTCTGATTTGACCAAATTAGTGGAGGAAGAAATTGGGATGTAAATATTAGATAGAAGAGTTTATGGGTGAGGATGAAATATGAAAGTCAAAAGTTGAGGGGGGAGAAGTGGAAATGTAGTTAAAGTCTCCCAACAAATTAGTTGGGGTTGAAATACAAATGGCCAAAAACTGAGGGGTGGAGTGAAATAAAGTCTCCCAACAAATTAGTTGGGGTAGGAATTGGATTACCAAGAGAATGTGGGTTGACATGAAAATACTAGAAATTTAGGGTAACCACAAAATTTCATATGTAAGAGGGGTAAAAATAAGAAATGCCAAAAATTGAGGGGTGCAAATATAATTTCCAATTAGTAGCTAACACATTAAAGTTAATTTTCATAAATTAAAAAAATTATAATTAATTTCAAATAAACCAATTGTATATAAATTTCGAACCAATTTTTAGAAAACTACAAGTATTTCCCAGATATACAAAATGAGTTTCATATAGTATCATCCAAGTTTCAAAACCTACAAAATAACTCCAAATTAAAAACATATATCCTCATAAATGTCAAATGACAACCTTATACTTTAAAATAAAGAAAAGTCATCAATAAGTCTAAAGTAAAAATTTCTTGAAATTGTCAAATATTTTTCCAAAATGACCAAATAACCGCTAACTTAAATACAGGGTATTACTGGTGCGCGGGAGCAGCCAGAATAGGTTAGGAAGAAAAGAAAGTCCTTATTCTCGTATGAGGATGGGACCGAGATGCCAAGTATTTGGAATATCATGAGCGTACATATCAACTATTACAGGAATTGAGTGAGACCAAGAAGATATCTTTGAAGGTTAGCAGCGTTAGAATGAATCGGCAGGTCTAGGTAGTCCAAGAGGACATGAAATCTGTTGTGGCGAAGAACAATGTTTGAGAGCGAGAGAAGATTATGCTAACTGGTTAAGTGGCATGAGTAGATAGTAAACCGCGTGATTTCATTCAAAATTTGGATAGGTGGAGAACCTATGGAATCCTCTTAACCTTGTCTCCCAAATCAGAGTTTCTCAACCTAAATCATTCAGAGAAAATACCAAATAAATTATTTATTCCAGTTTGTTTACTTTTAAGCAATTAGTCTATCGAAATCTAATTAACTTTCTATTTGAAACACAAATCTAATTTAACTTTATTCCTCCTATTTTACTCTTTGAACATATTTTCTAATCAAGAAAAAACATAATTTTCTCTCTTCGTCGAAAAATTAATTGAGTTTTAAATACATAAACTTTACAACATGATCGTATACTTGCAACACCACCTAAGATTTCATGTGAAATTTTTTGTGCAGGGAAAATTTGACGAGATTTATACCGGATCACGTGATTTATGCAGAAAAAAATATCATAGGCATTCAAAAAAATATTGTGGTAATTAAACTTGCGGAATAAAACTTACCACAGTCCATCCGAACTGGTATGACGCAAATCTCAAAGCTTTGACTAGCTTCTGGCAGTGCTGTTTTCATAATTTGACTGTGGGACCTGTGCCATTGGATCCATCTCGTCGAGATACACGATTTTCATACATGATTCGCCTTCATCCGACATTTGTAGCTCCGGTTAAACTCCTAAAACCGAATTCAGATCATGCAAAAAGTCAACTCCGGACCACAAACTTTGACCAGAGACAAATGGGTTTCTACAACTCCGATCGACGCACCATTTTTTCATGTCCATTCTTTTTTCCGAGATCTTCAGCTTTTGTTTTTTAGAAAAAATGATACGAGATTTTTATCCTATCCTAACCACCGAAAAATTGAATATTGTGTGTCCAGAATCCTTCCGACGTATGATCCAAGATTCGATTCAAGTTCGATGGTGATTCGAATAAGAAAATCTCATGCATTCACATCTTGGGTGAAAGGGGAGTATGCAGATATATATGTAGCACAGATACTCTAGAAGGGGGGGGGGTTGAATATAGTGTGTCAAATTTGTGCAAAACTTGTAGAGGATAAGAGTTTCCATGAAGAGCAGTGAAGTTCAAGGCCTTGAAAACAGTTTCAAGCCTATGGAATGAAATACAGTTTGAAAGTAAAACAGACAAGTCTTTTTCAAGGCCTTAAAAAGAGTTTCAAACCCTTGAAAACAGACAAGTTTGAATGCTGTAAAAACTAAGTATGTAAATGAACTGTAAATGAAGGAGACACAGAATTTATAGAGTTCAGTCCACTTGGAGCTACGTCTCTACCTCAGGGATCTTCTCCCTGCAGGACATTCAACACAATTCTTATTAATCAAAAGCTAAGCCCTAGATCTCAAGTGCAGAGATATGCCTTACTCTGTTATAGCTCGTGGTTCTCTTTAACCTATCAAGTAACTGCTCTAGCTAACTGATTAACTAAGAAATCTCTATTGTTCACTTTGAAAAAGGCTTGAGAATGATAGAAAGAAGTAGTATAAGAATGATATACAAATGAAGTGAAATTCAGAAGAATACTGAAGTGTAGAACTGCAGTGAAGAATGCAGTGATCTTCTATGAGATGGATTGTTAGAATGATATGCTTCTTTGATGTTTTTCAATCCTGGAATGTGTCTATTTTTCCCGTTGAGTTTTGTCTCTTGTTGCTTCAAAAGAAGCTCTATTTATACAACTTTATGCTCTGCAAATCTTCCCTTATTTTCAGCAACAACTTCCTATTTTGTAGGAAACAACTTTAACTCTCTTAACACCCTATTCCAACGGATAGCTGATCATGATATTCAGTAATATTGTTGTGATCTTGTCTTTAAACTAATTGAGAAGCTGTCATGAGTGTTTGATTGATCACATAATCATCTTCTCTTAATGTTTCCTTTCCTGCAAAAGCCAGATTAGGAAACCAATCCTGCAAACTTAGGAAATAAAATTTCCCTGCAAAACTGAATCAAACAGATGGATTAAATGATGTTAGATATATCAAAACAGTTTGTCTTTCATCATCAAATAATAACACATCAAGAATAGGTGTGAGAAAGATAAAATCAAATCAGAAGAGTTTAGAGCCATGCATACAGGTCAGACAGTTTCAAGGCTTTGAATCCTGGTTCAAGGATTTGAAATAGGCTGCTATTTTAACCTTGTGAAACCTGATTAAAGGCTTTGAAAACTAGTTCAAGGCCTTGAAAATAACTTAGTATTTCAAGTCCATGAAACATGTGACCTTACATAGGGTTTTTTCTCTTGTGTGGAAAATATGTAAGATCAATCATCGTCACTTAAGAACTATGATGGACTACTAATAGAGAGAACATTACTAACTGTAATATTAGGAATATCCATAATTTCACACAAGTCCCTTGTAGGAAAACTTTATATAACAAGTCCCTCCCTACAAACTTTAGTGTAGCTTGCAATTAAATCTTAATCATATGGTTTAGTAATACCCATCAACTATAAAGTACCAAACGTAATCTCAATTTATCTTCCTAGAGGCAAAACCATCCAATCACTGACATTTTTAAGTATTTGAGATGAACCAAGATTCATCTGGAGCAGTGTTCTTTGAGTAGATCTGCAAGGCTCTCTCCACATTGTCTTCTGGTTCGTCCTCTGTAACCTTCTCTCCCTTTTCAGCTTGAGATGCTTTCTCCTTCTTTTTCAACTTCTTGGGACTTGAGATCTCTGTTTCTGGTTGCTTTTCTGAAGCAGCCTTCTCTTTCTTCTTCTTCTTCATCTTGTCTGAAGATGGTGTCACATCCTTCTTAGTCTTCTTTATTGGTGGATGAAGTTCTACAACAGCTTCTGTACTGGGAGTCCTGGAACTTGAATCTCCACTAATTGTCTGTACCACTTCCTCATCTATCTTTCTCTTCTTATCAGAACTAGGTTTTGAACCTCCAGCCATCTTGATTCTGTCTGAGGCTCTTCTAGTGCTCATTAGGGTTTGGGAGAAGAATAGAGAGAGGTAGATTTGATACGGAGTGAAGGAGAATAGAAGAATATAAATACTGAAAGAGTTTGTGTATGAAAAGGAGACTGCAATATTTTTCAGATCTCAAAGGATCTGTAATGATCAGAGAAGATTCAAATCTTTGAATCAATTGGAAATTAATAATATAATAATATATTTGGCTGAAAAATAATTTTGAAAAAGGTATGGGCAATATTGAAAAAATAACTACAAATATAGCACCCAATACTGAATGATCCAAGAATTATTCACTAATTAGTTATAAGACTTATTTTCAAGGCTTTGAAAATAGTTTCAATGTCATGAAACGCTGATATACTGAAACATGTAAAATCAAGGTTTTGAAAGGATTTTCAAGGCTTTGAAAATAAGTTCAAATCTTTGAAACACATAATAACTTACCTTTCTTACGTGATTCTCCCCCTAAACCAATGCATCTTTATATAGCATGCCTAATTCCAGTCTTAGGGCTAAAATTCACACATCTGTCAATGGTTGAGTGAAGATATCTTCAAGTTGCATGTTAGTAGAAATAAATTCAAGAACAATGTCACCTTTCTCATCATGATCTCTGATGAAGTGGTGTCTGACATCAATATGCTTAGTTCTTGAATGCTGAACTGGATTCTTTGTAATTGATATTGTACTAATGTTGTCACATTTGATGGGTATACTTCTGAAATCAAATCCAAGATATCTCAACTTTTGAGCAATCCACAACACTTGTGAGCAACATCCTTCAGCAGATATATATTCAGCTTCAGCTGTTGATAAAGCAACTGAGTTTTGTTTCTTGGAGTGCCAACTGATCAAGGAGGATCCAATGAATTGGCAAATTCCTGAAGTGCTTTTCCTATCAACTTTGTAAACTGCAAAGTCAGCATCTAAAAATCCATGTAAATAGAAGTTAGAATGTCTTGGATACCAAATCCCTAAGTCTTTGGTACCATTGAGATATCTGAATATTATCTTCACAACACTTAAGTGTGATTCATTTGGATCAACTTGAAATCTTGCACACATACGTACACTAAACATGATATCTGCTCTACTAGCAGTAAGGTATATCAATGATCCAATAATACCTCGATACTCTTTTACATTGATACTCTTACCAGATTAATCCTTGTCTAAGGACAGTGTAGAGCTCATATGAGTCTTTATTTCTTTAGATTGAGACATACTGTATTTGGACAACAAGCCCCTAGTGTACTTGCTTTGATGCAGAAAGATACCCTTCTTCAACTGATGTATTTGAATTCCAAGGAAGAAGTTCAACTCTCCCATCATGCTCATTTCAAATTCCCTTCTCATAAGACTTGAGAATTCTGGCAACTAGATGAAAAGTTTCCACATAATCAATACCTTCTTCTTAGTTGTAACCTTGAGAAACTAACCTTGATTTGTTTCTGATCACTTTGCCATTCTCATCCAATTTGTTTTTGAACACCCATCTGGTAACAAATGACAACCTGGTTTGTTGGTGGGGGAACTAGGTTCCACACCTTGTTTCTTTCAAACTCATTGAGTTCACTTTGCATAGCTATAATCCAGACTGCTTCTTGTAATGCTTCCTTCACAGTTTTGGGTTTTACAAGAGAAATAAAAGCATTAAAAGCACAAAGATTCTTCAACTGTGATCTTGTTTGTGTACTAGTGGTTCGATCAGATATGATGTTGTCAGCTGGATGAGCTGAAAGATATTTGAATCTCTTTATTGGAGACCAAAGTTCAGGCTCTCCATAATGCTTCTCTGGTCTTGAAGATGTGGTCTGATCACTTTTATCTTTCTGATCATCCTTGTCAAGGCTTTGATCTCTATTTTCAAGGCCTTCAGATCTATTTTCAAGGTCTTGAAAATGGCTTATGTTTCTTTCTGAACCTTTCTTTAACCCAAGTGAGTTCTCATCTTCTTCTTTTTATTCATGCTCGTTCATATTAAATTTTGCAAAACATTCACTCAAAGAACCATCATAGCTTTCATCAAAAATAACATGAATACCTTCTTCAACCCATCAGGTTCTTTTATTATAAATTCTATAAGCTTTGATCGTAAGAGAGTAGCCCAAAAAGATACATTCATCACTTCTTGCATCAAACTTACCCAAGTTGTCCTTACCATTGTTTTGGACATAGCATGTGCAACCAAAGGGTCTGAAGTATGAAATGTTTGGCTTCCTTCCTTTGAAGAGTTCATAGGGGTCTTCTTCAAGATAGGTCTGATCAAGAACCTATTAAAAATGTAATTTCCTGTATTCACAGCTTCTGCCCAGTAGTATTTGGCAGCTTGATTTCTAAAAGCATTGTTTTTAACATATATTCAAGAGTCATGTTCTTTCGTTCAACAACACCATTCTGTTGCGGAGTTCTTTTGAAGTTGGAGTCCTCATAGGACCATAGAGATCCATGTGAAATAATCCAATAGGTCTAGAAGTACTTAAAAAATTCTTTTGCTTGAATGAGCTTCTGGTTTGCTTACCTTGAGCACATGCTTTACATACTTCATCATCTTTGAACCTGATAGATGGTAATCCTCTTACCAGATCTTTGGAGATCAACTTGTTCAAGGTATGTGAGCTAAAGTGACCAAGATTTCTGTGCCAAAGTGGTGAATCCTCTTTCAAGGCCATGAGACACTTTAAGCTTTTACCAGCAACTTTGTTAGTCAGAAAAGTATATATAAATATTGTTTGATCTAGAGGCTGTGAGAATGCAATTTCCTGATTTATAATTTTGCACCACACACTTCTCTTTATCAAAGATAACCTTATTGCCATTATCACAAAGCTGAGATACACTAAGCAAGTTAAATTTCAAGCAATCAACTAGATATACATCAGAAATAGAATTTTCAGAATCTGTACCGACTTTACCAATACCAAGAATGTTGCATTTGCCTTTGTCACCAAGAGTAATTGAACCTTAATATTGCTCTTTCAATTCTAAGAATAGAGATCTCTTCCCTTGACAGCGTAAATCTATGTGCTTTTTTGCAAGTGTACGATCAAGTAATATAGAGTACGTATTTGTGACTCTGATTATCGAACCCACGAGAACATGACGATTTTTAACCTTGGAAATCATAAATAGATGCAAAGCTGTAAAAAGGATGAATAGTTGTGTGTGATTTTCTTAAACTAAATTGTAATAAAAAAAGGGTAATTAAAGAAATTGTTTTTGATGTAGATTTTCTGGGAATTTTTCTAAGTATGAAAACAGATGAATTAAAGATCCAGGTTCCAGGATCCCCTAGGGTTACTACTCAGCTTTTACAGCTTACTTTGATTTCAGAAACACACAGCGGTATTATTTTTGCCAGCATACGAATCATACAATCTCCTCTCGGTCTCATGCATCTATCACTCTCCTGCAGATTCTCGGGTCCCCTAAGTTCACCTCAATCTGCAGGTTTGTTCTAAGTCTGCTAGGGTTACAGGTTCTCCTCTCGGTCTCCCCCTAAACTTCTAACAGTTGGTCTAATGCTTCTGGGCTATTCCCCTGAATCTCTTCACCTCTCAGTCCATCAAGGCAGAGTACTAAATCCTGTCTTCTCTTCCTAACTCTCACTTGCAACTCTCGCGCACCTGATCCTGTCTGTAGCACTCATGGGTGATCAGGCCATTCGTGCATAAATATAAAATCAAAGGAAGAATAATAAACAATCCAATACTGTATTAAGACTTCAAACTAGTCATGCATCTGAGAATCAAAACAAACCATGTCGTTGAATTCATAAACCCTAGGTTGACCGAGAACCTAGGAAAATTGTTTAGATAGCGTAAATTATTAAAAACACTTTTTCAGAAAAGAAAGAAGAAAGATCAAACGGGTTATGGCTGACTACTGCGACTGCTCCAATCTCTGCTCTGCTCCAAACTGACGGCTCTGGTAGTGTCTTCTGTGATGGTGATAAGGGTGTCTCTGTGTAACCAAATTCTGTGCCGGGAAGCTTCCTTTTATACTGCCACAGTCTCTGAAACTGATGCCTAAAATTCCTGTTCTGCCCCTGTCTAAACTCGTCCTGGAAGCTTCTGGAAATCCTGACGTGCGTCCGAACGCACACGTGCGTCTAAACGCAGACCTGCGTCTGAACGCACAACCTTATGTTGACTTTTGGTTTTTTCATGATGACTTCCTGGATTGTGCGTTTGAACACACAATGTCCGTCTGAACGCACCACTTGGTCTTCTGGTTAATTCTCGCCTGTTTCTGACCTTCCTCCTTTTTGAAGTCTCCTGAGTTCAAACACAGGGTGTGCGTCTGAACGCGCTACTTGGTCACTTTTCCTGCCTGTTTTCTCCTGTCTCTCTGCTGCTAACAGTTGTGCGTCTGAACGCGCGTTGTGCATTTGAACGTACATCCTTAGCTTTTCTTCTGCGTTTTTTCTGCTTTGACTCCTTGATACGCTGCCTCCATTCCAAGCCTCTCTCATGCATTTCTCGGTACCTGTTTTCTGCACACAACAACAAGTACCCGCGATCATATCCAATAAAAAAAATCATGCACGAAATTACTCAAATATATCAATTATGCTCTCAGCGTCCTTTGTCTCGTATCAAGTGGAAAACTGACTGAAACTAGGCAAAATCAATCTCAACAGGGTCAGAACCAATGGTAAAAAGGTTTCCCAAACTAACTCCATTTACAAGCTATCAAAATACCCCCTTATTAAACTCTGCTCGTCCTGAGCAGACCCTTGGATACTGCCTTGCAGACCCTGTTTTTGCATACTTCAATTGCATACTTATGCTTCCAACAAATTCATGCTATAGACCAGAAGACTCAACTATTCAACTGACTCAGATAAAGAATATACAAAACTGACATCTGACAAAACAAAGATTTTTGGTTGAGATCGGGCAATCTCTAGAATTAAAACCAATGTGTCCTTCAATGTTCATTCTACCTACAGGAAGTACCGGCTAACATGCGATTGGTGAGCCTGTTTGTTTCTCAGGGTGGAAAATAAGTGTGGGCTTCCCTTACTGTTACTTTCTTTTGTGTCCTGAGCCAATCCCTAGTTGTCCTACCTTCCGAGCTATTTACCAGGGGATCCTAAGTCTAAACAGGTAGGTTTTTTGTATGTATCAGGCAAGGCCAGTCCTACTGGTTATGACATCTCATTGTTCCAAACTCACACCCCTCACCAAGTCCCCGAAATTGTCCAGAACAACTATGTACCTGTATCTCAATTTCCTGAACTCTTGGTGGTGATTTGCCATTCTTGCGGCCACAATTGTGAGGTAGTATGTGTTCTAAACAGTGTTCCCTACTCAGCTCTGTTTTATTAACTGAAACTGAAAATGACTTAAAACAATGAATACTTCTCACTCTCCTTTTTTTTTTCTTTTTTTTAATAAACAAATACGAAAACAAATGCAAACTAACTAAGCTGGGTAGTGCAATAATTCATTCTGTGGGGTATGAAGAGTATCAACTTGCCAGAAATACCCCCACATTAGTCGTTAAGCGCTGATCCTTGTAGTCCAGAAAATAACATGCCGTCCTCACCTAGCCTCCTCATCACCAAAGATGTAGAAATAGGCACGACCACCAATTAACCTGACAACCCCGAACCCCAAATCTGTGCGGAAGAGATATCACGCATGCATCTACTCCTCCAGTGATCACTGTGTGATGTAGTGATTCACCTCCTGCAAATTAATGGTGTCGCCTCTAACTCACCCTGTTACACCCTCAAGTTGTCCAAAACTGATCTGAATTGAAGTTCTCGTCCATCTAAAACCCTCCCAGACTCACTCCCTCTGTCATAACGCGTAGTACTAGCCAACTAAACAAGTGATGCAAGTCATAAGGAAGGCTTCCTAGGCTACAGTGGTTGTGAATGAAGGGGAAAACGGCTGCAAATGGGCTAACTATTTGGACCTAAGGCTGAGAAACACGACGTGAGGTCCGTTATAAGCCAAACACTCCACTGAAAAATGCAGTGACCGTGCTGGCGCCCGTAAGCAGGTTGTCGACTACCTATGTGACGGTACTGTGGTAACTAGTCGGATTCCTAACTCAGGCTACAACCTACCGGAGAATTCTTGGTCGCACTAGATCTAACCATCCGCAGGAAAACAAAACTCCTACACCTCGTTGTCAATTTTCCTTCCTATTGGAGATTTAATTACAGAATTCTTCCCAGTTTATAATCCTATTAATTGCCTTTTCTCAAAATATTTTCTGATTTTTTTTAATAATAATTGAAGTTCAGAAGCATGGGTGGGTAGACTCAAAAGAAAAAACGTGCTAATTCAAAAAATTAAAATAAAATGATCAAAAATATGCTGACATGCCTATGCAGGAGGACACGATTCCCCACCCCCACAGTAGAGGTGGCGCATCCTCGCGACTCTACTGATCTGGTCTGTAACTAGAATCTGTGTTCTCCGGATTAGACTGGTCATTCGGCTCTGGAGACGGTTCAGGAGTCTGCCTCCCTCGTGGTCTCTTCCTCGCAGCCTGTCTTGCTGCTGCTACTATACGTGCGTGGCTGGCACCAGGATGGGCACTGCTGGCCGCTGGGTCTGCGTGCTGTCTGGGTGGGTACTGGGTACCAGGTCTGTCGGGGTCACCGACACTGTCAGCATGTTCGGGGCTTGGGTTGGGGTCATTGCCAGAGAAGCTGTCATAGGGCCTGCTATCCTCCATTGTCCAACTTGGACATTTATCACTGGAATAGTGGTCCGGGAAATTAAATTTCTTTCCACGCATGTTGCTCTGAATCTCATTGAGGGCAGACTCATGAGCTCGCAAGGCGGCGGTGTTAGCATGGTAGATGTGCTTCTGGGTTTTGAACAGCTTTCCAAGAACCCGGGCCATTTTCTTGACTGTCCTCAGGTAGTTCGGCATTTTTTCTTGGGCCTTAATTTTCTTTTTGACCCACTCCTCATGCTCAGTCCTCTCCAGGCGCCCAAAAGAACTGCGCCTGCCCCCTCTGCTGGACTGCCCGTGGTCATACTCGGTCTGTCTGGGTTCACTAGAACTGGCAGATTGGGGTAGTCGAAGGAGACCTGGTAAAGCAGGCAAACCACCATCACCTGGTGGCGGCGGTGGTGGCATGCCATATCAACCACCATGAGGGGTGCACCATCATCGTCATCATCATCCACCTGGACAAAATCTGGAGGCCCATGCAGAGCCTCCTCTAGAGTACATCTCATATTTCGGTACTTTCGTACCTGAACTGGTTGGATATCTCTCAGCTCACCCGGAATTGGCACCGAATAGTCCTTTGCCATTTTGGTCAGCATCCCCAAAAAACTCAAACCCTTCTTACTGTTGGTCTCCCTCCTTTCCCTAAAAAACTCAAAAATAATCTCTAGGAGACTAACGAGCTCACAGGTCATCAGGAAATACACTAAAAGTGCGACATTATAGTCCATCTGGGTCATGTGCTTAAACGATCCGGTTGTTGACCCACTCAGTCCACCATCTCGCCTCTCGAATCAAGATGGTAGACGGGAGTTTCCTATAGGCAGGACTCCGCTCGGGGTAATACCAAGCAACACCAAGTACACCCGCACACAGGGAGTGAAGGATCTGGTCACTAAGCTGCTCAGAGGGGTGACGCCTGAGTTCCTGAAACTGACAATCGTCCAACACAAACTCTAGACCTGAACTCTCTCGAATACTTTCTGGGGTGATCCTAATCCAAGTATTTCTGCAGTAAATCCATTCTATGGATTGGGCCTCACTGTTCATGCACTGCTGGAGATTACTGAAAATCTCCTTAGCAAGCCCAGAACTGACCTGTAGGTTGGTAACCCGGTGAATATGTACCCAAAATGATCCTGCCCAGTAAATTTGAACAGGTTCTCCCCCATAGACAAATGATCACGAGGAAAATTTCTCTCAGCCGGTATGTCATACCTAATCTTTTTGTCGTGCAGAAAGAAACGGTGGGCTTCCATATTGACAAACCTATGGTCACACAAATGGTCGACCCTCAAAATGTTGGGAATTGTATTCAGAAAGCCATATTTATGGTTGAATTAATAATTCTTAATAGATAACTGTTTGCATCTTAATTTAGCAAGCACGTGAGTATGCAAATGCTATTTATTATTTGCCATATAAATATGCATTATAAAGTCTAATGTTCCATACCTAAGACAATTGGACATGCAGACGAGTTCGGGCATGCGCGAGATTGATTGTCAGTTATTTATGGAATATAAGTAAGGGTTCACAGTCTAGATGATTTTGGACAAACCATCGGAACGACTGTAGTGTAACATTATACTGACACATCTCGGTCAAGGAAACGATATAGTTTCAACTTGTTACGCTAGCATACTTTGTGTATGTTGAACAGGACCGCCATATGAAATATAATTATCTCTGACTGACCGAAGTGAGATAATAAAATATTTCATTGTTATTGGTAATATTGGAAACTCTTAATCTATGATTGTTTATGTGGACACAAATCTTGATTAATTATTATTTTGATATACTGAGTGAGATTCAAATGCGAGTCAACAATCCTGGTATATTGGATAATGATTGTTATGATTTGGTGAAAGCTAAATGAATCATGGAATCCACGTCTCGTATGAGAATGATGTACCCTCCTGGGAGCTCACTAGGTTTTGTTATGTCAAGTCTGGCCAGCTGGTTATTTGTAACCAGACATAACAAATAAGGGTTGAGCGGTATAGATCAGGGAATACATAAGATGTTGATGAGATCGAAATTGTCAGTAAGAGTAGATCAGCATTAACGGGTATCTGTAATCTTAACATAGGGAGTTGTCTGATATTAATAACAGGAGCTCATACATAATGATGAGAATAAATGTCGGAGTTCAATTATAGTTTTATGGTGGAGTAAACTATAATTAATAATTAGTTTTGAATTTAATTCGGGTTGAATTATGAGTTCAAATATATTATTGGGAGCCGATTCATTTATTTTCTCCAGAGGTCCCCGACGTAGTCCAACATAAGCGTGATCATGTGATTCACAAGTGTTTTTGAGTCTCAAGTGTGTGGAATGTAAATTGAGATTATGTTTGGTATTTTATAGTTGATGGGTATTACTACAAACCATGTGATTATGACTTAATTGCAAGCTACACTAAAGTTTGTAGGGTGGGACTTGCTATGTAAAGTTTTCCTACAAGGGACTTGTGTGCAATTATGGGTATTCCTAATATTAGGGTTAGTAACATGTCTCTATAAACAGTACACCATAGTTCTTAAGTGGTGATGATTGGTTCATACATCTTTTCCACACAAGAGAGAAAACCCAGCTGTGCATCCATGAGCTTTTCATGTTCGAATCACCATTGAACTTGAATCAGAGCTTGGATCATACGTCGGAAGGCTTCCGGACATACCAAATTCCGTTTTTGGGTGTTTAGGCCTAGATAAAGATCTCGTATTACTTTTGATAAAACACGAAAGTTGTAGATCTCGAAAAAACGAAGAGACAGGAAGAAACAGCGCGTCGATCGGAGTTGTAGAACTCTAGATATCGCTGGTCAAAGTTTCTGGTCCGCAGTTGATTTTCAGCAGGATCTGAATTTGGTTTTTGGAGCTTAACCGGAGCTAAAGATGTCGGATGAAGACGAGCTATATATGAAAATCGTGTATCTCGACGAGACGGACGCAATGGCATAGGTCCCGGTGTCAGATTCAGAACAGAGCTTCGACAGTGGCTGGTCAAAGTCTCGGGATTCGTGTCTTCCCAGTCCGGATGGACTGTGGTAAGTTTATTCCGCAAGCTAACTTCCCACAGTAATTTTTTTGAAGCCTATTATTAATTATCTGCATAAATCACGTGGTCCGGGACAAATCTCATCGAATTTTCCCTTCAAGCGGTATTAGAGCCAACGTTGATTTTATGCTTACATTAATCAAACCATGTTGTCCAATTAAAATACGGTAATTGTGTGAATGGACTGCATTGTGCTAACGCTGTTTTGCAGATTCACTGTTATTATGGCCATATTAAAATTTTATTTTATGTTTGTGGTTGTTGTTTTATTGCCGTGTTTTTTGCACTATTTTGGGTTGTAATTAATTGTAAAGTCTCCGGTTTGTGGAGAATAGTAAATTAATTAGTAGCTTGTTTTTCAATTTTATGTAGTCTAGATCCATGTAGTAGGATAGGACTATGTAATAGAAATTGAAGGAACATGTTGGATCCAAAAAGATCAGACGAAGATGATGGAGCATTCAAGTATTGGAAGCGACTATCGAGACGATGAAGACATGGCCATAATAACAGTTTATGTGTTGTTTTTGTTATTATGGGTGAATGTTTTATTATGTTTTGTTGATTGGTTTGTTATTTGTTAATAGTCACTAATCAAGATATCACGGACAACATGGATATTAAAACGGTTGTATGCATGTCTATATCAATCTGATTGTGTTTGAATTTAATTTTATTAATGAAAAATTATTCGCTCATTTGAGATCAAAATTGGTCACAAAATAATTGTTTGTTTAAACTAGATATTATTTTGGAAATTCTGGTAAGGTCAAAGAAGGAGCATATTTTTCAAAATTAATAAAATAAGTATTTCAAACAAAAATATTAAGTGGATAAAGGGTTTTCTTTGGCAAAGTAATGAAGCCCGAGGCCTCCATTACTGATTTGGAAATAATGTAATGGATATGAGTGCCCCATCGGTACCATGGTTAATTACAGATTGTTTGGCAAATCTCCTTACAAGGATAGTTGTTGAATCTAGTTTGTTGGACAAGTCTCCCCATCGGAGCTGTTCTTTAAAACTAAGAGATTCAGTTCAGTACGAAGTAATGGTTGAATCACTTAACAATAAGGTTGGTAATATCCTCCCATCGAGTTCTTGTTACTAATTTTGTTGGGCCTAAGAATCGGCTATTTGGTTTTATTGGACAGGTAAATGTCCAGATAATAAATCTAAAGTGACGTTGTCTGTTTGATTTATTTCAAAGTCGAGTGGCCCATCGTCGCAGGCAGTTGAAATGGAAATCGAATTGCCGATGAATTCTATTATTAGTTGAATTCAAAGGTTAAGCATACTCAGGGACATAATTTTTTTTTATCGTGTTTGTCATATAATTAAAGATGCTAGGTTTTAAACCCAGGATGTGATTCTCAAATAATATAAATTAACTAGAATTACTATAGTTGGAAGAGAATTTTAAAAGTTGACTTAACTGCTAAGGAATGCAAGTGTGTGTTGACCAAGTTTTGCACTTAAGAACCTAGTGATGAGGCGGGTGGTGTAAATACCCCGGGCCTATCAAAGGTAGGATAAGGTTGGTGAGATGTCACTGGTTACATCTTGGCATATGTCAAATGTAGTGCAACATCAACATCAACCGGTGTCAAATGCATACGATATGGTGCAAACATGTAAAGATGTTTGGGCATCAATATCGGGTTGCAATGTAAGTGGCAATAAGGTCGTTAATGAACACATAGATGAGATAGAGCCCCAGCACACAATCATGTACTGAGGATATTACATCCTTTCAGTGAACATGTGATTAAGGGATCTCAGATCGATAGTGAAAACTAGGTCGGTCAGATAAAGAGGTCCCATATAATTCTTTTAAGAGTTTTTGAATGAATACAACATTGATAGGTTGAGTTATTCATTGGCAAAAAAATGCTAATTGAATTATTTGTGGGCAAAAGACTCATCAGGAGTACAACTAGTATATTGGTGAATGAAAATTGGTTCTACTTCTAAACCATCTGGTAGTAGGAAGTAGAAATACATTCATAAATCCAATTAAGGTTGTTGTTTTTATTCCCCAGACGTGATGCTAATAAAAGCCGAAAGGCAAGAATTTTTATTTGCTATCAGAAAAGACACTACGAAGAAACAACTTAATCATTTAAGCTAAGGATGAACAACTCACTCGTGTGTACTGCACTATTCGTCAAATCATGTTTAGTTACTCGTTCAGCCATTCCTGGTTTGTAGATACTAGAGAAACTAATCATGTTTGGAATTCCTTATGAGGATTCAGGAAAAGTAGACGATATGGTAGTGTAGAGATAGACATGATGACAAGAGATGCTCAAAGAGTAGGTACTCTTGCAGTGGGAGAATTTTATGGTAGAACTTTAGTATCGAGAGATTGTCTTATGTGCTAAATTTGAGGTAAGTTTTTTTGCCTAAGGTATTTTTAGCATAGTGGTGACAATTGTATATTAAAGTACCATAATATTTCCTAATACAAAAAGATTGGTCGAATAACATCACTGATAGAAGAAACATATGTTTTATTGATATGATTGGATCAGTGAAGTAAAGTGTTATTCAACTATTTTGTTATCGTCCTAAGATTATTCATTAGAGACTGTTTGATAATTTTGAATGTAGCACACTCTAAATTGATCATGACTACATCCATGGAATTGTAGAAAAGGGTAAAATCTTTTCTAGACACTTTCGGGTATGGAGAAGTCATTTCGATAAGTTAGAAGCTAAATTAGAAGTATGTCTCTTGGTTGAATATTAGAAGGATAAGAATGTTACTTGTTTATGATCTTAAGGATCAGAAGGTTATTGTCAGCACAATACCTGATTCTTGGAAAAGGGAATCATATGAATAAGAAACTGTAACATAGAGTTGTTTTAAAGGAGCTTAAGGAAGATGTTCAAGTTGTTAGTTTTGTGATAACACACACACAAGGAGTATAAATTTATGTTGTTTTGAATACACGAGAAACGGGAGATCTGTGTCGTAGTGGGAGAGTTATATGACAACCTCATAGGTTGAGCTACTTGGGATAAGTTGAATCCCGGATAAGTTTTAACTCAGTCCTAATACTATGAAGAGACAATGAATGTTGAATATGCAGAGTCATGACATTAGTCTGTAGCATCTGAGATAACATCCATGTAGTATAACTACCTTTTGAACATTGTAGATTTGCAAGATGAGATAAAAATCATCGGTTGCAAATGGACCTACAAGAGAAAGAGAAGATTAGACGGAAAGGTGAAAACCTTAAATCTAGGCTGATTGTGCCGGTAGCTATATATAGGTCTATTCAGATTCTCGTTCGTATTTGCTGCTCATTTCAGTAATGAGATATGGAAGATGTATGTCAGGATGGATTTCTTCATTGGAATTCTTGATGGATGCATCTACATGATGCGACCAAAAGAGTTAGTTGTGCAAGATAATGTGAAATACAAACTTAAGATGTCACTTGACATGGGGATTAAGCTAGTATTCAGATCTTGCAGCATTCTTTTTGACCAGGCGATCAAATATCATAGTTTGATTTGTGTCATAACGAATCTCGTGTGTAGAAGAGATGCACCGAAAATCGGTAATATTTCTTGAGCTCCATGTTGAGGATGGCTCATTGGAAACAATATTGGATATACATCTTCAGTGAATGTGTAATTATCTAGTAAACGTGATATGTGAGATTTAGGTGAAACCATTCAGATTCTTGGTTTGAGCTATCGCGTGATCGGGAGAATAGAATGATGGTTGTTTCTAAAGTCACATATATCAGTAAGGTTCTTTCATGTTTCAAGTATGCAAAGACTCCAAGAGAACGTTATTGCTTATGGTGTGTGGTGTTTCTCTGTCTAAGAATCAGTGTTTAGAACACTTGATTAGATGGAGAGGAAAAAGGCAGTTCCTCATGCTTTAGCAGGTGGAGCCTCATGTATTCTATGTATAGTATTTGACAGGATAACTATTTTGCTTTTAGCATGGATAATAGTTTTAAGTCACTTACAAGGAAAGAACACTAGTGGAATGTGATAATAGCATACTCGGGTATCTGAGAAGATTTAGAGTAGATATGCTAGTTTATCACATATAGTCTACACATATATTCAGAGTTCCGATTATGAAAGGTTTCTAGATTGTTAATTTATGGCGTTGAGAATAAGTGGGAGATTGTTGAGAATTGTATTCAGAAAGCCATATTTATGGTTGAATTAATAATTCTTAATAGATAACTGTTTGCATCTTAATTTAGCAAGCATGTGAGTATGCAAACGCTATTTATTATTTGCCATATAAATATGCATTATAAAGTCTAATGTTCCATACGTAAGACAATTGGACATGCAGACGAGTTCGGGCATGCGCGAGATAGATTGTCAGTTATTTATGGAATATAAGTAAGGGTTCACAATCTAGATGATTTTGGACAAACCATCGGAACGACTGTAGTGTAACATTATACTGACACATCTCGGTCAAGGAAACGATATAGTTTCAACTTGTTACGCTAGCATACTTTGTGTATGTTGAACAGGACCGCCATATAAAATATAATTATCTCGGACTGACCGAAGTGAGATAATAAAATATTTCATTGTTATTGGTAATATTGGAAACTCTTAATCTATGATTGTTTATGTGGACAAAAATCTTGATTAATTATTGTTTTGATATACTGAGTGTGATTCAAGTGCGAGTCAACAATCCTGGTATATTGGATAATGATTGTTATGATTTGGAGAAAGCTAAATGAATCATGGAATCCACGTCTCGTATGAGAATGATGTACCCTCCTGGGAGCTCACTAGGTTTTGTTATGTCAAGTCAGGCCAGCTGGTTATTTGTAACCAGACATAACAAATAAGGGTTGAGCGGTATAGATCAGGGAATACATAAGATGTTGATGAGATCGAAATTGTTAGTAAGAGTAGATCAGCATTAACGGGTATCTGTAATCTTAACGTAGGGAGTTGTCTGATATTAATAACAGGAGCTCATACATAATGATGAGAATAAATGTCGGAGTTCAATTATAGTTTTATGGTGGAGTAAACTATAATTAATAATTAGTTTTGAATTTAATTCGGGTTGAATTATGGGTTCAAATATATTATTGGGAGCCGATTCATTTATTTTCTCCAGAGGTCCCCGACGTAGTCCAACATAAGCGTGATCATGTGATTCACAAGTGTTTTTGAGTCTCAAGTGTGTGGAATGTAAATTGAGATTATGTTTGGTATTTTATAGTTGATGGGTATTACTACAAACCATATGATTAGGACTTAATTGCAAGCTACGCTAAAGTTTGTAGGGAGGGACTTGCTATGTAAAGTTTTCCTACAAGGGACTTGTGTGCAATTATGGGTATTCCTAATATTAGGGTTAGTAATATGTCTCTATAAACAGTACACCATAGTTCTTAAGTGATGATGATTAGTTCATACATCTTTTCCACACAAGAGAGAAAACCAAGCTGTGCATCCATGAGCTTTTCATGTTCGAATCACCATTGAACTTGAATCGGAGCTTGGATCATACGTCGGAAGGCTTACGGACAAACCAGATTCCGTTTTTTGGTGTTTACGCCTAGATAACGATCTCGGATCACTTTTGATAAAACACGAAAGTTGTAGATCTCGAAAAAACGAAGAGACAGTAATAAACGACGCGTCGATCGGAGTTCTAGAACTCCAGATATCGCTGGTCAAAGTTTCTGGTCCGCAGTTGATTTTCAGCAGGATCTGAATTTGGTTTTTGGAGCTTAACCGGAGCTAAAGATGTCGGATGAAGACGAGCTATAAATGAAAATCGTGTATCTCGACGAGACGGACGCAATGGAATAGGTCCCGGTGTCAGATTCAGAACAGAGCTTCGACAGTGGCTGGTCAAAGTCTCGGGATTCGTGTCGTCCCAGTCCGGATGGACTGTGGTAAGTTTATTCCGCAAGCTAACTTCCCACAGTAATTTTTTTGAATGCCTATGATTCATTCTCTGCATAAAACACGTGGTCCAGGACAAATCTCATCGAATTATCCCTTCACAAAAGCCGACAGTCTATGATGTTCAAGGGTGCCATTGTCCTATATGGCCTCATGTAAGGTCTGTCTTCATCCATCGCAGAAACCGAAAAGACATAAAAAGAAATCTGCAAAGAGAGAAAAAACATAACTTGGGTTCCCAGGATAAATCTTACGGGAATAGATAAGAAAATTGTCTCTTGAAGAAGATCTGGAAATGTTTGATCCTTCTAGTGTGATCACCCCCACACTGTTTCTCGCAGTCTAGCGGTCCCGTGGTGGCAGCCGGAGTTGACTGGCGGCTGGCTAGGGTAGAGAGAATTTCTAGAGAGAGAGTTGAAAATTGTTTGACTGCAGTGAAAATGGGTCACTTTTAGCCGTACAGTATATATAGGAAAACTTTCAGAAATTGAAGAATGGCCCCTGGAATTCAATTTTTTAAAAAAATTTCAAAATTTTCTGATCCTGCTCAATGTGCGTTTGAACGCATAACTAGTGACTTCTGGAATTTTTGGGCTGGTGATGATGTGCGTTTGAACGCACATGCTCTGCGGCTGAACACAGTTCTTCAGTTCTGAGTGTTCTGCAGATTTCTTATGATGTGCGTTTGAACGCAGATGCTGCTTTTGAACGCACATCTCCTCTCTAGAAAATTTCTCGAACTGTCTGCTGCGTTTGGACGCACATGTTGCGTTGGAACACATGTTCTTTCTCCTCAAAATTTTCAGTCCAAGTCTTCTGCGTTTGGACGCACGGCGTGCGTTTGAACGCACATGTGTTAGCCTGAAAATTTTCTAATTTTTGTGTGCGTTTGAACGCACAGTTCCTGCGTTCGAACGCACATGTGTTTGTCATATTTTTTCCTGGAATTCATGCGTTTGAACGCAACCCTTTTGCGTTTGAACGTGCATCTGCCTTTGAACGCTGGTCTACTGCGTTTGAACGCACGACTCCAACTGCTGACTGTTTCCCCTTTTTCTCAATTTTTGCTGACATGGCCTTCTGCGTTTGAACGCACAGATCTGTGTTTGGACGCACATGTTCAATTCTGCAAAAATTGCTCCTGTTTTCCTAAAACACTAAATTCAATATTAAACCCCTCTTCTCACTTTTCTCTCTTATTATGAACATTTTATTTAAATAATAAATAACTGAATATAAAAACAACTACTCTACGTTGGGTTGCTTCCCAACCAGCGCTTGTGATTTACAGTCGACACCCGACTTTGTTACCTCAGTTTTGGTCAGGGTATATCGAGGTAGATCGCCTCTACCTCTATTATCTCGTGAGGATCTCTGTATGGCTTGATTATGTTCCCATTCACCTTAAAAACTGTATTGTCCCTCGGGTTTTCCGGCTCCACTACTCCCCTGGATGTAATGTCTTTCACAATAAATGGTCCAGACCATCTTGAGCGCAACTTCCCTGGATAGAACTTCATCATTGAGTTGTAAAGAAGAACCTTCTGCCCAATTTCTATCTTCTTCGGTAGAATGCGGTTGTCATGCCATTTTTTCGTTTTCTCTTTATAGATTTTGGCACTCTCATAATTTGTTTTACGATATTCCTCCAATTCGAGAAGTGCCATCTTCCTCTTTTCTCCAGATAAACTGTGATCCATATTGAGCTACTAGATTGCCCAGTATGCTCTGTGCTCTAATTCTACTGGTAGGTGACATGCTTTACCAAAAACCAGCTGATATGGGGACATTCCCAGCGGGATTTTGTAAGCAGTTATGTACGCCCAGAGTGCATCATCAAGCTAAGGACCAGTCTTTCTGTCCAGGATTCACAGCCTTTTCCGATATGCTCTTTATTTCCCTGTTCAACACCTCTGCCTGCCCATTTGCCTGAGGGTGGTAAGGCAGGGATACCTTATGGATAGACACCCCATATTGCTTGATGACTTTGGCAAAGAATTTGTTAATAAAATGAGAGCCTTCATTACTGACCATGGGTCTTGGTGTTCCAAACCTTGTAAAAATGTTGCGTTTGATAAAGCGTTATACTACTGCTGCATCATTCTTTTGACAGGCCATAGCTTCCACTCATTTTGACACGTAATCTACTGCCAACAGCATATAGAGATTTCCCAAAGAAGAAGGAAAAGGGCCCATGAAATCTATACCCCAAACATCGAAAGGTTCGACCTCTTGCCACAGTGTCATGGGCATCTCATTTCGCTGGGAAATATTTCCTCTGCGCTGGCAGCGGTCACAACTTTGTGCATAATCATGGCAATCCTTGAAACCAGTTGGCCAGAAAAATCCTGATTGCTGTACTTTGTGAGCTGTTCTGGGGCCGCTGAAGTGTCCCCCACACTGTGCTGAGTGACAGTACTGAATTACTTCTAGAATTTCGTGACATGGGATACAGCGTCGAAGAATGTTATCCGCCCCCTGTTTAAACATGTAAGGATCATCCCAGAAATAGTTCCTGCATTCTGAAATAAACTTCTTTTTCTGCAACGGGGTGATGTCTTCGGGAAGTGCTCCATTAACCAAATAATTGGCTATGGCGTAATACCAGGGTTGTCTGTTGGTTTTGACCTTCATATTATGCTCGTCAGGGAAGTTCTCTTGTATCGGCACTGATTCCTCTGTTGGATTCTCCAGGCGAGAAAGGTGATCAGCTACCACATTTTCAACTCCCTTTTTATCCCTGATTTCAACATCGAATTCTTGCATCAGCAAAATCCAACGCAGCAAACGCGGCTTTGCATCCTTTTTCTCCAGCAGGTACTTAAGTGCACTGTCATCAGTGAAGATAATGACTTTTGACCCTACCAGGTAAGATCTGAATTTGTCCAGAGAAAAAACCACCGCCAGCAGCTCCTTTTCTGTAGTCCCATAATTAATTTGTGCTTCATTCAGAACCCTGCTGGCATAATAAATTACACTGCACACCTTATCCTTCCGCTGCCCCAAAACTTCTCCAACCGCATAGTCACTGGCGTCGTACATGAGTTCGAATGGGAGTGACCAATCGGGAGTCGTGATAATTGGTGCAGTTGTCAGCCGACCTTTGAGTACGTTAAAAGCTTCTCTGCAGGCTTCGTTGAATACGAATGGCACATCTTTCCCAGCAAATTACAAAATGGCGTTGTAATTTTGGAAGTCTTTGATAAATCTTCTGTAAAACCCTGCATGGCCCAAAAAACTCTTGATCGCCTTAATTGTTGTTGGATATGGCTATTGCTTGATCACCTCTATTTTTGCTCTGTATACTTATAAGCCCTTGCTGGAAATCCTGTGTCCTAGCACTATTCCTTCAGTAACCATGAAGTGGCATTTCTCCCAGTTGAGTACCAGGTTAGTTTTCCTGCAGCGAATCAGAACTCTCGCCAAATGGTATAAACAATCATCGTAGCTGTCCCCAAACAGTGAAAAATCATCCATGAAGACTTCCAGATTTTTCTCAATCATATCAGAAAATATGGCCATCATGCATCGCTGGAATGTAGCTAGAGCGTTACATAGTCCAAATGGCATGCGTCTAAAGGCAAACGTACCATATGGGCAAGTAAATGTCGTCTTTTCTTGATCTTCCGGATTAATGTAGATCTGGTTGTATCCGGAGTACCCGTCAAGAAAACAGTAATAAGCATGGTGAGCCAATCTTTCCAGCATCTGGTCCATGAATGGTAGCGGAAAGTGGTCCTTTAGTGTTGCGTTGTTCAGCTTCCGATAATCCATACAGATTCACCAGCCTGTGAAAGTGCGCTGGGCGATCTGTTCCTGATCAGCATCCTGTACCACTGTGATACCCCCCTTTTTGGTACACACTGGACATGACTAACCCATGTGCTCTCTGATATGGGGTATATGATCCCTGCTTCCAGTCACTTCATGACCTCCTTGCGCACAATGTCTTTCATGATTGGATTCAGTCTCCGTTGAGGCTGAGTTACTGGCTTCTGTCCCTCCTCAATCCTTATTTTGTGCATATAGTAGTCGGGACTAATTCCCTTAAGATTAGCAATTGTCCATCCAATAGCTTCTTTATGCTCTCTCAGCACTTCTAGCAGCTTTTGCTCCTGTTCCTGAGATAGAAGAGACAAAAAAATTACTGGAAGAGTATTATTTTCACCAATATACACATACGTGAGGTGGTCTGGTAGTTGCTTCAGCTCTCGTATTGGCAGTTCCTTGAGTTATGGCACCAGGGCCATTTTCTGTTCGCCTTCATCATCTTTATATAAGGTGGTCCAGCTTTCCGTTCTCATGGCCTGCTCATCTTGGTGCTCCTCCGTTTCCTCTGGGTACATGTTCTCAAGTTCTGCCCATAGTTCATCCATCTCTTCACTTTCCAGATTGTCATCAATTACCTCCACAGCAAAACAGTTTTCATGGCCATAATAATCCGGGAGCTGGAGAGACTTGAAAAAATTTAATTTTACTTTTTCTTTGTTAATTTTCATAGATAGCTCTCCACTTTTGAAGTTGATAATGGCTTCACCAGTTGCTAGGAATGGTCTGCCCAAAATGAGCGGGACCTCCCCTGCCTCCATATCCAGTATCACAAAATCTGCTGGAAAAATCAGTTCCCCAACTTTCATCAGGATATCTTCAATGACTCCATAAGCAGGTTTTACGGATCTGTCAGCCATTTGAAGCATAACTCTGGTTGGTATGAGTTCTCTTACCCCCATACTTTTTAAGATGGTCAGTGGCATCAGGTTAATGCTGGCTCCTAAGTCACACAGGGCCTTTCCTGTGTAAGACCTGCCTAGGGTTACCAGGATAACAAAACTGCCATGGTCTTTCTTCTTCAGTGGTAGCCCGTTTTTTACACAACTTCTCGCTTCTTTCATTAGATTTACTGTTTCTAAGTCACTCATTCGCCTCCTTCCATATAGTATGTCCTTGAGGAATTTGGCATAAGTGGGCATTTTTGCTAATGCCTCGGAAAATGGTATATTGATCTGTAATTGATTAAAGGGTAAAACACACTGACCACCCCTGAGTTTAGGTAAAAACCCACCCCGCTACCCTGGGTTTTGGAAAAAGACACTTCGCACCCAAATAACGGAATATTCTGTGGACAGTTAACACCCCTCTGTTAAGTTCCGTTAAAAAATAGATGCTAGAATTTTTTCATACCATATTACCCCAGTGTTCTTTTTTTTCCCATGTATATTTTCAAAAATAACAAAAACTCCAACACTAACAAAAGATCAAACACCAAGAACATATTCAATTTTGAATACAAAACATCAAGAACAGAAAAAATTTGAACCACTAGGTTCATGGTTGGAACTTAAATTCAACAGGGACATTACAAAGAGTCCAAGCGGAAATGAAATCATATGAACCTGCTTTGTCAATTTCTGACAACAAAAATTCTAACAATTGAAGTAAACAATACCCACACTTCCAAAGCATATATTTTCCTCAAAGAGAGTTCATTTGCTGGCACTTCTTCCACCTCTCATAGCTTTCAATTTCATCTTCTCTTTTTGAACTTCTTCGTCAATCTCTATCCTTTTCCCACTTCAGCTTTATAAATCACAATCACCATCACCACATCAATTCTCTCTTCTTATTACCGTAACAATCGCATCCATCACCTTCCATTTCACCCCCCAGATTTGCTGTTCTCGCGATTATCACCACAATCTGTGTACATAATGCTATGAAGAATCGGAGATTGAGACCAGATGTCGACTCGGCCAACGCGTTCAACGGAGGAGCCGCCGGAGCAAGAAAGCAAGGAATCGCCGAAGACACCGTCGGTTGTGAAGTTGAGGAAGATCCCTCCGATTCCGGTTCGGCGGAGCCCTAGCAAGACCGGACTCGCCGATGGCGACGACGGTTCCATCCTCGTCGCTTCTTCTCTCGGCCTTATTCACATCCGGACACGATCTGCTCCGCTTCCGTGGCGCCTCTCGGCGTCTTCCCTCCGCACAACCGCCACGGTGAGAAGCTGGTGGCGATAGGGTTTTGGATCTGTGTATCGAAGGAGGAAGGAGAGAGAGAGGGGTGAAGGAGAGAGAGAGGCGGCAGTGAGAGATAGGATTAGGGTTAGAACTGTGAGAGAGAGGGGTGAAGGTGATATATAGGGGTAATTCTATAAAAATGTTGGGATAAAATTGTCTTTTTCCTCACGCAGTTAGTCAACTGTTAATCTCCATCCAAAAAAAGGTGTGGAATGTCTTTATCCAAAACACAGGGTAGCGGAGTGGGTTTTTCCCTAAACTCAGGGGTGGTCATTGTCTTTTACCCTTGATTAAATACCTCGAGAAATCTGGCGTAGTGTTTGCTGTCATCTCTTGCATGTCTTCAAAGGGTAAGGCACCTCCTTATAAATTGGCACTGTTTCTGGTTTACCCTCATCACTCTGCCCTGCATATGGTCCGACCGGGCCCTTCGGCTAGGGGCTGGCGGTTGAACTGTTTTCCCTGTCAAAAACTTCGTGTTCAATGTTCTTTGACTTTTCTGCACGTGCATGACTGGGATACGGTGGATCCTCTAGTGAAATTCCACTCCTAGTTGTGATGGCATTGATCTGAGCGCGTGGATTATTCACTGTGTTTGATGGTAAATTCCCTGGAATTCTTTCTGCCTGATTCTGTGCAAGCTGACCATTTTGTACTTCCAGGTTGCGGATTGCAATTCTCATCTGACTTACGTCGGCAGTAAGTGAATCAATCTGCGAGAATTTGGCCTCCCATTTCTTATTAAATTTTTCCATGTAGGTCTAGAAATGCTGTATTGATAGGTTAAGTCGTGGTTGTGCTGCTGATGCTTGCTGGGAAGGTGCCGCCTGCTGTGTCTGTGGCCTATGCTGAAACCCTGGTGCATAGACTGCTGCATTAGGGTTTCCTTACCGGAATCCAGGATGGTCACGTGTGCCTGGTCTGTAGCGGCTTGGATCCCAATGTTGATGAACATAGTTGGCATCCTCAGTCTGAAGCTCCTGGATCGCTGTATCCAAGTCTGGTTCGTCCACTGCTGCTACAGTTTTCTTCTCTGTATAGACCTTTTTGACTAAGTCTTGCACCACTTTTGTCAGATTATCAATTCTATCATTAGCCACTGGTTTTGCTAGTGCCGTAAGCGTGCGGTCATCAAACAGGCGAGTGTCCTGTTTGGCTAGTTGTTTCATCAGTTCATAGGATCCATCTTTATCTACATGGTACAGAAAATTACCACCAGCTTCCCTGTCAATTCTGTCAGCATTCTCCCTGTCCAGAGCATGGTAAAATACTTGCAGAATCTTCGCGTCCCCGAAGCCGTGATTGGGCCATCTGTTTACAAGTCTCATCAACCTGTCCCATGCGTCTACCACCGTCTCGCCCATCTTCTGATTAAAGGATAAGATCTCGCTTTGAAGTTTGATAACACGAGAAGCGGGGAAGAATTTTGCCAAAAAGTCAGCGACACACCCTTCCCAGGTTGTGATGGATCTCGGTGGTCTGGCTTCTAGCCATTCTTTCGCTGTCCCCAAAAAACAGTACGGGAACAAGATCAATTTTAGTGTATCCGCTTCAACTCCTCTTTATTTGATCTTGTTGCAGTAATCTTCGAACTTCCCGACGAAGTCTTCGGGTCTTCGTCCGCTTTCCCATTGAACGGGCAATGGGTCTGGGCAGTTTGGATAGTGGATGATGTGAGATCGAAGTGCTCTGCTGTTATTGGTGGCACTACGATGGCTGGTTGATGTCCTCCGGTAGGAACTTCAAAGTTTTCCACTATCGCCCTCCCTGATCTGTTGTATGTTCTCTGATTGTTCCGGGTAGCAAAGCCTGCTGCTATCAGCTCGTCAATATAAAGAGCAATCTGGGCTGGAGTACCTTGCTCCTGTCCTGTTAGTGTATCTGGTTCTGTTAGTGTATTGTGTCCGTGCTCATACATCTTGGCTCTGTGTATGCAAATTTGTTCTCTGAAACGTTTTTCTGGATCTTCGAATGGTGGCACCAGTTCGCGAGGCAATCTGGGCATATACTAGAATGGCCTGAAAACCAGAGTTCAAGAGTAATGAGAGAGGAGAACTAAAAAAATAAAAATAAAAGAAAAAAGTATGAAACTATTCTGATTCCTAATAGAAACTGTCACCGCTCCTAGGCAACTGCGCTAAAAACTTGACAGCGTAAATCTATGTGCTTTTTCGCAAGTGTACGATCAAGTAATATAGAGTACGTATTTGTGACTCTTTTTATCGAACCCACGAGAACAGGACGAGTTTTAACCTTGGAAATCAGAAATAGATGCAAAGCTGTAAAAAGGAGGAATAGTTGTGTAATTTTTTTAAACTAAATTGTAATAAAAAAAACAGTAATTAAAGAAATTGTTTTTGATGTAGATTTTCTGGGAATTTTTCTAAGTATGAAAACTGGTGAATTAAAGATCAAGGTTCAGGATCCCCTACGGTTACTACTCAGCTTTATAGCTTACTTTTATTTCAGAAACACACAGCGGTATTGTTTATGCCAGCATAACAATGATACAATCTCCTCTCGGTCTCATGCATCTATCATTCTCCTGCAGATTCTCGGGTCCCCTAAGTTCACCTCAATCTGCAGGTTTGTTCTACGTCTGATAGGGTTACAGGTTCTCCTCTCGGTCTCCCCCTAAACTTCTAACAGTTGGTCTAATGCTTCTGGGCTAGTCCCCTGACTCTCTTCCCCTCTCAGTCCATCAAGGCAGAGTACTAATTCCTGTCTTCTCTTCCTTACTCTCACTGGCCACTCTCAAGCACCAGATCCTGTCTATAGCACTCCTTGGTGATCAGGCCATTCATGCATAAATATAAAATCAAAGGCAGAATAATAAAAAATCCAATACTGTATTAAGACTTCAAACTAGTCATGCCTCTGAGAATCAAAACAAACCATGTCGTTGAATTCATAAACCCTAGGTTCACCGAGAACCTAGGTAAAAGGTTTAGCTAGCGTACATTATTAAGAACACTATTTCATAAAAGAAAGAAGAAAGATCAAACGGGTTATGGCTGACTACAGCGAATGCTCCGATCAATGCTCTGCTCCAAACTGACGGCTCTGGTACTGTCTTCTATGATGGTGATAAGGGTGTCTCTGTGTAACCTAATTCTGTGCTGGGACTCCTCCTTTTATACTGCCGCAGTCTCTGAAACTGATGCCTGGAATTCCTGTTCTGCCCCTCTCTAAACCCGTCCTGGAAGCTTCTGGAAATCCTGACGTGCGTCTGAACACAGCCTCTCTGCGTCTGAACGCACACGTGCGTCTGAACGCAGACCACCTGCGTCTGAACGCACAACCTTATGTTGAATTTTGGCTTTTCCTTGCTGACTTCCTGGATTGTGCGTTTGAACGCACAATGTGCGTATGAACGCACCACTTGGTCTTCTGGTTAATTCTCGCCTGTTTTTTACCTTCCTCCTTTTTGAAGTCTCCTGCTGATAACTCTCTTTTAGGAGTTATCTTTATACTTCCATATTACTTGTAATAGGCTTATTTCACAAGGTTTATATGCTATATTTGCACAAATATGTGAATTTGACGATTTATAAGCCTACGAGTGAAAATTTGTGTTTCTAGCTTATTTGTGCATGTTTTCTCTCATATTTGCTATGATAATTGCACGGGTTGTTTAGTGTTGTGTATCTTAGGTAAAATAGGTGCAATGGAGCTTATGAGATGCTTCGACATGCTTGGAATGGAGCTAGATGAAGAGGAGAAAAGGAGACGCACAAACGAAGAAAAGTTGGAAAAGTCACACAGGACCAGCCTGCACTCTTTTCGATGCCCAGGAAAATCTACAAAGAATTTTGAAGCAAGGCTTGCAGCATTGGAAAGTAGACATCCTTAGCTTTCCAACGGTATACGGTAGGCCCGAAGACGAGTCCGTATGAGGGAGATACAGCCCGCGCAAAATCAGAAAATAATTCTGTCCGGGAATTACAAAGTAGAGGGGCTGAAGTGCAATTTCGACCAAATAACATAAAAAATCGTGCCCAGCTGGTAAAAAACGGGCAGAGAAGACCTAATAGGGGAGGATTGATGTACGGGAGCCATTGGAGAGCACCTAGGAGCTTGGGGATTGCACGGATTCGCCAAAGCTTTGGCGATTTCATCGTTTGATTCTTCTCTTACCCTCTCTTTATCATTCTATGGAGAATACTTGTGATTTTAGCATAACAATGAGTAGCTAATTTCTTTGTTAGGCTCTATGGAGAGCCTAGGGTTATTACTTAGACTTATTTTCCGGATTTTGTTGATTGATTCATGCGTTTGATCCAATTAGTGTTTATTATTCTTCATCTTGTATTGTGAATCCGTAAGCTAAGGCTATTGACACGTGTTAGTGATGAATGGAATGACCATGTTAGATGAAGATGATGAACTAGTTGAATTCATAGCTTAATGTTACAAACTAATTGATTAGAAATCATGATCTAGACTTAATTCTTAGCAACAAGGGAGTCGCGAACCGGAGTTGTTAGTGAACTAGGTAGGTGCTCGACAGAGACTTAACCCGGTTACGAATAAGATCATATTTTTATTCCCGAATCATTGAGACCGATAGGTGAGATGAATAGGAGTAGTCATGTGTGGGTAGATTCGGTTGAATTAGTTAGGTGAGTGAATCGGTGGACCGACAGGACCCGGTGAACGAAGTTGACTAGCCAGCTAGAACGTAACGGTAGATGGAGGTGGACCGATAGGACCCAAAGTAAACTGTTACGTAAAATTATATGAGATCGACAGAAGATTGTAAGTGCTATTACCCGGCATAATCAGTTAGTTCGTAATGTGTTTCAATGCAAATTCCGGAACTGTCTAAAGACCCTAGGTGATTCATAGATCGCCTAGTTTTCTCCATACTTTGATTAAATTCTCTTAATTGAAAAATACAGAAATATTGTCTCTACATTCATTTTATTTAGTCGCTTGTTTGTAGGCGACGAACACTCAAACCACTTCTTACCGGTTACTTAAGTATATTCTAATTAATTCTTAATTAGCTAGTAGCCGTCTATTTCCCTTGGGTTCGATACTCGGAGTCGTAAAATACTCCACTTACTACTTGACTGTGCACTTGCGTAAACACGTAAGAAATCGTGTCAAGTTTTTGGCGCCGTTGCCGGGGAATTAAACGGTTTATTAGTTTAGTTAAAAATTAATTTAGGATACTTCTTTTAGTTTCTTTTTGTTACTATCTGTTTACCTCACGGGTGTGCTAGTGTTGCTTTTTCAGGTAGCTATGGCTGAAGGAAAAGGGCAGATTAGCCTCACCACAGAGCAGCTACAAGCTTTGGTGGCTGAAGCTGTAGAGAAAGCACTGGCAGCAACATCAACACCGCACCCGACCTCAATGCCATATAATCGTTCAGGGAAAGCAATAATCCAGGCATTTGAGGTGGATCTTAAAGGAAGGGAGCCAGCAATTGTGGTGCCACCAATTCAGGCAGAAACCTTCTGTCTCAAGTGGGGAACTATTCAATTTGCTCAGGACCAGTGCACTTTTGCTGGGACAGACGAGGAAGACCCACATGCATTCATTGGGAGATTTCAGAGCCACTGTGGGCTAATTCGATATAGTGGGGTCACATCTGAAGCGCTCAAACTGATGCTCTTTCCTCATTGTCTCAAGGGAGCTGCTATGGATTGGCTGGACTCTATGCCATCCTGTTCAATCAAATCGTGGGAAGAGTGTGTCACACTGTTCATGAGTAAGTTTTATCCTATCTCACGTGTGATTCAGCTTCAGAATGAGATCTGGACGTTCAGGCAAAAGCAGGATGAATCACTTGTCAAAGCATGGCATCGCTTCAATCATTTGCTACGTAGATGTCCCAACCATGGTATTGACAAGCGACAGTTAATCCAGGTCTTCTATGATTCACTTGGACAGCCCAATAGAGACAAGATGGATATAGAAGCTGGGGGAAACTTCTTATTTAACTGTGATCATGAAGGGGCATATGCATTGATGAGATGCTTGGTTGAGCAAGAAGAGAGCATGGATTACCAGTACAGGCACATGGAACTGGTAAGAGATGAAAAGATGGCTTATAACACTGTTCAGGTGAATGCGGTAGAGGTAGTGCATGAAGCAAATGTTTCAGAGATGCATCAGCAGCAGCCAGTACCACCATTAGAGTTGAGCGATATGACAGGGATAATAAAGACGATGGCTCAGCACATGACAGACATGTCCACACAGGTCAGCTCTGTAGCAATTGCACTTCAAGTTGCTCAAGCAGAAATAAAAGATCTAAAGGAACAACTTGAACAAAGGGCAATAGGTAGCATTGTTGACACATCAGAGGGACAGGCTCAAGCCATCACCACTCGAAGTGGTATTGCACTTACAGATCCTCCATATCCGAGTCATGCCAGAGCGTAAGCCTCAAAGGCGAAGGAACATGAAGTCTTCGATTCTGAGAAGACACCTGTCATGATCCCCCAATCAAAGGGCATGACTCCACCAGACGAGGAGGAGCATACTCAGGTACCACTTTCATCTTCTCCTTCGTCTTCAGAACTTCCATACCCATTACGTACTAAGAAGAAGAAGGATGATTCTGAGGAATACAAGCGCTTTTTGAATGTCTTCTCTAAACTGCATATCAATATCCCATTGATTGAGGCACTTCAAAAGATGCCTAAGTATGCTCGATTTATTAAAGATGCAGTTCTTGGAAAGAAAGGGGTGGATGAATTTCAGAGAGTAAACTTAAATGAACAGGTTAGTTCATGTGTTTTGCATGGGTTACCTAAGAAAAAGAAGGATCCAGGTAGCTTTGTCATTGAGGCTACATTGGGTGATTCCTACACTAGAAGAGCTCTCTGTGATCTGGGAGCGAGCGTGAATTTGATGCCGTTGTCGGTATTCAAAAAGTTAGGTGTGGGCGAGCCCCCGAAAACCTGGATAACACTCCAATTTGCAGACAAGTCATCCAAGAAAGCATGTGGGATGGTTAAAGATGTGCTAGTTAGGGTCGGAAGTCTGATCATTCCGGCTGATTTTGTTATATTGGATATGCCAGTAGGTGATGTTCCGCTAATTCTGGGTAGGCCATTCCTGGCAACTGGTCGTACTCTCATTGACGTAGAGAATGGAGAACTGATTATGAGGGTACACGATGACATGGAGACTTTTCGGGTCTTCAAACCGTCACCCCAGTGTTCATGGGAATATCAACCAGGTGTGCCATTTACTGTACAAGTGAAGCGCCAAATCCCAGAGTTGTCACAAGGGGATCCACCTGACTACTGGGTAAGAAACAAGCCATCAGCGGTGCACGCACATGAAGCAGTGCTTCAAATTCAACAAAAGAAAGCTAAGCTAGAAGTGGCACAATGTGCCAGACCACCCTCGTGAGGTGGCAGAGGTAACTGGGTCGGGCCGTCGACCGTAAATTACAAGCGCTTGTTGGGAGGCAACCCAACGTATTTTCATGCTTTAGTGTAGAGAGTAATTTTTTAAATACTGTCGTGTGCGTTTTTCATACTGAATTGTTATCTGAGAGGTGAGAGAGTGAGGATCTTATGTTTGAAATGAGTCTCTGCAGGTTACAAGGTTGGAGACGCGGTCCGGACTCCCCTTCTTGATGCGCGCCGACGAGAATGCATAGAAACCGAGAAAACCACTTGAAAAAAAAAATTAAAAAGGAATCAAAGATGAGAAAGCACTCGAACTTGAGTAGTGATACTTATGTGAGCAAAACAAGTATGGCAAGAGTTTTCCGGTGATAGACGAGAATGCGCGCATCGGAGTCCGAACGCAAAAGAAGAATGTGAAAACGAAAAAGTTGGTGGATTTCGAGTCAAGAGTCGCATAATAGCATGAATGGAGAATTTCCGTGAGTTTCGGGAACTCGCGAATGAGTTCTACGCGAATTACGGGAATGAACGGTGAAAACGGCACATGAATCGAAGTTCGGGAGGTCAAGGAGCCCAAAAAAAAAAAAAAAATGCTGTTCCAGCTCCAGACTGGTCGTATGATCAGCCAACTGGTCGTAGGACCACTTTTTACTTAGCCAAAATGTGAAAGATTGAAAAAAAGGGGGCTTCTGCTGGTCGCACGACCAGGACAAGTGGTCGTACGACCAGTAAGGGTATTTTGCGCAATTCAGTCTTTAAGAGGGGGTATGTTTGATATTCTGAATAAACTTGAAGAAAAACAAAAAAAACCAGAGGAAGGCTTTTCTTCCCCTTCATTCGACGTCAAATTCACAGAGCTTTCCTCTTACTCTCGATTCTGGCCAAAACTGCAAAAACTCAGTGAAATCTCCGGCCGTTTGGAGGGTTATTCTCGCGAGCACAGCGCCATCACGGTTCCGGCATCGGGTCGCGGTGATTTAGGCGGGTTGGGTCTGGACAGCACCGGCAGCAATCACCGCCTCCACCACGGCCGCCTCTCAACTACGGCGGATTCTCTCTCTCAATCCGCCGAAACCGCAGCCCCACCCTCTCTCTTCAATCCGACTACCAAGACACACCTCGAATTCACCAGAGCCGAACTCCAATTCAAACCCAGACCCTCCTGCCTTCAACCAACGAACCACCTCCGTATCCACCATCGCCATCATCGTCCTCCCCTCCGTCAGACCCACAACCCACCTCCAATCTCGAATCACAGCCGCTGCCCTCTCGAACCCTCCGACCAGAAACCCTCCGACCAGAAACCCCCCTTCTCTCGACCATAACCCAGACACCATTCCCAATCCAACCAAACTCAACCCCGGTCTCTTCCTTCAACCACCGAACCTGAACCTGAACCAAACCAATACAATTCACCAACCCACAAAACTCAGCACCTTCCCCTGTTCAACGATTCGAGGACCAAAAGCCAAAAAAAAAAAATATGGTTTGTTAAACAAAAGAAGAGGAGAAAGTGCTTTAGGTGCACACCCATTCTGAAAAAGAAAAAAAAGGGTTGTTGAGAGGTGGGATATTGAGAAGTTCTAATGGTTTGGGTTGCTGTTGATGTGGTCTGATGCAGTTATTTTGGGAAGTTGTTCATGAATTATTCCATGGGTGTTGGAATTGAGAACAAGAAAGAGAGTGTGGTTTTATAAGAAGAAAATTGACACAGAGATGACACATAAAGAAGATGATTATGCAGCAGCTGACACATATTAGTCTGTTCGAAACTGGATGAAAAGTTTGACGAAGACATCGACCCCGGTGTGCTACTTGCGCACTCGACCGTTCTGGGAGCTCACATCACGAGTTCGGGGATTCTTCGGTTTCTTTTTCGTCACCAGCAACTGATCAATCGACCCCGGTGTGTTTCACACACTCGACCGCAAGGGAGTTTGCATTGTTCCGTGCAGTGTTTGCTTGGGGATTGTTCTTGCTATTTCATTCAGCAGTTATCGGGTTTCGTCCCCGACTTTGTGTCGAATGTGAGTTTCTTTTCTCTCTCTTTACTTACCGTTTAGGCACATCGTACTTGCTCTAGGATTTTATTTTTAGAATTCTAGGGAATTACTTGAGTACTTGCTTAATTTCGGTACACACAACTCGTTCACGTTCACGTAGCTTGAATTATCTCTGAATTTGTTGTAGCTACCTTCTTGTGCCGTGACTTTGACTCCGAGTAGAACCACCGCCCCTCGCATTTGAATGCCGAGTCTTCTTGGTTGATCTCTAAATTCGTTGAGGACAACGAAGCGCTCAAGTGTGGGGGGAGTTTTAGTCTTGACTAGCCAGTCAGTCTTTGCATCGCCATGTCTGCATATAGTTGTTCGTGTCGTTTTGTGTCTGTTTATGTGGTCCGTGTCGTGATATTGTGATAGTATATCGTATTGTGATTTGTTATTCGTGTATATACTTGTTTGTGTTTGTGTCTAATATTGCACGTTTTCTTATTTGAGTCTACCTACCCTGTCAAATGTCTTGTGTAGTTTCGTTCGTGTCGGCTTGCATGTAGTGTAGGAACTATATGAAAAAAAAATAGAAAAAAATCAAAAAAATAAAAAAATTGAAGAAAACCACTTGAAAGAAAAAATTAAAATAGAAAATTTTGAGAAAAGGGCAATCGAAAGAGGCTAAAATTTGATAAATCGCGAAGTGTGAGGATTTTAGGCGTAGAGCATGATTTGCGACCGAGAGTGACGACGTGAGTCCCCCCTAGTAGGTATAGAGAGACTTTCTTTACGGGAGTGCCTACCTATTTCTAACACTTACGTGATTTTCAAAGCCAAAGTGTGTGCCTATTTTCTTACAAGAGCTGAGCTAGGTGTGAGCTAAACAAGCCGAACATCCATGTGTACGTCTTAGGTAGTCGCCAACCCGCCTCGTAGTGGCACACGAAACAGCTGTGCGAGGTCGTGTATTAGAGCACTCACTGCTTTTAGAACTCACCTTGTAGGACCATTAGACGCCCCAATTTGAACCTTGGATTCTTTGCTAGCCTTCGGACCTAGGGTGACGATTCTTGGCCTTCATCACAAATTGATTAGAATCACCACTTTAGTGCGTCACGAGGGGGTTGTGTAGTTGAGGGGGTTCGATGAGGGAGTGATTATACAATTCGTTGAGTTCTACATCTCGCTTGCACTACATTGACTATCTACGAGGGGATGCGAGGGTGAGTGAGTAGGCTTGCGCACTTCGGTGTGGCGGTGATCCATGCCACTACATCATGGACACAGTTGTGGAGAGCCGTGTGTGCGTGAATCTAATACGCACGGAATTGGGTTGGGTGAACTTAATTGGTGGATCGTGCTAGGTACCGGTTTTGATTACGTTGGTGTAGGAGGATCGGTTGGATTAGGCACGAGATACATTCATCTTCGGGACTACTTGAGAGGGGATATGGTGACATTCGAGTGTGGGGGTGTCGACTTTTGACTTCGGACATTGAGAGTGAGCTTGCGACGACTCCACTCCCACACATGTACTTCATTGATTTTGCGGCTTGGATTTGACATGGATTTTGATTGAGTTAGGAGGAGATGATATTTTTATGTGATATTCATTCATCGATTTACGTGTTTCCTTCTCCTAACATTTTTGATTATTATTTGATGACCACTCGGATATTATTGTTGGATCGTGATGGTATTTTGAGACAATTGTGAAGAAAAAAGAAAGAAGAAAAAAACAAAAAAAAACAAAAAAAAAAAAATGAGAGAAAAAGAAAAAGGAGAGATGAAATAAAGTTGAGTTGGAATTGAATTGGAACGAGTGGTGGAGCTACGTTGACGACGACGGTTCACGTTTCATGCACGACGAACGACGATGGCCACGGAGATCACTAGTGTACCGGGGTTTGAGGGAATTGAGGGCCGGAGGTGGTGAGCTTTGGGTTTTGGTTCCTATCATCGTGGTGAGGGTGTGTGAGATGTGGGATTTGATGTGAGAATTTGACGCTTAGGACTTGATTTCGACGAGATTATCTTTATGTCCCTAAGCCTCATCATGTGAAAACCATTAGCGGATTAGGAGCTCGGACCTTGGATGTGGCTTTGCCTAGCGTAGTCTCTTATTTCGTGGCACACGCGAAGAGGTAGCGTACTCTTGTACTTAGTAAAGTTAGGCTTTCTATACTAACTAGGGGAGAGTCTCGTTGTCGAGTTTAGTTTCAACTCATGTTTTGTTCCTAGGATTCTCATCACTTCATGATAATCGATTTAAGCCAATGGAGATTGCTCGATCTCAACCAAAAAGATAAAAAGTGTGTTTTGTGTACATATGTGTTTGTGTAGGATCGAGTCGTAGTTTGCATTTGCATCATATTGTTGCATTGTCGAGTCTTGTGTCGTTTGCATCTTGAGTCGGCTAGTAAATAGTGGTTTTACTCGGGACTAGCAAAAGGTAAGTGTGGGGGTATTTGATAACTCTCTTTTAGGAGTTATCTTTATACTTCCATATTACTTGTAATAGGCTTATTTCACATGATTTATATGCTATATTTGCACAAACATGTGAATTTGACGATTTATAAGCCTACGAGTGAAAATTTGTGTTTCTAGCTTATTTGTGCATGTTTTCTCTCATATTTGCTATGATAATTGCACGGGTTGTTTAGTGTTGTGTATCTTAGGTAAAATAGGTGCAATGGAGCTTATGAGATGCTTGGACATGCTTGGAATGGAGCTAGATGAAGAGGAGAAAAGGAGACGCACAAACGAAGAAAAGTTGGAAAAGTCACACAGGACCAGCCTGCACTCTTTTCGATGCCCAGGAAAATCTACAAAGAATTTTGAAGCAAGGATTGCAGCATTGGAAAGTAGACATCCGTAGCTTTCCAACGGTATATGGTAGGCCCGAAGACAAGTCCGTATGAGGGAGATACAGCCCGCGCAAAATCAGCAAATAATTCTGTCCGGGAATTACAAAGTAGAGGGGCTGAAGTGCAATTTCGACCAAATAACATAAAAAATCGTGCCCAGCTGGTAAAAAACGGGCAGAGAAGACCTAATAGGGGAGGATTGATGTACGGGAGCCATTGGAGAGCACCTAGGAGCTTGGGGATTGCACGGATTCGCCAAAGCTTTGGCGATTTCATCGTTTGATTCTTCTCTTACCCTCTCTTTATCATTCTATGGAGAATACTTGTGATTTTAGCATAACAATGAGTAGCTAATTTCTTTGTTAGGCTCTATGGAGAGCCTAGGGTTATGACTTAGACTTATTTTCCGGATTTTGTTGATTGATTCATGCGTTTGATCCAATTAGTGTTTATTATTCTTCATCTTGTATTGTGAATCCGTAAGCTAAGGCTATTGACACGTGTTAGTGATGAATGGAATGACCATGTTAGATGAAGATGATGAACTAGTTGAATTCATAGCTTAATGTTACAAACTAATTGATTAGAAATCATGATCTAGACTTAATTCTTAGCAACAAGGGAGTCGCGAACCGGAGTTGTTAGTGAACTAGGTAGGTGCTCGACAGAGACTTAACCCGGTTACGAATAAGATCATATTTTTATTCCCGAATCATTGAGACCGATAGGTGAGATGAATAGGAGTAGTCATGTGTGGGTAGATTCGGTTGAATTAGTTAGGTGAGTGAATCGGTGGACCGACAGGACCCGGTGAACGAAGTTGACTAGCCAGCTAGAACGTAACGGTAGATGGAGGTGGACCGATAGGACCCAAAGTAAACTGTTACGTAAAATTACATGAAATCGACAGAAGATTGTAAGTGCTATTACCCGGCATAATCAGTTAGTGCGTAATGTGTTCCAATGCAAATTCCGGAACTGTCTAAAGACCCTAGGTGATTCATAGATCGCCTAGTTTTCTCCATACTTTGATTAAATTCTCTTAATTGAAAAATACAGAAATATTGTCTCTACATTCATTTTATTTAGTCGCTTGTTTGTAGGCAACGAGCACTTAAACCACTTCTTACCGGTTACTTAAGTATATTCTAATTAATTCTTAATTAGCTAATAGCCGTCTATTTCCCTTGGGTTCGATACTCGGAGTCGTAAAATACTCCACTTACTACTTGACTGTGCACTTGCGTAAACACGTAAGAAATCGTGTCACCTGCGTTCAAACGCAGGGTGTGCGTCTGAACGCCCTACTTGGTAACTTTTCCTGTCTGTTTTCTCCCGTCTCTCTGCTGCTAACAGTTGTGCGTTTGAACGCGCGTTGTGCGTTTGAACGCACAGCCTTAGCTTTTCTCCTAAGTTTTTTCTGCTTTGACTCCTTGATACGCTGCCTCCATTCCAAGCCTCTCTCATGCATTTCTCGGTACCTGTTTCCTGCGCACAACAACAAGTACCTGCGATCATATCCAATAAACAAAATCATGCACGAAATTACTCAAATATATCAATTATTCACTCAGCGTCCTTTGTCTCGTATCAAGTGGAAAACTGACTGAAACTAGGCAAAATCAATCTCAACAGGGTCAGAACCAATGGTAAAAAGGTGTCCCAAACTAACTCCATTTACAAGCTATCATCCCACTCATGTGTCTTGAGCAACCACTGTCCATAAAGCACTTCTGTTCTTTGTTGTTGGTGACAACCTGCAAACACCAATCACTTCCTTACCCAGCTGTTAGACCAAGTGTGGAATTTGGACTCATACTTAGGATCAACCATAATAGGTGGTGTGACCCCTTTAGGAACCCAAAATTGTCTGACATGTCCTTTGAGTTGAAGTGGTAATGTGTTCCTCATTATGTGAGGGTCTCTTCCTCTGAAAGGACAAGTCATCTTAACATGACCAATTTTGTTGCAAAAATGACACTTAGGAGAAGTTTTGTTTTCATCTTTCACAAATCTGGTATTGTTCTTTCTTGGAAAATTTAGATTGTATCCAATACCAGTTTTGTGAACAGACTTTGAACTTTCTCCAAGAATTATGTTCAACTTGTGTTCTGAGCCTGCAAGCTCGACTTTGACTAATTCTGATTTTTGAAGTTTCTCAGTAAGAGTATTCTTTTGTTTATGTAATTCATCAACTTTACTTCTCAGATTAACAAGGCTATTATTAAGTAAAGATTTCTCAGTGACTACTTCCTTTACTTGTGTTTTCAAGGCTTTGAAACTGGTTTTCAAGGCCTTGAAATCACTGTCAGTTTTCTTCTGAGAGATTTCAAGATTCTGATTCAGACAAACAAGTAGTAAATTCTCTTTTGCTTGCTCATGAAATCTTTCTTTCAAAACTTTATTCTCTTTCAGATAGTCCTCTTCATTTAAAAGCATTGTTCTGAGGTAATCTGAGAGAGCTTATTTTGGTTTTGAAGTCAAACAATTTACCATTACCTCAGTGTTCTTTTCAGAAAATTCATCATGCTTGGCCATGAAGCATAGGTTGGCATGTTCTTCTTCAGATTCAGAGACACTTGAGGTATCTAAATCACTCCATGAGGCTATCATAGCTTTCTTTCTCCTGTCATGGTCTTTCTTCTGAAAATTCTTGCTTTTCTTGTGTGGACAATCTCTTATCAAGTGTCCTGCATCACAACACTCAAAGCAGTTCGTGACTTTTGATTTACTTTGTCAAGAGGACTTACCTTTGTAGTCCTTGCTATTGGATGATATGTGTCTTTCTCTTTTGAAGTCATTGTTTCCAAAAAATTTCTTCATCTTGAGGATTCCAGTAAAGGCTTTGGAAATCAATGCAAATGGGTCTTCATCATCATCTTCTGTTTCAAGGCTTTGAATTTTCCCATTCTCTTTGTCCTTGAGTGCTAAATTTTGACACCTTTTGGTAGCTCTCCATCAGCTTCATTCATGGATTTTTCATGAGTCAGGAGCTTCCCTTGTAGGTCATCAAGTTGTAGTGATGATAGATCTTGAGCTTCCTCAATTGCAGTAGTCTTTGGTTCCCATTTTACTTTGGTAGACTTCTCCGAATCTTTCTCACCTTTTCTTCATTGGAAATATGCTTTCCAAATGAATCAAGGTTATTGACTATGTCTGTGAACCTCATGAACATCTCTCTGATTGACTCATCTGCATTCATCTTGAATAGCTCGTATTGTCTGAGGTAGATGTTGATCTTGGTTTGCTTGACTTGAATTATTCCTCCAAATGTCACCACAAGCTTATCCTAGATCTCTTTGGCAGTCTTGCAGCCTGAAATCCTGTTGAATTCATTTGTACTCAAAGCATAATACAAGATGTTAATAGCTTTGTAATTATTAGAGAATTGTTCTAATTCAGATGAAGAAAGAAAGTCTTCAGATTTGGGTGTTTTGATCCCATCTTTCTCAGTGTAGAAAGTGTGAGGTCCATTCTGAATAATGGTCCATAGCTCTACGTCTTGATCAATTATGAACATTTTCATCATAGCTTTCCAGTGAGCAAAATTATCTCTACAATAGAGGAGGTCTGTTAGCAGCTCTTCCCTGTATAAAACCACCATCACCTGCAGTACTCATGATAACCAGCTGGTTAAATCTATTCAGTGATACAAGCTCTGATACCAATTGAAGGGGGAGTATGAAAATAGATATGCAGCAAAGATACTCTAGAAGGGGGTGGTGGGGGGGGGGGGGGGGGAAGTTGGATAGAGTATGTCAACTTCTTGCAAAACTTGTAGAGGATAAGAGTTTATATGAAGAGCAGTGAAGTTCAAGGCCTTGAAAACAGTTTCAAGCCTTTGGAATGAAATACAGTTTTAAAGTAAAACAGACAAGTCTTTTTCAAGGCCTTGAAAAGAGTTTCAAACCCTTGAAAACAGACAAGTTTGAATGCTGTAAAAACTAAGTATGAAAATGAACTTTAAATGCAGGAGACACATAATTTATAGAGTTCAGTCCACTTGGACCTACGTCTCTACCTAAGGGATCTTCTCCCTGCAGGATATTCTACACAATTCTTATTAATCAAAAGCTAAGCCCTAGATCTCAAGCACCGAGATATGCCTTACTCTGTTACAGCTTGTGGTTCTCTCTAACCTATCTAGTACATGCTCCTGCTAACTTATTAACTGAGAATTCTCTATTGTTCACTTTAAACAATCCTTGATAATGAGATAAATAAGTAGTATAATAATGATATACAAATGAAGTGCAATTCAGAAGAACACTGAAGTGTAGAACTGCAGAGAAGAATGCAGTGATCTTCTGTGAGATGGATTGTGAGAATGATGTGCTTCTATGATGTTTGTCAATCCTGTAATGTGTATCTATTTTTGCCCGTTGAGTGTTGTCTCTTGTTGCTTCAAAATAAGCTCTATTTATACAGCTTGATGCTCTGCAAATCTCTCCAGATTTTCAACAACAACTTCCTGTTTTGTAGGCAACAACTTTGACTCTCTTAACAGCCTTCTCCAACGGATAGTTGATCATGATATTCAGAGATATTATTGTGATCTTCCTCTTAAACTAATTGAGAAGCTTTCATGAGTGTCTGATTGATCACAGAATCATCTTCTCTTAATGTTTCCTTTCCTGCAAAAGCCAGATTAGGAAACCAATCCTGCAAACTTAGGAAATAAAATTTCCCTACAAAACTGAGTCAAACAGATGGATTAAATGATGTTAGATATATCAAAACAGTTTGTTTTTCATCATCAAATACTAACACATCAATAATAGGGGTGAGAGAGACAGAATCAAATCAGAAGAGTTTAGAAAAACTCCCCCTTAGAACATGCATACAGGTCAGACAGTTTCAAAGCTTTGAATCCTGGTTCAAGGCCTTGCTATTTCAAGTCTGTGAAACCTTATTCAAGGATTTGAAAACTGGTTCAAGGCCTTGAAATAACTTAGTATTTCAATTTCATGAAACTTGTGACCTTACATAGGGTTTTCTCTCTTGTGTGGAAAATATGTAAGATCAATCATCATCACTTAAGAATACGGTGGACTACTAATCGAGACAAAACTACTAACCGTAATATTAGGATTATCCATAATTTCACACAAAACTTTACACAGCAAGTCCCTCCCTACAAACTTAGTGTAGCTTATAGTTAAGTCTTAATCATATGGTTTAGTAATACCCATCAACTATATAAAGTACCAAACGTAATCTCAATTTACATTCCACACACTTGAGACTCGAAAACACTTGTGAATCACATGATCACACTTATGTTGGACTACGTTCTGGAGAAAATAAATTAATCGGCTCCCAATAGTCTATTTGAAATCATAATTCAACCCGAATTATATTCAAAATTAATTATTAATTATACTTTACTCCACCATAAAACTATAATTGCACACCGACATTTATTCTCATCATTATGTATGAGCTCCTGGTACTAATATTAGATAACTCCCCACTTTAAGATTACAGATACCCGTTAACGCCGATCTACTCTTACTGACAATTTCGATCTTATCAACATCTTATGTATTCCCTGATCTAAACCGCTCAACCCTTATTCGTTATGTCTGGTTACAAATAACCACCTGGCCAGACTTAACATAACGAAACCTAGTGCGCCTCCAGCAGGGTACATTATTCTCATATGAGACGTGGATTCGATGATTCGATTAGCTTTCACCAAATCTTAACAATCACTATCCAATATACCAGGATTGTTGACTCGTATTTGAATCTCACTCAATGTATCAAAATAATGATTAATCAAGGTTTGTGTCCACGTAAACAATCATAGATTAAGAGTCTCCAGTATTACCAATAACAATAAAATACTATATTATCTCACTTTGGTCAGTCCGAGATAATTATATTTCATATGGCGGTCTGTTAAACATACACAAGTATGCTAGTGTAACAAGTTGAAACTATACCGTTACCTTGACCGAGATGTGTCACTATACTGTTACACTACAGTCGTTCCAATGGTTTGTCCCAAATCATATAGACTGTGAACCCTCACTTAGATTCCATAAATAACTGACAATTAATCTCGCGCATGCCCGAACTTGTCTGCATGTCCGATTGTCTTAGGTATGGAACATTGGACTTTATAATGCATATTTATATGGAAAATAATAAATAGAATTTGCTTACTCACGTATTTGCTAAATTAAAATGCGAATTATAATAAATTAAGAGTTATTAATTCAACCATTAATATGGCTTTCTGAATAAAATTCCCAACATTTTGTGTCGTCTTCTGGGAAAACATCAATTTAATAATTATTCATAATTTAGTTAATAGATTTTTTATTTTTATTTTTATTTTATCAGGTGTATCTTATCGTCTTGAATTCTACGTTTTGCGGGAACTTTCTAGTTTATTTCCTTATTGCCTCGTGACATAGTGGCCCCATAAGAAGACCGATAAAAAATTTTGCGAAATTAGAGAAAGAAAGAGACTCATCAATAAGGAAAAAAAACCACAAAATCATGCACAAATGGCTTGATACATTGAGGATCAGGTGAGGGATCATGCGAAAAAACATAGCCATCAGAGACCTAATAATAAGTCTGATAAGGCTTTGGTGGAGAATTTGAGAAACCAAAAGGTGATCATGATATGAGAATTGTAGTGCCAACATTTAGATTTAAATTCATCTACTCTTGTGACCATCAAGAAGCAATTCCCTTTTCAGGAGGTGTAGTAGAAGATGCCAATGACTTTATTAGGAAATGCAGCACTTTCTACGAGAACATGAAATACAAAAGGGTGACCCCTGAGTAGCTGAAGCTGACATTGTTCCCCTACTATCTCATGGATGCTTCCAAGGACATGCTTGAGTACAGAGCTCCACATCCATCACGTCATGATAAGGCTTGTTGTAGAATATCTTGGAAAATTTTACCTAGCATCCTCTGTGATCAAGATGCAGGGTGACATTCTGTCATTCAAACATAATATGGGGAGAAAAAATGGTGGAAGGATGGGAGTACTGGTTCAACTGATTAAAAATTTCTCCAACCACGGTTTTGGATACCCGAAGATTATTATGGTATTTTACCATGCTCTGGATTGTGATAAAGCAGGCAGATTGTACAGGGAAACAACGAAAGCTTCCGGTATAATGTGGACAAAGATGGAGCATACGAGCTAATGAAACAAATGGCCAAATATGACACTCTCTTGTTTGATGAGATAAGATATCCCAACCCGGTGGAAGCCATTGTAGATGACAAGGTAGACAATTTGATCGAAGTTCTCATTGTCTTGGTTAAGGTTGTTTGTAAGGAAAATAAAACAGTAGCTACACCGACGAACCAAATTTTGATGCACTGGTGAACAGGATGATTCAGGAAGATAATTTTTTTGGGGAACATCGAGTAAAAAAGAACATTAATAGGTACGGGCAAGGCACCTGTAATCATCAAAGATTCAGCTAGGAAAACCCTCCTGGAGCTACCTATGCACCAGGACTTCCGAACAAGCCACAAGTGCCACAACCTGAAAACCTACCCAGCATCATGCATACCACAATTCTGACATGGACAAGATCAAAGAAATGATGCTCAGATTGGGGGTGAGGATGACTACTTTGACAAAATATATGAACACTTTTGATGCTGACCTTCAGGCAACCAAACTTTCACTCTGAACTGTGGATTCCTAGTCGAACATATAGAACCATAGAGAACAGAAAGAGCACCAGAAACTCTACCTTCAAACACAATTAACAATCCACGCGCTCAAGTCAATGTCATCACCACTCGAGTGGAATAGCTCTACTGGGTCCACCGTATCCACCATGCTCGTGCTAAGAAATCAAAGGCTAAATAACACACTTTTTTTTATGATGGGAAGCCACCAGTCTGTATGCCCCAAGTAAACGGCCCCACCAGGCAGCATGTGGTGCAAGAGAAGTAAGCGAAAATTCAGAAAAGGTGCACATCTACAAGGATGTACCTTATCCTTTAAGGACACGGAAGAGGGATGATAGCGAAGACTACGCTAGATTTCTTGACATGTACAAAAAATTCAAATTAATATCCCATTCTCTGAGGCTTTGGCTTATGCCAAATTCCGTAAGGATAATTTATATGTGGAGAGAGCATGAGCAAATTTGAGGCAATGAATGTAACATTAGAGGTGGGCACATGTGTAGCCTAAATAAGAAAGACGATCCTAATAATTTTGTCATCCCTGTTACCCTAGGTAATTCTTACATACGAAGAGAATTGTGTGACATAGGTTCCAGCATCAATTTGATGCCCATGGTGATCTAGAAAGTTGAGAGTAGGTGAACCTCGTCCCAACAGAATTACGCTGATGATGGCTGACTAATTCATTAAGCTTGCATGCAGAGTGATTGAGGACATTCTGATAAAAGTCGAAAAAATTATTCTTTCTGGCAAATTTTTTCTATTCTGGACATGAAGGCAGGCAATGTACCGAAGAAGCCATAATCTATGCCAAAAGCGGTGAAGTGTCCATGCAAGTAGATGATTAAAATGTCATTTTCAATGTTTTCAAGTCAATGAAAATACCAAACTATTTTAAGCATGACAAGTGTTTTATTGTGGAGGTAATGGAAGATAGCTTGGACGATTATGAATTAGAACAACTATTGGATGAGAACAACACGGTGAACAAGGAATTTGGAGAACCAACCGGAAAGGGCCATGAGAGTCGATCACTGGACCAAGCTAGAGCTGTACGAGGAGGGCTTGCAGAAAGGGACCCTAATTCCTTCACTCAAGGCACAAACGATGGTTGATCTGAAGCCCTTACCTTCGTACACCTGTAATAATTAGATTAAGTTTATAATTTCGGTATAATTTGCCTTTCTAAATAACACAATGTCCTAGGAGCCAACTGTTAAAAAAAAAATGCCAAAATTTAGTTAGTTTGGCGTACTGCATGCTTTGTAGTGTCTTAATATTCAGCACTCAGCAGAATCTTTACTTAAAAAGAAGGACGGAATTCACACTAGTCATTTTGACATCCAGTATGGCATCATGTAACTGTGATTGCTACACAAGGAAAGTAGATATGAAATGATCGGACTACATGTCATGTATTGCTCAAAAGATACCTTTGACCCGTGTTAACATAAAGCCTTAATACTGTCTCATGATTTTTGGGGCTTTAAGCTGTTTCCTAACTGAGGCCTTAACTCAAATATTCCGATCTTAGAAAGTTAGCTAAAACCATAGTTTTAAAACCCGGACCTGACCGGCCGGTTCGACCGGTTGAACCGGCGAACCGGTGCCTCACCGGTCCGGTCCTGCTACTGGACCGCCCATGTAAATAGACCGGTCAAAGCCGGTCAAAACCGCCGGTTTGACCGGTTTCTGTATATTTTTTTCAATCATCTAAACCCACTCAAGAAACTCGTTTAAAATCGAAAATTTCACTGATCTACATCCGTAACTGCTCCACAATCAACTAAATCAAAGAGATTTGTTGCCACCATGATCATCGATGCCCTTCCGAGAAAATTTGAAAGAAGATGGTGGAAGGGAAGCCATTTAATTACCTTCGATTTAGAGGCGGACAGAGGTGGGAGAGAGAAGATGGCGGGTGGATACAAATTAGTTACCTTCGGAAACCTTCGGTATGTGATGCTTGAAATCATGTGGCCACTTTACCCAACGCCCCACAGAACCACGAAAGTGAACGAGCAAAGTGGGGCGTTGGGTAAAGTGGCCACATCATGTCATAAGTTTGCATCCAATTAGAGTAAATTTGTTACTAGTACTTGAAAAGTTTGGATATCCCCAGAGTTACAATTAAAGTAAATTTGTTACTAGTACTTGTAAAGTTTGGATATTAATTTTTATAATAATTGTTAAATTTTGGATAAGTATATTCTATTTGACCTCCAACACTCCATTGACCTCAAAGACTCCACTGGCTAAGGAGTCACAAAATCTTCATGTTTCAGTATACCCCATGCTTAAAAAAAAAAAAAAAAAATTGCACTCATACTCATACCCTGCTCAAAACTTACACTTATATGTCTTTTTTTCAAAACACTTATATTTCAATATGTTAAAATGAAACATAAAAAATGAATAAAACTGAAAATATATGTTAAACACAATTTCAAATAAATAAACATTCATACAATTCCAAATAAAACATTCATAAAATTCCAAATACAAAAAAATTCAAATAAAACATTGATAAAATTTCAAAAAAACATTCATACAATTCCAAATTAATCACAATTCTAAATAAACATCCATACAATAATTGTTACACGAGGGACATACTGGGTATTAAAAATAATGATTGAGGATATTTTGGTCACGAATGGAACCCCTCTTGTCCCCTCGGCCCCTTATCCGGTGTATACCACCTCCTAGGTGGTATAGGATTCAAGGCAAAAAAAATGGGGAAAGGATAAGGAGAGGGTATGATTTCCCCTTCTTATCCGCTACCCAAACAAGGGATAAGATAAGGGAGGGGATATCATATCATATCCCTCCTCCTTATCCGCTACCCAAACGAGGCCATAGTATTAGAAGATGTTAATGATGAGTAAATAAACATAGATAAAGAAAGGATACATTGTGTTATTGGTTTGCAATTATAAAAAATTTAGCTATTTTGAGTTTCTTGAAATTTTGTTTATTAATTACATAGTGTAATTATATTATAAAATTAATTATAGACTATATAAAAAATGTGCGGTCAAACCGGTTGAACCACCGGTCCGACCGGTTGAACCACAAACCGGAGCCTCACCGGTTCGATGACCGGTCCTGTTTTTAAAACTTTGGCTAAAACTAAGTTCCTACTTTTTTTTAGAGTTAAGTTCCTACTTCAATACATGGGTTTGGTTTTGTACATATGAATTGCCAAAAACATACTACTACTTACATAGTCCGTTCTCTCTCTATCTTTCTTGTTGACTTTTTTTTCTTAACCAGATCAGTTTGACCCGGTCATTTAGATAGCAAGACGATGTAATTTTTTGATAATTTTTTCATGGTGTTGTAGAGTAAAGTTTACTCAAAAATACCATGCAAAGTTCACCAAATTATTGCATCGTTTTTACTAATCAAATCATCGGATAATTGTGACCCAGTAAACAAAATACAAACTTAAAAAATAGATAAAGACCAGATGAATTATTTAAAAGGCACGTGCATTGGAGCAGCCACAAAAAAGTACTAGGCTCAAATATGCATAGATCCTCCCATCTTGCGCTTTCAAATAGCCATAACATGTTTTGGAATATAAGGATTAGTGATAAGAAAAGAAATGGCTATGTCAGACAAGATTAAAGTCTGTTTGTGAAGCATTTCTAACACCTCACATAAACGATAACCATTACTCTTTCACATTATTTGCCATATTTTGTTAGGTTGTTCGGCTTGTCTTCCAACAAAAAATCTTAAAAGTGGTCCAAGTTAATCTCGGTGACGTACGAGACGCTGAAACACCCTGACTTGTGGCTAAACATCCCTCAATAAATACGAATGGTTGCTATTGTTTGGGCCCATTCATTACCAAGTTGTAAACTAACATGGTATAGAGGTTCTTCATCCCCTCATCTTATAATTTGACTTTGAGCCTTCCTGGCGTTTCAATAAGTAGTAAAGAGAAAAAGAAGGGAAGATTGGAGCCATGTAGGGGCACGGGAGGCACGTGCCACCTAAAATTTTCCGAAAACACTAGATAGCACCTAATTTGTAAAGAAAATTTAAAAATGTTTCGTTACAAATATAAAGTGCCCCCTAGTTCTAAAAGAGTGTCTGGCAGTGATGGTCAAATGCGCGGCTCTAAACCGTTGGGTCACAGATTCGATTCCCCGTATCCGCGTTTGCAAAAAATTTCGCCACAAAAAATTCAAAGACAAAAATGAAAACGTCCCCAAGGAGGCTCGAACCCTTGTGGCCGAAGTCAATAGGCAACTGGATTACCAAGTGAGCCAGAAAGCCTATGATGATTTTGTTCGTACTTTATGTTTCTTTATCTTCTAACTAAGAGTACAAATACTAACCGAATTGTGTCCCCCTTCGATGAAATTCTGGCTCCGCCACTGCGAGCAGGCAGAGGAAATTTCGATAATTATTTTTTGTAGCTGTTGAAAGATTGGAATGATAGTGACGTCATCAGAGATCAAATAGGCGTTGAAGTAAAAGCTTGTTACTACCAATGGGAATCTGATTTTTGAACTACAACATGGATGTTTGTTACCAATGGGAATCTGATTTTTGAACTAGAACATGGATGTTTGTATAACAATCACCATAATTGGGCTATGTTCTTCTGTTTTCCTCAATATATACCTTTTGACAAGTGTTTTTAATTTTGAATATGTGGGTGGAGGGTTGAAATGGAAAAGTGGTTGAGTTAAGTTGGACCCAAAGTGCTGCAGAAGAAGCAGAAACAGCAGCTTCAGTTTTATGCTCTGATCATGGAAGGGCCTACTTGGATGGCTTACTTGTTCATGGAACTCCTGTATATGAATGCAACACTTGCTTTTCTGGCCCTGATTGCTCGCACTTCAATCCAGAATGTTTTGCTGATGCAGATAGGCCTCTCTCTCTCACACACACACTCTCTGTCTCTACTTATGCAAGTAGGGGTGTGCATACATATATTTGCTTGCTTGATTGCCGGAGTGTTTAAGTCGCACTTGTGCATACATATATTTGCTTGCTTGATTGCCGGAGTGTTTAATTCGCACTTTTAAGATTCATATTGGTAAAAGAAGATGCTGAGTCTTTTCCTATTGAAGCACATCAGTCCATGCAAATTCATAATCCCCCATAATACTTCATACTTTGTTAGTGAAGTTGTTAAATCAAGGTGCTTTGAATATACTTGAGATCTTGGCAAGGAGTTAGAGACGAAGCAATGCGAAGCGACGGATCAACATAGAACAAGGAAAAAGGCTGCAGCAAGTTCGGGGGAAAAGTAGGTCCCACAGAACCTATGGCAGGTCACACAGGGCATGTGTCGGGGCTGAAGTTTCTGGGTTGTTTCGTCCGTTTTATGGTTTTTTTGGGATGTCTTGGACACTAAGTCAGTCATATATGTCTATTGTTAACGACATAAAATTGCATGTTTTAGTATGTTAATGAACTCTTCATAACTTGCTAATATGTGTAATTTATCTATTTTATCTCTCTTTCTAGACTTATGCTTGTTTTCGTAGTTTTGGTTGTTTTTTCCCCGAATTTTTACGTGAAGACGTGCTTTAAAACGCAAGAGGCGAGCTAGGGGGAGCTTAAACAATGAATTTGAAGAGGATTTGTGGCTCAAGAGCCATGAAGAAGGGACTTGGAGGACCTAAATTGAATAAATGTTGAAGATTTAAGGGCCTATTTGAGAAGACAAGAGAAGAATTGGGGTCATCATTGAAGATCTAGAAGTCAAAAGTGGAGGTCAAGGGCCAAAAAGATATGTTTTTAACGGAAGTGGGGCTTAAGTGCAAGTGTCTAAACCTTTTAATGGCTATTTTGAAGGGTTTTTAACGGACTTGGGGTGTTTCTGCAATTGTCCAAAATGTTTAAAGATGAAACAGGGGTATTTTAAAAGAATTCAGCAACTAGGGGGGAGCCGGGTGCAATTGCACCGAAACAACTCACCACCAGCTACCCCTTCTCTCTCCTCGTCGCTGAAACACACGGTAAAACAGAGCTTCACCATTGTTGTGGCTCGAAGCTTTTTCGAAGGCCGCCCCGGCCTCGTTTCTTCACCAAATCAAGCAAGACCGGTACCAAAACGATCCCCAGCCCATATCCTACCCATTTCACCTTTCAATTCGGCCCAAAACAAAGTAACAAAGAAAGCCCCAAAAGCTAGGGTTCTTGGGGAAGAAGTTCAAATCAACGATAGAGGATGAATTGGTTCAATTGGAGGGCATAGATTTATCCTTGGAGGCTACGAAACACATCTCTGAAGTCTATATAAACCAAGGCAAAAGAAATTTCAAGGACTCTCTCCTGACCCGTCGGCAAAAAAACGACGCTCTGTTCTGGGTTCGTCCGTCTCCTCTCTCTCTCTCTCCGATTTCTCCTCGTTTATGGGGTATTCTTGAGCTCGAACAGAGAAAGAGGAAGAGAGGGAGAGAGGAGTTGTGGTTTTTGATCTGATTTGAGGCACTTTTGTGCTCTGTTTTGTGGCTGTAGAGCACTGTTTTGCTGTCTTGCTGCTATGCTCTGTTTTTGATACAGTAGCAGCTGCAGCAGTATTTAGCAGATAGTAGTAGCAGCAGCAGTAGTATTGGAGCTGCTTAATTGATTGTTCTTCCATTTCGTGTAGTTTTGATTCAAGTTTGTTTGATTTAGCTCTTCAAGTTATAGCTTAATATTGTGTTATTGGAGTTGATTTTGAGATAGACTTGTGTACTCTTGAGTATTGAGCTTGAAATATATGGATATCTATTTGAGTATGTTGGTGAAATATCTTCTTCAACTCAATAACATGAGTAGCTAGTTCTTTTGTTGTGTTACTTGATGAAGTTGGATGGCTTGTTGTGAAGTTTTCAATTGTTCTTCAAGTTGTCACAAGTTTGGATGCCGAGTTATTAAATTCGTGTGTCGAAAGACAAATCCGAATTGTGGCTTGATCTTGTATGTGGACTCACTTGGATGAGTACATATCCTTGATGCTTGACATAACTCGATTTTGGGTTTCGCTCTTGAATTAATGAACTAAACATTCATTTTTGCTTCAGAATCCATGTTTCTTCACTTGATACAAGTTTTGGGTGTTGAACTTCATTTACAAGTTCTCTAGCGGAATCAATTGACCCAACTTCACTTTCATATCGACTAGCTCTATCGAATCGTAGTAGTATTAGTATTCGTTTCCTTTGTTTCTTACTTGAATTCCCAAACTTGCTCCATCAGTAGTGGTGGATTTGATAGCTTGGCGAGCTCTAAAGCCTATGAGAATTTGTTACTTGTTTTAGTTAGTCGTTTTTCTACTCGCTATTGCTAGTATAGTAAATCATTGTCTGAGCTTCCTCTCCTTGTGGATTCGACTCCGGAATTACCAGATTATTACTTGAGACGATATCCTATACTTGGGATTTTGTCGAACATCTATATAAATGATCTAGGTTGTGTCTAAGGGTGTGCGGGTGGTATTCCTATCGGTTTCTCTAATAAAACAAGGGGTTCGGTGTAATACCCGGTCTATTTGTGAAGGGTAAGATGGGTAAATGGGAAAAATAAAATTTAATTTTTATTCCGAGTGATGAGTTGAATTATTTTTGGGTCCAAAATATAGTCGTAACGTCTATATAATAATTTTATAGAAAACGGTATTTTTATTGTGTATTTATTTAGCATTTTATGTAGTTTATTTATATATATACCAAAAGTGTGTACCCAACCCACTAGATGACACACACAATTAGTACTCCCAAACTACTCTAGCATAACTAGCTAGAAGACAAAAAAAGAAAAGAAAAAGAAAGAAGTCGGTTGGGGAAGATGACTTCTCCAAGTCATCCAATTATTATTTAATACCCCTTTTACTCTCATTTGTTTCTCACACCCAAAAAGCCATCAGACAAAAACAAGTCTCTCTTCTCTCTCACTCATCAAACCCACGACAACAACACACGCCGCCACCACCCTCCCTTCACCATCACCACCCGAACCACCCTCACCACCACAGCAACCCTCTCTCTCTCCCTCTCCTCTCCCTCTCTGCCTCGCCACCAGCACCACCACCTGCAGCAGCTCCCGCCAACGAGGAGGCAGCCGCCAATACTCCGGCGACCCACCCGACTGGAGAGACACCTCCCTGCTCAACCTCGCTCTCCCTCACTCTGTTTAAACACCTGAAAACCCTCTTCTCTCCCTCTCTGCTACGCCCTACCAGCAGCAGCAGCAGCTCTCCGACGAGGAGCCGCCACCAGCCACCTCCGGCGACCCAGCCGACGGAAATCAACCCCGCCATCTCAGCCTCTCTCTTTCCCTCACTCTATTTAAACTCCTCAAAGTCCTCACCCTCTCTGTTTCTTTGCAAAGAGGAGCATTAGCAGCAGCAGTTGGCTGCAGTGCACCAGAACCACCACCCGCCGCCGCCACAATTAAATCCGGCGAGAAGCTCACCCGAGCTGACCGGAGCAACCCACTCACTCCCGTTTGGACCAAAATACTCCTGGAGGTCCGAGGAGTGCTTTAGCAACATCAAACAGAGCCCTCAACGCCGGATTCCTCGCCGGTGTTCATCACCGCCGACCGACACCTTCGGAGACGTGACCCGCTCCGTTTCTTGACTGTTTCTCGCGATTTTTCGCGTAGGTGAGTCCTAAATCACTCTCTAGTTCATTTCTAATCATCAAAATCACATCTTGTTAGCTCTAAATCGAATCGGGTATGTTGGGTTGAAGATGTATGCTTTTGTTCATAAAGGGGGGTTGTTTATGTAGTTTCTGAAAATATGAGGGTGAGATGTTAACTGCATGTTTAGTTTCTCAAAGATTGGGGGTGATGTGTGTATATTATCAAACTGCATATTTATATAAACTTTAAAATGTTATTTTCGGATTAATGATATAAGCTAATATTTCTATATATCATTTTGACTATATAAAAGTAAATATGTTGTAAAAATTATATAGAGTTATATTTATATGAAATATTGTTATTTTTATAAGAAAGATAAAAATGTACGATTTGGTTTAATTACATGATTTCGGTTTATTTAACTAAATAGTTTAAATTGCTTGTAAATTGTTATTTTGAGTAAAATAAATTATTTTGAGAATATTGATAAAATAAATAAGTTTGAAGTTAGTTTGAGAAATAAATATTAAGTATACTTTTAAATAAAAATCCATATTACTATTATTTGATATTACATAATTATTTTTCTAGAAAGTAGAAACTCTTTGTCCAACATCAATTTATAGTTATGTATGACTTGTTTTTATTGAAATAAGCATTTTTGTGAATTTTATTTGAGTATTTAATTATCATGTAGTGTATATATATTTTCTAATAAATAAATAGCTATAATTGATTTAGTTTGATTTAATTTTTATAGTCACTTATGAATAAATAGTTTGTTTATTAAATTATTATTTCCTATAAAATAAGAGTGCATAAACTTAATATTAGTTTTATCTCTCAATAATTCTACGAGCTTGCATTTGTATAAGTTATAGTATTTTTATGAGGATAATATAAGTGTTAACTAAATAATTGTTTTATGCTATTAGTTAACGGGGTTAAGGGGGATCATTCCAAATGAGAAATTAGGAGATATAGCATTTTGCATATCATACTTGTATAATTAAACTTGTAATTAATTTAGGAATTATAAATTGTAGGCGATGGATTTGAGGACATTGGCTTTGTCGACCACCCTACGTACTAACTGCTGAGTCAACATCAGGTGTGTTTTACCTGCTTAGCCTTGCGTGCCAGCTTCTTTCGTGTCGACTACTTGCCTAAATAATAAATAGTTGTCTTATTTCATCCCCTACTCTATAAATGTGTTTACTTGTTTTAAACCCTCACAATATTATATGATTTTGAAATACTTGTCACACTTGGACGGAATTCAACGATAACATATTGATGTACGAACCTGTGTTGTTGTTGGGTGATGATTCCCTGGGCTTAGTCCCTAAAGAGATATTCGGGTTCGATCCCCGGAGTAAGGTAAAATAATTCGCAAGTGCCGGAACCAGTTATGTTGTTTTTATTTGGGTGATGATTCCCTGGGACCCGGTCCCTAAAGATATGGCACTACGTGCACCCCGACTCTTTTCGCCGTAGGCTGGAGTACTGCTTCTAGATACCACTCCTTTGATTGAGGCTCTTAGGAGGGTGTTGCAACACTTAAGGTCTAGAATGTCTGATTGTGGTCACTGGTCTACCCGGGTACTGTGCCTTAGTTGATAATTCGATTACTCTGTTTGGGAACAGTTATACGTGAGTCGTGTGTTTAATTGACATATCTTTTGTGAAGATATTTTTATTGGATACGTATGACGTGTCGTGGTAAACGAAATTGTTACATGGGAAATTGACATTATTTTATGACGCTGTTACTTGTTTCTTGAGTTTACGATGTTATACTCATTCTCCGTTACTCCTAAACTATTTTTAAATACGTGACCCTGCATCCTTTCTTAACCTTCCTGTTTTTACATGCTAAGGTGTACTTCACTCAGCATTTCTTGCTGACTTTCGCAAAACTGCGGTCTTTGTTTCATTCCCCCACATGTCTAGGAGCTGGGAGCTGGGAATGAGGGAATCGCGAACTTATCTAGTATTTGGTAGCACTTTTATTATGTCGAACTCTTAGTTTGATTTCACCTTGTATAATAGTAAGCATCATGTTGAAGACAATTATCAGTATGTAATAAATAATTATGGGATGTATTGTTCTTGATTTCCGCCGCTTCATTTTGAGTAGCACCCTCCTGGGCTCTCCGGTCCGGAACGGAAAGCTCTGGAACCAAAGGGGTGTTACAGGTGGTATCAGAGCGACACTATCCTAAAAGGGATTAAAACCTGTAGGGTAATTTAAAATGAATTTAGGATAATAAAGTCTAAAATGTGACAAGCCGATTGGGTTATGGGTAGTATGAGCCTTACTGAATCCCGCCCACCCTCGATATTTTGACTTTGTTGTCACCGAGATTTTGTGGTCTGATAATATTTGAATTGACTGGTTTTATTATGGGATACTCCCTTAGGTGCCTCTCTATTTGATTGTCCTTTGGACTGATAGTACTCTCATAACAGAGACGAGGATTTGAGGAATTATGGGAAAGAATTATGTGCATTAATTACCAAATAATGCAAGCTCAGATTCCTAGGTGTTAGGACATGTCTTGATGGTAATTGTGCTATATGAAGTGATACATGTGCATTTTGTGATACCAGACGTTTTGTTCCTCACCCCGTGCTAGAATATGCAATGACACAATAAGTGATAGTGTAGGAATATGACTGATAGACCCCTGCGATACTATACGAGGAGAATTTGACGAGGACAAATGGCTCAAGACAACAATAAAAACGTGGAGCAGTTCTTCTCCCAAATGGCCCAAATGAACCAGTTCATGAACAACAACAACGCCAATGAAAAGGAGCCTGACTGGGCAAAGAAGATAGCTCAGCGAAACCCGAGTAACTTCTTCGGGCAAGAGGACCCAGTATTGCTCGAGAACTGGATCAAAGACTTCGACAAGATTTTTCAGGCTATGGAATGTCCAGAAGCCCGCAAGATTAATGAGGTGGCTATCTACCTCAAGGAAAAGGCTGATAATTGGTGGACCGCCAATCGGGCCAGACTCATGGCTCAAGAAGGCTTCGATTGGGAGGCAATGAAGGCTGCTATGAGAGCAAAGTTCTATCAGGAGCATGTCAAGGAAAAGAAGTATGAGGAGTTCATCGCACTGAACCAGGGCAACGAATCAGTGACTGATTACTATGACAAGTTTGTGGAGCTAGCCTGTTTTGCGGAGGACACAATGCCTACTGAAGGGCGCATGGTCACTCGCTTCATAGGTGGACTGAAGCTTGAAATTCAGAGGACCATGCTCACGAGGACCTATGATACCTTGACGGAAGCCTATGGGGTAGCAGCAAACATCTGGAGGGTCGATCAAGTGATGGGAAAAAGAAAGGTGGAAGCCCAAGGAAGTGGCAGCAACAATCAAGGATCTGACAAGCGAGTCAGGACAGGAAATGGTGAAGGAAATCAAAACTGGAGAAGTGGAGGGAACCAAAACCAGCAGATGACGGGAGATGCCCGTAACTTTAACTGCAACAGGTGTGGCCGCAATCATCGAGGATACACCTGCGAAGGCGCCGCCTTGACTTGTAGGTTTTGTGGCATCAAAGGCCACATAATTGTTGACTGTAGGAGGAGGAGGGCAGTCGAAGACGAGCAGGGGCTCAACAGGCAAGGATATCGTCAGAATCAGAATGGGTACGACTATCGACAAATCAATCCGAATGGAGGAACCCAGTTCCAGGACAACAACAACAACAACCACGATTTCAGGAATGGAGGACAGCGCACGAATGCAGCTAACAATGGAAACAAAAGAAACAACCAAGCTGGAAATGATGGAAATGGAGGGAATACAGCTCAGGGCAACAACCAGAGGCCAGCTGGTCAAATCTTCGTAATGAACCAGGCCGAGGCCAATGCGAGGAACAACACGGCAACAGGTAAGAAACTCTAACCATACTTAGTATACATCTCGTATTGGAAACCCTAGTGAGACCATAGTGATTCGTTCGAGCTTCGAGGACGAAGCTTTTCTTTAAGGGGGGAAGGATGTAATACCCCGTCTATTTGTGAAGGGTAAGATGGGTAAATGGGAAAAATAAAATTTAATTTTTATTCCGAGTGATGAGTTGAATTATTTTTGGGTCCAAAATATGGTCGTAACGTCTATATAATAATTTTATAGAAAACGGTATTTTTATTGTGTATTTATTTAGCATTTTATGTAGTTTATTTATATATATACCAAAAGTGTGTACCCAACCCACTAGATGACACACACAATTAGTACTCCCAAACTACTCTAGTATAACTAGCTAGAAGAAAAAAAAAAGAAAGAATTCGGTTGGGGAAGATGACTTCTCCAAGTCATCCAATTATTATTTAATACCCCTTTTACTCTCATTTGTTTCTCACACCCAAAAAGCCATCAGACAAAAACAAGTCTCTCTTCTCTCTCACTCATCAAACCCACGGCAACAACACACGCCGCCACAACCCTCCCTTCACCATCACCACCCGAACCACCCTCACCACCACAGCAGCCCTCTCTCTCTCCCTCTCCTCTCCCTCTCTGCCTCGCCACCAGCACCACCACCTGCAGCAGCTCCCGCCAACGAGGAGGCAACAGCCACCACTCCGGCGACCCACCCGACGGGAGAGACACCTCCCTGCTCAACCTCGCTCTCCCTCACTCTGTTTAAACACCTGAAAACCCTCTTCTCTCCCTCTCTGCTACGCCCTACCAGCAGCAGCAGCAGCTCCCCGACGAGGAGCCGCCACCAGCCACCTCCGGCAACCCAGCCGACGGAAATCAACCCCGCCATCTCAGCCTCTCTCTTTCCCTCACTCTGTTTGAACTCCTCAAAGTCCTCACCCTCTCTGTTTCTTTGCAAAGAGGAGCATTAGCAGCAGCAGTTGTCTGCAGCGCACCAGAACCACCACCCGCCGCCACCATTAAATCCGGCGAGAAGCTCACCCGAGCTGAGCGGAGCAACCCACTCACTCCCGTTTGGACCAAAATACTCCTGGAGGTCCGAGGAGTGCTTTAGCAACATCAAACAGAGCCCTCAACGCCGGATTCCTCGCCGGTGTTCATCACCGCCGACCGACACCTTCGGAGACGTGACCCGCTCCGTTTCTTGACCGTTTCTCGCGATTTTTCGCGTAGGTGAGTCCTAAATCACTCTCTAGTTCATTTCTAATCATCAAAATCACATCTTGTTAGCTCTAAATAGAATCGGGTATGTTGGGTTGAAGATGTATGCTTTTGTTCATAAAGGGGGGTTGTTTATGTAGTTTCTGAAAATATGAGGGTGAGATGTTAACTGCATGTTTAGTTTCTCAAAGATTGGGGGTGATGTGTGTATATTATCAAACTGCATATTTATATAAACTTTAAAATGTTATTTTTGGATTAATGATATAAGCTAATATTTCTATATATCAGTTTGACTATATAAAAGTAAATATGTTGTAAAAATTATATAGAGTTATATTTATATGAAATATTGTTATTTTTATAAGAAAGATAAAAATGTACGATTTGGTTTAATTACATGATTTCGGTTTATTTAACTAAATAGTTTAAATTGCTTGTAAATTGTTATTTTGAGTAAAATAAATTATTTTGAGAATATTGATAAAATAAATAAGTTTGAAGTTAGTTTGTGAAATAAATATTAAGTATACTTTTAAATAAAAATCCATATTACTATTATTTGATATTACATAATTATTTTTCTAGAAAGTAGAAACTCTTTGTCCAACATCAATTTATAGTTATGTATGACTTGTTTTATTGAAATAAGCATTTTTGTGAATTTTATTTGAGTATTTAATTATCATGTAGTGTATATATATTTTCTAATAAATAAATAGCTATAATTGATTTAGTTTGATTTAATTTTTATAGTCACTTATGAATAAATAGTTTGTTTATTAAATTATTATTTCCTATAAAATAAGAGTGCATAAACTTAATATTAGTTTTATCTCTCAATAATTCTACGAGCTTGCATTTGTATAAGTTATAGTATTTTTATGAGGATAATATAAGTGTTAACTAAATAATTGTTTTATGCTATTAGTTAACGGGGTTAAGGGGGATCATTCCAAATGAGAAATTAGGAGATATAGCATTTTGCATATCATACTTGTATAATTAAACTTGTAATTAATTTAGGAATTATAAATTGTAGGCGACGGATTTGAGGACATTGGCTTTGTCGACCACCCTACGTACTAACTGCTGAGTCAACATCAGGTGAGTTTTACCTGCTTAGCCTTGCGTGCCAGCTTCTTTCGTGTCGACTACTTGCCTAAATAATAAATAGTTGTCTTATTTCATCCCCTACTCTATAAATGTGTTTACTTGTTTTAAACCCTCACAATATTATATGATTTTGAAATACTTGTCACACTTGGACGGAATTCAACGATAACGTATTGATGTACGAACCTGTGTTGTTGTTGGGTGATGATTCCCTGGGCTTAGTCCCTAAAGAGATATTCGGGTTCGATCCCCGGAGTAAGGTAAAATAATTCGCAAGTGCCGGAACCAGTTATGTTGTTTTTATTTGGGTGATGATTCCCTGGGACCCGGTCCCTAAAGATATGGCACTACGTGCACCCCGACTCTTTTCGCCGTAGGCTGGAGTACTGCTTCTAGATACCACTCCTTTGATTGAGGCTCTTAGGAGGGTGTTGCAACACTTAAGGTCTAGAATGTCTGATTGTGGTCACTGGTCTACCCGGGTACTGTGCCTTAGTTGATAATTCGATTACTCTGTTTGGGAACAGTTATACGTGAGTCGTGTGTTTAATTGACATATCTTTTGTGAAGATATTTTTATTGGATACGTATGACGTGTCGTGGTAAACGAAATTGTTACATGGGAAATTGACCTTATTTTATGACACTGTTACTTGTTTCTTGAGTTTATGATGTTATACTCATTCTCCGTTACTCCTAAACTATTTTTAAATACGTGACCCTGCAGCTTTTCTTAACCTTCCTGTTTTTACATGCTAAGGTGTACCTCACTCAGCATTTCTTGCTGACTTTCGCAAAACTGCGGTCTTTGTTTCATTCCCCCACAGGTCTAGGAGCTGGGAGCTGGGAATAAGGGAATCGCGAACTTATCTAGTATTTGGTAGCACTTTTATTATGTCGAACTCTTAGTTTAATTTCACCTTGTATAATTGTAAGCATCATGTTGAAGACAATTATCAGTATGTAATAAATAATTATGGGATGTATTGTTCTTGATTTCCGCCGCTTCATTTTGAGTAGCACCCTCCTGAGCTCTCCGGTCCGAAACGGAAAGCTCGGGAACCAAAGTGGTGTTACATTCGGACCGTGGACGTAGCTACAATCTATTAGTGAACCACGTTACATCGGTTATGTTCTTGTTCATCGATTATCACCATTCTCTTGCTCGTTATAGGTCATAAAAGAAGTGAATAGGAAAAGGTAGCCCCCCTATGTGTTATGCTTCCAAAAACAGTTATTTGGAAACGGTTCAAAACAAATACAAGTGATAAAACATTGTATAACTAGAGTATTGTCCGTGCGCGAGGGCACTATCCCTATTTTGATAGTTTTTGAATTTAGAGGTGTTTTTTTAAATGAATTTAGAGGTGTTATCAAAAAATCATATTTACGAATGTGGTGGAGAAAAAAGCAAATAAAAAAAAGAACAACTTCCATGTATGGGATGAGCATTATAATGGACGTGAGAATCACTCACAAACTCTCTCCTATTTGTTAGGGATGTTATTTTGGTGAGAAAAATCTCTCTCCTATTAGGTAGGGATGTCCAAAGAGAGTGGGTAGTTAGAGATGTCCAAGGAGAGTGGGTAGTTAGAAATGTCATAAGTAGGTGAGATCTAATGCTGGGGATGGGGTTGATTTAAACTAACGGCTGAAAAATCATAAGTTAGTTAAACAATGCTATTTTATAATATAGATATGTTGACCAAGTATTGCAAACTGAAAATACTTGGTCTTACATGTGTTATGGAAGGGTTGGTGGTCGTGATAAGTAGGAAGGAGTTCCTCACCATTTGGGCTGGATTTTTTGGTCGAGAAAAGCACAAGTCTCGGCGTTTTTCTCCAAACCCTTTCATGGTTAGCCAAATGAGAGCCCAATGTGTGATTCGGAGAGTGTTGAGGCCCATCCTACATATCTTGTGGAGGGGAATCCCTTTACAAGTGTGAGAAGAGCACACATATTGTTAGAAATATGGGAGAAGAGAAATATATTACTGAATTGTAATTAATATGTACAACAGGAGGCCTATAAATATGCGAAGCTAACTAGTTGATTACTCAATCCTAAACTAGGAACAGTATCAAATAATTTAAACAAAAAAAACACATAACCCTAATTACACTGTTACTAAAATAATGCAAACATGCCAGGAAACTAAATTTTACAAGACAACGTAATATCCCTAATACCCTTCCTAAAACTAGTGCCAACAATGATTTTGCAAGAACAAAGTGAAGTTGCGGCATAGAAGGCCAAATTGGTTGTGAAGGCCGAGGTGGAAAGAAGGCCACAATGGTTGAGAAGGCGATGTCCGATGTGGTTGTGCCTGGTGAAATGGCGAAAATTTCAATGAAATAGTCAGAGACACAAATGGTGATATCCGGCCGGAATCAAGATCTTTACCGGGAGATCAAGCGCTCGAATCATGCGAAGCAGAGAACACATTTGCAGCAGCGAGTGATGGCGCTTAGCTTAATCAATGATGGTAGATGTATTTGTATTGAAATTTGGGAGGAGATGGCGTCCAAAGCCACCTACAGATGATTTATTCCCAATCATTCATCTAAATATTTGGACTTTTATAATTAGGTGAGAGAAGGCTCATGGCTGTGGTGATTGGCGGTCTAGAGCTCGTCGTCTTCTTCTAAGCAGGAAAGAGGAAGAGTGACATTCACTGAACAACAACCATTGTTTGAGCATCAAAGGTATGAGATGGGTTTGGATCTCGCGCAAGGAGACTTGTTCGACGAGGCCAACGGGTGACAAGTCAGGGACAACAAACATGAATGAATGAAGGTCGAAGTGGGAGATAAAGAGTTTCTATTTTGACACTGATGTATTGACACCAATGATCAGTAGAGGGAGCTTTGTAGCAGACAAATCCACCACGTGTGACTGATTCCATGGTTAACGATCACCGAATCAAAAAGAAAGAAAAAGATAACCAAGAACAATTCCAGCCAGTGATGGTAGCGGTGCCGCCCGCCAGAGGTGAAAGTGCAAATTAGGTCACCAGGAGCATAGAAGCTCTGATACCATGTTATATATATGGGAGGAGATAAATATAGTACATAATTGTATTAAATATGTACAACAGGAGGCCTCTGATTAGGACTGCAACACGGGCAGGCTGACGCCCTTGTGGAAGCCCAAGCCCGAGTTCTGTCGGGGCTGCCCAAGCCCAACCCAGCTCGAGTTAGGAGCATCGTCAACCCGTCCAAGCCCAAATTCGAACAAACCAATTCGGGTTCGGGTTGAATTCGGGCTAGCCCATTCAACTAAATAAATTGACATAATTATCACATTCAACTCAATTAAATTTTCCCCTTAAAGCTAAGTTAATACATTACATAAAAAATAGATACTGAATGTAGACACTTCAATTTTTGTTATTTAATGCTGAAAAAATAATGACTATACATTGTTATAGTGAATTGAAAAATTATCCATTCTACAAGAGTATACTAAACTTTTTACGGAGAAAATCTATTAGGTGTCTACATAAACATAATTAAAAATATTACTAATAATCAAGAGAAAAATAAGAGATTCTTGATAAATATGCTATATAATACTGGTCAAATATAACATATATAGGTAATAAAAATACTACTCCGGTAATTCGGGCTAGCCCGTCGTTTAATATTCGTACCCAAGCCCGACCCTAATTGCAATTCGGGTTGAGAATTTCTGCCCGAGCCCGTCCATATTACTCAAAAACATGTGCCCAAGCCCAACTTTAGTCCGGGCTGGGTTCGGGTTTGTCGGGTTCAGCCCGTCCAAGTTGCACCCCTACCTCTGATTAGGTTAAGCTAACTTGTTGACAACTCAATCATAAAAGAGGAAACGATATAAAATAATCTAAACAAGGGAACACATAACCCATATTACATTATTACACAACTCAATCATAAAAGAGGAAACGATATAAAATAATCTAAACAAGGGAACACATAACCCATATTACATTATTACTAACATTATGCTAACATACCAAGAAACTTAATATTACGAGATAAAGTGATATCTTTGACAAAAATAAATTGAACTTAACACTGGTATCAAAGCCCAGTTATCCTACAAGGCTGGCCTTTCTAGCTCTTACAGTTCAGAAGATGCCATACCACCTAGCACTTTATATATAGCTGATACGTAACTGAGAGAAAATGAAAAATGACTAGTATTCAGGATGTACAAGAGGTCCTACCAATTTGGGATAAATACACTTTATACATCACAAAAATAACCCCCTTACCTTAACCTGGAGATGTCTTATGAAGCGAAAGTTTGGAGTCCAATTGTGTACAAGGAAATCCTAGGTGGAGGTCCAAGTGTACACCTACAACAGGGGATAAGAACGAGAACAAGAAGAAGAAAGCACATAGAGATTGAGGGATGGCGTGGGGGAAATAGTAAGCACTTGCTAACTGTTCTTGAGAGAGAGACAATATAACAATTGGCTAAGAGATTCAAGAAGTTGCCATAGAGGACAAAAGTTTCTATATATAGCGGGGAAGTGACAATTATGAGGGGTTAACGCGCCCATTAGTGACGGATTAATGATAGCCTCGTAACGGCACGTTTGACGTATATATAGGGAACGTTACACACTCATCCGCATAAGTAGGGGACCGTTATGAGATCGACCTCTCTTAGACAGTTACCAAGGGTCGCGCACGAGCGTGGTTGTTGCTCTCGCGCGACGGGCCTTACTCTAACCTCCAAGCCACTAAGTCCCTACAACTCCCCGTGTGGTTAGTATCGCGGGTGACCCTGTCTCACAGCCCCCATAAGAATGAGCTCGCATGTAATCATACGCGAACTAAAGGAGATGTAATAGAGTGTATACGGAGTATCATTAGATGTGCTGGATGGCTGCCACGTGGACAATGGTTGGTCTGTTGAGAATGCACTATCTACACCAATATACGAATGCGTCCAAGCGGATGAAACTCCGCATGAATTTATGCAATTTCATCTCAGGAATACAGAGAATTCAAGGGAAGTGTTTCAGCACGACGATGAGATGGTTTAAGTGAAAATTGATTTTAATGTGTTCCGTACAAGCATGAAAAACATCAGTGTAAGCGATCTGGGTAGTGCTAGAGCTGTCAAAACATACATAGTAGTAGTAGACGTCTTTGGAATTCCCATATTATCTCCTAACCAACAAAGTAAAATGAGCTCATGTGCATCATCATCATATGCATGATACTCAGCTTCTTTGCTACATCGAGCAACTACAATTTGCTTCTTGCTACACCAAAAGATAAGTGAGTTTCCCAAGAAGAAATTGTACATAGTAGTAGAGTGTTTATCAATCACGCCTCATTCCCGTAAGCACCCAAGAACTTAAGTGGGTATAGACTAATATAACAAGTAGACAACATGGAACATAGTACCTCTCATATACCGGAGGGTTCGAATAAATATAACATAATGTGTAAAGCGAGGAGAAATCATGAACTGACTAACCTGATGAACAGTATAAGCTATGTCGGAACAAGTGACTGTGAGATAAACCAGACTAGAAACAATTTGTCGATACCGAGTAGGATCATATAGAGGTTCACCCTCTAAGGGAGTAAGCTTCAGGTTGAACTCTAGTGGGGTGGATGCGGCCTTTAAATTGGTTAGCTATGCACCAGTAATAATATCATAAGCATACTTAGCTTGTGAGAGAGAGAGAGAGAGTCATCATCATCATAATTGACCTCATTACCTAATAAATAACTAAGAGGCCTCAAGTCATTCTATCTAAAATTTGTGATTCAAGTACTCTTACAGCTCAGTAAAACAAGATCATCCCCAGTAGTTATCATATCATCAATATAGATCAACAAAAGAATAATTTTGTGATATATATGAGGACTGAAGTGAGCTGAATCATACACACTAAAAAAGACACTAATATTAATAAGTGTTAAACGAGACTTATCAAACCAAGTGCAATTGGCTTGTTTCAGACCATATAGCGCACAAAGCAGGCGACGTGCATGTGTTCAGAAACCTCAAGACTATGTGGAGTATGCATAAGATCACCAATTAAAAATGCATCCTTAACTTCCATATGGAAGAAAGACTAATGCCTCTAAGCATCCATTGGAGAAAATATATACTCATAGTGAATACCATACTCTTGTGGAGGAACCATTACTACCAAGAGAGCATGATATCATCCAAAAGAAGCATCCGCTCGAGCCTTAACCTCATACAACCATACGCACCCCACTATGGTTTTACCAGGGGTAATTGAACCAGATACCATAACTTGGATTTTTAACGAACCTAATTCTTGTTCTTTTTTTTTACCATTATAAATGCACTATTGCCTTTCGATACGACTGTAGTTCCAAATTTTAAATGATTTTTATCAACATAAGAAAATCACGAAATCGAGCCGATTTATTCTTCTCTGAAATACCCCGTTATTTAGAAACGGGTATTTTATGAAATTATTGAGGGTTAATATAATATTATTATAATTATTGGGTGTTAGTATGCTACTATTATATTATAAGATATTATTTGGTGTCAATATGACATTAGTATAAGTTTGGGTAGTAGTTGTTATTATTTAGAAAGTTAATTTTAATGTTATAAACGACCTAGGCGCTTTTATGTATTTATTCTTAACTTCTATAGTGTATTTTATTTAAACTAAGGGGTGGTAGTTGTACTAAGCCTAAAGTTAGTGGGGTGAAAGTGTCTTTAACCCTAAAAGAAGTCATATTCTTCCTCCAACTCTTCCATGGACGGAAGAGTACTATTCCACCACCATCACCACTCTAAATCCTCATCAAACTTGTTGATTTTCGTCCCAATACACTACTGATTCGATCCAAAATCTTCAAAGGTCGATAATTTAGCAACAAGTAAACCAATTTCGCCAAATTTTGGTCCCAATTCGGAATCGATGAACAACAAGTGGGTGCCCTCCTTGACGACAAATTCTACACCCAAAGCCTATAAAAACCCCCTCAATCTCAGATATTTCTCACACCAACATTAGCTCTCTCAATCTCCCTCACCCTAGAGCTATCTCTCAAACTCTCCCTCTCAATCTCTCTCTCTCACCCGTCGGGCTATCGAGAGGACCCAACCGCCGCCGCTGCTGCCGCCGTGCGCCGCTCACGTCGCCGCCGTCGTCACCGCGCCCAGCCGCCGGCCCCGCCACCGTCGGCCTCACCACAAGCTCCAAAACCCGTCGGTTTTCTCTCTGTTCGGGTATGACACCCGTCTATCTCTCTCTCTCTTTCTTGTTTTGTATGAAACCCGTCTATCTCTCTCTCTCTCTTTCTTGTTTTGTTTTGTTTTTTTTTTCATTAATTAATCTAGTTAGTTGGTTAATATTAAAAGTATCTGGGAAGAAACAAAAAGTGGGACAGTGGCCTAGTGGTTAGTTGGTAGCACTTAAAGCTTAGGTGTATGTGTTCCAGGTTCGAATCTCTTAGGAGACGCTTCTTTTTATACAAGTTTAAAATCACTTTTTTTACTCATCTTCACTCAAAAATAAAAGTATAGACTAAGAATGATAAAAATATATTTTTCTTATTTATTTTATATGTTTGTAACAAATTAGAATAAGTTATTTTTCTATAAATAAATTTGTTATTTCTTTTAAATAAAGTTAGTTAGTTTATAATTTATTCTCTACTAAGGCTTGTTTGGTTGGGAGAGACCACTATTAGAATCACACGTGTTTTTGGGGTAAAATAATATGCTTCTCTACCCTAAATAATAAAAGGATATTTTATCTAATCTTATAAGTTATATTTATATAGTTATAGCCTAGTATGTTTTTTTTACAAATAATAAATGTTAGTTTTATAAAGCGTATTTTATTATTAAAGAGGTTGTTCACGTTAGCAAGGTTGGGGAGAGTTAGTAAGGGATTTATTTCATTTACCTATAGGACTTCATGTGCAATGTGTTGATTAGGATATTATTAAATTTGTAGGAAACGAATTCTCCGACGAAGGATACGTCGAATACTACGATTGATTTACTGTGATTGCTATTTGTTGAGGTAAGTAAACATGCACGGGGCCTAGCGCCCATATCTTCTTTCGTGTCAAAAATGCTTTTGTGATTTATTGTCTCAAAATTTGATTATCTACTTGAATTGTTTATTTGAGAAAGTTTACAGATCTTATAAAGGTGATTCTATCACAACTATCACATGATTAATAAGACGTAATAACGTAAAGTAAAAGAGTTGTACCGGGGAGCACTTTATTATTATGGGATCGGTTGTTGTGACTACATTCACTCAACCCAATTTTATTTGGTTTCTCGGTCGCCACAAGCCCCGGGTTGCTCCTCGTACTTACTCCTCTCACCGCACGAAGTCTTAGGGGGGTGTCGACACTTATGGTCTTGTGAGCGTGTTATTGGTTTCGCACATCGTTGTGTGACTTGGTTTCTCCCCGTGTCAACATGGTAATATATGTTTTCTGAATGATGGCTCTTATGATTGAGAATTGAAAGTCCCGATTGGATAAATGAGGAAGAGTTTGGGAATGTTTCTCTACGTGAAATGCAAAAGGAAAAACTCTTATCTTATACTTATACTCTTACTCGAATTACTTAGTCTTCAAACTCATATGTCATTTTTAAACTGCTTCATAATCTATTTACATGCTTGGGTGTTGCTTACTCAGTATTTTCCGCTGACTTTGGAAACCGTGGTGTTTCTTTTTGTTTCTGCACCACAGGTTTAGGTGGAAGCATGGCTTTTGGGGGAAATCAATACACATCACTTTAGTAAATTTAAATTTCACATCTAGACTTGTTTTATTTAGTAGTTAAATTTTAGATTAGAATAACGCCCATGTTTGTGGCGAGACAAGTTTCAAAGTTCTAATTATTTATTTTAAGGATTTGATTTGGATTTTCTGTTATAAAATATCCTTGTATTCGGGTTTAATCTCGGGTACGGAGTGACATCCCCGGGCTTCCGGCTTAATGGTTTTGGGGGTGTTACATTCTCTCTTGTTGATCGATGAATTTCAATAGTCTCAGTTGCAACACCCTCCCGAACAGCAAGGCCGGCCGGGCCCCACGTTCGGAAGAGATGTCTCCGCCCGAGGTGATGAGCCTCATTGGGAACGGATAAGGATCGTCGGTTTACAGCTAGTACAACCATCGATAACATAAAACACAATTTATTACAATTTTCCAAATAAACAAGTGATAACATTTGAAAATATAGAAATACAATTTTCAGTTGAATAATATACTATGTGATGTTCCAACTAGCAAGCTTTCCTGTCCAAAGTGTCGTGAACGTTCCCCCACCTCGATAGCCAACATGCGGTTTTAAAATAGCAAAAGCCGACGCAGTTTTTACAGAAAATGATCAGCAAACGGCTGAGTAAGCTAACACCCATAGCACGTAAACAGATTATGAGACATATGACAGGAATAACGTATTCGCTGATAAATAATAAATAAACTCGCGGGAAAAGCGTTCACATTGATTTGGTGTGTCAAACTCCGTAACGATCTCGAATTTCGTGTTCCGTCCCGACGATGTGGTCCATCTCGAGAACTAACTGTTAATAGCAAATCACAATATTACTTTAAATCTCAAGATAATATTCTCATCGATATGAATCGAGTCCATAAATCCATTTTAACAACTAGTTGATACGGGGCGTGACCATATCCAATCCACAACCTCTTTCTCATATGTGCAAAAGCACCCACATAAACATAACGCAGTCACAGGAGGTTCGCATCACAGCGCCTCATAACCATAACATAATCAAAAGGAGGTCAGAGCCTCATAATCTCATAATCAGTAACCAACACAATATGTCAGAAATGTATCGTATCAGGGATATGGAACAAACCCACGCACAACGACTTTCCACTTTACATATTTACCAATTTTATTTCAAAATATAGAATCGTGTAAGGAGCTCTGAACTAAAGTCGGTGTGGCACAAAATAATAATAATCGATGTACAATTGAGAGATATTCAGATTTGACCAATAAGTGAGCGGTGTGCTACTCTTGGTAACCGAGGCAACAATTTGAAATTTCGTACTTCCAACCCAATGACGTGGTCCGTCTCGGGGAATCACTTTTACAAGTATTTCGCAATATCATTTAGATGTCGTCTTTCGGATTGTTATTTAGATTTGGATACCAATTTCAAACGAGACTTCAAATATGAGTATTTCAAAAACAAGTAAATAACTCAAATAAAGCAATTATGGTAGCATTTCACGAATAACTCACGCGATATGCGAAATGAAAGAAAGGCACGCGAGGCTAGGCATTTATCTTACCAAAATCCAAGCACTTCCTAGAAATCGTCTCGTCTACGAAATCGTCACCTACAAATCGGAGCTTCTAACTTAATATAATCTCAACAAATATACAGCCTATTTTTATTTCTAACTACTTTTATTTTTCTCAAGACAATATTCATTTTATCTTATTTATAAACCCAAAAACATATTTTATTTAATAATATTTACCCCCCAAAATATAGTTATTAATTTAGAAATAGTAATCTAATCAAATTACAGAAAAACTAAATTTTATAAATAAATCTGAAAATAAAAACTGCAAAAAGTTTCTGAAATGTCAACTGCCTCCCCCTAAGTTTCTGAAACGACATTATAACCCCCCAGAAAAGTTTCTGAAAATGACACTTTAACCCCCTAAGCATGAACATTCAAACTAACCGATTAAAACGTGGATTTAAGGTCTTAAAATTTGATGTTGATTACTAAAAAAATCTCAGGGGAAGATTTCGAGCATACCCATATCAAATTTCGCGAGAAACGGTCAAGAATTCGTACGGGTCAAGATCGCCGTCGGGTCCCCGGAGCTGGAGCTTCGCCTAGGCGTTCTCCGGTCGTTCTTGTCTTCGGTTGAGGCCTCCTGGAGCTTAGTCGGACTCCTCTGAGTCGATTGGTACCGGTTTGGAGGCTTGGGTCGTCACGGTTGAACTCCGGCGAGAAGCTCGCGGGTATCCATGTAGGTCCGGCGGCGTTATCGGGCTGCTGCTGCTGTTGCTGCTGCGGTTTCGTCCTCCGGTGGGTTCGTCGAGCAAGGAAGTAAGTGGAGAGAGAGAAGAGAGCAGGGCAAGAGAGAGATGGTCGGTAGTGGTGGTGGCGGCCATACTTTCCTGTGGGTTTTCGTCGGGAAGGCAGCGGCCTTCGTTGCCGCTGCTTCCTCTTTCTGCAGGGTTTGAACTGATCAAAGACAGAGGGTTTGGGGGTGAGAGAAGAGAGGCAGAGGGAGATGGTGGTGGTCGTGGTTGGGTGTTCTCGGTGGTGGGTCGCCGGAGATGGCAGCGGTGGCCATTGTTGCCGCTGCTGTTGCTGCTTCTGTTCGTCGGGGCAGATAGAGGAGAGGGAAAGAGATAGAAAGAGGGTGTCGGGTTGTGATGGTGTTGCCGAAGGAGAAGGAGGAAGAGAGATTAAATAGAGAGGGAGAGAGTGTCGGGGAAAGAGAAAGAAGAGGGTGTTGGGGAGTTAAGAAAATATTGGGAGACCAAATTTGAGTTTCCTGATGAAACTTTCTAGCAAAAGTCAATCACAATCCCCCTAATTTCCTACAACTTTATAAACAACCCCCGCATTAACTATTTAATATTGTATAGAAATACAATCTCCTCCCCTACTAGCAATATATTTCAAAAATAACTGTTTAAATTTTACGAAAAATGTGTTAAAGATATTCAGAATATACGGGGTGTTACATCCTTCCCCCCATAAAGAAAGCTTCGTCCTCGAAGCTAAGGTCGATAAGTCTCGGAAAGGTTCTAAGGTCAACGTGTTCACTTATTGTGTTGGCAGACAAAACTGAATAAGTAGATAGCAAGCATCACGTATAGTCACATCAAATAGCAATTCAGCTAATAGGACTCACAGCTGTAAACCTAGAACAATAGGACATAAGCTATCCCGCAAACCCCGGCTTGTTTAATTTTATTACCGGTTTTAGTTGTCCTATATTCATTTTAATTTTGAAAAATCTTTTTAGTTGAAACCGAATAGTCGTACTAACTTAGAACCGTCGGCTCTGATACCAAACTGCAACACCCTCCCGAAACGCAAGGCCGGCCGGGCCCCACGTTCGGAAGAGATGTCTCCGCCCGAGGTGATGAGCCTCATTAATAACGGATAAGGATCGTCGGTTCACAGCTAGTACAACCATCGATAACAAAAAACACAATTTATTACAATTTTCCAAATAAACAAGTGATAACATTTAAAAATATAGAAATACACTATCAATTGAATAATATACTATGTGATGTTCCAACTAGCAAGCTTTCCTGTCCAAAGTGTCGTGAACGTTCCCCCACCTCGATAGCCAACCTGCGGTTTTAAAATAGCAAAAGCCGACGCAGTTTTTACAGAAAATGATCAGCAAACGGCTGAGTAAACTAACACCCATAACACGTAAACAGATTATGAGACATATGACAGGAATAACGTATTCGCTAATAAATAATAAATAAACTCGCGGGAAAAGAGTTCACATTGATTTGGTGTGTCAAACTCCGTAACGATCTCGAATTTCGTATTCCATCCCGAAGATGTGGTCCATCTCGAGAACTAACTGTTAATAGCAAATCACAATATTACTTAAAATCTCAAGATAATATTCTCATCGATATGAATCGAGTCCATAAATCCATTTTAACAACTAGTTGATACGGGGCGTGACCATATCCAATCCACAATATCTTTCTCCTATGTGCAAAAGCACCCACATAACCATAACTCAATCACAGGAGGTTCGCATCACAGCGCCTCATAACCATAACATAATCAAAAGGAGGTCAGAGCCTCATAATCTCATAATCAGTAACCAACACAATATGTCAGAAATGTATCGTATCAGCGATATGGCACAAATCCACGCACAACGGCTTTTCACTTTACATTTTTACCAATTTTATTTCAAAATATAGAATCGTGTAAGGAGCTCCGAACTAAAGTCGGTGTGGCACAAAATAGTAATAATCGATGTACGATTGAGAGATATTTAGATTTGACCAATAAGTGAGCGGTGTGCTACTCTTGGTAAGCGAGGCAACAATTTGAAATTTCGTACTTCCAACCCAATGACGTGGTCCGTCTCGGGGAATCACTTTTACAAGTATTTCGCAATATCATTTAGATGTCGTCTTTCGGATTGTTATTTAGATTTGGATACCAATTTCAAACGAGACTTCAAAGATGAGTATTTCAAAAACAAGCAAATAACTCAAATAAAGCAATTACGGTAGCATTTCACGAAAAACTCACGCGATATGCGAAATGAAAGAAAGGCACGCGAGGCTAGGCATATTATCTTACCAAAATCCAAGCACGTCCTAGAAATCGTCTCGTCTACGAAATCGTCACCTACAAATCGGAGCTTCTAACTTAATATAATCTCAACAAATATACAGCCTATTTTTATTTCTAACTCCTTTTATTTTTCTCAAGACAATATTCATTTTATCTTATTTATAAACCCAAAAACATATTTTATTTAATAATATTTACCCCCAAAAATATAGTTATTAATTTATAAATAGTAATCTAATCAAATTACAGAAAAACTAAATTTTATAAATAAATCTGAAAATAAAAACTGCAAAAAGTTTCTGAAATGTCAACTGCCTCCCGCTAAGTTTCTGAAACGACATTATAACCCCCCAGAAAAGTTTCTGAAAATGACACTTTAACCCCCTAAGCATGAAAATTCAAACTAACCGATTAAAACGTGAATTTAAGGTCTTAAAATTTGATTTTGATTACTAAAAACAACTCAGGGGAAGATTTCGAGCATACCCATATCAAATTTTGCGAGAAACGGTCAAGAATTCGTACGAGTCAAGATCGCCGTCGGGCCGCCGAAGCTGGAGCTTTGCCTGGGCGTTCTCCGGTCGTTCTTGTCTTCGGTTGAGGTCTCCTGGAGCTTAGTCAGATTCCTCTGAGTCGATTGGTACCGGTTTGGAGGCTTGGGTCGTCACGGTTGAACTCCGACGAGAAGCTCGCCGGTATCCATGGAGGTCCGGCGGCGTTCTCGGGCTGCTGCTGCTGTTGCTGCTGCGGTTTCGTCCTCCGGTGGGTTCGTCGAGCAAGGAAGTAAGTGGAGAGAGAGAAGAGAGCAGGGCAAGAGAGAGATGGTCGGTAGTGGTGGTGGCGGCAATACTTTCCAGTGGGTTTTCGTCGGGAAGGCAGCGGCCTTCGTTGCCGCTGCTTCTTCTTTCTGCAGGGTTCGAACTGATCAAAGACAGAGGGTTTGGGGTTGAGAGAAGAGAGGCAGAGGGAGATGGTGGTGGTCGTGGTTGGGTGTTCTCGGTGGTGGGTCGCCGGAGATGGCAGCGGTGGCCATTGTTGCCGCTGCTGTTGCTGCTTCTGTTCGTCGGGGCAGACAGAGGAGAGGGAAAGAGATAGAAAGAGGGTGTCGGGTTGTGATGGTGTTGCCGAAGGAGAAGGAGGAAGAGAGATTAAATAGAAAGGGAGAGAGTGTCGGGGAAAGAGAGAGAAGAGGGTGTTGGGGAGTTGAGAAAATATTGGGAGACCAAATTTGAGTTTCCTGATGAAACTTTCTAGCAAAAGTCAATCACAATCCCCCTAATTTCCTACAAATTTATAAACAACCCCCGCATTAACTATTTAATATTGTATAGAAATACAATCTCCTACCCTACTAGCAATACATTTCAAAAATAACTGTTTAAATTTTACGAAAAATGTATTAAAAATATTCAGAAAATACGGGGTGTTACATCCTTCCGCCCTTAAAGAAAGCTTCATCCTCGAAGCTAAGGTCGATAAGTCTCGGAAAGGTTCTAAGGTCAACGTGTCTCACTTATTGTGTTGGCAGACAAAACCGAATAAGTAGATAGCAAGCATCACGTATAGTCACATCAAATAGCAATTCAGCTAATATGACTCACAGCTGTAAACCTAGAACAATAGGACATAAGCTATCCTGCAAACCCCGGCTTGTTTAATTTTATTATCGGTTTTAGTTGTCCTATATTCATTTTAATTTTGAAAAATCTTTTTAGTTGAAACCGAATAGTCGTACTAACTTCGAACCGTCGTCTCTGATACCAAACTGCAACACCCTCCCGAAACGCAAGGCCGGCCGGGCCCCACGTTCGGAAGAGATATATCCGCCCGAGGTGATGAGCCTCATTGAGAACGGATAAGGATCGTCGGTTCACAGCTAGTACAACCATCGATAACATAAAACACAATTTATTACAATTTCCAAATAAACAAGTGATAACATTTGAAAATATAGAAATACACTTTTCAGTTGAATAATATACTATGTGATGTTCCAACTAGCAAGCTTTCCTGTCCAAAGTGTCGTGAACGTTCCCCCACCTCGATAGCCAACCTGCGGTTTTAAAATAGCAAAAGTCGACGCAGTTTTTACAGAAAAAGATCAGCAAACGGCTGAGTAAGCTAACACCCATAACACGTAAACAGATTATGAGACATATGACAGGAATAACGTATTCGCTGATAAATAATAAATAAAATCGCGGGAAAAGCGTTCACATTGATTTGGTGTGTCAAACTCCGTAACGATCTCGAATTTCGTGTTTCGTCCCGAAGATGTGGTCCATCTCGAGAACTAGCTGTTAATAGCAAATCACGATATTACTTTAAATCTCAAGATAATATTCTCATCGATATGAATCGAGTCCATAAATCCATTTTAACAACTAGTTGATACGGGGCGTGACCATATCCAATCCACAACCTCTTTCTCATATGTGCAAAAGCACCCACTTAACCATAACTCAATCACAGGAGGTTCGCATCACAGCGCCTCATAACCATAACATAATCAAAAGGAGGTCAGAGCCTCATAATCTCATAATCAGTAACCAACACAATATGTCAGAAATGTATCGTATCAGGGATATGGCACAAAGCCACGCACTACGGCTTTCCACTTTACATTTTTACCAATTTTATTTCAAAATATAGAATCGTGTAAGGAGCTCCGAACTAAAGTTGGTGTGGCACAAAATAGTAATAATCGATGTACGATTGAGAGATATTTAGATTTGACAAATAAGTGAGCGGTGTGCTACTCTTGGTAATCGAGGCAACAATTTGAAATTTTGTACTTCCAACCCAATGACGTGGTCCGTCTCGGGGAATCACTTTTAAAAGTATTTTGCAATATCGTTTAGATGTCGTCTTTCGGATTGGTATTTAGATTTGGATACCAATTTCAAACGAGACTTCAAAGAGGAGTATTTCAAAAACAAGTAAATAACTCAAATAAAGCAATTACGGTAGCATTTCACAAATAACTCACGCGATACGCGAAATGAAAGAAAGGCACGCGAGGCTAGGCATATTATCTTACCAAAATCCAAGCACGTCCTAGAAATCGTCTCGTCTACGAAATCGTCACCTACACATCGGAGCTTCTAACTTAATATAATCTCAACAAATATACAGCCTATATTTATTCCTAACTTCTTTTATTTTTCTCAAGACAATATTCATTTTATCTTATTTATAAACCCAAAAACATATTTTATTTAATAATATTTACCCCAAAAAATATAGTTATTAATTTATAAATAGTAATCTAATCAAATTAAAGAAAAACTAATTTTATAAATAAATCTGAAATTAAAAACTGCAAAAGTTTCTGAAATGTCAACTGCCTCCCCCTAAGTTTCTGAAACGACATTATGACCCCCCAGAAAAGTTTCTGAAAATGACACTTTAACCCCTTAAGCATGAAAATTCAAACTAACCGATTAAAACGTGGATTTAAGGTCTTAAAATTTGATTTTGATTACTAAAAACAACTCAGGGGAAGATTTCAAGCATACCCATATCAAATTTTGCGAGAAACGGTCAAGAATTCGTACGGGTCAAGATCTCCGTCGGGTCGCCGGAGCTGGAGCTTCGCCTGGGCGTTCGCCGGTCGTTCTTGTCTTCGGTTGAGGCCTCCTGGAGCTTAGTCGGACTCCTCTGAGTCGATTGGTACCGGTTTGGAGGCTTGGGTTGTCACGGTTGAACTCCGGCGAGAAGCTCGCCGGAATCCTTGGAGGTCCGGCGGCGTTCTCGGGCTGCTGCTGCTGTTGCTGCTGCGGTTTCGTCCTCCAGTGGCTTCGTCAAGCAAGGCAGTAAGTGCAGAGAGAGAAGAGAGCAGGGCAAGAGAGAGATGGGCGGTAGTGGTGGTGGCGTCCATAATTTCCGGTGGGTTTTCGTCGAGAAGGCATCGGCCTTCGTTGCCGCCGCTTCTTCTTTCTGCTGGGTTCGAACTGATCAAAGATAGAGGGGTTGCGGATGAGAGAAGAGAGGCAGAGGGAGATGGTGGTGGTCGTGGTTGGGTGTTCTCGGTGGTGGGTCGCCGGAGATGGTAGCGACGGCCATTGTTGCCGCTGCTGTTGCTGCTTCTGTTCGTCGGGGTAGACAGAGGAGAGGGAGAGAGATAGACAGAGGGTGTCGGGTGGTGATGGTGTTGCCGAAGGAGAAGGAGGAAGAGAGACTAAATAGAGAGGGAGAGAGTGTCGGGGAAAGAGAGAGAAGAGGGTGTTGGGGAGTTGATAAAATTTTGGGAGACCAAATTTGAGTTTCCTGATGAAACTTTCTAGCAAAAGTCAATCACACCCCCCCCCTAATTTCCTACAACTTTATAAACAACCCCCGCATTAACTATTTAATATTGTATAAAAATACAATCTCCTCCCCTACTAGCAATATATTTCAAAAATAACTGTTTAAATTTTACGAAAAATGTGTTAAAAATATTCAGAAAATACGAGGTGTTACATCAGTGGTCAATGGGATCATTAACCATACTCTCAGTCGGGGGATTAACTTGCTCCAAAAAATCATCAATAGTGTGCTTATATTATTGATTCGGAGGATCATGGTCAAAAGTATGCTCAATCAAGGTGGTTGTGGATCCTCCATTAAAGGAAGTTGTCTCCGAAATTAATTATGCTATTTTGGGTATGTAATGAAAGTGCCCAGATGAATTTGACGGAGAACCATCAGAGAAACGGTTACAAGTCCGACCGGTGAAAGCAAGATTATCCACCATGGTCCATGAATGAAACAAAGAGATGCTTCGGAACATCATATCGTATTGGATGACCACATGTCGAGAGATACGAAGGCGTTTTGAGACGGGCCACAATAAAGGTACCTTTTGTGCTCAATGCCATAGCTAAGAAATAAGTATAAACGAGCACATGGTTCAAACATGTTGTGTTCACAATGCTTTAAGAGAATGACAGGAACACATACAAAAGCACGAAGTGATGTGTAATAAGGAGGCACACCACAAAGCTTCTTGTAGGATGTCATATTATGTATCATGAGCATCGGGACACAATTTATTTTATAGAATGCGGTGCGAGCAGTTTTCCCAAAAAACTTGGTGGACAATAGGAAGATATGAGAATAGGTACGTATGGAGTCAAGTATGTGGTAACGATTACGTTTGGCAAGACTATTTTGTTGAGAAGTACATGGGCGCGTGCTTTGGGGAAGCGCACCTTAACCACAAATAGCCACAAGCAATTGATTGTTCATGTGTTCTCCAACATTGTCAGCACAAAAGAATTTGATGGGATGATAAAAGCAGGTCTTCACCTTTGAAGAAAACTCGTGTTAAATCTGGTATAGTTCATAATGGTTTTCATGAGATATATCCAAGTACACTGTGTGAAGTCATCAATAAAGATAACAAAATATTTATGCCCGCCCATATTTGCATGAGAGGAGGGACCCAAAATATTTGAATGAACTAAATTAGGAGGTTAAAAAATCTTACGACTGTTATTGAAGGGCAATATTGGTTGATTCGCTAACTGTCATGGTAAAGAATCAAAATGTTCCTCTTAAACCGAACTAAGATTACAAGATGAAACAAGCTTGCTTAAGACACCATGGAAAGCATGATAAAGCCAAAAATACCAAAGAATAAGGGAACGTAATACATGTGATCTTAGAGGAAGTAGCAGACTGCATCATAGAAGAAGGCAAAAGCTCAAGACCAGTGAGCTCATATAATCGATCATCTCTTTTGGAAAACTCATAAAATATTTGCTGTCTCAGAATCTTGCACACGACACTTGGTAACACAAAAAGTCACATGATGTCCAAATTAACATATTTGACCAACAAATACCAAATTAAAATTTAAATCAGGAACCAAGAGTCTATCTAGTAGTGAAAAGTTATCTTGAGAAATTAGACCTTTGTGACAAGTTAGCACGCGTATTGTCAGTTGTTATAAATTGTGGAAATCGCTTGCTCATTTGTTTGTGAAGTAAACGCTATAGAATTATAAGTTATATGATTGCAACACCTAGAGTCAACGTACCAAGACATTCTATTGGAGATGATATTGGAGATGATAGAGTAATGTCGGAAGTGCATGCTTGAGTGTCATATCTAGAAGACGTTGTATTAGCATAGAGCTAGAATTCAGACTAAAAAGACTTAAAGGGTGATCAGAATAATTATCAGTAGGAGAAACAATAGCCCAACTAGACTTCCCCAACAAATTTTCATTTCTCATGACAATAAGATATGTAGTGACTCAAAGTTTTGAAACCACAAAATAGGAAGTGACGAACATGGTAGTGAGGAAGGCTGTGCCCTCACTAATGACAGTAAGAGTAATGGAAGCCATGTATGATAACCAACAAGCCACCGAAAAGAAACTTAATATCTGATGCAGGAGCAGATGAACCAGACGAGGCCGAATTTTCAGACGCGACCAATCTGGAACTTCGTTACCACGAAGTGAAGGACAAGCGCAAAAGAGGGGTAAAATCGTTATTTTTGGTCACGCCATACTGTTTTGGGGGTAACTTGAGCTACGGGGCTCATAATGGCTATTACAGCGTGTTTCTGGAAAGCTATCGACGAGACGGACGCCTAAGATGGGCTCCGCCCCATCACGCAACTTTTCATGTCCAGAAAAGTCTGTTTGACCAGTCAACGGAAGCTTCGAAGACATTTTTTGCCATTTTTGACAGTTTTCCTTTTTCGTTTTAGACTTCGTAATAAGACCGATTTTGGTCAAGTATTCCATCTACGGATATTTATTTTAGCAATTTTTTCGTCAGTTTTAATAATTTTGTCATTTTTTACAAATTTTGACTTATCAGCCATTTATACCCGGCTTGTGGGTAAAATTCGACAGCTTATGATATTATTTACTTCTGAAATTCTAAAGAGCTTTTGTGCCCAAGTTTTCGTACCCTTTTCCATAGCTTGATTCCGCTGTGTTCCCTCGTTGGGCGAATAACCCGACGTCAATATCCAAGAGCATAGGTAAATAACCTTGAATTTCCAAGAACCAACAATAAATAGATATAATGTGTCCAAACGGAATCCAGAGCCGAATTCAGGAGGTCTAGAAAAGAGCTTGAGAACCAGTGAAAAGAGGTTCAAAGGCTAAAAGCAAATGAATACAACTAGTAAAAGATGTGACCGACCAAAAAACTACCAAGAAACAGTAGTGAACTGTCCGAAACTAAAAAAAAAAAAATGAGTCAGAAAACAATTCAGTGTCCGCAAACCTTACGTGCCGGTGTGATCCTGTTCATGTCCGGAGAAAAAATTATTGAAACAGCTAGTCAAAGTTGTTGATCGGTACGTAACAAGAGTTGGAACTAATCCGGAGCAGAACGGCACACGGAACAGCTGGAGCAGAGTCGAAAGGGTAAAAATAGAGTTGGTGACACGTGCAAAAGTTGACCGAGCTGATAGCTGGACATAGAAGTCGGGGCTGAGAACGAGCCGCCAGTGAAGAGCGGAAGTCATGAGTGAGATTGTTGAGCTATACCAGTGCTTTGGATGAGCTCGCGGGTGGCCCGTGACAGCGGAGCTGGTCGAACTATGACAGGCGTGTGAGAGTGCTTGTGGTACAATTTCTTAGAATCCCAATTATTCGGGGAAGGAAGTAAAGAATGAGCAAGAATTCAAAACAAAACGGATCACAACCCTAGGATCGTATCAGCTCTAATACCATGATACATGAGGAACAATAACATTTATTTAACTTGATTAATGTGATATATAAGGCGTCCAATTTATAGACTAGACAAAAATTGAAGATAACAATGTAGATCGATGTGGGAAAATTTCACTCTATACATCATCACAACTGCGAGTATTGTGCAAGTGAGATGATGTGGCACTGACATTCAGTGGAGTTGCCGCAGTCCTACATGCCTGGGATAATGTCCTACTACGAAGCGTTTAATGAATTATGGAAATAGATGTTTCTGCCATTTATTTGTATCTTAATGTAAAACTTTGCAGCGGGGATCCAATATTTTTGGAGCACTTCTGGAAGCAACATGCAGCTAGTAGTGCACTAGTCGTGGCAGGGTGGCACCGAATGAGCTACTCATTCGGTGATGATGATGACAACTACATCTCACACGAGCTGGAGAACCATATCAGAAAAGTTCACGCCGTCGCCAACAATGCAGTTACCACAGGTAAGTACATTGTTCTTGGAGGTGGCTCAACACAACTTCTCAGTGCAGCTGTTTACGCCCTCTCCCTTGAGAATTCATCCTCCCCGGCAGCAGTTGTCGCTTCAATCCCTTATTACCCCGTATCTTACATTTGTTGACCGGTTCTCATCATCAATACTCATCCATAGAAATAATATCCAAGTTTATATCCAAATGCTTCAGGTCTATGAAGCACAAACAAACTTCTTCAGGTCGGTTGATTTCAATTTCAGAGAAGATTCATCCTTGTGGAAAAATTCCACAGATGGAGGAGCTAATATAATTGAGTTTGTGACCTCTCCAAATAACCCGGACTGTCAGTTGAGGAATGCCACTGTACAAGGCCCGTCCGTGAAGACAATTCACGATCACGCCTACTATTGGCCACATTTTACACCTATTCCAGCTCCTGCAAATGAAGATCTCATGATATTTACCATCTCCAAGTTCACTGGTCACGCTGGAAGCCGATTAGGGTAATAACAGATTTCACTTGCTACATCTCTTTTGATCTCATTGTGGTCATTGAACTTTGCAATATCATGTGGGTCTGGTCTGCAGGTGGGCTTTGGTAAGGGATGAGGCAGTTTACCAAAGAATGGCGTCGTATGTGGGACGATCTACTGTTGGTTTCTCCAGGGACACCCAACTCAGAGCTCTGAAGCTTCTGAAAGTTATATTACACAGGGATGGAAAGGAAATTTTTGATTTTGCTTACAAAACAATGAGTAAGCGCTGGGAAGAATTGGGGATCCAATATTTTTGGAGCACTTCTGGAAGCAACATGCAGCAATGCATTTTCTCTCAAAAGGTCCGCGGAGCATCTCCAGGCAAGTCTCATTGAAATTTCTAAAATCAATTTAAGTGAAACAATTTGAAAATGTCGCTTCATTTCAAGATAAAGTGAAGTTGATTTACAAATTTATTACACAGCTTATGTATGGTTGAAGTGTGAGCTGGAAGAAGATAAAGACTGTACTGCAGTACTCCAAGCAGCTAAGATAATCGGGCGTGAAGGCTACAAATTTGGTGCTGGAGACCGCTATGTACGACTCAGCCTCATCAGGCGGCGAAACGAGTTCAATTTATTACTGCAACGACTAAGCAAAGTGATTTCAGAAGAAGGTTCAGCAACCATGTGATGATAATGTAATTGCTTCTATAAACTGGGTCAGATCCATTGCTGCTATATGAAGTAATTTTCACATTACCTTGTACTGTATATCAATAAATAAACGTTGTTTCCATCATATGCCACTGAAGTTGAACAAATAAACTATGATACGGATTTCCTGTTGATAAAATAATCACCCTCTTGTTACCATGTACCAATCAAACGTATCCCATGTTAGCGTTAAAATTTTGTACAACATTAAACATTAAAAATGATTAATTGTGTTCTAATTAGTCTCCGCTATGTCATGTTAAAGTGTAAACCTTATGAAAGATATCAACCGAAGAAATTTTTGCTCTGGCCATGAAATGCCTACTTGGACAGCATACTTGTTCATGGAACACCAATCTGTGAGTGTAATTGATACGGTAGTCCAGGCTCCTATAGGCGAGGACAGCGCTAGTGAGGATGATTCTACTATTCCAGAAGTTCCGGTTACTACGCGACCCAAGCGTAGTGTTAGTCCGCCGTTATACCTTAAAGATTATGTTAAACGTTAAGGTATTTTTTTTGTTTCTTATGCTACATTTAGTATTATGAATTTTGGTAGGTAGCGTGTTGAGTTTTCAGTTTCGTCCGGGGTTTCTATACGGTTCTTTACTCGGATTAGGATTAGGTCGAACCGTCAGGGTTAGAGGTATAAAAGGATGTAATTTTCTTAAAAAAATTAATGAGAAAAGTATTCTACCCTAATCTTTTCTTCTCTCTTCTCTGTCTTCTCTCTCCCGTCCCCCTTCTTCTCTTCGTCACTGGAACATCGATACCCCAGGGGTATCAACGTGGTGATTTCATCAAGCTTGTCGGACGGTTCATTCCGCGGCGGCACAGCGAGCTCACTTCGCCGGCAATCATGGTGGAAGCCACGCACCCTTCACCATCGGCTAAAACCCCACTCACGCTGTAAGACACGATTCTGGCCTTCAACACTTTGCAGCAGGACATGACCGCCAAAACATACCACCTACAGGAGGAAACCATAGCGATCGGACGGTGGCTGGACAATGAGTTCGCCCAGGTCAATGATTCGATCCGCCAGTTGACGAATCACATCTCAGGCCTCTTCCCCATCGCCCCTGCTAAGCCTACAACCCGAACCCCTAGCATACTGGGTTCACCGGCGGCTTGGCAACCGCCTTCCGTCTCCTTCGTCTACCAGCAGCGCAGCAGACAATGCCCCTTGAATGCGGGTTGATTCACCCGGATTCAACAGCACTGACCCGGTCGGGTAAATTTTTCGGATACAGTAATATTTCGACTATCACCGTACAGATGAGAATGATCGAATCCAGATTGTTGCTATGCTAATTGATAATTCAGCTTCGGAGTGGTTCAGGTACTACCAATCTCATAACCAGAACACAACTTCGATGGAATTTTTAACTGCAATTAAACAACGCATTGATCCAGGACATTATGAAGATTATCTGGGTTTGCTGTCGAAATTTCATCAATCCACGACTATCATGGCCTATCAGACAGAGTTTGAGACAATTCTGAACAAGATTTCGGGTGTAGACGACACAGTTCTCATGTCCCTATTTCGGGCAGGTTTGAAGAAGCCGGTTGTAGATACTGCTTTCTGACATGACAGATCTTGGCCACGTGGCAGCCATCCAGCACACCATATTGTGCTCCATACACACTGGATCACCAGCCGAGCTGATCCATGTGGGGGCTGCGAGACAGAGCCCTCGCATACCACCGCACGGGACTTGTAGGGACTCTGTGGTTTGGAGGCTAGAGTAAGCCCTATCGCGTGCGAGCCAAGCCCGCACGCGACCTTTAGTAACTGTTTTGAGAGATTTATGGCACGAGCTCCATAAACCCGGTCAATCCGGTCAAACCCGGTCAACCTCGTAACGGTTCCGGTATTCGCGCACCACGTGCTCTAACGGTTCCTATATACTCGGGCGAACGTGCCGTTATGGTTAAGCTAATTAAGCCGCCATTAATGGGCGCATTAACGACACTACAACGGTCACGTTCTCCAGTATATATAGATCGTCAACCTTTCCATACAAAGGAGAACACACTGCCATACGCGGAAGCTCTGCCAAACCTCTGTCTCTCTCTCAGACATTGCTACTGACTTACTCTCTCCCTACACACACCCCTATTCTTCCTGTGCGATCCTTGATCCACTACACACGGTGCACACGGAGGTCTCCCTGCCGGAATCTCTTGAGCACATTTTGGTGAACCCGACGTGAAACTTACCGGCAAAAGCAACCATGTCTCAGGAGGATGATGTCAGCAACCGATCGCCTTCCACCGAAACTCCCTCGGGAGACGAGACCCGCCGTACTCCGACGACTCCCGGCGAAGCACCGACGTTAGAGTCTTTGGACGCCACCGTCCAAAGTCAGGCGAAAGCTCTCAAATCCTAATCTGCGCAATTAGAACAAATCTTGGCTGTTCTAGGCACCCTCGCGCCAAATCCTCCGCTAGCCACCGCTATCCCTCAAGGAGGAGGAACCCCTACTGCTCCAGGATTGGGAGTGCCAGCCACACCTCCCAACCCTCATCTGCAGACTCCACCGTCGGCTGCGCAACTGCCTTCGGTTCAAGGATCAACGGCACAAATGCTGCCTCCTGCTGCTCACGCTCCTCCGCCCTCGGCTTTGGCGTCCAACCCAACTCTGCAGTACCCTTTGCCTCCCCCAACGATGATCTGGGGAAACGCGGGTACTCAGTATGCTCCCAATCCTCCGGCGGCATATGTGTCGCCACCGCCTACGGCAACCCCTCCGGCGACTACCGAGGGAAGCATTCCAGAATGCATGACGTCTTTGCAAAAGCGCGTGGACACCATCCTGGCTCATCAGTCATTCGCGGATACCATTATCCCGAAGTTAGACAATGATCCACCTATTCCACGAGAGATCTATCTCATGCCTAACCCGGCGGGGTACAAGGCTCCCAAATGGGATAAGTTCGAAGACGTCAATGGAAACGCTCATGAGCATGTCATGCGTTTCATCGATGTCATGGGTCCGTTCGGAGCTGATCCAAAACTACTGATGCGAGAGTTCCCAAAATCTCTTGGGAACGTAGCATACAAGTGGTACCGGACATTGGAGGCCGGATCCGTGAAGACTTGGGACGACATGGTCCAAAAGTTCTATACCAAGTTCTTTCAAATGGAGGAAAAGGTGACAATGATCCATCTCTCGCGGATGTACCAGAAGCGCGAGGAGGATGGGATCACCTTCATCAAGAAATTCCGGGCGAAATCCTTGGAATGCAAAGATCCAATGCCCGAAAGCCGGCTCATGGAGATATGCCTACAGTGCATGCGAGATGAATACAAAGGTATGCTCATCAATTTGCAAACACCTACGTTTCCAAAACTAATCGAATGCACGAAGAACATCGAGCCCATAGTCGAGAGACAGAAAAAGAAGAACGCTCCAGAGCGACCTGCGAGCGGCACCACTTACAAGATCGGAAGGTTCAGCTACAAGCGGGGACGCGAAGCTGAGGTCAATACAGTTTCGCCCCAGAAACAAGCGAAGGTTGTGAACTTCGATGTACCGCCTCTGCCATGCTCGGTAGAGGAAGCAAGTGACCTCTGCAAACAGTGGCGCAAGGACGGCGTCCTGCCACCGCTCGAGAAAACACCCTCCAAGGAGATGGTGAGGGACCCTAAGTGGTGCGAGTACCACGGCAAGATCATGCATCCCACCGCCGAGTGCAAGAAACTCAGATTCGCGTTCGATCAGAAGATGAAGAACGGCGAGCTAATCGTCAGTGACAACAGGAAGGACGTGCGCAACAACCCACTTCCTGCCCATACAGAGTCAGGCTCGAAAGGCAAAGAGGTCGCCATGATCTCGATCGTAGACTTGGAGGAAGTCGCAGAGGATGGTCTACCCATCATTGCTGAGGTCCATCAAGACGAAGATTATAGCATGGACACGGAGGATGAACGTGCCGACCGCATGAAAGGGTCGCACGGCTTCAACAAATTCTTCGACGAGATGAATTTCTCCGAGAGGTGCCGGACTGATATGACAAAAGCAATCTTAAGGATAGCGGAGGACTACGAGGACCTCGTGGTCTCCAACGGGAAAGTCATCAGGGCGTCTCGTTCCACAGAAAAGATCATGACCTTTTTCTGCCAGCGACAAGAAGACGGATGCGAGTCACCAGAGGCCTCTATACGTGACCGCCATCATCAATGGCGTCGAATTCAAGCGAGCATTCGTCGATGGAGGAGCGGCGGTCAACGTTGTTCCACTCCACACACTGAAGTTAGCAGGGATCCCCGAGCATAAGGTAGTCAAACGTCCGTCTCCACTGGTGGGATTCGGAAGCGACTCTAGAATGACGATCGGATGGATCCGCCTGGGCGTCCAGATTGGCAAGATCAAGTGCTCGGCGAAGTTCTATGTCATAGACGCGAACACCACATACCACATGATCATAGGTCGAGCCTGGATTCATCGCTTCGACGCAGTCCCTTCGACGGCTCACCAGGTTATGAAAGCTATCTGGAACGACAGAATAGTCGAGATACCGGCTTCGACTAACCCGTTCAACTTGGACGAAGCACATCTCAGCGAGGCGGTGTGGTTCACCGAGATGGCGGACGAGCAAACACCCGGCCCTTTCAACCCTACTCCTTTGCCTCTCTGGGAGGACATCAAGGACCAGTCACCTGCAGGCGTGATGGTGACAAGGGAAGATACCAAGGAAAAGCCGCCTACACGCGAAGAGGCGCCACGTATCGCATATCATCGAAAGAATGTGTACACCTCGAAGAGGATCGCAAAGCATGACCCCGAGGGCAAGGAGATAGAGAGCTTCTACGCCAATGGGAAGAAATGCTATCGCATATGAAGGTGCGCGGGGATGTCCTCACACGGGCATGGGGATGTCCCTGGGCAAATCAATCAAATCGAGCAAGTTGCGCTGGCGGAAGCGCCAACACAAGGCACTCCAGACGAGAAACTCAAAGAAGCGCCTGAATGCATGGAAGACAGGCCAAGACCACAAAAGCAAGAACTAAAGGAAGTGTTCCTTAGCCCGAGCGAGGAAAAGAAAAGGCCAGTCTTCCTGAGTGCGGACCTCACAAGCGAAGAGGAACAAGGACTGCTGCAGCTCCTAACTGAGTACAAGGACGTGTTCGCATGGGAGTACGATGAGATGCCAGGTCTGGATACAAGCATCACCATGCACCGTTTAGACATCATCCCAGGGTCTAAACCGGTCAAGCAAAGCACCAGAAGCTTCAGGCCAGAACTCAACGTGAAGATCAAGCAGGAGATTGTCAAACTCCTGGATGCCAAGTTCATAGAGCCAAATCATCATCCCACATGGCTGGCCAACATCGTGCCGGTGGTGAAGAAGAACGGACAGCTCCGCATCTGCGTGGACTTCCGAGATCTCAATCGCTTCTGCCCTAAGGACGATTTCCCACTGCCCAACATCGATCTGCTCATCGATTCAACAGCAGGCCATCGTATGTTCAGTTTCATGGACGGTTTCAGCGGGTACAATCAAATTAAGATGGATCCTGAAGATGCGCGGAAAACCGCATTCATCACTCCTGTGGGGGTATTCAACTACACGGTAATGCCGTTCGGTCTTAAGAACGCGGGCGCAACCTATCAGCGGGCCATGATGGCTCTATTCCACGACATGATGCACAAAGAGGTGGAATTCTACGTGGATGACCTGGTGGTTAAATCCAAGCACGAAGCGGATCACCTTGCAGACCTGCGAAAGGTGTTCAACAGATGCAGGAGCTTTCAACTGAAAATGAACCCCATGAAATGCGCGTTCGGCGTGACCTCGGGGAAGTTCTTGGGATGCGTGGTTCATCGCCAAGGGATCGAGCCTGACCCTGCGAAAGTGTCAGCCATCACCAGCATGACGCCACCCCATAACCAAAGTAGCTTGAAAACATTCTTGGGAAAACTGTCGTACCTGCGGAGATTCATCCCAGCAATTGCAGAAATCACATGCTGTTTTAGCACTCTCCTCAAGAAGGACGCCGCGTACAACTGGGCTCCGGACCACGAAGCCGCATTCGAAAAGCTGAAAGAGCTGCTTACGTCCTCAAAGATAATGATCGCGCCCCAGCTGGGATCACCGCTTCTGCTATATCTCACATCAACAAGGAGATCTATAGGAGCACTCTTGGCTCAGGAGTATGAAAGCCAAGAGAGGCCCATCTACTATATCTCTCGCATTGTGCAGCCTGCTGAATCAAGGTACACAGACATCGAACGTCATTGCCTTGCTTTATTCTTTGTGATAGAAAAGTTGAGACACTATTTTGCATCACACAAAGTAGTGGTGGTCACCAAGAGCGACCCCATAAGATACTTGCTAACTCACAGTACTCCGGGTGGGAGACTGGCGAAATGGTACATGACCATCTCTCAGTACGATATCACATGCGTGAAACCAAGAGCGATTAAGTCGCAGGCGGTAGCGGATCTGTTGGCACAGTTTCCCGACAACAGCCACGAACCCGTGATCGAAGAAGAGCTCGAAGGCCCTGAAATCTACGCAGTCGACGTGCCCTATTGGACCCTCCACTTCGACGGTTCGTCAACCAGGAAAGGCGGAGGCATTGGGATAGTCTTGACAAAACCAGATGGGGAAGTCATACAGATGTCCGCAAAGCTCAACTTCGCAGTCACAAACAACGAAGCGGAATACGAGGCTCTCATCGTGGGGCTCCGTGCAGCAAAAGCCTTGGAAGTGAGCAACTTAACAGTCATGGGAGATTCCAAACTGATTGTTAAGCAAGCCTCGGGCGAATATGGTTTGAAGGAGATCAACCTCCTGTCTTATCGTACCCTAGTACAGAAACTGATGCAACAATTCTGCGATGTGAAGTACGAGCACAAGCCTCGAGCAGACAACAGACACGCAGACGCCTTAGCAACTATGGGATCTAAGGTCAGCATAGACAAATGCCCCGCAAGGATTTCCATCGAGGTGCGAACATCGTCGGCATTAACGGAAGATGCGTGCGATGACGAACACATGGATGATGCAGACTGGCGGAAAGCAATCCTGCAAGCTATTACGAAAGGCACCAGCAGCGAAAGCTGGGCACTCACAAAAGGATACTGCATCCACGACAACACCCTTTACTACAAGGGTCCTGGAGGAATACTCATGCGGTGTGTCTCCGAGCAAGAGGGACAACAGCTGTTAGAAAAGATTCACCAACACGCTTGCGGAGAAAACGAGGTGTCAATCTACAGAAAGGCTCAGAGATATGGCATTCATTGGCCAGGCATGTCAACAGCTGCAGCCCTGATACAAGGGAAGTGCGAAAGTTGCGCGCTAATCGAAGACTCTCTACTCGTCGCCCTAACCGATGACGACACGGACTAGAGGAAGCCACTGTTTGATTTCCTCACCCAGGGCACCGTGCCCGAATCGAGAAAAGAGGCCGAAAAATTGAAAAGGAAAGCGTCTCGATACGTGGTACAGGAAAACCTGCTTTGGCGAAGAGGTCACGAGGGCAACTTGCTGCGATGTCTAGACGGCAGAGAAGCACAAGAAGTCATGGACCTTTCTCATCAGGTGGAGCATCAAGGAGGTGCGAAATTATGCAGACAGCTCCTCTCAATCGGATACTTCTGGCCCACAATGGAAGTCGATTGCCGCACCAAAGTGCGACGCTGCCAAGAATGCCAATTCAAAGGGAACCTAGTGCACGCTCCTGCCGTGGATTTACATGCATTAGGGACGCCGTGGCCATTTCACACATGGGATCTGGACTTCATCGGTCCCATCCGACCAACGTCACATGGGAACCATTTCATTCTCACCGCAACCGAGCTGTTCACCAAGTGGGTGGAAGCAATACCACTAAAGACGGCAAATGCGCTGGCTGTGGTCAATTTCATCCAGGAAAGCATCATATGCAGATTCGGAATCCCAAACACCATTCTTTCAGATAACGGTACTCCTTTTGTTAATCGCCAGGTAGCTGCGAAATTAGCGGAGTACAATATCAGGCAGATATGTTCTACCCCTTACTACCCAAAGGGAAACGGACAAGCCGAAGCGACTAACAAGACGCTGTTGAGAATATTGAGCAAAATGGTCGCAGACGACCACAAGAAGTGGGCCGACTCCCTAAGCATAGCTCTGTGGGCCTACAGAACTTCTCCAAGGACACCCACAGGGGTCTCGCCATTTCTACTGTGTTATGGAGCCGAAGCTGTGGTACCTGCGGAGGTTAGAGTCAATTCGGCAAGGCTGGCCTTCCATGCACTCTATGAAAATCAACGCGATCATGACTTAATCTTGCTGGAAGAAAAGCGAGAACAAGCCAAAAGGACTAACAAGCGGTACCAGGAAAGAATTGCTCGCGCCTACAACAAGACAGTCCAGCGAAGGGATTTCGCAGTCGGAGACCTGGTCTTGCGCGCATCTGACCACTGCATGCGAGAAGCAACTCACCCAAAGTTCGCAGCTAATGGGGAAGGACCCTTCGAAGTCACAGAAGTCTTCGATAGTGGCTACTGCAGCATACGAAGGTTGCACGGCACAACCTCAACTCCCAGTTCAATCAATATGCGCTGGATCAAGAAGTACTATCCCTGACTTCTCTCATTTCATACGTTTTATGATAACGTGCTTAATGTCTCATGTGGCTATGATTTACGCAATCTCCTCTCCCATATGAGAGGATTGTAATCCCATCTCTCCCATATGAGAGCGTTATAATAAAAGAATTCTCCCAAATGAGAAGTTCACATTTCTAGCTGTTTATGTTGCTCTATTTAATTTGTTATTACTGTTAACAATGGTTTATTCGCTGCAATAGCAATTCATACAAACTGCGATCTCAATTGATCATATAAGCCTATCTCTTTACGATAGCAGCCAATGCAATGCGATCTTAAGTGATCATCTAAAGCCTATCTCTTTACGATAGCAGCCAATGCAATGCGATCTTAAGTGATCATCTAAAGCCTATCTCTCACGATAGCAACCAATGCAATACGATCTTAAGTGATCATCTAAGCCTATCTCTAACGATAGCAGCTAATGCAAATACGATCTTAAGTGATCATCTAAGCCTATCTCTAACGATAGCAGCTAATGCAAATACGATCTTAAGTGATCATCTAAAGCCTATCTCTCACGATAGCAACCAATGCAATACGATCTTAAGTGATCATCTAAGCCTATCTCTACGATAGCAGCTAATGCAAGTACGATCTTAAGTGAACATCTAAGCCTATCTCTAACGATAGCAGCTAATGCAAATGCGATCTTAATTGATCATCTAAAGCCTATCTCTCACGGTAGCATCCAACTCAAATGCGATCTTAATTGATCATGTAAAGCCTATCTCTTACGATAGCAGCCAAGCGCAAATGCGATCTTAATTGATCTTGTAAAGCCTATCTCTTACGATAGCAGCCAAACGTAAATGCGATCTCAATTGATCATCTGAGTCTATCTCTCAAGATAGCGGTCTATACAAGTACGATCTCAAGCCTATCTGTTACGATAGCAACTTATACACGAAATGATTTTACCTGATCTTCTCAAGCCTATCTGTTACGATAGCAACTTATATGCAAAGTGATTTTAGTCGATCACCCAAGCCTCTGTTACGATGGCAACGCATGCGCAAAATGATCTTACTGGATCTTCTAAAAGTCTATCTGTTGCGATAGCAATTTATACGAGAAACGATCTCAAGCAGTTCGCTAATAAAGCCTATCTTTTGTGATAGCAGTTCGCACCACTTAATGATCTTAATTGATCTGCTAAAGACTATCTGTTACGATAGCAATGTTGTGAACATGATCTTAAATGATTTGCAACGGCCAACTGCAAGCCCATCCGCCGAGATGGCACAGCTGCGAAGATACGATCTCGAACGATCTAGCGAAACACCCGCGAATCAATATATCGCAGATGCGAAACAATTACATAGCATTATGCAAGGCGAAATATGCCGAAACGCATGCGAAATTGTATTTGTTGTAAAGAGACAGCAGATAATACAGAAAACTATTTATCATTACGAGTCAAATGACTTACAATTTATCTGTCTAGATAGCAGCTTACAAGAGAAAAGCTCGAATCTAACTACGCAGCCAACATGGCTTACAATACATTCGAAAAATGGCTGACAAGCCAGAGACACACTAGGTAACTCCCGACTAAGGAAAGGAGGAACCCACCGGTCCTAACACCGGCAGTTCAACACGCAGATCTGCGGCCAAAGATCTATAGCAAAAGGGATGCTGCCGCGAAGAGATCAACTTGTCATTTGCTACATCCCTAGCAGCAAGGTCGGGGATGCGATACGCCCAAGACCCCAAGGAATGACAAAAGCCTCTGTCTGATCAAGATAGGCGCCGGAGGAGCTTCCTGTTTCAACATATACTACTCTGCAAAACAGGCGAAGCAGTCATTCCTCTGGTGATGGATTCCTTGTCATGTTGGACAAGGGCATTGACGAGCACCCTGAGTTCAAGAACGAAGAGGCAAGAAATCCTCCTCCAGGGATGCTGGAGGAGAATTCCGCCGTTCATTACGAGACGGTAGCACGGTCACTTCGGCGCTGCACCTCGCCACGAGGCGGCCGGAAACATGACCTGCACACATAATACACGAAGAAATTTCTTCGAATACGCATGAGATATTATCTGCATCTTCTTTATGATGGTTATAAAGAGCAATAAGCCTCATAAAGTGGATCTTGGAAACTATTTATATAGCACAAAGCGCAAACTCAGGATTCAAAACTTGAAGTTGCCATGAATCAACGAAAAACAAGCGTTGAAGCCAGCAGTCGTAAGGACTCACGGCAAAGCACATGTTTGGGATGAAGAACCCAAATAGCAAAGACAGGGTTTATATAGACCCTGTACAGACTCTTCGGTTGCCTAAGATGAGTCAGCAAAATTCAAAAAGAGGGTAAGTTCAATCACTTACGCCTTGAAAAGCGGTAACAATCAATTACCCTACTAAAGGCTATGACGATTCAGTTGCGTATCCTAATAAATGACGGATAGTCATGATTCGGATGGACTTCCCAACGGAAGCGTGCTTATCTACCGAGAAATTAGCGCGAAAATCAAGCAGAGAATCAGTTGCTGATGTCATAATTGGATATGCACAGAAATGTCCAATCAAATCCCGGAAAAGGGCAAAACGGGAAGTTCATTGTTCTTGTTAAGAAAAAGGGGAGAAACCCTAGCAACATTACATTAATGTTCAAGATATTACATTAATGTTTCAGCTATTTTTCGAACTATTTTTGCAAGATTCGAAAAATCAAAGCAAATTCTTGATTAAGGAGTCTTGGGGCGCGAACTGCTCGCTCAGCTTCTCCACCTGTTCCACTTCTTGCTTCAGTAGCTCGCATCTAGCATTCATCTCATGATACAGCTTCAGAGCTTCATCAACCTTTTGCTTCTGCTGCTCCACCTTCTGCATCTCGACTGCGAGATTCTGGTGACCGAGTTTCAAAGTTACGGCCGCGCGAATCAGCGTGACTCTGTCTTTAAGAAACTTAAAGCCCATTCTGCCTTGGACTTTGGTCACGAGGTTTTGGCACATGCCACATAGCAATTCAGCACTCCGGACCGAAATGGTCGCAGGCGTAGCCGCAGATAGCTGCTCCAAAATCCAAATGGCTTCAGTAAGGAACAGCCTCCTGTCAAAGGGCCCGATCTCCAGAGATCTCACAAACGAGCGAGGGTACCTGAGACGCATTCGAACCACCCAGTCTACATCGGTTTGCTTCAAACCTGAGGAGACGTCAAAGATAAGTTATGATGTCAAAACTCGCAAGCGAATAATGCGACGTGCGAACAGTAAAACTCTACTTACCAGTTCCTTCCAGAATCTCATGAAGAGAAGGAATGCGGGCTGCCGGGTTGTTCGAAGACTGCCCTCGCTCCATGACTCTCCTATCAGCTGCGAGCTCTAATCTCTCGTAGTCGGGAGGAAGAATGTAGGCCGCGCCAGCTGCGACTACATTCCCAACCTGCGAGCCCCAAAAGCTCCACGCCGGAATGGGTGCCTCTGACTCAGTCATCGCCGGAGGTGAAGGGACAGCCGTAGTCGCTTGTCGTAGGACACTCTCGGATGCGGAAGCATTAGCAGCAGTTGTCCTTACCTCGTCAGCACTAGCATGGACATCTTCATCCATCAACACAGTGTCAGCTCCAGCATCGTCGGAAAGCTCGATGATGTCCTCACGAGGCACACTCGCGTGGTCAGCAGCTGCGACGGGCTTCTCGGTATGTGAGCTCGGAATTGGAACATAGGGCGCAGAAGGCTGACTTCTCTGTTCCAGCTCAGGTCCCTCAGCATGACCTGCGACATCGAATGAGATGATATGAGGTAACTTGCGTTATAAGTTATTTTGCTATCTTTACTAAAGCTAAGAATAAGCACCTCCACGCGAAGGTGGGATTGAGGTATCTTCGTCATACACTAAGGACGTGGAACCATGCCCTATCAGTGTATCCTCACTAAGCAAGTCTGTAAGAGGAGCGTGACCTGGGATGCGAATAAACCAGTCATGATTTTGCCTCAAGTTGCTAAAGCCTAGTACATGCGTATCACTCAAATGATTACCTGAAGGTTCTCCGCATTTGTTTACTAACCAACGGCGAATGTCAGCCTTTGACACACCATGCTTTAACGCACCCACAATAACATCTCTATAAGTTACTGCGAGATTGAAGATCTCACCTTTATCGCCGCCTGCGATTTCCTCAAAATCCGCTTGGACTTGCTCCAAGGCTGCTGCATCCTCTCCGAGAACCTCATCTTCCTCCTCCGCATGAGGAGCCACTTCTTCGGGAAGCTCGTCTTCCTCGACAGTTGGACGCGCTAAGTCGTCAACATGCCGCTCTTCGAGGCTCCGCTGCTTCACACGCTCAAGCTCCTCTTCTTCCCGACGCCTTCTTCTCTCAGCAGCCTCCGCGGCTGTCTTCCGGGACTCAGCCAGAATGTCCTCGCTTATGGGATCATCTGGGATGCCAGAATGGGCATCTCTCTTTTGCCTCTTGGCCGCGAGGCCACCGGTGGTCTCATCATCATCATCTGCGAACACACGAATGGCTTAAAGAAAAGAAGTGCAAAGAAGTTACGATGACGGGAAAGGAAATGCGACGGAGGTACCTCCTGATTCTTCCTCATGCATCACAACTGTTGCTTCTTCTTCTTCATCACTTGCTTGGGGCTCCTGCCTCTCTTCCTCTCCCTCTTGATCGAAGGGAACGAAAGACTCAACTGCGAGTTCTTTCCGCACTTTGCTGGGCATGCGACCTTTGCCTTTGTCCTTGATAGAAAGGGACCTCACTGGAGGAGAAGCTGGAGCGTTTCTAGGGGAAGAAATGGTAATTCCCTTTTGCCTAGGTCTCTTTACTCTTGGCGCCGCAGTCGCTGGAGGAGACGGGTCATCTCCGGGAGGAGACGGAGCCGGAGGATTGTCTATCAGCGAGTCAGCAAAAACATTCATGACTGCGCGAATCTTTGTTTCAACCTCAGCGTCCATCCTCCATGAAAGCCGGAACGGCTGCTGTTGTCTTCTGGTGGCAACAATGGTGTTGACCAGTGACTTGGAGCGATCACCAGCTGCGAATCTCCGCACATGACACTACAACAGTACAGAATAAAAGTGTCAGCACAAGGAAATCGAGAAAACTTAACACATGCGAAGAAAAGTGCTTACCTCAGCAAAAGCCTTGCTGTATATGACGACTTGCGTGTCGCCCTTCTTGATTGCGGCGACCTGCTCCTTCAGAATGAAATCAGGGCACAAATGGTTCTCACGGTCCCACAGTGAGTAGCAACCATACTCAGACTCGCTCAAATTGCAATTGGGGCGAAACGGAAAAGAGTTTCTTTTGAGCAAGGGGGCCCTACCTGGCTGCGCCGCCGACTCCGTCTCAATCCTCGTTTGCTGGGCAACCCAGTATGTGAGCCAGTTCTGGGAACAACCACCCTCGCGGGTACCCGCAGGCTGCTCGAAAGGAAGGTTGTTCATAAAAACCGTCTTGCACTCCTTTGTGAGCAAGCGCTTGTAGCATCCTCTGACAATGGACTGGGGCCAGATTGATGGGGCCACAGCGTCAAAACCAAACTGAGGAGAGACTCGAGTAGGGTCAACATCCACTGTAAGCTTTTCATACCTTGGCGCGAGCTCACGAATATGCTCCGCGAGAGCAGGAAGGGAACCTCGCAGACACCAGCAAAAGAACTCGCGATAGCGCTCGTGGAAATGAGGTCCCCTTTCAAAGAGAAGCTCTTCTGAAAAGACCATACCTTTGGAGGGGTATAGCTTTGGAAACCATCGTACATTCTCAATGCGCGTGGCGTAGGGCCTGGCAATAAACTCCTTCCGTTTGTCGCATATCAAACTCCAAGCGCACTTGGTGTTGCCTGCTCCAAACCATCTCGCAGCTCTTCCGCTGTTGCGTGCTTCTGTCTCGCCTGGGGGACACCACTTGTCAAGTTGAAGAGCAGTTGGAGCATAAGACGGCCAGCGCTCGAAAACCCACATTGTCAAAAAGGAAATATTGACAAAGGTCAGGACATCGAGGCGGCCACGCGACTCCCTCATAGCCAGAACCAGCTGATCGAGCCTATAATATAGCGTGCCTAAAACCAAGGGTCCGAGTGCGACTCTCTGGCCAAGAGCGAGCCTCACAGCAAGTGGCAGCACATGGTAGAAGACCCCGTCATGGGGGTGACCATCAATCAGGTACCTCGACAGCCAGGCACAGAGAAAGGCACAAAGGGTCAGATGATAGCCCTTGCCCTCTACGTAATTGTCGGCCTCCGGGTCCTCACTCAGAAGTTTCTTGGTAATACCGATGTTTGCTTAGTCTCGGAAGAAGTACTGCAACCATTTGTTCCAGGTATTCTTCGCAGACGTATCAACCAGCTGCCAGTTCGGAAGGGGCTTTGTAGTGGTCCACCGAGTGGAGATTTTCTTCACCTCTGCTAGGCATTCCTCCATCTGCGTATACAAGGCAATCTCCGCAGATGTCCTCAAGGGACTCAGAGGGTCCACTTCACCCATGGGGGAAAGCTCTTACAGCATTTGCACGTCCTCGAGCGTGGGGGCAGCCTCGAACTCAGCAAAATGGAACGTGTGAGTCGCAGGCGAGTAACGGGACAGAAGGTCTAGAAGCATGGATTGATCCAGCTTCACGGCAGCACCCTTCATAGCATGGATAGCAAAATACACGCCGGCTTCGTTAAGAGTCTCGGCGTGATGATCCAACACGTGGTCAATCCACTCATCCATATAGTCCAATTTCTGGACGAACGCCTGAGTAGAAATCGCAGTATACGGGAAGTGCCCGTTCTCGATCCCCAATCGAACTACATCCTCGGAACCAACCCACTCGAGCAGGGCTGAGTTAACTGGGCGAGTCAACGTCAGCAATCGCTCAGCGGGAACAGGATCAGGCATCCTCTTCGCCCTTATCCTCGCATGGTAGAAATCTTTGCCGCCTAAAAAGGGGGCTTTTCGCCACAAGGCCTGTGGAAGGTCGGGTATCTCTTCATCTTCCTTGACGGGTCTGGTTACTCTTGTCTTGGCCATTCCTGCGAAAGAGCAAGAAAAAGGGGGGAGAAATACCACACTTCAGTTTGAATTTTGGAATTCAAGATCTATGCGAAGGAAAACGAACAGTTCCGGTATCGATTTCATAAATTGGGGAATTGCAAGATCCAATATTGTTGAAAGATTAAAACGAAGCGGGTTCAAAGATCAAAACCTCTTCACAAATCCCATGGGTTTACAGATTCAACGCAGTTCAAGGCAAACACTGGTATCTTAGATCAAAAGTAAACGAGGTCAGCCTTGTTTTCTTGAAGATTGCTTGGATATGCACAATTGAAGAACACGGATTGCGGTTCTGAACTGGTGATTGATTATCTGGATCTGCTCTCGAAGATCTCCGGGTACCATTCACTTTAAGAGGAAAAAGTAATGCTTTGCAATAATGGGGGATACAAGGTATTTATCCAAAACAATGAAGGGTTGCGTCCTTTCGATAGTCGAATCGCAACCGTCACCGTCGAATCGCGCAATCACAGGACAAGCTGACGTCACGCCTAAAACCCTAAAGGTCAGACGGCACGACTCTAGGGGTTTTAGGTCATAATGACACGCACGGGGGCTGAACTTACCCGTATTTGAATTGGTGCGTGGCGGCGACGCGTATGTTGGTTTCCGCGCATGGAAGTCTATACGGCTATGAGTCTTCACGCACAGAAAGGGGGCTAATGTAGATACTGCTTTCTGACATGACAGATCTTGGCCACGTGGCAGCCATCCAGCACACCATATTGTGCTCCATACACACTGGATCACCAGCCGGGCTGATCCATGTGGGGGCTGCGAGACAGAGCCCTCGCATACCACCGCACGGGACTTATAGGGACTCTGTGGTTTGGAGGCTAGAGTAAGCCCTGTCGCGTGCGAGCCAAGCCCGCACGCGACCTTTAGTAACTGTTTTGAGAGATTTATGGCACGAGCTCCATAAACCAGGTCAATCCGGTCAAACCCGGTCAACCTCGTAACGGTTCCGGTATTCGCGCACCACGTGCTCTAACGGTTCCTATATACTCGGGCGAACGTGCCGTTATGGTTAAGCTAATTAAGCCGCCATTAATGGGCGCATTAACCACACTACAACGGTCACGTTCTCCAGTATATATAGATCGTCAACCTTTCCATACAAAGGAGAACACACTGCCATACGCGGAAGCTCTGCCAAACCTCTGTCTCTCTCTCAGACATTGCTACTGACTTACTCTCTCCCTATACACACCCCTATTCTTCATGTGCGATCCTTGATCCACTACACACGGTGCACACGGAGGTCTCCCTGCCGGAATCTCTTGAGCACACCGGTTAAACGCGAATTGGGGCTGCGTAATCCATGTACTTTAGCAGAAGCTTTTGTGTTAGCTCGGAAATTATCAGCGGGTCAAAAGGAATTGTTGAAGTCTTACATGCCAAAGCGTTCTTGGACACCGTCGTATTCGAGAACTGCCGGGTCTACCCCATCGACCACTTTACGTCTGCTACCAATCCCACGGCCACAACATCATCCTCTAATCTGCCAGTCCGTCGCCTCATTCGAGCGGAGAAAGCCGAACGTCAACATCAGGGCCTATGTTATAATTGCGAAGAGAAGTATTCACGAAACCATAAGTGCACCCCCCCAAGTTTCTATTGCTATGTGTTGATGAGGATGACGAGGGTGAAACACCTTTGCCCGCTGAAGAGGACGATCCAGGGATTATTACTGATAATCTGTCTCATCTTCACACCTCGGCAGGTGTGCACAAGAGAATCCGGCAGGGAGCACTCTGTGTACACCGTGAGTAGGGGATAGGAAATGGCACAGGAAGAGTTGGGTTGTGTGTAGGGAGAGAGTAAGGCAGTAGTAATGTCTGAGAGAGAGACAAGGGTTTGGCAGAGCTTCCGCGTATGTCTGGTGCGTCCTCCTTTGTATGGAAAGGTTAACGTCCTATATATAACGGAGAATGTGACCGCTGTACTGTGGTTAATGCGCCCATCAATGGCGGCTTAATTAGCTTAACCACAACGGCACGTTCGTCCGCGTATATAGGGACCGTTACAGCATGTTGTGCGCGAATACTGGAACCGTTATGGGGGTTGACCGGGTTTGACCGGATTGACCGGGTTTATGGAGCTCGTGCCATAAATATCTCAAAAGCAGTTACTAAAGGTCGCGCGCGGGCTTGGCTCGAACGCGACACTTACGCTAGCCTCCAAACCACTAAGTCCCTACAAGTCCCGTGCAGTGGTATGCGAGGGCCCTGTCTCGCAGCCCCCACATGGAACAGCGCGGCTGGTGATCCAGTGTGTGTGGAGCACAATATGGTGTGCTAGATGATTGCCACGTGGCCAAGATCTGTCATCTCAGAAAGCACTATCTACATTATCCCCCTTTCTGCGCGTGAAGACTCATAGCCGGATAGACTTCCATGCGCAGGAACCAACGTACGCGTCGTCGCCACGCACCAATTCAAATGTATGCAGGTTCGGCCCCCATGCGTGCCATTATGACCTAAAACTCCTAGAGTCGTGCCGTCTGGCCTTTAGGGTTTTAGGCGTGACGTCAGCTTGTCCTGTGATTGCGCGATTCGACGGTGACGGTTGCGATTTGACTACTGAAAGGACGCAACCCTTCATTGTTTTTGGATAAATACTCTGTACTCTCCATTTTTGCAAAGCATCACTTCTTTCTCTTAAAGTGAATGATACCCGGAAGCCTTCAAGAGCAGATTCAGATAATCAATCACCAGTTCTCTCTTGTCAATCGTCTTCTTCAATTGTGCACATCCAAGCAAGCTTTACCAAAACAAGGTTGGCATTGTTCAATTGCGTTTGATATACTGATATATGATTTGAACTGCGTTGAATCTTGCAAACCCGTAACATATTATCCACTGCAACTTATGAAGAAGTTCTCGATCTTTGAATCTAATTTCAACCTAATCCCCAAATAATAAGGATCTTGAAGATAGGGTTTCTGAAATCTCTGATAATGTAAACAATTCCAATCTTCTAGCTTTGAAAATTGCCACTGGACTGTTCATCTTCCTTCCAATAAACCCCCGTATGCTTAAAGCTGAATCTTGAATTCGAACTAAAGTATGTGTATTTCTCCCCCCCTTTTTTCTTGCTTTTCCGCAGGAATGGCAAAGACAAAAGGAACCAAACCCATTAAGGAGGTCGAAGAAATACATGATCTTCCACGGGCTTTATGGCGAAAAGCCCCCTATCTGGGCGGCAAGGACTTTTATCATGCCAGGGTTAAGGCGAAGAAATTGCCCATCGCTGTCTCCGGTGAAGCATTACAAACATCAACCCCTCCAGTTAACTCGGCGTTGCTCGAATTGATCGATTCCGAAGATGTGGTTCGATTGGGAGTCGAAAATGGGTACTTCCCATATACTGCGATTTCTACTCAAGCATCTGTTCAGAAATTGGATTTCATGGATGAATGGATTGACCATGTGTTGACCAATCATGTCGTGACTTTGAACGATGTCGGAATATACTTCGCAGTTCGTGCTATGAAGGGTGCTGCCGTGAAGCTGGATCAGTCCATGCTTCTAAACCTTCTTTCCCGTTACTCGCCTGCGACTCACACGTTCCATTTTGCTGAGTTCGAGGCTGCTCCTACGCTCGAAGATGTGCTCATGTTGTATGATCTGTCTCCTGTGGGCGAGGTGGATCCTTTGAGTCCCTTGAGAACGGATGCGGAGATCGCTCTGTACAAGCAGATGGAGGAGTGCTTGCCAGAGGTGAAGAAAATTTCCACCCGGTGGACTCCTACAGAAGTCCTTCCTGACTGGCAGTTGGTTGACACATCTGCGAAGAATACTTGGAACAAGTGGGTCCAGTACTTTTTCCGTGACTATGCGAACAGCAGTATCACCAAGAAGCTTCTGAGTCGAAACCCGAAGGCTAAGAACTATGTGAATGGCAAGGTTTATCACTTGACCCTGTGCGCCTTCCTCTGTGCCTGGTTGTCGAGGTACTTAATCGATGGTCACCCGCATGATGGGGTCTTTTATCACGTTCTGCCTCTTGCTGTGAAGTTGGCCCTTGGTCAGAAGGTCGCACTCGGACCCCTAGTCTTGGGCACACTGTACTACAGGTTGGATCAACTGGTTGTGGCGATGAAGGAATCGCGTGGTCGCCTCGACGTACTGACTTACATTAACATTGCTTTCTTGACAATGTGGGTCTTCGAGCGATGGCCCTCTTACGCCCCAGTCGCTTCCAAGCCCAACAAATGGTGTCCCCCAGGTACGGAAGAGGAACGTAACAGCGGCAGAGCTGCGAGGTGGTTTGGAACAAACTATCCCAAGTGCGTTTGGAGCCTGATATGCGACAATCGGGAAGAGTTTATAGCTAGACCTTACGCCATGCGCGTTGAGAATGTGCGATGGTTCCCAAAACTGTATCCTTCCAAGGATGTTGCTTTCTCAGAAGAGCTCCTTTTCGAGGGCGGGGAGCATTTCCACGAGCGCTATCGCGAATTCTTTTGCTGGTGTTTGCGAGGTTCGCTTCCTGATCTTGCGGAGCATGTACGTGAGCTTGCACCTAGGTATGAGAGAATTACCGTGGATGTCGATCCCACTCGCGTGTCTCCCCTGTTTGGCTTTGATGCAGTGGCACCCTCAATCTGGCCGCAGTCTATCATCAGAGGCTGCTACAAGCGGTTATTGTCGAGGGAGTGTAAAACAATCTTGATGAGCAATCTTCCCTTTGAGCAACCCCCAGGCAACCGTGAAGGCGGCTATTCCAGAAACTGGATCGCCTACTGGAACGCCCAGCAGACGAGGTTCGAGACGCAATCGGTCCCTCAGCCAAGTAGAGCTCCTGTGATCAAGAGGAACTCTTTCCCTTTTCGTCCCAATTGTAGCCTGGACAAGTCTGAATATGGTTGCTATTCATTGCAGGATCGCGAGAACCATCTGTGTCCCTCCATCATTTTAGATGAAAAGATTGCTGCGGTTAGGAAAGGCGATTCGCATGTCATCAGATATAGCGAAACTTTTGCTAAGGTAAGCAACTTCTCTTGCATGCGCTAAGCTTCTTTACTTCAATAAATTGAAAACCTCATACTATGTTTCCTGTTGTAGTGCCATGTGCGGAGGTTTGCATCTGGTGAGCGTTCCAAATCGCTGGTTACCACCATTGTTACTGCAAGAAGGCAAGGACAGCCGTTTCGGCTGGCATCGAAAATGGATCCCGCGGCCGAGACCAGGATTCGCGATATCATGAATGCTTTTGCTGATTCACTAATAGACAACACTCCAGCCTTGTCTCCCCCTAGGGATGATCCATCTCCTCCAGCAACTGCTGCCCCAAGAGCGAAGAGGCCCAGGCAAAAGGGAATTACAATTTCTTCCCCTAGAAGCGCTCCAGCTTCCCCTCCTGCGAGATCCCTTTCTGCCAGGGATAAAGGTAAAGGTCGCATGACCAGTAAAGTGCGAAAGGAGCTCGCAGTGGGGACCTTTGTTCCGTTCGGCCAGGAGGAAGAAGAGGAGAGAAGAGAAACAAGAGAAGGAGACGAAGAAGAAGAAAGAATTGAAGATGTTGGCGACAGAGAAAGAGATGAGATACAAGAGGAAGACTCAGGAGGTATCTCAATCGTACTTCTCTTCACATTACCTTAACTCTTATGCGATCTTATCTGAACGATTTGTTTCTTTAGCAGATGATGATGATGACGAGACCATTGGTGGCCTTTTGGCCAAGAAGCTTAAGATAGGTTCTCATGCTGGCGTTTCTGATGAAGCCATAAGCGAGGACATTCTTGTCGAGTCCAGGAGAACAGCTGCGGAGGCTGCTGAAAGAAGAAGGAAGCGAGAGGAAGAAGAGCTCGAACTCGTGAAGCAGAGGAGCCTAGAAGAACAACACGTTGACGACCTAGTGCGTCCCACAGACGAGGAAGATGCGCTTCCAGAAGATGCGGCTCCTCAAGTTGACGAGGAGGATGCGGCTCCAAAAGAAGATGCAGTAGCTCTAGAGCGAGCCCAAGCGGACTTCAAAGAAATCGTAGGCAGTAATGAAGGTGAGATTTTTAATCTCGCAGTAACTTACCGAGATGTAATTGTCGGTGCGCTAAAGCACGGTGTGTCAAAAGATGACATTCGTCGTTGGCTAGTAAGCAAGTGCGGTGAACCTTCAGGTAATTATTTGACCAACATGTGTAAGCTTGGCTTAACAATCCAAACATAATCATGACTAGTTTCTCCGCGCCCCAGGTCATGCTCACCTTAAAGACATGCTTAACGAAGATACATTAATAGGGCAAGGTTCCACGTCCTTAGCATATGACGAGGACGCTGCGCTCCCACCTTCGCGTGGAGGTGCTCGCTCTTAGCTTACCAAAGATAATAAAATAGTATACGATACAAGTTACCTCACACCATCGTTTTTTTTGTATCGCAGGTAATGCTGATGAAGCCGTGTTGGAGCAAGGAAGTCAACCTTCTGCATCCTATGTCCCAGTGCCAAGTTCTCATACTGAGAAGCCCGTCGCAGCTGCTGAATATGCAGGAGAGCCCTTCGAAGACATCATTGAACTCTCTGATGATGCCGAAGCTGACACCGTGTTGATGGAGGAAGATGCCCATGCCGGTGCTGAGTAAATAAGAACGAACGCTGATGATGCTATCGCACCTGAAGGTACCCCTCCTCAAGCTGCAACTTCTGCTGCCGCCATGCCTTCGGCGATGACTGAGCCTGCAGCGCCTCTTCCTGCGTGGAACGTTTGGGGTTCGCAGGTCGGGGCAGCAATCGCACCTGGTGCAGCTTATACTCTTCCCCCCAACTATGAGGAGTTAGAGCTCGCAGCTGATAAAAGGGCGATGGAGCGAGGACAGTCTTAAACTGCCCCAGCGATGCGCATTCCTTCTCTGCGCCAGATCCTTGAAGGAACCGGTATGTCGTGGTTTACCGTTCGCATCTTGCATTCTTTGCTTGCGAGTTTGACAGTCTAATCTTGAATTTAACATTGCTTTAGGGTTGAAACAAGCCGACGTGGACTGGCTAGTTCGCATGCGTCTCTCCTATCCCCAATCGTTTGTGAGGTCTCTGGAGATAGGCCCCTTTGATAGAAGGCTGTTTCTGACTGAAGCCATCTGGATTTTAGAGCAGCTGTCCGCGGCCACACCTGCGACCATTTCTCCTCAAAGCGCGGAATTGCTTTTTGGTATGTGCCAGAACCTTCTCGCCAAAGTTCAAGGCAGGCTGGGCTTTGGGTTTCTTGTCAAAAGAGTCACCCTGATTCGCGCGGCCGTGACCTTGAAACGCGGCCACCAAAACCTCGAAGCTGAGCAGCAGAAGGTAGAGCAACAAAGACAAAAGGTTGAAGAGGCTATGAAGCTCTTTCATGAAATGAACGCCAAATGCGAGCAATTGAAACAAGAAGTGGAGCAAGTAGAAAATCTGAGCCGCCAGTTTACTCCTAACGATTCCTTGATCAAGGGCTTGTTTTGAAAAAAAGTAGCAAATAAGTAGTTAAAACTTAACTGTAATGTTGCTAGGGTTTCTCCCCCTTTTTTTTCAAAAAAAATTGAATTGCCCGTTTTGCCCTTTTCGGGATTTGCTCGAATATCCCTGTGCATATCAATTTATGACGTCAGCAATTGATATTCTGCCTTGATTTTCGCGCTAATTGCTCATTAGATAAGCACGCCTTCCTTGGGAAGTCCATCCGTATCATGACTATCCGTCATTAATTAGGATACGCAACCGAATCGTCGTAGCCTTTAGTATGGTAATTGATTGTTACCGTTTTTCAAGGCGTAAGTGATTGATCCTTACCCTCTTTTCAAATTCTGCTGACTCATCTTGGTAACTGAAGAGTCTTCACAAGGTCTATATAAACCCTGCCTTTTGCTATTTGGGTTCTTTATCCCACAATGTGGCTTGCCGTGAGTCCTTACGACTACTGGCTTCAACGCTTGTTTTTCGTTGATTCATGGCAGCTTCAAGTTGTGAAACCTGAGTTTGCGCTTTGTGCTATAGAAATAGTTTTCAAGATCCGCTTTATAAGGCTTATTGATCTTTATAACTATCATAGAGAAGATGCAGGTAATACCTCACATTTGTTCGAAGAATTTTCTTCGTCTATTATGCTTGCAGGTCATGTTTCCGGCCGCCTCCCGGCGAGGTGAAGCGCCGTACTGACCTTGCTACCGACTCGTAATGAACAGCGGGATTCTCCTCCAGCATGCCCGGAGGTTGATCATTCTCCGCCATGTTCGTGAGCTCAGGGTGGCGAGCCATAGTGCTCGTCTTCGTGGACAAGGAACCCATTGCAAGAGGAATGACTGCTCCCCTGTTTTGCACAGTTGTATACGCCGGAACAGGTGGTTCCTCAGGCACGTCTTTTGGGTGTAAGACCAAAGAATGGCCTTGTCAGATCCTGGGATCTCAATCATAGCGTCGCATAGGTCTTGTAGGCATGGCGGGCTGTGGGCTGTTCTTCTCTCAGGAACACCCTTCTTGCTACAGATCTTTGTTCGCAAGTCCTCGTATCGCATAGCTTCTGTTAGGACCGTTAGGCCGATCCTTTTCCAGTTGGGATTTCCCCGATGAGTAACTTCTGTGTGTGAGTTACTATTTAGGTGCATTATAAGCCATGTTGGCTGCGTAGCTAGCTTGAGCTGAGCTTTTTCGCTTGTAAGCTATTATCTAGACATATAATTTGTAAGTCATTTTGACTCATAATAATAAATCGCTTTGTATGATTTGCTGTCTTGTTACAACAAATTACGATTTCGCACGCGTATTGACAAATTTCGCCTTCTTGTAGTGCCGTATAAACACTTTGCATTATCGCTTTTGATTAGCTATCTGCCGGATAGATTCGCAGATATAATTTTAGATCATTCGAGATCGTATTTGCGCAGTTGTGCTACCTTGACGGATAGGCTTGTGATTTGTTAGATTTAAGTGCAGGTGCTATCCCATCAGATAGAATTTGTAGATCACTTAAGATCATTTTGCATAATGTTGCTATCATGACAGATAGACTTAAGAATCATTTTAGGATCGCATGTTTGCATAGGCTGCTATCGTTGCAGATAGGCTTAGAAGATCAATTAAGATCGTATTCGCATAGGCTGCTATCGTGGCAGATAGGCTTAAAAAGATCGGTTAAGATCGTATTCGCATAGGCTGCTATCGTGGCAGATAGGCTTAAGAGATCAGTTGAGATCGCATTTGCATGGGGTGCTATCGTGGCAGATAGGCTTAAGAGATCAGTTAAGATCGTGTTCGCATGGGGTGCTATCGTGGCAGATAGGCTTAAAAGATCAGTTAAGATCGTATTTGCATGGGCTGCTATCGTGACAGATAGGCTTAAAAGATCAGTTAAGATCGCATTTGCATGGGCTGCTATCACGGCGGATAGGCTTTTGCTAACAGTAATAATGAACTGAATAAAGCAATAAAGACAGTTAAAAGCATAAAGTTCTTCTCATTTGGGAGAAGTCTTTTATTATTAAACTCTCGTATGGGAGAGATGAGATTACAATTCTCTCATATGGGAGAGAAGATGTGCGAATCATGGCAATACGGAGCATAAAGCAAACGTTGTAATATAACGCGTATAATAAGAGAAGTTAAGGATAGTACTTCTTGATCCAGCGCATATTGACTGAGCTTGGGGTTGAGGTCGTTCCATGTAACCTCCGTATGCTACAGTAGCCACTGTCAAAGACTTCCGTGACTTCAAAGGGTCCTTCCCAATTGGCTGCGAATTTTGGATGAGCTGCCTCTCGCATGCAATGATCAGATGCGCGTAAGACCAAATCTCCAACTGCGAAGTCTCGACGTTGGACTGTTTTTGTTGTATGCGCGAGCGATCCTTTCCGTGTAACGTTTGTTGGTCCTTTTGGCTTGCTCCCGCTTTTCTTCTAGCAGGACCAAGTCATGATCGCGTTGGTTGTCATATAATGCGTGAAAAGCCATCCTTGCGGAGTTAACCTTCACTTCCGCTGGTACCACAGCCTCAGCTCCATAGCATAAAAGGAACGGTGAGACCCCTGTGGGTGTCCTTGGAGAAGTCCGATAAGCCCACAGGGCTATGCTTAAAGAATCAGCCCACTTCTTGTGGTCATCTGCGACCATCTTGCTCAAAATTCTCAACAGCGTTTTGTTGGTTGCTTCCGCTTGCCCATTCCCTTTCGGATAGTATGGAGTGGAGCATATCTGCCTGATGTTGTATTCTGCTAGCTTTGCGGCCACCTGGCGATTAACAAAAGGAGTGCCATTATCCGAAAGGATGGTGTTGGGAATTCCGAACCTGCATATGATGCTTTCTTGTATGAAATGTACCACAGCTACCGCATTTGCTGTCTTCAGCGGTATCTCTTCTACCCACTTGGTGAACAATTCGGTCGCGGTGAGAATGAAGTGATTCCCGTGCGAGGTCGGTCGAATGGGACCGATGAAATCCAGAGCCCATGTGTGAAACGGCCATGGTGTTCCCAATGCATGTAGATCTACGGCAGGGGCGTGCACTAGATTACCCTTGAATTGACACTCCTGGCAGCGTCTTACTTTGGTGCGGCAATCAGCCTCCATAGTGGGCCAGAAATATCCGATTGAAAGAAGTTGTCTGCATAATTTCGCACCTCCCTGGTGTTCCACCTGATGAGAAAGATCCATCACTTCTTGCTCTTCTGTGCTGTCTAGGCATCGCAACAAGTTGCCTTCATGGCCCCTTCGCCAAAGCAGATTCTCTTGCACCACATATCGGGATGCTTTCCTCCTTAGTTTCTCAGCTTCCTTTCTCGACTCGGGTACAATACCCTGGGTGAGAAAATCGAAGAGGGGTTTCCTCCAATCCGCATCATCGTCAGTTAGAGCAATGAGTAAAGAGTCTTTGATCAGTGCGCAACTCTCGCACTTTCCTTGAATCAATGCTGCGGCCGTTGACATGTCCGGCCAATGGATGCTATACCTCTGAGCTTTCCGATAGATTGACACCTCACTTTCCCCGCAAGCATGCCGATGAATCTTTTCTAATAGCAGTTTTCCCTCTTGCTCGGAGACACATCGCATAAGTATTCCGCCAGGGCCCTTGTAATAAAGGGTGTTGTCATGTATGCAATAGCCCTTTGTAGATGCCCAATTCTCGCTGCTCGTGCCTTCTGCGATGGCCCGTACGATTGACTTTCTCCAGTCCGCATCGTCCATGCATTCTTCGTCGCACGCGTCTTCTGTCAACGCCGAGGACGTTAGCACTTCAATGAAGATCCTCGCGGGACATTTGTCCGCACTGAACTTGGATCCCAGGGTAGCTAAAGCATCAGCATGCCTGTTGTCCGCTCGAGGTTTGTGCTCGTATCTGACGTCGCAGAATTGTTGCACCAATCTCTGCACTAGGGTCCTGTAGGGCAATAAGTTTATTTCCTTCAAACCATACTCGCCCGAGGCTTGTTTGACGATTAGCTTGGAGTCCCCCATAACTGTCAAGTTGCTTACTTCCAAGGCCTTTTCCGCGCGGAGTCCTGCGATGAGAGCTTCATATTCTGCTTCATTGTTAGTTACTGAGAAATCAAGCTTTGCGGACATCTGTATGACTTCCCCATCTGGTTTGGTCAAGACTATCCCAATGCCTCCACCTTTTCTTGTGGACGAGCCGTCGAAATGAAGCGTCCAGTAAGGCAACTCGACTGCGTAGATTTCAGGTCCCTCCAATTCATCTTCGATCACGGGCTCATGACTGTTATCGGGGAACTGCGCCAACAAATGCGCTACCTCCTGCGATTTGATCGCCCGCGGCCGAACGCATGTGATGTCAAATTGGGAAATTGTCATATACCACTTTGCCAATCTTCCTCCAGGAGTAGTGTGAGTCAGCAGATATCGTATGGGATCGTTCTTTGTGACCACCACTACTTTGTGTGAAGCAAAATAGTGTCTCAACTTCTCTATTACGAAGAATAAAGCAAGGCAATGACGTTCGATGTCCGTGTACCTTGATTCTGCTGGCTTCACGATGCCGGAGATGTAGTAGATGGGCCTTTCCTGAACCTCATACTCCTGAGCGAGGAGAGCCCCTATGGACCTCCTTGTTGATGTCAGATACAACAAGAGTGGTGATCCGAGCTGAGGTGCGATCATTACTTTTGAAGATGTCAGCAGCTCCTTTAATTTTCCGAACACAGCTTCATGCTCTGTGGTCCAGTTGTATATAGCATCTTTCTTCAGAAGATCACTGAAACAGAAGGTGATTTCAGCGATCGCTGGGATGAATCTTCGCAGATAGGATAGCTTTCCCAAGAAGGTTTTCAAGGCACTCTGGTTGTGTGGCAGAGTCATGCCAGTGATGGCTGATACTTTCGCAGGGTTGGGCTCGATTCCTTGGCGATGTACCACGCATCCCAAGAATTTCCCTGATGTTACCCCAAATGCGCACTTCATAGGATTCATCTTTAATTGAAAGCGCCTGCATCTGTTGAACACCTTTCGTAAATCCGCCAGATGGTCTGCCTCTTGCTTGGATTTTACAACTAGGTCATCCACATAGAATTCCACTTCTTTGTGCATCATGTCGTGGAACAGAGCCATCATGGCCCGCTGATAGGTCGCACCTGCGTTTTTTAGGCCAAAAGGCATCACCGTATAGTTGAACACTCCCACGGGGGTGATGAATGCGGTTTTCCGTGCATTTTCGGTGTCCATCTTGATCTGATTGTACCCACTAAAGCCATCCATGAATCTGAACATGCGGTGACCCGCTGTCGAATCTATAAGTAAATCGATGTTAGGGAGCGGGAAATCATCCTTAGGGCAGAAACGATTGAGATCCCGGAAGTCCACGCAAATACGGAGCTGCCCATTCTTCTTTACCACTGGCACGATGTTAGCCAGCCATGTGGGATGGTGATTTGGCTCTATGAATTTGGCATCCAAGAGTTTGACAATCTCCTGCTTTATCTTCACGTTGAGCTCGGGCCTAAAGCTTCTTGTGCTCTGCTTTACCGGCTTGGATCCCGGAATCACATCCAACCGGTGCATGGTCATGCTCGTGTCTAGGCCCGGCATTTCATCGTACTCCCATGCGAATACATCCTTGTACTCGGTTAAGAGCTGTAGCAATCTTTCCTCCTCTTTGCTTGTGAGGTCCGCACTTAGAAAGACTGGCCTCTTCTTTTCTTCGCTTGGGCTTAGGAATACCTCCTTCAGCTCCTGCTTTTGCGGTCTGGGTTTGTCCTCCATGCATTCGGGCGCTTCTTTGAGTTTCTCTTCTAGAGTGCTTGGCCTTGGTCTTTTTGTCTCCGAAACCTGCTCAATTTGGTTGATTTGCTCAGGGATATCCCCTTGCCCGCGTGGGGACACCCCCGCGCACCTTCATATGCGATAACATTTCTTCCCATTGGCGTAGAAACTTTCTATCTCCTTGCCTTCAGGCTCATGTTTTGCTATTATTTTCAGAGTGTACACACTCTTTCGCTGATAAGCAATGCGCGGCGCCTCTTCTTGCGCAGGCGGCTTTTCTTTGGCATCCTCTCTTGCCACCATCACTCCCGCAGGCGACTGATCTTTGATATCCTCCCATCGGGGCAACGGAGTGGGGTTGAATGGTCCTGGTGTTTGCTCATCTGCCATCTCGGTGAACCACACCGCCTCACTGAGATGTGCTTCATCCATGTTGAACGGATTCGTCGAAGCTGGTATTTCCACTATTCTGTCATTCCAAATGGCTTTCATTACTTGGTGAGCTGTTGAAGGGACAGCATCGAAGCGATGAATCCAGGCTCGTCCTATGATCATGTGATACGTAGTGTTCGCATCTATGACATAGAATTTCGCTGAGCACTTGATTTTGCCGATCTGGATGGCCAGGCGGGTCCCTCCTATCGTCATTCGGGAGTCGCTTCCAAATCCCATCAGCGGGGATGGACGCTTGACAATCTTGTAATCTGGGATTCCCGCTAGCTTCAATGTATGGAGTGACACAACGTTAACTGCTGCTCCTCCGTCAACGAACGCTCTCTTGAACTCAACGCCATTGATGATGGCCGTCACGTACAGAGGCCTCTGGTGGATCGCATCTGTCTTCTTGTCACTTGCGGAAAAGGTTATGAACTTTTCTGTAGAGCGAGACGCCCTAACGACTTTCCCATTGGAGACTACGAGATCCTCCTCGTAATCTTCTGCTATCCTTAGGATCGCCTTTTTCATTTCCGTCCGGCACCTTTTTGAGAAGTTCATCTCGTCGAAGAACCTGCTGAACCCGTGGGACCCTTTCATCCGGTCGGCACGCTCGTCCTCTGTGTCTACGCTGTAGTCCTCATCCTGGATCTCGGCAATGGTAGACCATCGTCTGCAACCTCTTCAATATCCACAATCGAGATCATAGCGACCTCTTTGCCTTTCGATTCTTGCTCCGCATGGGCAGGGAGTGGATTGTTGCGCACATCCTGCCTTTGATCGCTGACAATCAGTTCGCCATTCTTCATCTTTTGGCTAAACACAATTCTGAGCTTTTTGGAGTCCGCCGTGGGATGCATGACCTTTCCGTGATATTCACACCATTTCGGATCCCTCACCATTTCCCTGGAGGGTGCCTTCTCGAGCGGCGGTAGGACACCGTCCTTACGCCATTGCCTGCAAAGGTCGCTTGCCTCTTCTACCGAACATGGCAGAGGTGGTGCATCAAAATTCACAATCTTCGCCTGCTTTTGGGGTGAGACCGTATTCACTTCGGCCTCGCGTCCCCTCTTGTAGCTGAATCTCCCGATCTTGAAAGTAGTACCGCCCGAGGATCGCTCAGGGGCGTTTCTCACTATAGGCTCGATGTTCTTTGTGCATTCGATTAGCTTTGAAAACGTAGGCGTTTGCAAGTTAATAAGCATACCTTTGTACTCGTCTCGCATGCACTGCAGGCATATCTATACGAGTCTGCTTTCGAGTATCACATCTTTGCATTCCAAGGACTTGGCCCTGAACTTCTTGATGAAGGTTATTCCGTCCTCCTCGCGCTTCTGATACATCCGCAAGAGATGAATCATCGTCACCTTTTCCTCCATCTGGAAGAACTTGGTGTAGAACTTCTGGACCATGTCGTCCCAAGTCTTCACGGATCCAGCTTCCAATGTCCCATACCACATGTAAGCCACGTTCCCCAGGGACTTCGGGAACTCGCGCATCAGCAGTTTGGGATCAGCTCCATACGGACCCATCACATCGATGAAACGCATGACATGCTCATGGGCGTTCCCATTGACGTCCTCGAACTTGTCCCATTTAGGATCCTTGTACCCAGCAGGGTTAGGCATGAGATAGATCTCTCGTGGGATAGGTGGATCGTTGTCGAGCTTCGGGATGATGGTATCCGCGAACGATTGGTGAGCCAGAATGGTGTCTATGCGCCGTTGGAGTGACGTCATACACTCCGGAGTACTTCCCTCGGTAGCGGGAGGAGGGGTTATCGCAGGTGGAGGCGACACATACACTGCAGGAGGGCTAGGGACGTATTGCGAATTCACGTTACCCCAGATTGCCGTTGGGGGAGGCAAGGGATACTGTGAGGCCGGATTAGGTACCAAAGCCAGAGGTTGAGGAGTATGATCAGCGAGAGGCAACATTTGAGCTGTTGACCCCTGGATTAAGGGTAGTTGCGTAGTCGCCGGTGGAGTTTGCAGATTGGGGTTGGGTGGCGTGGTCGACACTCCCAATCCCTGAGTGGTGGATACTCCCCCTCCTTGAGAGACGGCGGTGGCTGGTGCGGGGCTTGGAGCAAGAGTCCCCAAGACAGCCATAATTCGTTTCAGTTGAGCAGATTGAGCTTTGAGAGCCTTTCCCTGACTCTGGATGGTGGCGTCCAAGGCTTCTAGCGTCGGAGCTTCCCCGGGAGATGTAGGAGTACGGCCAATCTCCTCTCCTGAGGCAGCCACCATGGAAGGCGATCTGTTACTGACATCATCCTCCTGAGACATGGTTGCTTAAGATGGTAGGCTCACGTCTGGTTCACCAAATTGTGCACAAGAGAATCCGGCGGGGAGCACTCTGTGTACACCGTGAGTAGGTGATAGGAAATGGCACAGGAAGAGTTGGGTTGTGCGTAGGGAGAGAGTAAGGAAGTAGTAATGTCTGAGAGAGAGACAGGGGTTTGGCAGAGCTTCCGCGTATGTATGGTGCGTCCTCCTTTGTATGTAAAGGTTAACGTCCTATATATAACGGAGAATGTGACCGTTGTAGTGTGGTTAATGCGCCCATCAATGGCGGCTTAATTAGCTTAACCACAACGGCACGTTCGTCCGCGTATATAGGGACCGTTACAGCACGTTGTGCGCGAATACCGGAACCGTTATGGGGTTGACCGGGTTTGACCGGATTGACCAGGTTTATGGAGCTCGTGCCATAAATCTCTCAAAAGCAGTTACTAAAGGTCGCGCGCGGGCTTGGCTCGCACGCGACAGGACTTACTCTAGCCCCCAAACAACTAAGTCCCTACAAGTCCCGTGCAGTGGTATGAGAGGGCCGTGTCTCGCAACCCCCACATGGATCAGCGCGGCTGGTGATCCAGTGTGTGTGGAGCACAATATGGTGTGCTAAATGATTGCCACGAGGCCAAGATCTGTCAGCTCAGAAAGCACTATCTACAGCAGGTAATCTCAACCCCCGTTCTCTTAAGCTGACAGGGACTATTGGTGACGTTTCTGTGCAGGTCCTTATTGACGGAGGAAGTAGACATAATTTTATTCATCCTAATATGGCTGAGCACTTATCATTATTGTTACATCCCATTCCTCCGTTTCGTGTCTATGTCGGCAACGGCGAGTCTCTGCGTTTCATGTATTATTGCCCGATGACGCCCTTGGCCATCCAGGGTACGGTCTTTGAGGTGGATTTGTATGTGTTGTCCGTCCATAGTATTGACGTTGTACCGGGAGTTCACTGGTTACAGACCTTGGGGGAAATTTCACACAACTACAGAAAGCTTACCATGCGTTTCATGTTGCAAGGGAAACCATTAGTTTTCGCAGGGGTTGAACATGGTCCACGTCCCATCTCCTACAATTCTTTGACAGCACATCCCTTTTCGCCAACTGAGGTGGAGTTTTATGAGATTATGCAGTGCCCTACAGCCCGATTCTACAGCCGATCACGACTCATTCCCTCCAGAAATTCCGGAATCTATCCTACAGTTTTTGACTCAGCATCAGGAAGTATTCTCCGTTCCGACTGGATTACCACCATCCCGCCAGTGGGATCATCGTATTCATTTGCATCCAGGATCCAAACCTGTTAACGTTAGGTCGTATCGATATCCTTACTTTCAGAAGTCGGAAATTGAGTGTCAGGAGCATGAGATGTTACAGCAGGGGGTTATTCAGCCGAGTAGTAGTGCCTTTTCCTCCCTTGTCTTGTTGGTGCGCAACAAGGATGGCACTTATCGTTTTTGCGTAGACTACCGTGCTCTGAACGCGGTCACCGTTCCGGATCACTTTTCGATTCCAACTACAGATGAGTTGTTTGATGAACTTGGGGCAGCCCGCTACTTTACTAAGCTTGATCTTCGCTCTGGATATCATCAGATCCGCATGCACACCAAGTATATTTCGAAGACAGCTTTTCGCACCCATGATGGTCACTATGAGTTTCTTGTCATGCCTTTCGCCTTGACCAACGCTCCATCCACTTTCCAGGCTGCTATGAATCAGATTTTTCGACCCTTGCTGCGGAATTTTGTCATCGTATTCGTTGACGACATCCTGGTTTACAGCACGACTCTTGAGCTACACGCCCAGCATCTCCATCAGGTTTTACGTCTTTTTCGGATCACTGTTTTTATCTTAAAATGTCGAAATGTTCTTTTAGCAGGACCGGTGTCGAGTATTTGGGTCATGTGATTACTGTGGGTCAGGTGCAGGCTGATTCTCAGAAGATACACGCCATGGTGGCATGGCCCACTCCCTCTACCATAAAACAGTTACGCGGTTTTCTGGGGTTGACAGGATATTATCGGCGGTTTATCCGTGACTACGCCACGATTGCAGCAGCATTGCCTGACTTGCTCCGGAAGGACGTTTTTCAGTGGTCCTCTGAGGCCGAGCAGAGCTTCACGGCATTGAAGCAGGCCATGAAATCGACCCTTGTGCTTCGGTCGCCCGACTTTACGTTGATATTCATTCTAGAGACTGATGCGTCTGAAAAGGGTGTGGGGGCCGTGCTTCTTTAGGACGGACACCCGATTGCTTTTCTCAGTAAAAAGATCGGTCCAAAACTTCGTGCTGCTTCCACCTATCATAAGAAGTTGTATGCAGTTGTTGAGGCTGTTCAGGAGTGGCGTCAGTATTTGTTGGGTCGTGAGTTCGTCATTCGCAGAGATCAGAGCAGTTTGAAGGAGCTCTTATCCCTGGTTATTCAGACGTCGGATCAACAATTTTATATTCGCATGTTGATGGGCTTTCAGTTTCGCATTGAGTACAAACCTGGTGCAACTAACCGTGTGGCTGATGCGTTGTCTCGCCGTGATTCCAAAGACGATTCTCCGACTTTAGTGCTCTCGGTTTTGGAGCCCCATCCTTCGATTATGGAGACTATTCGGCATGAGACTCAAACGTTAGGCGAATTACATGACCTTTTGACAGTGGTGCAGTCTAACGGCTGTCCACCTCATTTCAATCTTGTTAACCGGATTTTGTATTATCAGACTCGTATCTGTGTTAGTCGTGAGTCCTCTGTCCGACCCCTGCTTCTTCAGGAGTTCCACTGTTCTCTGTCTGCTAGTCACCCAGGGGTTGATCGTACCTATCGTCGTCTTACTGCGGTTTTCTATTGGCCAGGTACGCGTGCCGAGGTTCGCCTGTTTGTGTCTGCTTGTGTGGTTTGTCAAACTACGAAGTACTCTACTCAGAAACCGGGGGGTCTTCTCCAACCTCTTCCTATTCCAGAGCGCGTGTGGTCGGAGGCCACGATGGATTTTATAACGGGTCTTCCTAGTTCTCAGAGGTCTACAGATATTATGGTTGTGGTTGATCGTCTCACGAAGTATGTCCACTTTCGCCCATTGCCCTCTTATTTTGATGCACCTCGAGTTGCCCAACTGTTTGTGGAGGTCGCCGTCAAGTTACATGGGTTCCCTGAGACGCTTGTATCGGATCGTGATCCCGTCTTTATGAGCTCCTTTTGAAAGGAGTTGCTCAAGTTGAGTGGCACTCAACTCAAGTTCAGCATCGCTTACCACCCGCAGACTGATGGCCAATCAGAGGTAATGAATAGGGGTTTGGAGCAGTATCTTCGGGCGTTCACGTCGGAGCAGCCTCGGAGCTGGGTTTCTTTTCTTCCATGGGCAGAACTGGCCATGAACTTCTGTCACCACGAGGGTATTCGCATGTAACCCTTTCGAGCTTTGTATGGGCGTGATCCTCCCTCACTTTTTCCTACGTTACCAGTGGCCGGTCAGTCTTCATCATTCGAGGAGTTGGTACTTGAACGGCATGAGTTGTTAACAGATTTGAAGGGCCATCTGACGAAGTTGCAGCAACGGATGCGCACTCAGGCCAATAATAATCAGCGTGATGTTTCATATCAGGTGGGCAATTTGGTTCTTCTTCGCCTTCGACCCTATCGCCAGCTTTCGTTAGTGCGCTCTTTATCGGCCAAGTTGGCCCGCCGCTTTTATGGCCTTTTTTACAGTCCGGGAGCGTATTGGTCAGGTAGCTTATCGTCTTCGCCTTCCTGATAACTGTCGTATTCATGATGTTTTCCATGTTTCGTTGCTTCGGCCTTATGTCTCCACGGGTTCGGCCATGCCGGTTGCTACGTTGCCGGATCAGTTCTTCAAGGTTCAGCTGGTTGCGTCGCCCGTTTCGGCCTCCCAAGAGCCGACGGTATTCGTTGATGGCGTTCCACAACAGCAGTGGTTGGTGTCTTGGTGTGATGGCGCTCCGCCTTCGTGGGAACCGGTTGATGCGATTCGTGCCTCTTTTCCTGAGATACAGCTTGAGGACAAGCTGGTTTCCGATACTGGGGGAGTTGATACGGTAGTTCAGGCTCCTATAGACGAGGACAGAGCTAGTGAGAATGATTCTACTACTCGAGAAGTTCCGGTTACTACGGGACCCAAGCGTAGTGTTGGTCCGCCGTTATACCTTAAAGATTATGTTAAACGTTAAGTTATTTTTTTGTTTATTATGCTACATTTAGTATTATGAATTTTGGTAGGTAGCGTGTTGAATTTTAAGTTTCGTCCGGGGTTTTTATACGGTTCTTTACTCGGACTAGGATTAGGTCGAACCGTCACGGTTAGAGGTATAAAAGGGTGTAATTTTCTTAAAAAATATAATGAGAAAATTATTCTACCCTAATCTTTTCTTCTCTCTTCGCTGTCTTCTCTCTCCCGTCCCCCTTCTTCTCTTCGTCACTGGAACATCGATACCCCAGGGGTATCAACGTGGTGCTTTCATCTAGCCTGTCGGACGGTTGATTGCGCGGCCGCACAGCGAGCTCACTTTGCCGCCAATCATGGTGGAAGCCACGCACCCTTCACCATCGGCCAAAACCCCTCTCACGCTGGAAGACACGTTTCTGGCCTTCAACACTCTGCAGCAGGACATGACCGCCAAAAACAGACCACCTACACGAGGAAACCACAAAGATTGGACGGCGGCTGGACTCTGAGTTCGCCAAGGTCAATGATTCGATTCGCTATTTGACGAATCGCATCTCAGGCCTCTGATCGCCCCTGGTCAGCCTACAACCCGATTCAACGGCACTGACCCGGTCGGGTGGATTTTTCGGATAGAGAAATATTTCGACTATCACCATAGAGCTGAGAATGATCGAATCCTGATTGTTGCTATGCTAATTGATAATCCAGCTCCGGAGTAGTTCAGGTACTACCAATCTAATAACCCGAACGCAACTTGGATGGAATTTTTAACTGCAATTAAACAACGATTTGATCCGGGACATTATGAAGATCATCTGGGTTTGCTGTCGAAATTGCAACAATCCACGACTGTCATGGCCTATCAGACAGAGTTTGAGACAATTCTGAACAAGATTTCGGGTGTTGACGACACAGTTCTCATGTCCCTGTGTCGGGCAGGTTTGAAGCAGCTGGTTAAACGCGATTTGGGGTTGCGTAATCCACGTGCTTCGGCAGAAGCTTTCGTGTTAGCTCGGGAATTATCATTGGGTCAAGAGGAATTGTTGCAGTCTTACATGCCAAAGCATTCTTGGACGCCGTCGTATTTGAGAACTGCCGGTTCTACCCCATCGACCACTTTACCGTCTGCCACCAATCCAACGGCCACAGCATCATCCTCTAATTTTCCAGTCCGTCGCCTCACTCGAGAGGAGAAAGTCGAACGTCAACGTTAGGGCATATGTTATAATTGCGACGAGAAGGATTCGCGAAACCATAAGTGCACTCCAAAGTTTCTATTGCTATGTGTTGATGAGGATGACGAGGGTGAAACACCTTTGCCCGCTGAAGAGGACGATCCAGAGGTTATTACTGATAAACTGTCTCATCTTCACACCTCGGCAGGTAATCCCAACCCTCGTTCTCTTAAGCTGACAGGGACTATTGGTGACGTTTGTGTGCAGGTCCTTACTGACGGAGGAAGTACACATAACTTATTCATCCTAATATTGCTGAGCACATATCATTATTGTTGCATCCCGTTCCTCCCTTTCGTGTCTATGTCGGAAACGGCGAGTCTCTGCGTTGCACGTATTATTGCCCGAAGACGCCCTTGGCCATCTAGGGTACGGTCTTTGAGGTGGATTTGTATGTGTTGGCCGTCCATAGTATTGGCTCCGTACTGGGAGTTCATTGGTTAAAGATCTTGGGGGGAATTTCACACGACTATAGCACGCTTACCATGCGTTTCATGCGGCAAGGGAAACCATTAGTTTTCGCAGGGGTTGATCATGGTCCACGTCCCATCTCCTACAATTCTTTGACAGCACATCCTTTTTCACCGACTGAGGTGGAGTTTTACGAGATTATGGCAGTGCCCCTATAGCTCGAGTCTACAGCCGATAACGACTTATTCCCTCCAGACATTCAGGAATCTATCTTCCAGGTTTTGACTCAGCATCAGGCAGTATTTTCCGTACCGTCTGGTTACCACCATCCCGTCAGTGGGATCATCGTATTCATTTGCATTCAGGATCCAACCCTGTTAACGTCAGACCGTATCGATATCCTTACTTTCACAAGTCGGAAATTGAGCGCAAGTGCACGAGATGTTACAGCAGGGGGTTATTTAGCCGAGTAGTAGTGCGTTTTCCTCCCCTGTCTTGTTGGTGCGCAACAAGGATGGCACTTATCGTTTTTGCGTTGACTACCATGCTCTTTACGCGGTCACCGTTCCGGATCACTTTCCGATTCCGACTACAGATGAGTTGTTTGATGAACTTGGGGAAGCCCGCTACTTTACTAAGCTTGATCTTCGCTCTGGGTATCATCAGATCCGCATGCAAACTGAGGATATTTCGAAGACAGCTTTTCGCACCCATGATGGTCACTATGAGTTTCTTATCATGCCTTTCGGCCTGACCAACACTCCGTCCACTTTCCCTTGCTGCGTTCTTTTGTCATCGTATTCTTTGACGACATCCTTGTTTACAGCACGACTCTTCAGCTATACTCCCAACAACTCCATAAGGTCTTACGTCTTTTGTCTGATCACTGCTTTTATGTTAAAATGTCGAAATGTTCTTTTAGCAGGACCAGTTCCGAGTATTTGGGTCATGTGATTACTGAGGGTCAGGTGCAGGCTGATTCTCAGAAGATACACGCCATGGTGGCATGGCCCACTCCCTCTACCATAAAACAGTTACGCGGTTTTCTGGGGTTGACAGGATATTATCGGCGGTTTATCCTTGACTACGCCATGATTGCGGCACCATTGGCTGACTTGCTCCGGAAGGACGCTTTTCAGTGGTCCTCTGAGGCCGAGTAGAGATTCACGGGATTGAAGCAGGACATGACATTGGCCCCTGTGCTTTGGTTGCCCGACTTTACGTTGACATTCATTCTAGAGACTGATGCGTCTGACAAAGGTTTGGGGGGGGCGTGCTTCTTGTGGACGAACACCCGATTGCATTTTTTAGTAAAAAGATCGGTCCAAACCTTCGTGCTGCTTCCACCTATCATAAGGAGTTGTACGCAGTTGTCGAGGCTGTTCAGAAGGGGCGTCACTATTTTTTGGGTCGTCAGTTTGTCATTCGAAGTGATCAACGCAGCTTGAAGGAGCTCTTATCCCAGGTTATTCAGACGCTGGATCAACAATTTTGTATTTGCAAGTTGATGGGCTTTCAGTTTCGCATTGAGTACAAACTTGGTGCCACTAACTGTGTGGCCGATGTCTTGTCTCGCCGTGATTCCGAGGATGATTCTCCGACTTTATTGCTCTCGTTTTTGCAGCCCCTTCCTTCGATTATGTAGACTATTCGGCATGAGACTCAAACATTAGCCGACTTACAGGCCATTTGGACAGCGGTGTATTCTGACGCCCGTCCACCTCATTTCAGTCTGGTTGACGGTATTTTGTATCATCGGACTCGTATATGTGTTAGTCGTGAGTCCTCTATCCGCCCCCTGCTTCTGCAGGAGTGCCACTGTTCTCTGTCTGCTGGTCACCTAGGGGTTGATCGTTCCTATCGTCGTCTTGCTGCGATTTTCTACTGGCTAGGTATGCGTGCCGAGGTTCGTCACTTTGTGTCTGCTTGTGTGGTTTGTCAAACTACGAAGTACTCTACTCAGAAATCGAGGGGTCTTCTCCAACCTCTTCCTATTCCAGAGCGCGTGTGGTCGGAGGCCACGAGGGATTTTATCACGTGTCTTCCTACTTCTCAGGGGTCTACAGCTATTATGGTTGTGGTTGATCATCTCACGAAGTATGTCCACTTTGGCCCATTGCCCTCTGATTTTGATGCACCTCGAGTTGCCCAACTATTTGTGGAGGTCGTCGTCAAGTTACATGGGTTCCCTGAGACGCTTGTATCGGATCGTGATCCCGTCTTTATGAGCTCCTTTTGGAAGGAGTTGCTCAAGTTGAGTGGCACTCATCTCAATTTCAGCGCCGCTTATCACCCACAGACAGATGGCCAATCAGAGGTGATGAATAGGGGTTTGGAGCAGTATCTTCGGGCGTTCACGTCGGAGCAGCCTCGGCGCTGGGTTTCTTTTCTTCCATGGGCAGAACTGGCCATGAGCTGCTGTCACCACGAGGGTATTCACATGTCACCCTTTCGAGCTTTGTATGGGCGTGATCCTCCTCACTTTTTCCTACGTTACCAGTGGCCGGTTAGTCTCCATTAGTCGAGGAGTTGGTACTTGAACGACATGAGTTGTTAACAGATTTGAAGGGCCATCTGACAAAGATGCAGCAACGGATGCGCACTCAGGCCAATAAGAATCTGCGTGATGTTTTGTTTCAGGTCGGCGATTCGGTTCTTCTTCTCCTTCGACCCTATCGCCAGCGTTCCTTAGCGCGCCCTTTATCGGCCGCTTTTATGGCCCTTTTACGGTCCGGGAGCGTATTGATCAGGTAGCTTATCGGCTTCTCCTTCCTGATAATTGTCGTATTCATGATGTTTTCCATGTTTCGTTGCTTCGGCCTTATGTTTCCACGGGGTCGCCCGTTTCGGCCTCACAAGAGCGGACGGTATTCGTTGATGGCGTTCCACAAAAGCAGTGGGTGGTGTCTTGGTCTGATGGCGCTCCGCCTTCGAGGGAACCGGTTGATGTGATTCGTGCCTCTTTTCCTGAGCTGCAGCTTGAGGACAAGCTGGTTTCCGAGACCGGGGAAGTTGATACGGTAGTACAGGCTCCTATAGACGAGGACAACGCTAGTGAGGATGATTCTACTACTCCAGAAGTTCTGGTTACTACGCGACCCAAGCGTAATGTTGGTCCGCCGTTATACCTTAAAGATTATGTTAAACGTTAATTTATTTTTTTTATTATGCTACATTTAGTATTATGAATTTTGGCAGGTAGCGTGTTGAATTTTCAGTTTCGTCCGGGATTTCTGTACGGTTCTTTACTCGGACTAGGATTAGGTCGAACCGTCAGGATTAGAGATATAAAAGGGTGTAATTTTCTTAAAAAAATTAATGAGAAAATTATTCTATCCTAATCTTTTCTTTTCTCTTCTCTGTCTTCTCTCTCCCGTCCCCCTTCTTCTCTTCGTCACTGGAACATCGATACCCCAGGGGTATCAGTAATCCCTGCTTTTCTGGCCCTGATTGCTCTCAGTTCAATCCAGAGTGATCTGTGAATGCAGATGGGTGCCCCTCTCCCTCCCTCTCTCAAACATTACAATGATTACTGGATTTACTTCTGAAAGACATAGGATCATACATAGTAATTGTATTTTTCTGCATCATTATCTAGTCAATCTATTGTCTTGTTCATATTTTTAGAACAGATAATGATGAATATCTCAATAGCTCATTTACTTTGTAGATGAAGTTGACACGACTGCGGATAGGATTTGGGTAAGTCTTCATCTACTACAGCTTGTAGATGACTAGATGTATTGAAGTAGCCTCTTCTACATGAGATCTGACGAATCCATTCTCTCTTTCAGGGACAACTCTTGTATGTCGAATTCTGTTGCAAAAATTAATGAAACAGGGCAGTTTAATTAATGAAACAGAAATAGAAAACTTATCGATAACAGATGTCAAGGCACGAAACCGAATCCATTGACTTCAGAACGATAACGCCCCCACTAGGATAAAATATACATCCAGCGGAAGTATGGGTGATGTGGTACCACAAGACAATGTGATTAATTAATCATGTTAATACATTGAATTAACATGATCAACCAAACCCATTGTCTTGCACAATAATTCAACATCGGTGGCAATGCATATTTTCTCACCAACTAAGGACTTCCCCCTTGGTCCAAATGATGAGGCGACCGTCCTCCAAGATTCACCGACATATTTATTTACTTGTTCTTGGTGCAAATAAATATTGACATGCACTCACGGAGCTCGAGATATGAACTTGTCCATGACTATGACTCAGTTTCAGATTTCAGAGAAGAAGAGGATGATTTTTTTTGTGTCACTTTTTGAGTGATAAGAAAGTTAATTTACAGATTGAAAATACGTCAAAATTGGAAAGAAAATGTTGTTTTTTTACTAGTCACTTCTCCAGTGATAAGAAAGTTAATTTATGCAATAATGGAGGAACTAATTTGAACTAAAGGAGTGGTCAAAGCCTTAATTTACGACATGAAAACTTTCGGTAAAAAATTAAACAACTTCAGAATATAGCCTTATATATCGCATAAATTTAGTAAGAGTTTCAAACAAGCTATGAAGAGAAAATATAAAACAAATCCAAAACAAGTTTCTGAAACATTTTTAACATATTCCATTCAATTAATGCTTGTTTCTTTCTTGTACTTCTCCCACTTCTGCTCAAGTTTCTTCAAATTTTCCTATATACCTCATGGCATGTACAGTTGTTTCCTTTTCTGCAAAAAAAGATTAATATCACCTCTTCTTCCTTGGATTCTTCGTGGCTGCTATCTCTTGATCAAAAAACCCACAAAAGTACCAAAAAGAATTCAATTTTTTTTTTTTTTTGCTTAGCTTGACCAGAATGTGTAACTACAACAGATCCTACAAGTCACTTGGAGATGTCAAATTTCCTCAATCATGAGAGAGTTGAAGAAGTGTTAGGGTAATGGGTGAGACGGTTTCCCTCACCAAAATGTTAAGAGTGATATTACTGGTTGATCTCCCAACAAGAAGTTGATGGCTAGTGAAGATAGTTGTAACAAGATAGTAGTAGTACTAGAGTGGATGAAAGAATGTTTAATTACTTCTTAGTTCATGAAAACCATAGTACGTCTTGTGCTATTTATAGCACTCCATAGTTGGCGAAAGAAACCACCAAGTAATTCAAGATTTTTTCTACAACTGTTATCTACTCCAACCTTCTAGAATATTCTACAATAAGTCTCCTAACTTTCTAGGAGTTACATAAATCATTCTAGAAAATTCCCCATATCCTAACATATTCTACAATAAGTAGGCTCTGGGGCTCATGAACCAAGCTACACGTCGTTCAGGCTTGGCTTATTTAACGAACCTAAATCTAGGTTCTAGTCCAGCCCTACACATGGTTTATGATGGTTCTGTTGCGACTTTAAGAGGTTATTGATCGTGTTGGAATTCACCACCAATTTGGTGTTAACAAAACTTTGTTACTCGTAGCATTTGCATTATTCACCACTATCATCAATGTACACCTCTTTCTGGACATTACAGTGGGAATCCATTGTTCTTGGAGCCATTTTGGGTGGAACATGCTGCTAGTAGTGCACTAGTTGTAGCAGGGTGGCACCGGATAGGCTATGAGTTTGAGGACAGAACTTATATATCAAGTGAACTTGAGAAGCATATCCACATAGTACACTCAATTTCAAATAATGCAGTAACCAGAGGAAAGTACATCCTCTTTGGTTCTGGCGCAACACAACTTCTCAGTGCAGCCGTATACGCTCTTTCCCACGAGAACTCATCCTCCCCAGCAGGAGTAGTAGCCTCAATCCCTTTTTACGAGGTATCTAAGAAGTAACCACCTTCTTTATTTCATTTTCGGTGTCTCACTAACAGGATATATTATTGATATGTGTAGTAAGTTCGAAAATCGAAACTATTTCTTTCTCAGGCATATAAATCACAAACAACCTTCTTCAATTCGGTAGATTTTGATTTCAAAGGAGATGCATCCTTATGGGGAAATGCGACAGATGGAACTGCTAATATTATTGAGTTTGTTACTTCACCAAATAACCCTGACTGTCAACTGAAGGAGGTTACTCCGCAAGGCACATCAGTGAAGACAATTCACGATCACGCCTATTATTAGCCACATTTTACGCCAATTCCAGCTCCGTCTGATGAAGAAGTCATGTTATTTTCTCTTTCCAAGCTTACTGGTTATGCTGGTAGCCGATTTGGGTAATAATAGGATCAATCTCCTTCTATATTCAAGTGGGATCAATGAAAGCTCAATAAAATTTATACAATGTGGTTTGCAGGTGGGCTTTGGCAAAAGATGAGAAAGTATACCAACGAATGGTGTTGTATATGCGACTAGCTTCAATGGGTGTCTCTCGGGACACTCAGCTTATTAGCAGAATTGCAGAAATGAAGAACTCAAAGTCAAGAAAGAAGTCAAAGAATGCCCAGATAAGTTAATGGAACAAGTCTTCTCAAAATAATAACAGTCAAGGGGTCAAATTGTATTTTTCAGAAGTTGTTCTTCCCCTTCTATTTTACCTCAGAGGTCTTCTTTGTCTTTTTCAAAACTGCTGAGGCAAAGTTCATATTATTGAGACTTGTTTACATTGCATGCCAAAGTTGTTGGGCAATAGTAGTATTATCAAAAGATATGTACGGCTGAGATTTGATCTCTATAATCCAACGGTCTGAAATAAGACCGTTGGTGTACTGCCTTCATATACCCTTCTTCAACAAGGGTTCTGCAATTTTTCATCTTCTTCGTCTTCCATAACCATGTAGCGAAGCTATGCTGAAATTTTCCAGAAATTCAATGAAATTTGATTTTATTTGTTGTGTTTGATTTATGTTGTTTCTGGAATTACTTGATTCCTTTCATGGTATCAGAGCTATGGCTCTCTCTACGAATCAATCTCAGGGGTCCTCAAATCCCTTCTATCTTCTCTCACAAGTTCATTACCTAGTTCCCTTCAAGTTGGATAACACTAATTATGTTATCTGGCGTTATCAAATCTCTACTCTTCTCAAAACACAGTCTCTCTTTGGTTTCGTTGACGGTTCTCGGGTGTGTCCGTTCGAGTTCCTAACCGACGGTAACGGAACGGTCACTGAAAATCGCAATCCAGATTATGACGCTTGGGTTACCCAAGATCAAATCGTTCTATCCCTTCTCACAGCAACTCTCTCTCTCAAGAGGCCTTGGTTCAGGTGGTTGGTAAGCCCTCTTCTCGTGATGTTTGGGTTTCTTTGGAGAACAGGTACTCCTCTCTTACTAGATCTAATATCATGCACTTAAGATCTGAGCTACAAACTATTAGAAAGAAATCTGATTCTGTTGATGTCTACATGCAAAAGTTGAAAACCCTAAGAGATAAACTGTCTTCTGCTATGGTGAATACTGATGATCAAGATATGATTCTCTATGCCTTACATGGCCTGCCTCCTGAATATAACTCTTTCAGACCTGGTTTGCGTGTTACTATGTCTGTGTCACCTGATAAGATCAATTTTGAAGAATTGCATGTTCTGTTGAAAGCTGAAGAACAGATGATTGAATCTCAATCTGTTATGGGTAATGAGTTGACTGGGTCTGCTGATTATGTTTCTAATGTGTTTAATGGTGGAAGAGGAAAGGGAAATAGTTATGATAATGTTAAGAATCAAGTCAATGGTTATGGTAGAGGTCAAGGAACTGGGAATACTGATCAATCTGTTAAGTTTAATCCTGTTTCTGGTTATCAAAATCAAGGGTCTGGTCAAAACCCTAATTATCAAGGTCAAAACTATAACCCTAACTACTCAACTGGAAGAGGCAACTATAATGGTGGAAGATTTCAATACTCTTCTAGAGGTGGTAGGGGTTATAATAGAGGGGGTGGTCAATCTAAAAACAGAGGACCTAGCTTTGACAATGCAGGAAATCCTATCAATTGTCAAATATGTGGTATGGATTATCATTCTGCTGTTGACTGTTGGCATAGACTGGACTATGCCTATCAAGGCAAGAAGCCTCCACCTCAGTTAGCTGCTATGAACAATGTTGCTTCTCCAATCATGAATGTGAATCAAGACCAGTACTCTCCAACCAATGTGTCTGCACCTAACACTGGACCCCAACCTCAACTCAATGCCTTCAATGCTAGCCTTCTTGGACCTTCACCTAGTATAAGTCCAAATTATTGGCTTACTAATTCAGGTGCCAATAATCACATGACAGCTGATTTTGGAAAACTTAGTCTGGGGTCTACCTACAATGGAAATGACAAGGTTGCAATTGGAAATGGCAACACTCTACCTATATCTCACACTGGTACTGCCCTTCTTAAAACTTCCTCACATTCTTTCACTTTGCCTAATACCTTACATGTTCCCAACCTAGCTGCTAATCTTATATCTGTTAATCAATTGTGTAAACAACACAATTGCTCCTTCTATTTTGATGCTGATATATTTTATATTCAGGACAAACTTCAGGGCACCATCCTCTACCAAGGGTTGAGTGAAAATGGTTTATATCCCATACACACTCAACCCTTCCCTGCTGATCATCAAGACAAGACTACAAAACATGTCTATTTAGGAAAACAAGTCAAATGTCCTCTCTGGCATGCCAGATTAGGACATCCATCTGAAGAAATTTTGAGACTTATATTTATTTCATCTTCTCATATGTGTAAAGACCTTAAAGTTTCTGATATTTCTGCTAGTACTGTTTGTGAACATTGCTTGTTGGAAAAAATGACTAAACTGCCTTATAAGTCATCTACTACTCAGTCCAAAGCTCCACTTAATATTCTTCATAGTGATGTATGGGTGCCAGCTAATGTGAAATCTTATCATGGCTATAGATTCTATGTGTTATTTGTTGATGACTATTCCAAGTATACATGGATCTTTCCTTTACATCATAAATCTGAAGTTGCTCTTGTTTTTCCAAAGTTCAAAACTGAAATTGAAAAACAATTGAACTCCTCCATTCAAATTTTGAGATCTGATGGAGGTGGTGAATATGTCTCTTATATTTTTCAAACCTTTTTAAATTCACAAGGCATTGTTCATCAAAAATCTTGTCCTTATACACCTCAACAAAATGGTGTAGCTGAAAGAAAGCATAGACACATTGTTGAAACTGCAGTTACTCTTCTTGCTCATGCTAAATTGCCTAAATATTTTTGGTATCATGCCTTTAGTACTGCTGTTTATTTGATAAATTGTATGCCAAGCAAAAACACTTATAACAAATCTCCTTTGGAATTACTTTACAAAACTAAACCTGATTATAGAAGATTTAAAGTTTTTGGATGTGCATGTTATCCCTATTTGAGACATTACAATGATTCTAAGCTAGATCCAAAGACTAGACAATGTGTATTTCTTGGGTATGCTCACAATTACAAAGGATATGTGTGCTTTGACAAAAACACTCAAAAATTCTTCATTAGTAGAGATGTAATATTTGATGAAAACACTTTTCCTTACAATAAAGAGTGTTCTGACTTAACTCTGATTCTATGAATTCCTCTAATGAACTGCATATTGGTGACATTCCTATTTTACTTCCTTCTGATTTCTTGAATCATGATTCTTTACCTAACATTGTTAATTCTTCTTCAGGTACAATTGATGAGAACAATACTACACATGATCCATGTCACAACATAGAACATGATACTCACTTGATCCCACGAATTCAACCTGATGAGAACAGATCATACACAACTGATGAGAACAGATCACACACATCTGCTGGGGGTCATCCTATGCAGCCAGCTTCTACAAATGATGATCACACCATCACTGATGATCCATCTACAAGTGACATTGGCATGGCAACTACGGAAGCAAATAGACATCATCCAGCTGGGGGTCATCCTATGCAGACAAGAAGCAATTCTGGAATCTTTAAGAAAAATAATTTTGGATTCAGAGCTATATCTGGTAACTCTGAAATTTCTCCTTTCTTAACTGAACCAACTTGTTTCACAGAGGCTAGAAAACACTCTCAGTGGCTGCAAGCAATGACTGAAGAGTTCTCTAGCCTCACAGAGCAAAACACTTGGACATTATATTCAAGACCCTACAATACAAATATTGTAGGGACCAAATGGGTTTTTAGAACCAAATACAACCCAGATGGTTCTGTGTCTAGATACAAAGCCAGATTAGTGGCTAAGGGGTTTAGTCAAACTCCAGGAATTGACTTTGAAGAAATATTTAGTCCTGTTGTTAAACATGCAACTGTTAGAACTGTTTTGGCTCTTGCTGCCTCTTACAATTGGTCTCTTAAACAACTTGATGTCAAAAATGCTTTTCTGCATGGATTTCTCAAAGAGACTGTTTATATGCAACAACCACCTGGATTTAAACATCATCTCTTTCCTGATCATGTTTGCAAGCTTAACAAAGCCATTTATGGACTCAAACAAGCTCCTAGAGCTTGGTTTGAGAGATTCACTGAATTTATTTTGTCTTTAGGTTTCACTCAATCTCAAGCTGATACTTCTATGTTTGTTAGACACAATTCACACACATTTTATCTTACTGTTTTACTCTTATATGTGGATGATATTATTTTAACTGGAAATGATCAAACTTACATTTCTTACCTTATTTCCAAATTGAAATCTGAGTTTAATATGAATGATCTTGGACCTCTTACTTATTTTTTGGGTTTGCAAATTGACAGAAATGACAAAGGCATATTTATTCATCAATCAAAATATATTCATGATTTGCTTCTAAGATACAATATGCAACATTGTACTCCTTGTCATACACCTACCATATCTGGCCTTAAATACACATTTAATGATAGTGAATTGTTGTCTGGTCCTACTCCTTTCAGACAACTTCTGGGTGCTCTTCAATATCTAGTTTTCACTAGACCTGACATATGTTTTGCTGTCAATTATCTATGTCAATTTATGCATTGTCCTACTGCACAGCATATGTTGGGAGCAAAGAGAATTCTTAGATACTTAAGAGGCACCACTAATGATGGTCTCCTCTACAAACCCAGTGAATTGAAGTTTTGTGCCTTCTCTGATGCAGATTGGGCTGGTAATCCCACTGGCAGAAGAAGCACAACTGGCTTTGTCCTCTTCTTAGGCAACAATCCAATTCATTGGGCTGCAAAAAAACAGCCAACTGTATCCAGATCCTCTTCTGAGGCTGAATACAGAGCCTTGGCTACCACTGCTGCTGAAATTACATGGTTTCAATACTTATTTCAAGACTTACATATTTTCTTGCATTCTCCTCCCATTCTTTTCTGTGACAATGAATCTTCCATTCATATGACAGGAAATCCTATTATGCACTCCAAAACTAAACACATTGAATTAGACTATCATTTTATAAGAGTAAAAGTTTTAAGGAAGCAATTACTGGTTGAGTTTGTTTATTCTGCAGATCAGCTTGGAGATCTATTCACCAAGGGGTTGGCTGCAGCTGTTTTTGATTATTTGAAGTCCAAGTTAATGGTCTCTACAACACCATTAACTTGAGGGAGGGTATTAGCAGAATTGCAGAAATGAAGAACTCAAATTGCAGAAATGAAGAACTCAAAGTTAAGAAAGAAGTCAAAGAAAGCCCAGATAAGTCAATGGAACAAGTCTTCTCAAAATAATAACAGTCAAGGGGTCAAATTGTCTTTTTCAGAAGTTTTTCTTCCCCTTCTATTTTACCTCAGAGGTCTTCTTTGTCTTTATCAAAACTGCTGAGGCAAAGTTCATATTATTGAGACTTGTTTACATTGCATGCCAAAGTTGTTGGGCAATAGTAGTATTATCAAATGAAATGTACGGCTGAGATTTGATCTCTATAATCCAACGGTCTGAAATAAGACCGTTGGTGTACTGCCTTCATATACCCTTCTTCAACAAGGGTTCTGCAATTTTTCATCTTCTTCGTCTTCCATAACCATGTAGCGAAGCTTTACTGAAATTTTCTAGAAATTCAATGAAATTTGATTTTGTTTGTTGTGTTTGATTTATGTTGTTTGTGGAATCACTTGATTCCTTTCATGGTATCAGAGCTTCTTAAAGTGATTCTAGAGGGTGACGGGAGGACAATAATTGGCTTTGCGTACAAAACAATGAGCAAACGTTGGGAAGCACTGAGAACGATAATCTCAATGTCGAAACGTTTTTCCATCAAGGAAATTCCTTCAAGATATTGCACTTTCTCCCAGGAAGTTAGGGAAGCCTCTCCAGGTAACTCTCGTGAACTAGTAAAGATACATATTCAACATATCATGAAAAATAATACCTCACTTGTAAAAAATAAATGGATTAAGAACTTACTAATTGTGTACCCGCGGTGAAATCAGCTTATGCATGGTTGAAGTGTGAGCGGGAAGAAGATGAAGATTGCACTGCAGTACTCCGAGCAGCCAATATAATTGGGCGTGAATGCTACAAGTTTGGTACTGGAGACCGCGATGTACGCCTTAGCCTGACCAGGCGCCAAGACGAGTTTGACTTGTTTCTGCAACGCTTAAACAGAGTAATTTCAGAAGAAGAAGGTTCAACTTCCATGTGAACAGGAACATAATCAACGATCAAACTAATTAATAAGATTTACGTGCTGCCAATAATGTACAATAAGAAATCATTAGATCTAATGACCTTATTTGATGATAAAATGTTCACATTTGTTTTTACTGCTTTGAATTGTTTTAGCTTTGCATCGTGTCGGCTGGAATGACTGTAGGTAGGGGGAAAATGTAAAGAGATTTCAAAAGTATTAACATAAAGATGTCAAAGAAATGCAAAAGAATGATATTAAAGTTAAAATCAAAGTTGGTGGTGCTTTTTAGCAAAACAAATGTGTCAAAGAAGAGTTCACAAAATATCTGGGCAACACCATAATTTATCCAAGTTCTGGGTTGTTGTGTATTTTGTTCTACTCAAGAGCTCTTTCAGAAACGACCTCTTTGTAAGTTAGCCAAAACTCTTGTGGCCATATTCAATGCTTTAGCTTCTTGGTTACCCAAACGGTCATAAATTGAACCGTTTGGATTGCTTGATATTTAAGGGTAGATCGAAACCCTAATCTGTACCAATTAGAAGATTCATCTTCTTCATCAGCCGTTTGGCTCTCTAATGAAAACCCTTCATCTTCTTCACCATTTTCTGGTTTGTTCATCCTGTTCTTGATTTAGTTACAGAAAACTTGAAGGTTTCTCTCATGGTATCAGAGCCATGACCAGTGTTACCAAAATTCACTCGTACCCCCGCGAATTGCGAATTGGATCACGCGTTCCGAAACGTAGAACACTAGCGATTCAGTTCGCTTAATTTGGCGATCCCTATTTTTTTTACCTAAAGCATCTATGTAAAAGGGGGAATTTTACTAATTGCATCCATTTTTAGAGTATTGACTTTTAAATATTGCATATATTGAGAAATTTTACACTTTATAATTTCCGATAAATGGTAAAACAGCTATAAAGGTATCCAAAGAAGCCTACCCCTGGCGTACCGAATTCCATAAGGTATGGCGTTCCGCGATCCCGTTCCCGTTCCACGAATCGGAACGATCCGCGTTCTAGGAAACTTAGACCATGACACTATCCATGGCCTGTTCCCCAAACAATCCCTCTTATCTTTTGTCCAATATCAATCATCCAGTTCCTTTTAAACTTCATAATACCAATTATATTCTCTGGAAACATCAAGTTTCGTCCCTTCTTCGCACACAATCGTTATTTGGGTATCTTGATGGGTCAAAGCCCTGTCCACCGGAGTATCTGGTCACCGCCGATGGTTCTCCTACCGACGTTGGCAATCCGTAGTTCGACGCTTGGGTTTCTCAGGACCAAGCGGTTCTTACTCTCCTCTCTGCAACACTGACCCAGGAATCCCTGATTCAGGTTATTGGAAAACTCACTTCTCGCGACTTTTGGTTAGCCCTGGAAGATCCGTATGCATCTATGACTCGTTCAAATATGCTGCAATTGAAAAGTGATTTACAAACCATCAAATATAAAGGTGATTCTATAAATCTCTACATGCAAAGACTCAAAACTCTTCGTGATAAATTGTCTATTGCTATGGTTTCTGCAGATGATGAAGATATAAGTCTTTATACCCTATGAAAGTGGAGTAAGCAGGTAGAAGTGTAGAAGAAATACTCTAGAAGGGGGGAGGGGGGTTGAATAGAGTATGCCAGTTTTTTGTCAAACTTACAAAGATAAAAGTTTAAGTCACTACGAAAATTTCTGTAAAAAAGGGCAGGGACAAACCGCCATTAAAATGTCAAAAACCGCCGTTAAAAGTTTAAACGGCGGCCAAAAGGGCGGTTTTCACTCCGCCGTTAATCTCGGCGTCGGGAAAGTTAACCAGCGGTTACACCCGCCGTTAAACTTTACGGCGTTTTTTATAAACCGCCGTTAACTTAACGGCATTTTATTAAATACCGTCCTATAATTTTTAAAATTAATTTTAATTAAAAAATCATTTTTTTTTTATTTTTTCACCCTAAAAATAACATTTTTGTTGAATGCAATTAATATTTTCTTATTGCTACTGTTGATTTTTTTATAATACAAATTTGTGATTATTTCTAGCAAATTACGTGAATTAAATTGTGAACTCATCCTTTGTTCTTCGTGAACCGAGATTTACCACCGAACCACCTCAACCGCTCACCAAATCAGACCCATACAAACCAGAAGAAAGCCCAACTGATAACCTGGAAAGTGGTCTATGGAGAAAGAGAGAAGGGGTGGTCGGATCAAGGGAGGAAGACAAAGTCAGATCGAAGGGGAGGAAAGAATCTTGGTTCGAGGTTAGGGCATGGGCTAGACGAGTAGACGATTTTGGTTCGAACTTCTTCGACGATTTGGGTTCGAGGTTAGCCCTGGTCGACTTCTTCGCTCCGTCGAAGAACACCATTCGACCCATGGGCTCGACGAGCAGACGATTTTTTCTCCCTCTCTGAGGTGGGAACCCTTCGATTCTCTCGATTTCTCGACGTAGTTTCGGAGGCAGCGTGCTCTACATTCAGAAAGCTGTGCACCGCAGAGAACTGGTTTGAGAGAGAATGAAGATTTGGGGAAAGCAGAGAGCGATTTGGGGATTTCGCCGGAGAGGGTGAGAGAGCGAGAGAGAGAGGCGCTCAATTGAGAGGATGAGAGAGGTGGGGAAGTTATAAGGATAGGGTTAGTGATCAACGGTTGAGATTAATTAAGAACCAATGGCTGTGATGCTATCTGAATACTTACCGTTCATTTATTTTTTATTAACAATTATTTATATATTCGCGGTTCTGAGTCAACCGCCGTTTATGAGGTATCTTTTACGACGGTTGGGTCTAGCGTCATTTTTTCTATCTCTAATACGACGGTTTCCTCTGCTCCGTCGTATTTGATATATCTAATACGGTGGTTTGCTCATAAACGTCGTTTTTTATGTACCTAATACGGCGGTTTATATGTGAACGTCGTTTATGTTGACATTTACGACGGTTTTCTATAAACCGTCGTTTTAGGTTACTTTAAACGGCGGTTTTTTATCTAGCTTTATAAAAACCGCCGGGAAAGGAAAAATATCTAGTAGTGAGTTAAGAGCAATGAAATTCAAGGCCATGAAAACATTTTCAAGCCTTTGGAAGAAATACAGTTTAAGTACAGAAACAGACAAGTCCTTTTCAAGGACTTGAAAAGAGTTTCAAACCCTTTAAAATAGACTAGTTTGAATACTATAAAAACTAAGTATTCAAGATAAACTATAAATGCAAGAGACACAGAATTTATAGAGTTCAGTCCACTTGGACCTACGTCTCTACCTCAGGGATCTTCTCACTGCTGGATTTTTAACACAATTCTTATTAATCAAAAGCTAAGCCCTAGATCTCAAGCACGGAGATATGGGGTGAGTTTGGTATAACTTATTTGCAACTTAAGTTGTCTTATAAGTTTATGCCAAAAAAGTTCATGACAAAAAAGATGAAGAAAAAAGATTTGTGTATTTGGTGTAAAAGTTGTTAAGTCCAAAAGTTCAAGAAAAGATTCAAAACCCCAACTTTTTCTTAAGTTCATTTTTACACTATGAACTTATAAGTCCAAATCCAAAAGTTCAGCTTATAAGTTGCAAACCAAACACTGCTTATAAGTTGTCTTCAACTTATAATCCATAACTGACTTATAAGCTGCTTATAAGTCATACCAAACCCCCCATGCCTTACTCTTTTACAGCTTGTGGTTCTCACTAACCTATCTAGTACCTTCTCTAGCTAACTGATTAACTAAGAATTCTTTATTGTTCACTTTGAAAAATCCTTGAGAATGAGAGATAGAAGTAATATAAGAATGATCTACAAATTGAGTAGAAGACAGAAGAACAGTGCAAGTGTAAAACTGCAATGAAAAGTGCAGTGATCTTCTGTGAGATGGATTTGAGATTGATGAACTTCTTTGATGCTTGTCAATCCAGAAATGTATCTCTCTTATTGCCCGTTGAGTGTTCTACTTGTTGCTTCAAAAAGAGCTCTATTTATACTGATCAGAAGCTCTGCAAATCTTCCCAGATTTCAGCAACAAACTTGCTGTTTTGTAGGCAAAAACTTTGACTCTCTTAACAGCCTTCTCCAACGGATAGTTGATCATGATCTTCAGAGGTATTGTTGTGATCTTGTCTTTAAACACATTGAGAAGCTGTCATGATTTTATGATTGATCACACAATCATCTTCTTTTAATTTTTTAATTCCTGCAAAAACCTGATTAGGAAACCAATCCTACAAACTTAGGAAATTAAAATTCCCTGCAAAACTGAGTCAAACAGATGGATTAATGGTGTTAGATATATCAAAACAGTTTGTCTTTCATCACCAAATAATAACACATAAAGCATATGGGTGAGAGAGATAGAATCAAATCAGAAGAGTTCAGAAAAACCCGCTTAGAATATGCATACAGGTCAGACAGTTTCAAGGCTTTGAATCCTGGTTCAAGGCCTTGAAATAGCTTCAAGCGTGTGAAAGCTGATTCAAGGATTTGAAACATGTGACCTTAAAATCTCCCCCTTGATGAAAGACAAGAACCTTAATCTGTTTGAGCCTTAGTTTTTCCAAAAAATAATGACTAGCATACAACACAAATAGTAGTAACACATAAGTTCCAAAAGATCCAACTTATTCAATAATAAACTTAAGCAGAAAACAAATAAGTGCAGATAATCCTACTGACCAAAAGATAGGTCACTTAGACAGAAATAAAAATCCCTAAGATTTCTCCCCCTTTTTGACTTTCATCAAAAAGAATGAGAAAATGTTGGATCAGTATTTTTTGAAAATTTTGAAAATAAACTTAAAAAGAGAATGGGAAAGAAAGAGTAGGCAATATTTTATGGGGTTGGGTCTTCATCTCCATCCTGATCTCTTTCTTCCTCCTCACTGTCTTCATCATTGTCCTGTTCTTTTGCAACCTCATCAATTTCCTCAATGATAGATCTAATTTTCTTTATAACACTGTTGAACAAGAAGGTGAGTCCTTCTAAATCTTTTCTTCCATGATTTAGTTTCCTTTTCACATACACCCTCTTCTGTTGTGCACAGGGAATTGTGATCTTTTATTCCAGTTTTTGATGAAGTCACAGCTTCTGGAAGATCTTTATCATGTGTTCCCTTTTTGGACACATAATATACTCCATAGGAACCCGAGGTAGTATCTGAATTCGAGTCTGGAATGAGGATTTTTTTTCCCTTTTCCCCTGATCCCTGTGTCTGCCTTCTTAGGGCTTGCAATATGGATTCCAACCTGCTTCTCTTGTGTAGTTTGTGGTCTTTTTCTTCTTGCCTGTTACAGAAGACTGGTCCTTCTTCATTATCTTATTGGGAGGTGAAGACTCCAGTTCATCATCAGTAGAGTTCTTTGATTCTGAGTCTTCACTGATTGTTTGAACTTCATCCTCAACTGTCTTTCTCTTCTTCTCTGTACTGGTGTGAGATCCCAGATTTAACAAAAAATGTTTATTATTATTTTTATTGTATGTTTGAGAAAAAATTTATGATGGTGCTGAACTTTGACTTAATATTTATGAAATTTGGTGGGACTAGTTTGCAATTATGAGAAAGTCTGAGATTTCTTATAATATTTGTCATGCCTAGACATCTATCATAGCCACGTTTTGCCAAATTTTTGTTGGTGATGACGAATTTATAGTCAGTCAGTTATGCACTTATGATATGGTTAAGTTCCATGCTTTTATATGTGCTTTGGTTGCATTTGACTTTTTGTAGGGTATTACCATGGGTAGTTGTGTAATTAACTTACTTTAAAAATGAGTTTGTAAAAGAAAATAGGCAAAGTTGTTTGTTTGTCCCCTTACCCCAGTAGCCACGTTCATGGTTTGATGACTAAGCCTTCTTTTCATGGTGAAGTGATGTATATCCACCAACTTAATTGTTTTATTATTTAGATGTTTTTTTATAGTAAATTCTGACTTTGGTTGTTGGGGTCGGGCACTTGACACTGGGGCAGAGAGAGTTCTCTCACACCATGCATGAAGAACATTAAGAGAGAGTGAGTTATCTTCAAGAGGGAGGGTGATATAGAGGAAGTCATGGTGCTTAATTTTATTTACAAATTAGCTGAGTGTAGTTCTTTATCATTTGAGTCTCTACATCTTTTATATAAACTGTTAGGGAGCAAGTTTGTGAGTTATGTGAGAGATAGAGTGTTCTTGGTTCATGAATTTCAAGCAATCCAACAGTGCAGATCTTTTAGACTATCTAGTTTAAGTACTTTATTTGGCCGAGCTTCTGTTTGAGGTAGGGGAAATCTAACTTCTAAGTTTCTGCTGTTATAGTCTATACCTGTTTATACTGCTGGTGTGATTTTTATAGTTTTTTAGCTATCTGGTGATTGATAAATCACGCTGTTTGTCTATTTGGTGCCGCATGCTGATTTGTAATAATTGACTGTGTGTTAAGTAGAATTTAGATTTCTACGCCAGTGGTTAGGCGGTACCTGCTGGGCTGTTTTGGCTCACCCCACTGTTTTACAGGTTGAGCAGGATTGGACCATATTGCTGGGTTGATTGTTAAAAAGTAGATTTTTAGTTAACTATGTTATTTTTAGCTATTTTTAGTAATTTGTTGTAAATTGCTATTTTGACCAGTTATTTGTAAAAACAGTCATTTTGACGAGCTGGTGTAATTATTCAAATCATTCAGTCACGTACCAGATTTTCAGAAATATTATTAAAATGTTGTTTTAGAGGACTGTGTGTCCTGCTGTTTGAGATTTAACGTTTGAAAGTGTCAGACTGGTTGATATTTCCGCGTGTTTTTATCGTAAATCGATATTTTTTATAAAAAATGTGTGACGGGTCGTCACCGTGGTATCAGAGCCTTACCCAACCGGAGGTACGGATAGTGTATCAGGGACTGGGCGGGTGTTTTGGCGGGTGTCTGTGACGGGTGTTGTACGAGTGGTACACACTTGTGAGTCACCACACTTGTGAGCCACCGCACTGTCGAGCTAGGGGTACACAGTCTAGTACTGCTTGGGTGGTGCAGGTGATGAACTTGTGGGTACGCGACTGTTTTGTCATTATAAAAAAAAAAAAAAAAAAAAAAAAAGAAAGTGAGAATTTTTTTTTGTCAAATTTTCGTGTAAAAGTCAGATTTTTTTATCTTTCTGTTGCATGTGCTAGTCGAAAGTCATGGTGTAAGTTTGTTATTTGAGTAGCTAGTGAGAAATGGGTTATTATGATTATGATAAATATTTTGTTGGGCAAGCAAAGTTGGCTTTATGATTGTTTGATACATGAAAAATAGCATGTTGAGTTTTCATAGCAGTTGTTTACTGAAAAATGTATACCAGTTATTATATGGATAAAATGATATGGACCATGTTGGTTGATGAGTATGGTGTTTGTTTATGGTGGTAATACTGTTATTTGAATTTTCAATATGATATTTTTTTTTATAAAAATTATATTTTTCTTTTGTGAAATTAAATTTCGGGACGAAATATTTATAAGTGGGGTAGATTGTGAGATCCCCGATTTAACAAAAAATGTTTATTATTATTTTTATTGTATGTTTGAGAACATTTTTATGATGGTGCTGAACTTTGTCTTAATATTTTTGAAATTTAGTGGAACTAGTTTGCAATTATGAGAAAGTCTGAGATTTCTTATAATATTTGTCATGCCTAGACATCTATCATAGCAACGTTTTGCCAAATTTTTGTTGGTGATGACGAATTTATAGTCAGTCAGTTATGCACTTATGATATGGTTAAGTTCCATGCTTTTATATGTGCTTTGGTTGCATGTGACTTTTTGTAGGGTATTAGCATGGGTAGTTGTGTAATTAACTTACTTTAAAAATGAGTTTGTAAAAGAAAATAGGCAAAGTTGATTGTTTGTCCCCTTAACCCAGTAGCCACGTTCATGGTTTGATGACTAAGCCTTCTTTTCATGGTTAAGTGATGCATATCCACCAACTTAATTGTTTTATTATTTAGATGTTTTTTTTTATGATAAATTCTTACTTTGGTTGTTGGGGTCGGGCACTTGATACTGGGGCAGAGAGAGTTCTCTCACACCATGCATGAAGAACATTAAGAGAGAGTGAGTTATCTTCAAGAGGGAGGGTGATATAGAGGAAGTCACGGTGCTTAATTTTATGTACAAATTAGCTGAGTGTAGTTCTTTATCATTTGAGTCTCTACATCTTTTATATAAACTGTTAGGGAGCAAGTTTGTGAGTTATGTGAGAGATAGAGTGTTCTTGGTTCATGAATTTCAAGCAATCCAACGGTGCAGATCTTTTGGACTATCTAGTTTAAGTACTTTATTTGGCCGAGCTTCTGTTTGAGGTAGGGGAAATCTAACTTCTAATTTTCTGCAGTTACAGTCTATACCTGTTTATACTGCAGGTGTGATTTTTATAGTTTTTTAGCTATCTGCAGCTTAACTGGTGATTGATAAATCACGTTGTTTGTCTATTTGGTGCCGCATGCTAATTACCCACTGTTTTACAGGTTGAGCAGGATTGGACCAGATTGCTGGGTTGATTGTTAAAAAGTAGATTTTTAGTTAACTATGTTGTTTTTAGCTATTTCTAGTAATTTGTTGTAAATTGCTATTTTGACCAGTTATTTGTAAAAACAGTCATTTTGACGAGCTGGTGTAATTATTTAAATAATTCAGTCACGTACAAGATTTTCATAAATATAATTAAAATGTTGTTTCAGAGGACTGTGTGTCCTGCTGGTTGAGATTTAACGTCTGAAAGTGTCAGACTGGTTGATATTTCCGCGTGTTTTTATCGTAAATCGATAATTTTTATAAAAAATGTGTGACGGGCCGTCACAACTGGGCTTTGAACCTCCGGCCATCTTGATTCTATTAGAGGCTCTTCTAGTGCTCATTAAGGTTTGGAATAAGAATAGAGAAATAGATTTGATACGGAGTGAAGGAGAAGAGAAGAAGATAAATACTGAAAGAGTTTGAGTTTAAAAAGGAAGCTGCAATATCTCTCTGATCTCAAAAGATATCTAATGATTAGAGAAGATTCAAATCTTTGAATCCGTTGGAAATAAATAGTTTAATACTATATTTGGCTGAAAAAGAATTTTGAAAAAGGTAGGGGCAATATTGAGAAAATATCTACAAAGATAGCACCCAATACTGAATGATCCAAGAATTATTGACTAACCAGTTATCAGACTTATTTTCAAGGATTTGAAAATAATTTCAAGGTCTTGAAATGCTATTATACTGAGATAAGTAAAATCAATGCTTTGAGAAGATTTTCAAGGCTTTGAGAATCAGTTCAAGTCTTTGAACACATAATAACTTACCGTCCTTACCTTGTGCTCACCCTAAAGCAATGTATCCTTATTTAGCATACCCAATTCCTGTCTAAGAGCTAAAAAACTTTCATCTGCCAATGGTTTAGTGAAGATATCTGCAAGTTGCATGTTAGTAGAAACAAATTCAAGAACAATATCACCTTTTTAAGCATGATCTCTGATGAAATGGTGTCTGACATCAATATGCTTGGTTTTTGAATGTTGAACTGGATTCTTTGTAATAGATATTGCACTAGAGTTGTCACATTTGATAGGTACACATCTGAAGTTAAATCCAAGATCTCTCAACTGCTGAGCAATCCATAAGACTTGTGAGCAACATGCTCCAGCAGCTATATATTCAGCTTCGGTTGTTGATAGGGCAACTGAGTTTTGTTTCTTGGAGTGCCAACTAATCAAGGAGGATCCAATGAATTGGCAAGTTCCTGAAGTGCATTTCCTCTCAACTTTGTAACCTGCAAAATTCAGCATTTGAAAATCCATGCAAAGTGCAAATTAGAATGTCTTGGATACCAAAGCCCTAAGTCTTTGGTAACATTGAGTTATTTGAAGATTCTCTTCACATCACTTAAGTGTGATTTCTTTGGATCATCTTGAAATCTTTCACTCAAACACACACTGAACATGATATCTGGTCTACTAGAAGTAAGGTGAAGTAATGATCCAATCATACCTCTATACTCTTTTACATTGACACTCTTACAAGATTCATCCTTATCTAAGGACAGTGTGGAACTCATAGGAGTCTTGATTTCTTTGTATTGAGCCATATTGTACTTGTTCAGCAAGTCCCTATTATACTTGTTTTGATGCAGAGAGATTCCATTCTTCAATTGACGTAATTGAAGTCCAAGGAAGAAGTTCATCTCTCCCATCATGCTCATTTCAAATTCCCTTCTCATAAGACTTGAGAATTCCTTGCATAGAAGATCATTAGTAGCTCCAAAAATAATATCATCAAAATAGATCTGAACTACAAGTAAATCTTTCTCATGAGTCTTTATGAAGAGGGTCTTTTCTACCAATCCTCTTTTGAAATCATTTTCAAGCAATAACTTGGACAATCTTTCATACCAAGCTCTTGGAGCTTGTTTCAAACCATAAAGAGCTTTCTCAAGTTTGTAAACATGATCTGGAAACTTATCACTTTCAAAACCTGGAGGTTGTGCAACATAAACTTCCTCTTGCAAGTAACTATTCAAAAAAGCACACTTCACATCCATTTGAAATAGTTTCATGTTCTTGTAAGATGCAAAAGTAATTAAAATTCTAATTTCTTCTAACCTGGAAATAGGAGCAAAATTTTCCACATAATCAATACCTTCTTCTTGGTTGTAGCCTTGAGGAACTAACCTTGCTATTTTTCTGATCACTTTTCCATTTTCATCCAACTTGTTTCTAAACACCCATCTGGTACCAATGACAGACTGGTTTGTTGGTGGAGGAACTAGGTTTCAAACCTTGTTTCTTTCAAACTCATTGAGTTCACTTTTCATAGAAATAATCCAGTCTGCTTCTTTTAATGCTTCCTTCACAGTCTTTGGTTCTACAAAAGAGATTAAAGCATTAAAAGAACAACGATTCTTTAACTGTGATCTTGTTTGTGTACTAGTGGCAGGATCGGAGATGATGTTGTCAACTGGATTAGATGAGAGATATTTGAATCTCTTTCTTGGAGACCAGGGTTCAGGTTCTCCATATTGCTTCTTTGGTCTTGAAGTAGTGGTCTGATCACTCATGTCTTTCTTTTCAACCTTATCAAGGATTTGATCTTTATTTTCAAGGCCTTGAGACCTATTTTCAAGGTCTTGAAAATTGCTTCTTCTTCCTTCTGAATATTTATTGAAACCAATTGAGTTTTCAACTTCTTCTTCTGACTCATGCTTGTTCAAATTCAAGTCTGCAAAACTTTCACTCAAAGAACCATCATAGCTTTCATCAAAGATAACATGAATACTTTATTCAACCAGCTTGGTTCTTTTATTATAAACTCTATAAGCTTTGAGTAGCCAAGAAATATACCTTCATCACTTCTTGCATCAAACATACCCAAGTTGTCTTTTCCATTGTTGTGAACAAAACATGTGCATCCAAAGGGCTTGAAATAAGAGATGTTTGGCTTTCTCCCTTTGAATAGTTCATAGGGGGTCCTCTTCAGGACATGTCTGATCAAGAACCTGTTCAAAATGTAATTTGATGTACTCACAGCTTATGCCCAATAATGTTTTGGCAGTTTGTTCTCTAAAAGCATTGTTCTTGACATATCTTCAAGGGTCCTGTTCTTACTTTCAACAACTCCATTCTGTTGAGGAGTTCTAGGAACAGAGAAATTGTGAGAGATACCATGCTTAACAAAAAATAAATCAAACTCAAACTGATCAAACTGTCTACCATGATCACTTCTAATTGAAGCAATAGGTAGGTTTTTCAGGGTTTGAAGTTATCTGCAAAGCTTTGAAAATTCAGAGGGGGCTTCAGATTTTTCTTTCAAAAACATAAACCAAGTAAATCTAGAGTAGTCATCAACAATAACTAGCATATACTTCTTACCTTTAGGAGTTTGAGTCTTCATAGGACCACATAAATCCATGTGAAGTAATTCAATAGGTTTATAAGTACTTACAAACTTATTTGGATTGAATGAGCTTCTGGTTTGCTTACCTTAAGCACAGGCTTTGCATACTTCATCATCTTTGAACTTAATGAATGGTAATCCTCTTACCAGATCTTTGGAGATCAACTTGTTCAAAGTATGCAAACTGATGTGACCAAGTTTTTTGTGCCAAATCTTTGAATCCTCTTTCAAGGCCTTGAGGCACTTCAAACATTTACCTGCAACTTTTTTAGTCTGAAAAGTATAAGCATTGTTTGATCTAGAGGCTGTGAGGATGCAATTGCCTGATTTTTTATTCTAAACCACACACTTCTCTTTATCAAATATAACCTTATTTCCATTATCACAAAGCTGAGATCACTAAACAAGTTAAATCTCAAGCCATCAACAAGATATACATCAGAAATTGAATTTTCAGAATCTGTACCAACTTTACCAATACCAAGAATGTTGCATTTTCCTTTCTCACCAAGTGTAATTGATCCTTCTGATTGCTCCTTCAACTCTGAGAATAGAGATCTCTTTCCAATCATGTGTCTTGAGCAACCACTGTCCATAAACCAATTTTGTTCTTTAACATTGGTGAAAACCTGCAGAAACCAATCACTCCCTCACCCAGCTGTTAGACCAAGTGTTGAATTGGGACTCATACTCAGGATCAACCATATTAGGTGGTCTGACCCCATTAGGAACTAAAATCTGTCTGACTTGTCCTTTGAGTTGAAATGGGAATGTGTTCCTCATTATGTGAGGGTCACTTCTTCTGAAAGGACAAGTCTTCTTCATATGACCAATTTTATTGCAAAAATGACACTTAGGAGAAGTTTTTTTTTCCATCCTTCACAAATCTGGTATTGTTCTTTCTTGAAAAATTTGGATTGTATCCAATACCAGTTTTGTGAACAGATTTTTAAGATTTCTCCAAGAATCAAGTTCAACTTGTGTTCTGAGCCTGCAAGCTTGACTTTGACTAATTCAGATTCATGAAGTTTCTCAGCAAGAATAGTCTTTTGTTTATCTAATTCATCAGCTTGATGTCTCAGATTAACAAGGCTATCACTCAACAAAGTGTTCTCAGTGACTACTTCCTTGACTTGTGTTTTCAAGGCCTTAAAATCACTGTCAGTTTTCTTCAAAGAGATTTCAAGATTCTGATTTAGACAGACAATTTGTAGATTCTCTTTTGCTTGCTCATGAACTTTTTCTTTCAAAACTCTAATCTCTTTTAGATAGTCTTCTTCATTTAAAAGAATTGTTCGACGATAATCTGAAAGAGATTCTTTTGGTTTTGAAATCAAGCAGTTTACCATTACCAAAATATTCTTTTCAGAACTTTCATCATGCTTGGCCTTGAAGCATAGGTTGGCATGTTCTTCTTCAGATTCTGAGTCACTTGAAATTTCTGAATCACTCCATGAAACTATCATAGCTTTCTTTCTCTTGTCATTATCTTTATTCTGGAAGTTCTTGCTTTTCTTGTGTTGATAGTTTTTGATCAAGTGTCCTGCATCACCACACTCAAAGCAATTCATGACTTTTCATCTATTGTATAGTAAAAAAGACTAACCATTGTAGTCTTTGCTACTAGATGATCTGTGTCTTTCTCTGTTGAAGTCTTTATTTCCAAAGTTTTCTTCATCATTTTTATAATTTCGGTCAAGGCTTTGGAAATCAAATAAAATGGATCTTCATCATCATCCTCAGTTTCAAGGTTTTGAATTTTCTCATTCTCTTTGGCCTTGAGTGCTAAGTTATTGATGCCTTCTGGTAACTCTCCATCAGCTTCATTCATGGATATTTCATGTGTCAGAAGCTTCCCTTGTAGGTCATCAAGTTGGACTGATGATAGATCTTGAGATTCCTCAATTGCAGTAGTCTTTGGTTCCCATTTTGCCTTTGGAAGACTTCTCAGAATCTTCCTCACATTTTCTTCATTGGAAATGTGCTTTCCGAGTGAATCAAGGTTATTGACAATGTCTATAAACCTTTTGAACATTTCTCTGATTGACTCATCTGCATTCATCTTTAATAGATCATATTGTCTAAGGTAGATGTCGATCTTGGTTTGCTTGATGTGTACATGAGAATCCTTTGAGGAAGATTCAAACGTTCACCAAGAGTAGAGAATGAGAAACACAGGAAAGTATAGGGTAGTGAGTAGGGAGAGAGTAAGACAATGGAAACTATGTGAGAGAGAGAGAGACAGTATTTGGCCAGAGCTTTCGCGTAGTTCAGAAGATCAGATCTATGCAATGAAGGGTTAACAATCCTATATATAGTGGAGAATGTGACCGTTGTAGTGGGCTAATGCGCCCATTAACGGCGGCTGAATTACCTTAACCATAATGGCAAGTTCGTCCACATATATAGGGACCGTTACGCGCTTCGTCCACGTATACTGGAGCCGTTATGAGGTTGACCGGGTTTATGGAGCTCGTGGTCGTAAATCTCTCAAAGCAGTTACTAAAGGTCGCGCGCAGGCTTGGTTGTCGCACGCGCGCGACGGAACTTACTCTAGCCTCCAAACCACTAAGTCCCTACAAGTCCCGTGTTGGTACGCGAGGGCCCTGTATCGCAGCCCCCACGTGGGTCAGCGCGGGTGGTGATCCAGTGTATGCGGAGCACGGCTAAGTTTGCTGGATGACTGCCACGTGGCTGCGATCTGCCTGTCTGGAAAGCACCATTCACATTAGCCCCCTTTTTGTGCGTGAAGACGCTGATCGGATATACTTCAATGAGCAAAACCCAGCGCGCGCGGTTCTGCTATGCACCAATTCAAATGCACGAGAAATCAGTCCCCGTGCATGTCATTATGACCTAGAATCCCTAGAGTCGTGCCTTCTATTCCTCTATGGTTTTAGCTGTGACATTAGCATAAGCCTGTGATTGCGCGATTCGGCGGTGACGGTTGCGATTCGACCACTGAAAGGACGCGACTCTTCAGTGAATTTGAATAAATACTCATCATCTTCCATTGTTGCAAGCTACTGCTTCTCTCTAGAGTGGATGTTTTCTGAGAACCTCCGAGAGCAAATCCAGGTAATCAACCACCAGTTCTTCCTTTCAAATCAACTTTTTCAAATCGCTTCAAAGACACAAGGTTGGCTTACTCAATTTTAAGTTATTGCTTCTCGTACGAGTATCCTTCTTTTTTAAATGCTTTGAATCTGAAACCCTGAAACGTTTGAAATCCACCATTTTTTGTAACTGTGGAAGATGTTCCAAACCCTAAAAGATTGAAATTTTTAAAACGATAGCTTTCTGGAATTCTGAACCCAGAACTGTTCATCCCCCAAAATTGACGTTCATATCAGTCATCTTGAAACCCAGAAACTTGGCCTTCCTTAAAACCAGATAATTCTTCAACAACTTGTAAGATTTGCTCTTAGATTTGAAAACTGAAGTGGATATATTTCTCCCCTTTTTTTCTTTTATTCCTTTGTTGTAGAAATGGACAGAACCAAGGTAAACAAATCTGTGAAGGAGGCTGAGGAAATCCCTGATCTTCCCAAGACTTTATGGAGGAAAGCTCCCTATCTGTGTGGTGAAGATTATTACAATGTCAGAGCCCTAGTAAAGAATCTACCAGACCCTGCTACCGAAGATTTGTTGTTGCTAACCCCTTCGCCTAGTCGAGAAGAATTGGACTTGATTGGCGCCAAAGACGTGGTGAGATTAGGTCTCGAAAATGGTTTCTACCTCCACACTGATATCTCGACCCAGGCCTTCTTGCAGAAAATGGAAATAATGGATGAGTGGATTGATCATGTACTGACCCATCATGCTGTTAGACTGGATAAGGCTGAGATTTATTATGCTGCTAGGGCTACGAAAGGTGCTACTGTGAAGCTAGATCACACTATGCTTCTGAACCTCTTTTCTCGATACTCGCCTGTAACCCATACTTTTCATTTTGCTGAGTTTGAGGCAGCCCCCACCTTGGAGGATGTGCATATGTTATATGATCTTTCTCCCATGGGAGAAGCCGATCCTTTGGTTGCGTTAGAATCTGATGAAGAGCTCGCACTTTATGTGCAGATGGTAGAGTGCTTCGTAGAAGTAAAGAAAATTTCCACTCGCTGGACATCTGCGAAGGCTCTTCCGAAATTCCAATTAGTTGACACTTCTGCGAAGAACACCTGGGGCAAATGGGTGCAGTACTTCTTTCGTGATGCGAATAGCAAGCTCACTAAAGAAATATTGCAGAAGAATCCCGAAGCGAAGAACTATGTCGAAGGGAAAGGGTATAGCTTGACCTTGTGTGGATTTCTTTGCGCTTGCCTCTCGCGATATTTGCTCGATGGTCATCCTCATGACGAGGTCTTTTATTACGTCTAGCCCCTTGCATTCAAGTTGTCTTTAGGTCAGAATGTTGCGCTCGGGCCTCTTGTTTTGGGAACCCTTCACCATCGATTGGACCAGCTCGTAGTTGCGATCGAAGAATCGCGCGGGTATCTTGATGTGCTGACCTTTGTCAACATTTCCTTTCTCACAATGTGGGTGTTTGAAAGGTGGCCTTCTTATGCTCCTATCCCTTCAAATCCCAAAGCCTTGAATGTTCCTGGTGCTGCGAACGCACATCGGTGTGGGAGAGCCGCTCGATGGTATAAGACCAAAGAGCCTAAGTGTTCATGGAGGTTGGTCTGCGACAATCGAGCAAAATTTACTGTCAGAACTTACACCACTGCCGTTGAAATTGTGCGATTCTTCGGGCGTATGTACCCAGCTAAAGGTGGATCCATTACCAAGGACACTCTTATCAAAGGAGCTCATTGCGTCAGAGAGTTTGTTTGCTGGTTCTTGAGAGGCTCATTGCCTGCTCTTGCTGAGTATGTTCCTGAGATATTGCACCAGTACGAGCGTATTACGATCGATGTTGACCCCACTCGCGTCTCCCCCCAATTTGGCTATGACGCAGAGGCACCTTCTGTTTGGCCTAGATCAATGAGCCGATATTGCTACAAGCGACTGCTGTTAAAGAGGTGTAAATCTATTCTGATTGGTAGTCTACCTTTCGATCAGCCTTCAGAGAAACGCGAAGGTCGCCCCACCAAAAGTTGGATTACCTTCTGGAATATTCAGCAAACCAGATTTGCTTCTTCTGCTCCTCCGCGCCTCAGCAAGGCTCCTTCCATTAAGAGGAATACCTTCCCATTCCGTCAAACCTGTAGTTTGGACGACTCTGAATATGGATTTCATTCTTTGCTGGACAAAGAAAATCATCTGCATGCTGACGTGATTGTTTCTGAGAAGATGACCGCCGTTAGGGGAGGGGTTGGGTGCATGATTGAATATAGCGAATCTTTCGCTAAGGTAAATAACACCTCTTGATTTTTGTTGAAACTCATTTCTTTTTGGAATGTGATGCCTTACGTAAAATTTCTTTTTTCAGTGCTGCTTGCGGAGGTTCGCATCTGGAGACCGCTGTCTTGCGCTGGTGAACTCCATTCTTCATGCCAAGAGGCAAAAGAGTATTATTCCCTTGACCATGGAAATGGATCCCAAAGTGGAGGCTCTTGTGCGCGAGGAGATGGACGAATCGCTCACTCCCTGATAGACGAAAGTACTGAAGTGGACGCTGAGGTTGCTCCGAAGGCCAAAAGGCAAAAGAAAAAGGCGATTGTGATCTCTTTTCCACCCAGAGAATCTCCAGCTTCGCCGCCCACGGAGGCTCCTGCTCCCAAAGGCAAAGGCAAAGGTCGTATGCGCAGCAAGCCCCGAAAGGATCTTGAAGTTGACGATTTCATCCCATATGATCAGGAGGGATAAATTTGAAGAAGAAAAAGTAGAAGAAGAAAGAGAAGAAGAAGAACAAGAGGAGGAAGCAAGAGAAGAAAGTTCGGAAGGTAACCCTATGAACTTAATCTTCTTTGAGTTGAAATTTTCAGCAATAATGTTAAAGCAAATCTTGTCTTTGCAGATGATGATACTGTGACCATCGATGATTTCCTGGCCAAAGAACGTCGAAAGACCAAGGGCTCTCACTCAAATGTGTCTACTGAACCCATAGACGAGGCCATAATCGCAGAGTCCAAGAGGATGGCTCCTGAGGCAGAAGAGAGGAGTAGGAAATGCGAGGAAGATGATATAGAAGCTGTGAAAAGAAGAAGTCTAGAAGAGCAGCATGCTGGCAACATGAGTGTGGCTACCTTAGAACAAGCTCAACATGACTTTGAAGAGATCGCAGGTGATGAAGAAAGTACTATATTTAACCTTGTCGTAACTTACCAAGAGGTAATTTTTGGTGCATTAAAGCACGGTTTGTCTAAACATGACATTCGACGATGGTTAGTGGGCAAATGTGGCAAACCCTCAGGTAAACATTTTAACAATGTTTATAAGTACAGCTGGATAATCATTCCCTACCGTAACGATCTTTTGCATAAAACCAGGTCACGCACACCTTAAGGATGTGACAGATGAGGAAACAATTGTAGGATGTGGTGTCGCGTCCATATCGTATGATGTTGGAGCTGCAATCCCACATGAGTGTGGAGGTTCTCTCTTTTGATCTAAACATAGAAAAGAACATAATAGGTAGTTCATAACTGAAATTACCTTAATGATTTGTCCAAATTTGTCTTGCAGGTGGTACTACTTCGAATGAGCCTGCTGCTGCTACAAATGAGCCTGCTGATGCGCAAGGCGTGACTGCTGATGCTCCAGCTGCGAGTTTTTCCACTGATGAGGCAAGTGTTGGTGGCCCTGCTGTTGATCCTTGTTACCCTCTGTCGTGCGAGGTTCAGCTCATCTCTCCTCCTAGAATTTATGCCAACAGGCCTGGGTTCTTAAGAAGAGCCATCATTCTTGCTGCGGAGGTCATCGCTCAGCATAGCTCTGATGATGTCATGGTGCTCGAGCAGAGAAGTCAGTCTCCCACATCTCGTGTTTCAGAGCGGAGCTCATACATAGAAAAACCAGCTAAGGCTACAGAGGATGCAGGGGAGCTTTTCGAAGATGTAATTGAGGTGTTTGAATATGATGGTCTTGACACCGAGATGCGAGGTGAAGGTGTTGAAGATAAGCATGCAGGCGAAGATGGAATAGGCGAAGAGATGGAAGCAGAGGGTGCTGGAGCTGAATTTCATAGAAATGAAAAAACCATGGAAGACCAAGCATCTCATGAGGATGTTGATCCCCCAATTAGCGCTCCTGAGCCACAAGAACTTCTTGAAAGTGAACCAATCCTTGAGCAGACAGAAACTGATCAAGATGTTATGCAGTCGTCCCATGAAAATGTGGATGCCTTAACAGAGAATCCTGAAACAAGCCCTCCTGTAGGGGTTAGTGGTGTTCATCTTCCATCAACTGCTGCTCCGACCGCTGAGGTTAGTGGTGCGAATGCTACTCAGCAGAACCCTACCATCCCTTCTGTTGAAATGGACTTCTCCCAAGTGCCTGTTGCATGGAGTTTGTGGGGTTCGCAAGCCACGACGGAAATTGCAAGTGCTGATACTTATGTCATCCCCGCAGACTACGACGAACGCAGAGATTTAGCTGATAATCAAGCACTGCAGCAAGAGAATGCTTCAACAACTCCAGCCGTGCGCATTCCCACCTTGCGCCAAATCATTGAAGGGACAGGTATGCTATACTGTGATCATATCTTGTACTTACCGCATTTATTTGTTAATATTCGCACATCTAAGCTTGTCACTCCTTCAGGTATGAGACAGTCCGATGTGGACTGGCTTATAAGATGCGCCTGGCGTACCCAAGGTCATTTGCGATAGCTTTGGAGTTAGGTCCCTTCAACGGGAGATTTTACTTGACTGAATCCATCTGGATTGTGGAGCAGCTATCTATGACAACTCCATCTACCATTTCAACTCAGAATGTGCGGACGCTCTTTGAGACATAGCAAAAGCTTTAAATTAATTCCCAGGGCAAGCTGAATTTTGGTTTTCTCTTTAGTAGGGTCACCCAAATTCTCAACTCTGTTATGTTGAAGCATGGACACCGCAACCTCTCCCTTGAGAATAGAAAGGTGGAAGATCAAAAGAAGAAAGCTGAAGAGGCTGCCAAGCCTTTCCACACGATGAAGGATAGCTATGAAAAGATGAAGCAAGACGTTAACAAAACGTAGAAAGCTTCACTCATTTTATCCCCATAATATCCTTTATACAAGGACTTTTTTTGAAATCCGTATGCTCTGTAATGCTATTTTTTTCAAACACTTGAACTCTATGTTGGCTTTTTTCTTTCTGAAAGCTCTACCTTTCGCGTTTCAATGCTGCAATGATTATCACACCATGTTTTTGTCGTAATTATCTGGATTATTGAGTCATCAATGTATTAAATAAGGCGTGCTTATTACGCAGTGGGCCCCGCCCTCATCATGACCTAGATTCATTAAATAAGGCGTGCTACTGTATCGCCGTAGCCTTTAATATGGTCATTGATTCTTGCTTGTTTCCGAGGCGTTGCTGACTCATCAAGGAAACTAAAGAGTCTCCTCTGAGTTCTATATAAGTCTTCTTTAGTGCTATTTTATTCTTCATCCAAACTCATGTGACGGACAAAATATCATTTCCAGTGAGTCCTCACGATTGTTTGTATTGCTCCTTGACCTTTGTTGATTCATATCAGGTCTGGTATTCCAATTTTGAATTTGTGCGTTGTGCTTTAGGAATGGCTCCCAAAGACTTCACCGAAAAGGCCCCTGATTCGTATGATCTTTTTGAAAACCAATGACGTATGCTTTTCCGTTGGAACGAAGATTTTTTCTTCTTCATTATGTTTGCAGGGATTGTCTCCGGTGACTTTCCGGCGAGGCACAACTTTGTACCGATTCTGCTACCAGCAAGTAATGAGAGGCGTGCATCTTTGCCGGTTCTCTGGCGGAGAACTATTTGCCACCATTGTTTCAGTCATGGTGTAACAAGTGATTGTGTTTATCCCTTGAACACAATCAGCTTCCTACCCAATGATCTGTTCTCCTATTTGTTCTTCACATCAGCAGCCTTCATGGCATGAAGTTCATCTAGCATCTCGCCATGGAAAGTGTACAAGAAAGAGCCCTGTTCTGGTCGAGAACGTCGATGAGACCATCACGTTTTGTAGCTTTAGTGCTCGTAGCTTTAGATTTTTGATTAGAAACTTTTCCTCATTGTAAGATTTTTTTTAAGCTTCTATCTAGACAGATAAATTGTAAGCCGCATTTCACTATTATGAAAGCATGCTTCTTCATTTGCTGTTTTGTCTGCTGCAATAGATTGTAACTTCGCGTATTGACTTGTTATATGATGAAACAAGCTTTGCATTTCTGCTGCAGCCTAGCTAGATAATCTTTGAATGAGTTGCTATCTGGGCAGATAGACTTTGGATCGCATAGGATCGTTTTTATTATTGCTGCAATCTAGGCAGATAGGCTTTAGATCGCATAGGACCATATTTTGTTATGGCTGCTATCTAGGCATATAGGCTTTGGATCGTATAGGATCATTTTTTGTTATTGCTTCTCTCTAGGCAGATAGGCTTTGGATCGCATAGGATCATTTTTGTTATGACTGCTATCTAGGCAGATAGGCTTGGGATCGCATAGGATCATTTTTGTTATGGCTGCTATCTAGGCAGATAGGCTTTGAATGAATTGGCAGATATATGTACAAATAAGTAAATGAAGCAACAAGACAGAAATTTAATAAAGTTCTCTCATATGGGAGAGTCATTATTATTAAGGCATCCTCATATGGGAGAAGAATGAGAACATATTCCTCATATGGGAGGAAGCAATGCAAAATACATAATAGCTTTCAGAAAGCAGCAGAACTTTTGAATCTAAAGTAATGAAACCAACAAAACTTTTAAAATGAAAGTAAAGAGATGAGCTAGGGATAATACTTTTTAATCCATCGCATGTTGATTGGGCTTGGAGTTGTTGTGTTTCCATGAAGTCTTTGAATGGTGCAGTAACAACTATCTAAGACTTCTTTGACTTCAAATGGTCCCTCCCAATTAGATGCAAACTTAGGATGGGCTGCTTCCCGCATACAGTGATCTGAAGCTCGTAATACCAAGTCTCCAACCGCAAAGTCTCGGTGCTGAACAGTCTTGTTGTATGCGCGAGCGATCCTTTCCTTGTACCTTGTGTTAGCTCTCTTAGCCTCTTCGCGCCTTTCTTCTAGAAAAATAAGATCATGTTTGAAAGTGTGTAATGTAGACTAAATACAGGACCTAAATACTCTAGAAGGGGGGGTGAATAGCGTATGGAAACTTTTTGCAAAACTCAAAACTTAATAGATTAGCTTTGTGCGAAACTCAAATCTCAAGGCCTTGAGATTTAAGAAAACAGTCTGAAACTTTCAAAGGCAAAATAGAGAGCTTCAAGGCCTTGAACTATTACCAGTTCTAAACAGCTTGTGAACCCTAGTTTGATTTGAGTTGTGTGCAGCCGATAATAATAAAACTGTAAAGTAAGGAACACAAAGCAATTTACAGATTCAGTCCCAATGGACCTAATCACTGCCTGAGGGATCTAATCCCACCAGGATTGGGCAAAAACTTCTTATTAATCACACAGAAACAGCCCTAGTTCTTCAAGCCTAAGTGATTTCCTCACACCTATACAGCTTGTGGTTCCAAACCTATCTAGTTCCAGCTACTAACTGTTGAGCTAACAAGAACCTCTTGTTGTTCACTTGAAAAACCAACCACTAGGTTAAGTGAGGTTTAAGATATTTAAAAGATACACATATTACAAAACAAGTGAAGAACACAGTAGAAGAGATAAGCTATTGAAGCCTGGATGTGTTCTTATGGAAACTGGATTGATTTGATCTTCTCAAATCTGGAATTGAAGCTTGAATCCTTGTGTGTGTTTGAATGAATGATCTCCCATGAATTTTTCACACCTTTCTGAGTATTCTGCAAGCCTCTCTGCCTTCAAAATTCAAACCAGTCTCTTTTATCCACAGCTGCAACTGAATGAGAGATTTTAGGATCTCAGTTCCTACATATCCTCCTTCTGTTTTCAACTGAAATTCAAACAGCTCTAAGTGGATATCTGTTGGAGTTTGTTGAGATTGATCTTGCACGTTTAACAAACCTGCAACAACATTAAAACACAGCAGCAACAAAATCCAGAAAGATAACAGTACTATGACTGTTTGGTTTTCCAGTATCTCATAAAACTGGTTAAAAGATTAGAACATTAATCTGTTTAACTTACGAAACATATAAATCATGAAAAACAAGTTTAATACTCTTAGAAGTTAATGAATAATAACAATAATAAGAATCACAACATGCAAGAAAGAATCAACTTAGTTCTGTAAAAGCTGTCAGCAGCTCAAGGCACATCTCAAGGCCTTGAAGCTCTGAACCTGCTTCTCAGATATTCGAAGTTAAATTCAGAAAACTTTGATTCTCCCTGTTTTGATCATCTGCAATTGTGTTAGATATGTAGATAATGTAAAACAATAATGTATTCAGTAAAGCCCTGATTTGCATGATCAGATATCCAATCTGCAACACAAAACTGTTAGAACATTAAGTAGGATAAGAACAACTCTCAAGACTTTGAAGCTATGTCAGTATCTCAAGGCCTTGGAGTATTTGAAATGCTTTGTTGCTTATGTCTTTTTCTTTTTCTTTCATAACTCAAAACAATGATCATCCAAAACACATTCAAGGGTCTTTGAATCAACAATCTCTCCCTTGATGAAAGACAAAACCTATAGTCGTGTGTAGACTTTCCTGCCACTCCTTATAAAAAATCAGATAACCACATATTGAAGATACAATATACAATAATGCCACATAATCAGTAAACCACAGATAATCAGCAATATTTACATATAATCACAGTAATATAAGAACACAACTATCAAAACAAAAACAACTGATTATTATTACTATTATTCAAGTACTGCAAGTAACAAAAAAAACACATAATTTCTCCCTCTTTTTTACTTTCATCAAATAAGGATGAAGAAATGTTGGATCAATACTCAGAGTCTTTACAAAAATTTAAACAAAATTATTGCTAAAAAGTCAATGCCTTGAGAACAGAAAAGAAGAAGAGAAAGAAATAGAAGGTCAAGGCTTTGGTCTTCTCTGATCTTCAATTCTTCTTTGTTGTCTGGCCTTTCTCTGATTCTTCTCCAACTTCTTCTTCACTTGCAGCATCTTCAGCAGACTGATTACCTTCTTGTTCAGCTTCCACTTCTGCAACAACTTCTTGAATTATCTCATCCACTTTCTTCTTAACCTGCACTGAATCCCCCTCTGTAGCTGCATCAACACCTGTGTCTTCACCGACATCTTCTTCATCAGTTTGTTCATACAGATCCTTTGAAGTAAGCACCACTGGAATTGGCTTCTTTTTCTTCTTCAAGAAATCTCTCAGTCTTTCATCTGAATCCACACTGGTGTCATGACTAGTAGCATAAGGTATCTTCTCCAAGTTAGAACCCTTGATGACAACATCCAGCTTTCCATTCATGACATTCATAAAGCCCTTGAACTGGTTAAATTCAGCTGACAGGTCAAATAACCTTTGTCTGAGATCTTCAATCACAACCTGCCGATCTTCAAACTTCTCAACCAACAAAGAATAATCCTCATTGGCTTGTCCTTTTCCTAATGTAGTCCCCTTTGGCTTCACAAACTCCTTCTCTCCAAGTTCCTTCTTTGACAAATCTGAGTAGAACTTCCAATGTCCTTTCCCAGTCTGAACTACCCCAATCCTCTGAAGTGCAGTCTCATCAATCAACCCAAAACGTCCAGTAATCTTTTCTTCTCCTTTCACATGTACATCAAAATACTCAAAGAAAAGAGGTAACAGGTTGGCATATGTAAGAGGATGGTTTCTAGTTCTGGTTGCACAATAAATCATATGCTCCATAACAACTGTTGGCAAGTCTATCTCAAACCCTTGAGATATCAGATACATCAAAATAAGAACCTTATCAGTCACTAACTCCCTTGAGTTCTCCCTAGAATCTACACTTCTCATCAGAATCGTAAACATGATTTCGGCTTCACAGTTGAGCACAGAGTGTGTCAACTGCTTTAGACCATAGGGTACACCATCAATGAAAAACATCTATTTTGCCTTATCCAGACACTCCTTCCTATCAGGGTAATCTCCAACATTATACTTCCTAGGAATGCCCAAGACTTTGGCAAAAGTCCTATGATCTAACCTCAAGTCTATCCCAGCCACTTTTGAAGTTAACACCATCTTATCATCACCTTCAGAAACCAAATTCAGATAAAATAACCTAGTTAACCTAGGATAGGCCTTTGAACTAGGATTTAACACCTTCCAAACTGCATTTTCTCTTAATTTTCTCATACAATTAATATCTAATTTTTCTAACAACTCCTCAGAAACCATACTACAGAAAGCTACCTTAGATGAAGCATTACCTTGCATCCATACAGTTCTAACCTCAGAACTAACAAAACAATCTGTAGGAGGTACATTCTTACATTGATAACCTTTTTTGGTTGCAGCAGCAACCTGCTTAACCCTAGTTTTCTTCTCTGAGGGTTTGCTCTTCTCTTGTTCTCCTTCAAATGGTTTCTTCTTGCTTTCTTGAGAAGATTTGCCTTTTTCCTCTTCTGCAGTCTTTTTCTTTTCTCCCCCTTTCTTCTTCTCTGAGCTTGGTTGATCACCACCCTGAGTCTCTGTCTCCTTCTGTGGATCAATGCTTGAGCCTTCATCTCCCTTCTCTGATCTAGACTTCTTTCCAGGAGGAGTGTCCTCATGCAAGCTCTAAGTGTTTTCTGAATCTGAATCAGAAATTACTACCTTCTCCTTCTTATTTGCCCTTTTCTTGGATCTTCCATAAGGCTTCCCCTGTTGCTGAATTTTGGCTGATTTGCGCTCCATTTTGAGGTTTAGGGTTTTGAGAAGAGAATGTGATTGAGAGAAATTGAGAGAGAGAGAGGGAGGAGAGTCGTAGAGAATTGAGAGAGAATGAGAGGAATAAGCCCTGACTTTCAGCTTAAGTAGGTTGAAAGGATGAGTCATAAAAGGACTCTGCTAAATCAACATGCAAAAAAGGATCTTGAAAAAAAAGATTTTTGGATATATTAGAAAATTCTCTGAGTAATTCAAATATTATACAGTTATCTAAAACAATAAGATATAATATTTGATGATCCATTTAAAAAAAAAATACAGATGTTTTCAAGACCAGGAAAACAATCTCAAGGCCTTGAGATTTTCTGCAGTTTGAGAAACTTCAAAGCTTTGAGCTGTACTTTCAAGGCTTTGGAAAGTACAATCTCAAGGCTTTGAGATTTCAACACATAATCACATATAAGTACTAATACTCCCCCTAAACCAATGCATCCTTGTTTAACATCCCCAATTCAAGCCTTAGAGATGAAAATCTATCATCTGGCAAAGGTTTAGTGAAAATATCAGCAATTTGCATTGAAGTAGAAATAAAATTTAAAACAACATCACCTCGTTCTGCATGATCTCTAAGGAAATGATGTCTCACATCTATGTGCTTTCTTGAGTGCTGGACTGGATTCTTAGAGATTGAGATAGCACTTGTGTTGTCACAATGAATCGGCACATTTCTGAAATTGTAGCCAAGATCTCTAAGTTGCTGAGCAATCCATAACACTTGTGAACAGCAAGCTCCAGCTGCAATGTATTCAGCTTCTGCAGTTGATAATGCTACAGAATTTTGCTTTTTCGAATGCCAACTGATCAATGAAGATCCAAGAAACTGACAGCATCCAGAAGTACTTTTCCTGTCTACTTTATATCCTGCAAAATCTGCATCTGAATAGCCACTCAACATAAAATTAGACCTTCTTGGATACCAAAGCCCCAAGTATCTGGTTCCATTCAAATATCTAAAAATTCTTTTGACTGCAGTTAAATGACTTTCCTTAGGATCTGCTTGGAATCTAGCACACATACAGACACTGAATATAATATCAGGTCTACTAGCAGTTAAATACAACAGTGATCTAATCATACCTCTGTATTCCTTTTGATTCACACTCTTACCATTTGAATCCTTGTCTAAAGAGAGTGATGAACTCATAGGGGTTTTAAGCACCTTGGACCGTGACATATTGTACTTGTTCAAGAAGTCCTTGGTATAATTTCCTTGATATACAAATATTCCTTTCTTCATTTTTAAGATATGAAGTCCAAGAAAGAAATTCAGTTCACCCATTCTAAACAGCTTGTGAAACTCAAAACTTAACAGATTAGCTTTGTGTGAAACTCAAATCTCAAGGCCTTGAGATTTTAGAAAACAGTTTGAAACTTTCAAAGGCAAAATAGAGAGCTTCAAGGCCTTGAACTATTACCAGTTCTAAACAGCTTGTTAACCCTAGTTTGATTTGAGTTGTGTGCAGCAGATAATAATAAAACTGTAAAGTAAAGAACACAAAGGAATAAACAGAGTTCAGTCCCAATGGACCTAATATTTTCCAGAGGGATCTAATCCCACCAGTATTGGGCAAACACTTCTTATTACTCACACATAAACAGCCATAGATCTTCAAGCCTAAGTGATTTTCCTCACACCTATACAGCTTGTGGTTCCAAACCTATCTAGCTCCAGCTAGTAACTGTTGAGCTAACAAGAACCTCTTGTTGTTAACTTGAACAACCAACCACTAGGTTAAGTGAGGTTTAAGATATTTAAAAGATACACAAATTACAAAACAAGTGAAGAACACAGTAGAAGAGATATGCTATTGAAGCCTGGATGTGTTCTTATGGAAACTGGATTGATTTGATCTTCTAAAATCAGGAATTGAAGTTTGAATCCTTGTGTGTGTTTGAATGAATGATATCCCACGAATTTTTCACACCTTTCTGAGTATTCTGCAACACTCTCAGCCTTCAAAATTCGAACCAGTCTCTTTTATCCACAGCTGCAACTGAATGAGAGATTTTAGGATCTCAGTTCCTACAAATCCTCCTTCTGTTTTCAACTGAAATTCAAATAGCTCTAAGTGGATATCCGTTGGGTTTTTTTGAGATTGCTCTTGCACGTTTAACAAACATGCAACAACATTAAAACACAGCAACAACAAAATCCAGAAAGATAACAGTACTATGACTGTTTGGTTTTCCAGTTTCTGATAAAACTGGTTAAAAGATTAGAACAGTAATCTGTTTAACTTCTGAAACATATAAATCATGAAAAACAATTTTAATGCTCTTAGAATTTAATGAATAATCACAATAATAAGAATCACAACCTGCAAGAAAGAATCAAATTAGTTCTGTAAAAACTCTCAGCAGCTCAAGGCACATCTCAAGGCCTTGAAGCTCTGAACCTGTTTCACAGATATTCAAAGTTAAATTCAGAAAACTTTGATTCTCCCTGTTCTGATCATCTTAAATTGTGTTAGATATGTATATAATGTAAAACAAGAATATATTCAGTAAAACCCTGATCTGCATGATCAGATATCCAATCTGCAAAACTGTTAGAACATTTAGCAGGATAAAAACAAATCTGAAGACTTTGAAGCTCTGTCAGTATCTCAAGGACTTAGAGTATTTGAAATGCTTTGCTGCTTATGTCTTTGTCTTTGTCTTTCATCACTCAAAACAATTATCATCCAAAACACATTCAAGGGTCTTTGAATCAACAATGGTCACGCTGATTCTCATACAAGGCGTGAAAGGCTTTCCTTGCAGAGTTAACTTTGATCTCAGTTGGGACAACAACCTCACCCCCATAGCATAGAAGGAAAGGGGAAACTCCTGTAGGAGTCCTTGGTGAGGTGCGATATGCCCATAGATCCAAACTTAAAGAATTTGCCCACTTCTTGTGATCATCTGCGACCATTTTGATCAGGATCCTCAGCAATGTCTTGTTTGTTGCTTCTGCTTGTCCATTACCCTTTGGGTAATAAGGTGTATAACATATCTTCCTTATGTTGTACTATGCGAGCTTCGCAGCCACTTTTCTATTGAAAAAAGGAGTGTCGTTGTCAGAGAGAAAGGTATTGGGAATTCCCAATCGGTATATGATGTTTTCCTGAACGAAGTTAACAACCACAAGTGCATTTGCTGCCTTGAGTGGCACCGCTTCCACCCATTTGGTGAATTTCTCAGTTGCAGTTAAGATGAACTGATTCCATTGCGAGGCTGGCCGAATGGGGCCAATAAAATCCAAGGCCCACGTGTGAAATGTCAAGGCGTTCCCAACGCATGCAAGTCTACAGCGGGAGCGTGTACAAGGTTGCCTTTGAACTGGCATTCTGGACACCTTTTAACCTTGGTGCGAGAGTCTGCTTCCATTGTAGGCCAGATATAACCAACAGTGAGGAGCTGTCTGCATAACTTCGCGCCTCCTTGGTGCTCCACTTGATGGGACAGATCCATCACTTCTTGTGCTTCTTGGCTATCAAGACATCAGAGCAAATTCCCCTCGTGACCTGTTCGCCAGAGTATGTTTTCCTTTACAGCATATCGGGTTGCCTTTCTTTTAAGCTTTTCAGCTTCATTTCTCTGAGTTGGTTTAATTCCTTCCGTCAGGTAGTCGAACAGTGGCTTTCTCCAATCTTTGTCCTCATCGATTGCAGCAATCTCCAAAGAATCCTTAACCAGCGTGCAATTCTCGCAGTTCCCTTGAATTATTTCAGCATATGTTGACATTTATGGCCAGTGGATCGCATATCTTTGAGCTTTTCTGTAGACTAACACTTCATTTTCTCCACAGGAATGTCGGTGAATTTTCTCTAATAGTGTCTGCCCTTCCTATTGCGAGACACATCGCATGAGTACTCCTCTTGGTCCCTTAAAGTAAAGGGAGTTGTCATGCACGCAGTGGATGCCCAATTTTCTTCGCTTGTTCCTTCAGCAATCACGTGCAGTATTGGCTTCCTCCAATCTTCAGCTTCTGTGGGCTCCTCTTCGCATACCTCTTATGTTAAAGCTGGATTAGTTCTAACTTCAATCAAAATTCTTGGTGGAAACTTGTCTGCACTGATGTTGGATCCCAATGTGGCTAAAGCATATGCATGCCGGTTATCAGCTTTGGGAGTATGCTCGTACTTAACATCATGGAATTTTTGCACCAGCTTCTGAACCATAGTCCTGTAAGGCAGCAAGTTGATCTCCTTCATGCCATACTCGCCTGAAGTCTGTTTAACGATGAGCTTCGAATCCCCCATGACCATCAAATTTTTTACTTCAAATGCCTTGGCCGCGAGGAGTCGTGCAATCAGAGCCTCGTATTCTGCCTCATTGGTGGTGACTAGGAAATCCAACTTTGTTGACATTTGGATGACTTCCCTGTCTGGCTTAGTCAGTACAATACCAATTGCTCCTCCTTTTCTTGTTGATGACCTGTCAAAATGCAGCTTCCAATAAAGTGACTCAATTCCATAAATCTCTGGTCCTTCCAGGCCTTCTTCTATCATTGGTTCGTGATTGTTGTCCGGGAACTGTGCTAACAAGTCTGCCACTGCCTGGGACTTAATTTCCTTTGGACAAGCATACATGATGTCGTACTGCGAGATAGTCATGTACCACTTTTCTAGTCTTCCACAGCGAGCTGCTCGAGCGCTGTCATTCTTGTTGATACACTCCCTCCCGTAGCAGGAGGAAGGGTTGCAGCTGGGGGAGACACGTATGCAGCATTTGTATTGGGGCGTGTAACCAACATTTTTTACAGCTACAGGTGGGGAAAGCAAGGGATACTGTGGTTGTATATTGATAGGAATGCCCGGTAGTTGGGGAGCAGGCGTGACAAGGGATGGCTGAGCAATTTTTCCCTGGGTAAGAGACAGATGGACAACTTCCGGTGGGCTTTGTAAACTAGAGTTAGGCGGTGTAGGCGTTACCTCTGTTCCCTGGGAGACAGGGGTTCCAGTTCCTTGAGAGACAGCGGTTCCCAGTGCCGGATTCTGGGAAAGGGCTCCCAAAATGGACATAATCTGGGCCATCTGTGCAGATTGAGCCTGGAGGGATTTCGCCTGGTTCTGGAGAGTTGCATTCAACGTCTCCAGGGTTGGAGTACCTGCAGCTGTCGTGCAATTATGGGGGGTTTCCTCTCCTGAAGTTGTCTCGGATGAGGGCGATCGGTTGCTGGCATCTTCATCGTGAGACATGGCTGCTTGTCGGAGTAAGTTTCACGTCGGGTTCACCAAATGTGTACAGGAGAATCCTTTGAGGAAGATTCAAACGTACACCAAGAGTAGAGAATGAGAAACACAGGAAAGTATAGGGTAGTGAGTAGGGAGAGAGTAAGGCAATGGCAACTGTGTGAGAGAGATACAGTATTTGGCCAGAGCTTCCGCGTAGTTCAGAAGATCAGATCTATGCAATGAAGGGTTAACAATCCAAATTGTGCTGGATGACTGCCACGTGGCTGCGATCTTCCTGTCTGGAAAGAACTATCTACACTTGACTTGACTGGTTCCTTCAAAAGTCACCACAAGCTTATCCCAGATCTCCACGGCAGTCTTGCAGCCTGAAATCCTGTTTAATTCATCTGTACTAAAAGCACAATATAAGATATTAATAGCTTTGTAATTTTTTGAAAAATGTTCTAATTCAGATGAAGAGAGAGAGTCTTCAGTTTCGGGAGTTCTAATCCCATCTTTCTCTGTGTAGAAAGTGTGAGGTCCATTCTGAATAATGGTCCACAGTTCTATGTCTTAATCAATGATGAACATTTTCATCAAGGCTTTCCAGTGAGCAAAATTATCTCCACAGAATAGAGGAGGTCTGTTAGCAGCTCTTCTCTTTGAGAAATCACCATCACCTACAGTACTCATGATCACCAGATGGTTAACTCTAATACAGTGATACAGGCTCTGATACCAATTGAAAGGTTAGTAAGCAGATTGAAGTGTAGAATAAATACTCTAGAACGGGGTGGGTTGAATAGAGTATGCCAACTTTTTGTAAAACTTGCAAAGATAAAAGTTTAAGTGAAGAGCAATGAAATTCAAGGCCTTAAAAACAGTTTCAAGCCTTTAGAAGAAATAAATTTTAAGTAAAGAAACAGACAAGTCCTTTTCAAGGCCTTGAAAAGAGTTTCAAACCCTTGAAAATAGACTAGTTTGAATACTGTAAAAACTAAGTATGCAAGATAAACTGTAAATGCAAGAGACACATAATTTATAGAGTTCAATCCACTTGGACCAACGTCTATCTTCTCCGTGCAGGATTTTTAACACAATTCGTATTAATCAAAAGCTAAGCCCTAGATCTCAAGCACAGAGATATGCCTTACTCTGTTACAGCTTGTAATTCTCACTAACCTATCTAGTACCTGCTCTAGCTAACTGATTAACTAAGAATTCTCTATTGTTCACTTTGAACAATCCTTGAGAATGAGAGATAGAAGTAATATAAGAATGATCTATAAATTGAGTACAAGACAAAAGAACAGTGGAAGTGTGAAATTGCAATGAAAATTGCAGTGATCTTCTGTGAGATGGATTGTGAGATTGATGAAATTCTTTGATGCTTGTCAATCCAAAAATGTATCTCTCTTTTTGCCTGTTGAGTGTTCTGCTGGTTGCTTCAAAATTATAAAAAGAGATCTATTTATACTGATCAGAAGCTCTGCAAATCTTCCCTGATTTTCAGCAACAAACTTCATGTTTTGTAGGCAACAACTGTGACTCTCTTAACAGCCTTCTGGAATGGATAGTTGATCATGATCTTCAGATATATTGTTTTGATCTTGTCTTTAAACACATTGAGAAGCTGTCATGAGTGTCTGATTGATCACATAATCATCTTCTCTTAATGTTTTTTTTTCCTGCAAAAACCAGATTAGGAAACCAATCCTGCAAACTTAGGAAATAAAATTTTCCTGCAAAGGTGAGTTGAACAGATGGATTAAATGGTGTTAGATATATCAAAACAGTTTGTCTTTCATAATCAAATAATAGCACATCAAGCATAGGGGTGTGAGAGATAGAATCAAATCAGAAGAGTTCAGAAAAACTCCCCCTTAGAATATGCATACAGGTCAGACAGTTTCAAGGCTTTGAATCCTGGTTCAAGGCCTGCTATTTCAATCCTGTGAAACTTGATTCAAGGCTTTGAAAACTGGTTCAAGGCCTTGAAATAACTTTGTATTTCAAGTCCATGAAACCTGTGACCTTACACCCTAAATGGTCTTTCCCCATAATACGATACCTTTCATTCGTCGATTTGTATTCAAAATCAAATTTCTTCTTTAAAATTTGAATATTTTCATGTTTTCTTAAAGGCCGAAGAACAAATGCTTGAGTCTCAACTGTCTCACTTATCTTATTTTTCTGCGACTGGCTCTTTTGTATTGTCTGCCTATGTTTCTGTCGATCCACAGCAACTTGGTGTTCGTGGTCGTGGTAATACTTCTAATGGTTATGGAGGTGTTCGAAACCCTAATGCCTCCTCTGGAAGATGAAGGGGTTATACCAACCCTTCACCTTCTGGGTACCCTAAAAACAATACTGGTTATTCAAACCCTAATAGAGGTGGTTATAATGGTAGGGGAGGTTCTCCCTTCTTATTTTTTTTGAGAGAAGGGAGGTTCTGCCTTTAGGGGAAGGTTAAATGGTCAATACATGAACTCTAACTCCTCTGGTTTTGATAACTCTATGACTGGAAACTCTGGATCTACCAAATCCAAGCCTATTACATGTCAAATCTGTGGAGGTAGATACCACTCTTCTCTTCATTGTTGGCATAGGATGAACCATGCCTATCAAGGCAAGAAGCCCCCTTCTCAGTTGACTGCCGTAGCTGTTGCGACTTCTAATTCACCTGGTCCAACTTATTGGTTGTCTGATTCTGGTGCAACTAATCACATGACTTCATACTTGTAAAGTTTGACTCTCACCTCTCCATATTATGACAGTGATCAAGTCTCTGTCGAAAATGGTCGAAATCTACCTATTTCAAGTTCTTGGTACTGCCACTTTACACACACCCAGGTCATCCCTTTAAACTTCAAAATACTTTACATGCTCCTGCCTTAGCAACCAATCTATTATATGTTTATTAATTGTGCAAACAATGCAATTGTTGTTTTCATTTTGATGCGCATTCCTTTTGTATCTAGGACAAGGTGTTGGGTACAATTTTGTACAAAGGACTGAGTGAGAATGGGCTTTATCCCATTCATACCTCTCCTTTCTCTTCTCCCTTATCCATTGATCCACATGGCTCACACAAACATGCTCTATTAGGAAAAAATGTCAAGTTCCCTTTGTGGCATGCCAGATTAGGCCATCCTTCTGAAGACATTATCAAGCTTTTATATCATACTTGCTCTTACTTATGTAAATACATTAAATTATCTGAGCTCTCTGCTGGTATCTTATGTCAATATTGTTTAAAGGGCAAAATGTCCAAATTACCTTCTAAGTTATCTACTACTACTACTCGTGATCCTCTGCAACTTGTTCATAGTGATGTATGGGGTCGTGCCTCAGTGAAATCTCTTCATGGTTATAGATATTATGTTATCTTTGTTGATGATTTCTCTAGGTTTACATGGTTGTTTCCATTACATAACAAATATGATGTTGCTATTTAATTTCCCACCTTTCAAACTGAAGTTGAAAAACAACTTGGAAAATCTATTAAGATCTTAAGAACAGATGGTGGAGGTGAATAGTTGGCTTACACTTTTCAAACTTATTTGCATAATCAAGGCATTGTTCATCAAAAATCTTGTCCCTACACTCCACAATTAACAAAGTGGAGTAGCTGAAAGGAAACATACAGACATTGTTGAAACTGCTATTGCCTTACTTGATCATGCTTCTTTACCTCAAAATTTGAAGTGAAGCAGGAAAAATAAGGGACACAACTTTTGGAACGGTTGTAACAGCTTACTGGTCGAAATTTGAACAATTACAGTTAACAACGGTTCAGTTAATTAAAAGAGGGTTAAGTTATTTGAGGGATGCAGTGTTGGGGTTGACTTAAATCATCTTGGTATGTATTTTTTGTCAAAAGAAAAATTTTAAGACACTAAAATGGAAATTTTAGGCGGTGGTGCATATGGGCTGCCAGTACCACCGCCCCCAATGCCATGTTTATAAAAGATTGGAAGTCTTTGGGTTGTAATACATACATACACTTTTTGTGAGCAATTGTGCAAGATATTTTGTAGTGTGTGTCAGAAGTGGTGTCTCAGGTGGCCGTGGTGACCACGACATGCACTGTAATAGGGTTCTCTTCTCAATAAAAATTGGGTTTTGGCCGTGGAGGTAGCTAGCGGCCGGGTACATTGCGAAGTCGTTAGTGAACCACGTTAAATATTTGTCTCGTTCTTAATTTCGTTTCAGCGTTCTTGCTCGGATACCCCCAGGTTATAACAAACTCGTATCATAGCCAGGTTAACGGAATCACATGTATAAACAGACCAGTAACAGATCCGGGGTTTCAAGATCTAGGCGAAGCCAAGAGCTTGGGTTTCACGTTTTGGTGGAACGCAAATCTAGGGTTTCGCGATTCAGGTGAAGCACGCTATCGGTAAATGGGTTTCGAGATTCCGCCAAGAACGATGTCTCGTTTGGCGATCAAGATCGATGTGTTCGATAGGAGAAGCAGGTTCCGTTCCTTGGCCTCTGAAACAAGGGGGTTATCTGGGCTCCCGTCGGAGCAATCTGTCGCGCATCTGATTAGGCGTGCAAGGCATCTAGCAAATCCATCACGCATTCGGTACTGTCGCAAATCTGGCAATTCACGCGCATCTGGCGTTCTGGAGATTGACGTTCAGGCGCAATCCGGCGTGTGAATTGAATCTGGTTCTGGCTCATGCGTCGCAGAACTCGTTAGAGTTGGAGCAATGACATGGAGCATCTGGCGCTTGAGATTTCTAGCACGCGCATCTGATCATGGTTCTGGCGCGCATTATGCACGGGTCTGTTCTGGCGTCCATTTGTTGTTGGGGGTGTGTGTCATGACACGCATTGAGCCCGCATCTGGCGCGATCTGTTTCTTGCAAGCATCTGACACATCTGAGGCATAGGGGGTCATCTAGCACGAAAATTTTTGGCACTCGTCATTGGTGCATCTGGTCAGAATGACATCTGGGCATTTTTCATGGTGCATCTGTCTGGCGCAGTTCCTGTTTTCTCAGTGAATGTATTCGAGTCTGGTTCTGGGTGGAGCACTTCTTTCTGTTTCCGGAAGTGGAACCACATATGGCGCATTCGTTGCAGGACCATATGGTAGTTGAAGCAGCAATTTGGTGATTCGGGTTTCGCATACAGCTGCGAATACATCTAACTCTGGAGAGGCATGCTCGTTTTTTATTCGGCGAGACGCACCCGATTCAGGTTTGAGGAGAGAAACACCAGATTCCGATTTCTCGTTGCTGAGATGATTCAAGTTAAAGTGGAGATTTGTTGGGGTTGACTTAAATCAACTTGGTGTGTAGTTTTGGTCCAAAGAAAAGTCAACGACACTAAAATGGAAATTTGAGGCGGTGGTGCATATGGGCTGCCAATACCACCGCCCCCCAACGCCATGTGTATAAAAGGTTAGAAGTCTTTGGGTTGTGATACATACATACACTGTTTGTGAGCAATAGTGCAATATATTTTGTAGTGTGTGTCAGGTGTGGTGTCTCGGGTGGCCGCCGTGGCCGTTGTGGTCACGACGTGCATTGTAATCGGGTTTTGTTCTCAATAAAATATCGGGTTCTGACTGTGGAAGTAGTTAGCGAGTTCGTTGCGAATTCGTGAGTGAACCACGTTAAGTATATGTCCCGTTCTTAATTTTGTTCGAGCGTTCATGTTCGAATACCCCCAGATTATAACAGGCAGGAAATTGCTTTCCGGCACAAAACAGTATTAGTCCAGAGTAACACGCTGATTCTGACCTCGCTCAATTCTCTAATAGAAAAATCGATTTTAATATTTGTGCATCATGGGAAGTCGTTTACATAAATAAACTAAAATACCAGTATTGCTTCGATTAACAACTCCTCCTCCAACTAAGGGGACTTGTCTCAATCGAATCTGTATATTCATTAAGAAATTAAAATTCACACCACTACCAAATCTGTTCTCTCCCCAGTTAGAAACCACCAGAGCAAAGGCTGAGATAGAAAGAGAAGATGAATGTTGGTTTGGTTTCTAGCATTGCATTATGTTCTTTGCTTGTTAATCTGTATCTTCTTGTAAATCTCTATCATGTGGGTGATTCCAAATGGAACACCAAACTGAGTTGGAGCCGTAAAGCTGCGGAAGAAGCAGAAGCAGTAGCAGCAGTGTGAGGACCTGGTCCTCACAACTCCTTCGCCGACCTGAAATTAAGAAGAAATTGCAGAGAAATCGGAGAAGATGACTCCGATTTGCAGAAGAAGAAATCTAGGGTTTAGAGAGAACAGAAATGAGAGGAGGCAATTGGAATTTTCATAAAAAACATAACGTTTCAATTACATCCCCAGCTTATATAGCGAGGGGGGAGGAGAGTGTAGTTTCCTAAACTAGGTAACGGCCTAGCCACGTCAGCTACCCGTGAATTGAATGGGCCAATCACCAACCAGGAGAGGCTGACGAGGCAGCCGAGTTGTCCCGCTTAAGCTGAACGACATCGTTCAGCTTATAACATTTGAATCCAACGTCTACGAGATAATCGAACGGTGCAGATCGATCCTAACCCTGATCTAACGGCTACTGCTACTGCAAGATTACACGACCACAGTTTTCATCACTTTGCACTTTGGTCCACCTTATACGACCACAGTTTGCACAGCAATGCACTTTAGTCCTTCTGCTAAGAAACCTGACAAGTACCCTTCCTCTTCAAATGCAGCTTGTCCTCAAGCTTGGAAATGAGGGAATTGCTTCTTCAAATCATAGTAATCCTCCCATGTGGCCTCAGAAGGTGAAAGGTTAACCCACTGAACCAAAACCTTCACAGTAGAGCTGGAGCCCTTCTTAGCCAATCTTCTGTCCAAAATTGCAGCTGGTTCAACCAAGAACTGACCCTCAGGTCCAACAGCTGGTAATGTAGGTGAAGAAGAGTAATTTCCTATGGCTTTCTTCAATTGGGACACATGAAATACTGGGTGGACTTTTGAGTGATCAGGCAGCTTCAATCTATAGGCCACCTTGCCAATTGCTTGCAGCACCTGAAATGGACCATAATATCTAGCAGATAATTTGAAATTTGTTCTAACCTGAACTGAGCTTTGTCTATATGGCTGCAATTTCAGAAATACCCAGTCTCCAACTTGGAAAGTTCTCTCAGTTCTATGCTTATTTGCATAGTGCACCATCCTCTCTTGAGCCTTAGATAGATTGTCCTTCAAGAGCTGTAGAAGCTTAGCCCTGTCCTGCACAAAAGAATCCACAGCCTCCACCCCAGTTTTGTTCAATTGGTGGAAATTGTAATGTTGAGGCTTGAAACCATACAAAGCTTCAAAGGGAGAAAGCTGCAAAGCTGTGTGAAAATTGGTATTATACCACCATTCTGCCAGACTTAACCACTTAGCCCACTTCTTGGGTCTGTCACCAGTCAAGCACCTGAGATACACCTCCAAACACTGGTTCAATCTTTCACTTTGGCCATCTGTTTGTGGGTGATAAGCTGTAGTATACTTGAGTTGTGTTCCCATTAGCTTGAATAAGGTGTTCCAAAACTGGCTTAGGAAGATGGGGTCTCTGTCACTTACAATTGAAGAAGGTAATCCATGTAGCTTACATACATTTTGGAAGAATGAATCAGCAACATCCTCAGCTGAATAAGGGTGGCTAAGAGCAATAAAATGCCCATATTTGGATAGTCTATCAATGACCACCAAAATGGTTGTCTTATTGTCAGATTTTGGCAGACCTTCCACAAAATCCATAGCTATATGTGACCAGGGCTTGTCTGGAATAGGCAATGGCTGTAATAAACCTGGGTATGGGAGATGCTCTGCCTTCATCCTTTGGCATATATCACATTTTTGCACCCAAGCTTTGACTTGCTTCTTCATGCCAGGCCAATGAAAGAGCATTTTAATCCTCTTATAAGTGCCTAAGATTCCAGAATGACCACCAACCCCAGTGTTGTGTAGTTCTTGAATGATTTGCTCTCTTAGTGAAGTATGGCTGCCCACATATATCATTCCCTTGTATTTCAGCACCCCATCCAGTAGTTTGAAATCTGCAATAGCATCAGGGTCTATGGAGAGAGATGTCATTCTCTCTTTTGCATAATCATCTTCTACATAACTATCTTTCACCTCTTGCAGCCATTTAGGGGTAATAGAAGAAATAGCAAGACATTGAACTTCTTCTGTCTCCATATTAGTGTTTCTCCTAGAAAGAGCATCAGCCACTTTGTTTTCTTGTCCCTTCTTGTACTGAATTTCATAGTGTAACCCCAGTAATTTGGAAATCCATTTCTGTTGAATGACTGTTGTAAGTTTCTGCTCAAGTAGGTACTTAAGACTGTGATGATCAGTCTTAATAATAAATTTACCTCCTTCTAGATATGACCTCCATTTAGATATAGCATGCACCAAAGCCAAAAGCTCCTTCTCATAGGTAGACAACCCCAGATGCCTAGTGGACAAGGCTTTGCTAAAATAAGCAAGAGGCCTATTTTGTTGCATCAACACTGCACCTATACCATCATAGCAAGCATCTGCCTCAATGATGAAAGTGTCATCAAAATTGGGCAATGCCAACACAGGAGAACTCATCATAGCTTGCTTCAACAAATTGAAAGCTGTAGTGGCCTCAGGGGTCCAGTTGAAACTCCCCTTCTTCAACAACTGAGTTAATGGTCTAGCCAGAGTGCCATAGCCTCTGACAAACCTTCTATAATAACCAGTTAACCCCAGAAAACCCCTCAGCTCCTTAATATTCTTTGGAATTGGCCACCCCTCCATAGCACTCAGCTTCTTAGGATCAGTCTGGACACCTGCCTTGCTAATGACATGTCCTAAGTACTCCACTTCTGCTAATCCAAAAGAACATTTACTCATTTTGGCAAATAATTGATTATGCCTCATAATGTTGAACACCACCTCCAAATGCTGTTTATGGTCCTCCATGGTCTTGCTATAGATCAATATGTCATCAAAGAACACCAGAACCATCCTTCTCAATTGATCCCTGAAGATGTCATTCATAAGACATTGAAATGTGGCTGGAGCATTTGTCAAACCAAAAGGCATCACCTTAAATTCATAAAGTCCTTCATGAGTCCTGAAAGCAGTTTTATACACATCTTGCTCTGCCATTCTCACTTGATGATACCCAGATCTAAGGTCCAGTTTAGAAAACACAGCTGCTCCCTTCAATTCATCCATTAGTTCATCAATTACAGGAATGGGAAATTTGTTCTTAATAGTGATATCATTAAGCCCTCTGTAGTCAACACAAAATCTCCAGGTTCCATCTTTCTTTTTCACCAACAAAACAGGAGCTGCAAAAGGACTTGTGCTAGGTTGAATGATGCCATTCTGCAGCATTTCTCTTACCATCTTTTCAATCTCATTTTTCTGCAGAAATGGGTACCTGTAAGGTCTTAAACAGACAGGCTTTGACCCCTCTGATAGTGGTATTTGATGGTCCTGAGATCTTGGTGGTGGTAGCTGGGTGGGTTCTGCAAATAAATCTTGGTATTGTTGCAGTAGTGGTTTCAATTCCAGGGGTATCTCTGTAGTTTTATTCACTGTCCCAATGGAGTAAAGTTGAGCTGCTAGACAATTCTTGTTATTGCAGTAATAATCTTGTATCACTTGTAAATGAGCTTCTTGCACCAAGGAGTCACTGTTGTGAGCTGAAATTAACATCTCCTTGCCATTCAATTGAAATCCAAAAGTTCTTTTGTTAAAATCCAGTGAGATAGGACTCACCTGCTTCAACCATTGTGCTCCAAGCACCACATCACAGCCACCTAGTGGTAGCAATCTCAGGTCAGTTGTGATCACACATTTTGGTAATTTGAGAGACACTCCCCTACATACTGCTGTACTGCTAATTCTGCTTCCATCAGCTACTGCAACTTGTAATTCTCTTGTTGTTTGGCTAACACATCCCACTCTTCTTGCAGTATTCTCATCCATGAAGTTGTGAGTGCTGCCAGTATCAATTAATATGTGCACTTCTCTTCCATGTATATGTCCACTAAGCCTGATAGTCTCAGGGCTAGTACACCCTGACATTGCATGTAAAGAGATGCCCAATGAATCTTCTTCTTCTTTGACTTCTAGCAATGTATTCCCAGGCTCAGTAGTGTCTTCTCTGCCTTCTTCTTGCTCTTCTTCCTCTCCATCATCACTTCCAATAAGAAGATACAAAGATTTCTTAGTGCATTTGTGGCCAGGACTATAACTTTCATCACAATAAAAACAGAGCTTCTTATCTCTTTTCTCTTTCATTTCAGCTGCACTAAGTCTCTTAAAGATGGTAGATGCCTGCTTAGTAGAACTCTCTTCTTTGGAATGGTTGCTGTTGCTAGGCTTGTGTTTATCCCACTGACTGTGTGAGTTATGTGTCCTACTAGCTCCCTTCCTGTTTATGTGTTTTTCCAAAGATTCCACATGTCCTTCTTGTAATCTAGCAATGGCTTTGGCTTGAGAGAGTGTCTTTGGAAACTGTAGCTGCACAGCCTTCTGTATGTCTTCTCTCAATCCACTCAAAAAACTCCTCACAAAATACATTTCATCAGCCCATGGCTGTAGGGCTTTGATTCTAGGTCTAAGAGCTTCAAATCTGTTTTGATACTCACTTACAGTAGTGTGTTGCATTAACTTGTTGAATTCCCCAACAATATTCTCATGTCCTGGTTCAGCAAATTCCAAGCACAGCATTTCACTAAAAAGTGTCCAAGTTACATTCTCCAAACAGTCAAATTCTGATCTGAACCATGAGTCAGCTTCTCCTTCTAGATGTAATGAAGACATCACTAGTTTCTGATTGTCATTCATCACATAAATTTGAAAGTACCTGTCAGCTTTCTGCAACCAGCCAATAGGATCTGAACCACTAAATTTAGGGAATTCTATCTTTGGTAAAGGAATGTGACCACCAGAGAAATTTTTGACACATACATTAGCATCTTCTGGCTGATTTTCCCTCACTCCACTACTACTTCCTTCAGGTCTCTTTCCTCTTGTAACAGAAGCTCTTTGTTCATCATTTGTTAACTCAGAATAGCCAGCCATTTTCTCTCTATCTCTTTCATTAGCTAGCAGGTTATAGCAGTTCATGATTTTACGAAACTGATCATCAAACTTCTTTTCCATACAATTCAGGCCATCAGCTAAATCATGTTTCAGATCTACACTCAATTTATGAAGTTGAGTGTTCATACCTTCATCCATCTTAACAAATTGGACTCGCACATCATCAATCATGCCTTCAAAGTTGTTCAGCCGCTCCTCCATCACTGTAACCTTCCCTTCCATGTCCGAATTGGCCAAATTTTGTCCTCGAGTGTTCGGCATTTCCTGAGCTCCTGGTCTTCGAAACCAGGCTCTGATACCAACTTGTGAGGACCTGGTCCTCACAACTCCTTCGCCGACCTGAAATTAAGAAGAAATTGCAGAGAAATCGGAGAAGATGACTCCGATTTGCAGAAGAAGAAATCTAGGGTTTAGAGAGAACAGAAATGAGAGGAGGCAATTGGAATTTTCATAAAAAACATAACGTTTCAATTACATCCCCAGCTTATATAGCGAGGGGGGAGGAGAGTGTAGTTTCCTAAACTAGGTAACGGCCTAGCCACGTCAGCTACCCGTGAATTGAATGGGCCAATCACCAACCAGGAGAGGCTGACGAGGCAGCCGAGTTGTCCCGCTTAAGCTGAACGACATCGTTCAGCTTATAACATTTGAATCCAACGTCTACGAGATAATCGAACGGTGCAGATCGATCCTAACCCTGATCTAACGGCTACTGCTACTGCAAGATTACACGACCACAGTTTTCATCACTTTGCACTTTGGTCCACCTTATACGACCACAGTTTGCACAGCAATGCACTTTAGTCCTTCTGCTAAGAAACCTGACAGTGTCGTGCTCTGGTCATGGAAACGCCTACTTGGATGGCCACCTTGTTCATGATACACCTGTCTGTGAGTGCAACGCTTGCTTTTCTGGATCTGATTGTTCTCAATTTGATCCCCAATGTCCTGCAGATGCAAGCGGGTATCTCTCTCTAACTCTTAATAATCCCCCCCCCCTCAATTTATGCATCAATATCTAACATTCATAACCTGGTTCAATGTCTATATAACTGTGATTTACAAGGCAAGTACAAATTTTAGTGCAAGTATAGCTGGACATTAGTAGAGTTGCATTATAATAGAGCTTTCTCAGCTCCGAAAGATTAAGATTGCTGTATGAATTTGGGCATCTACTATTCTAGATCAAAGAAAGAATTTGGACACATTAGTTTTACTGCAAGATTCCAAGGTCAGAATTAGGGGCGGAGCCAGCCCTCGGCACGGGTAGGCAAGTATCGTACTCAATTTAAGAAAAATTGCAATTTTGCCCATATGTTGCCAAGATTTATTTCCAAGTGCCCTGATCATAATTGCAATAGTACCCTTAGTTAGATTTTGAGTTGTGGCTTCAGTGACCTTGCTACAATAAAAAAATAAAATAAATAAATTTGGTCATCTAAAATTGTTATTTCCCCTTATAATTGCAATAGTGCTCTGGTAGGTTTGATTTCCTCGCTCCGCTCCTACTTAGAATTGTTGTATATGAACATTTGCAGTGGGGATCCAGCTTTCTTGGAGCCCTTTTGGATACAACACGCTGCTAGCAGTGCAGTAGTTGTGGCAGGGTGGCACCGGATGGGTTATATGTTCGGCGTTAACACTTTCATCTCGAGTGAACTTGAAAAGCACATCCGCAAACTACACTCTGTTGCCAACAATGCAGTGACCACAGGAAAGTACATTGTTTTTGGAGCTGGTGCAACACAACTTCTCAGTGCAGCAGTTTACGCCCTCTCCCCAGAGAATTCGTCCTCCCCTGCAGCAGTTGTAGCTTCAATCCCTTATTTTCGTGTATGTTACAATGCTGCCTAGCTCCCATTTTCAATATTTTTCTAACATGCCAAGCGTAAATCTAAAATTTGAACTCTTTCTTTCTCAGACTTATAAAGATCAAACAGAGTTCTTCAGGGCGGTGGATTTTAGTTTCAAAGGAGACGCATCATTGTGGAGGAATACCACGGACAAAGATGACAATGTTGTTGAGTTTGTGACTTCTCCTAATAACCCCGATTGTCAATTGAATGAGGCAACTCTGAAAGGCTCATCAATAAAGGCGATTTACGACCGCGCCTATTATTGGCCACATTATACACCCATTCCAGTTCCTGCAGATGAAGATGTAATGCTATTTACCATCTCCAAGCTTACTGGTCATGCAGGAAGTCGATTTGGGTAAATGATATAATCATTCTCCGCCTTATTCGCCTAGGATTGAAATTCATTCTAATTCTGTCTTGTTCAGGTGGGCTGTGGTGAAGGATAAGGTAGTATACGAAAGAATGCTATTGTACATAAGACTAGCTGCAATGGGCATCTCTCGGGAAACTCAGCTAAGATCTTTGAAGCTTCTTAAAGCGATTCTAGAGGGGGATGGGAGGGAAATATTTGGCTTCGCATACAAAACAATGAGCAAACGTTGGGAGGCACTGAGAAAGACCATGTCCACATCAACACGCTTTTCCATCCAGGAAATTCCTTCTCGATTTTGCACGTTCTCCCAGGAATTCAGGGAAGCCTCTCCAGGTAATTCTCCTAAAAAAAGTGCTTCTGAAAAATTACTAATGTAATGTGCAAAATCTACCATTTTCATAAAAAGACCTGTAAAACATAACATGCTGTATTCATGATGAACTCACAGCTTATGCATGGGTGAAGTGCGAGTGGGAAGAAGATGAAGACTGTGCTGCAGTACTGAAAGCAGGTAATATAATTGGGACAAGAGGTGATATTTTTGGTGCTGTTGACCGCTACGTACGACTTACCCTCCTTGGACGGCAAGATGAGTTTGACTTGTTATTGCAACGACTGAAGAAATTTATTTTAAATGAAACACATTCAGCAACCATTTGATCAAGACCATACTTCAATTCCAAGTTCAAAATGGAGCTAGTCAGCGCAAATTTACTATATGGGGTGAATGTAAATTCTGTCGCAAAAAGGTCATTTTCATTTTCATTTTTTGTAATAAGCTCTAAACAAGGTCGTATCCATTCACTTGACATGCTGCTGGGTCAAGTGAGTCAAATGCTAAGCCCGATTCAAGGGCCTTTCAGACCACAAGGGGGTCTTATGCCTTCTTTGGAAGCACATGGGCATCTCTTCCCACACACACCTAATCATTTGGGGCAGAAAAAAATTCAAATCCAGCCAACCCACTGTTTCGTACTGTAGTACAAGTATAAAATCACACAAATACAACTCGAAAATAATTACGCACAATATCATCTTTCTTCTTCCTGTAAATGTTTTGTTAAATATGGTAAAACTTCCTTCCTGAATTTATTATTTACATTTCAATATATAGACAAGTACATTGTTCTAATTTAAAGACTAAGTCCGATGTGGCGACGCCTGTGCAAGAAGTGCACGGCTGATATCGTTAATGCGGCGAATCATACGCTCAGCCTTTCCATTCTGAGACGATGTCTGAGGACATGCAAAACGGAACGCAAAGCCATGTTGAAGAGCAAAGTAATGAAACAGACCATTGTCAAACTCACCACCACGGTCACACTGAAAACTTTTTATGGGACGCTGGAACTGAGTTTGCACGAAGGTGCTGAATTGTTTAAATTTTAGTAGCACGTCAAATTTGTGTTTTAGGGGAAAGACCCAGAGATAGTGAGTGTAGTCATCAAGTAGTAAGAGATAATAGTTGTAGTGCGATTTACTAAAAATGGGAGATGTTCATAAATCACTATGAATTATGTCAAAAGGAGCTACGGTAGATGACAAAGATGTAGAAAAAGGCAAACGCACGTGTTTACTGACTTGACAAGCATGACAAAGATTGTCTGAGCTATCCTTATTACACAAAATCAATTGACTACGACTAAGAGAATCTAAAACTGACGTCCAGGATGACCAAGGCGATTGTGCCAGACTGGAGCAGGGAAGGCGGCCAGAGAGACAGCGCAAGACGCAGGCAAGGCAGACTGTAATGGATAAAGATCACCAGAATTGTTGCTCCTCAGCAAAAGGGCTCCCGTTCGAAGGTCTTACACAGAAAAACCAAACGGATCAAACTCAATAGAAACATTATTGTCAGTTGTGAATTGACGAACATATACTAAGTTTTTGATAACATTAGGTGTAAGAAGGACATTGCTAAGCTGTAAAGGATGGGAGGTGGTTGGGATAGTGTGATGGCCGGATCCTGTAACTGGAATGCTGCAACAGTTTCCTACCATCATGTTAGGAATAGGAGAAGATGACGAAAGAGAAGAAAGAATACCTGAATGGGATGTGAGGTGAGGAGAAGCACCTGAATCAAAATACCAGGTCTGATCAGAGACTTTGAGAGTCATGCCGCTGAACTGAGATCCCAAATTAGTGGTGCTGGAGGCAACAGTAGCAGTAGTGAGGGCCTGATCCAGGCCCGCTAGTGGAGGACTGAGTAGGTCGGCGGTCGGGGGCCGAGAGGTGCTCCAGCCGGCTGTTGGGTACGGGCAGAGGGGTGCGGGGCCTGGGGGGCAGAGGAACAAGACCCAAGACCCGTGGGCTCCGGGTGGTGCAGGAGGTGGGGCTGAACACATGGGTTTGTGGCCCGTTTAGCATTGCAGCTTTCTCCAGACTTCCGGGAAAAGCATTTCTTACGATTCTTTCTCCACGAATGTTGTAACAAGGCGATAGACGGAACTGCCATGAAACGACTTATTAGTCGATTAATAGAACACTTCGGAATGGCAACGGTAGTTGGAGTCGGCGGCTCTCCTAGGCGATTGTTCCGTCCGTTCACGGATTTGTGGTTTCCGGTGTTTGGGTGACCCCCGGTTGGAGGTGCTGGGGCGGCAGGAGCTAAAGGCTGACGCGCCGAGACGAGAACCTGTGGGAGACTGGGACCGGCCTGTTCGTGTCGAGCGAGCAGACGCTCATGGAGTCGCAGCATGGAAACTGCAGAGAGAAAATCAGGGGTGGCTTTAGCTTGCTAATGAGCATAGCGACGCCACTGTAAGCAGGGGACAATCCATTAGTGAGTTGAATGACCAGACGTTGATGCGAGACCGATGAACCATCGTTCCCTATACGATCAGCCAGGTTCTTGAGCTGAGTGCAGTAGTCATCAAGGGATGAGCAGTGTTCCATACGCAGATTGACAAAGTCAATCAAAGTAAATCTCTAGCTCAGCCATGCGGAAAACCTGGTTATCCCGAAAGTAGTTTTCAAGCTTCACCCATGCTTCTCAAGCGGTTTGATTAGGGGTGAGAACATCAAGCACCAAATCATCGCTGATGGTCTGGTAGATCCAGTTCAAGATCACGGAGTCCACGGCTTTCCGGAGGGAATCAGGAGCTCCAGTTGGAGGGTCAATGTGGTCTGAGACGCCAAAGGAGTGAGTCTGCATTCGAAAAAAAGGTAGCCCAATGATCATACTGAAATTTCTGAGTGTCTAGTATGAACCTGACCCGTTTCTCGATGTTGGTGACCGTAAAAATTGGGTGAAGAGGCTCCTTGTTGTTCCCGTAGGCAGGGGAATCGCCGGTTGAGAGAGTAGACATGTTTGAGCAGAGGTTAGGTGGCGTTGGGTGGACTGGCTAAGGTTCTTGTCCGTCGGAGGCGACGGGAAACCCGCAGATCTGAGAGGCCAACGCCAGGCAGAGCACTCTGCCGAAGCGGGAAGAAGGAGGGGGAGGGAGTTCGTCGAACTCACTGCCGAGCTTACTCCCGAGCATGATGGACGACGAGAATGGTGTCGTCGGTGCTGGAGGTGGAGGACTGATGGCGGCGTGAGGACGACGACAGAAAGATGTAGATACTAGGGTTTTAGTTAGGACCTAGGCTTTGATACCATGCAAGATTTTGGTAAAACTTCCTTCCTGGATTTATTATTTACATCTCAATATATAGACAAGTACATTGTTCTAATTTAAATAATAAGTCCGATGTGGGACTTTTATTTACATAAAAGTACTATTACTATTACTTTGTTGGAATCTTTATTCGTCATATGGAGTTGTCATAGCTAATAGGTACGGATTTGCAGGTCGCCCGGACCACGTACCAGCCCATTTGGCCTCTAACAGCTGTAGGAGGCTATGAGAAAATATTTAAGGGGTTTGAGATAGGTATGGGATTCGGTTTGATTACCTCTGTAGATTTCGGGATTTCCAACCCATTACCATCTCCAAACCAGCACCCTTGACGAAGATGCAGGTGTGAATCGAAGGTTGATCTGTCCGGTAGAAATTAGTTTCTCTCTCCATGCATATTCAGGTGCAAACGGTAAAAATTTTAGGAATAAGAAGAGCGATGAAAACGAAGAACAAGACGAAGAAGGACACAGATTTAACGGGATTCACTAGTCTTGAGACTAGCTATGTCCACTACCAAACAATCCCAATTTATTGATGAGAAACCGACTACAATCAACCACAATATCACAGACACATCAATAGCCACGATCTACACCCCTATATAGGCCTAAACAATTGACTTGTGTCTAAAGCAATGCGCAAAAGTTATCGAAAGCAAGTAGGAAACAACCCAGAAAGTTTTCATACCAGAACAAGATCGCACGACATAGTCTGAGGTCGCAAACCTCTTATTGAACCAATCGAGGTTGCACGACCTAGTCTAAGGTCGCATAACCTCCTCGCAATCTGAAACACTGCAATTTCTTTCCCTTGCTTTCTTGTTATTTTCTTTTCCAATTCCAAGCTATGTTTTGATAATCAATTCATAACAGAAGAAAACAAATTCAATAATGTTATGACAAACCCCCTGCGGAAACAATCTCTCAGACCAAATTGTTATGCCCTAGAACGAGTAAGAGAACGATGACAAAAAAAGAATAAGATCACACCGATGTAACGTTGTTCACTAGCGATAAAATGGCTACCTCCATGGCCCAAAAGCCCGATTTTATTAGAGAAAAATGAATATGTATACAACCACCGACCTTCAACCTATGCCTACACACATATATACAGCATAATAGGTTTCTTGGTCCCAATAAAACGCCCAAAACAATCCTAGAACACGATTAGGAAACAACTGAATTTACCAGCCTCGAAACCAGGGCATACGACCTGGCCCAGAGGTCGTGCAACCTCCCCCCAGATCGTGCGACATGGTCCTCAGGTCGTGCGACCTGCTGTGACCTGTGTTGAGCTGCTTCTTCTTCTTTTTCTTCCTTTCCTTTGTCTTGATCCTCCGTTTGGCCTTGTTTATTTGCCCCTCTTTGTCGCCTAACTCCTCGCCAAGCTTCTCGAGCCTATTTAAGGCATATTCCCAAAAAATCTCCACCTTGTGTTGAATTTCCTCTTCTCCTTGGATTAGCGATTTCTCTCCAAATCGATAAGTTGCTCCAAATTCGCCAAGTTCCTACAACGAGTACACCAGTGATGCTCCAACTCCCGTCAAGTTCTTGCAATCGAACCTGTAAGTTCATAGTTGTTTTCAAACCTTTGAAACTGGTTACAAAGCCTTGAAACTGCACAACAGGAACTCAAGGGGAGTTCTTACTCCTATTTCTTCTTTAAATCTCCTGCACTTGAACATGCTTTATTATGTGATGAAAGAAAAACTAATTATATGTTATAACATGGTTTGATCTTATCATTTGTCTAAACTGTTTCCAGGGATTTTTAGCTAACTCTGTATTGCATGAAGTTTCCTTATTTGTTGGGTTGCAGAGTAGAAAATTCAAGCCTGCAGATTGATCCTACCATTATGGAATGTTATCTGGACTTACCTTAGGCATGTAGTTTGAAGATCAGATCAAAATCAATTGAGGAAATCAAGAAGCTAGTTGTTGGAAGCAAGCTGTTGAGAGTCAAAGATCTTCAAATGATTCTTAGGGATTTCTATTGAAGCCTTCTATATATTCTGCAATTTAAATTGACAGAAAGAGAGACACTGGTTCAGAGTGATTGAGAAGCACAGAGCATTACACAGAGATTCATACACTCTCACGGATCGAAAAGAATCATTGAAGAAGATCAATCATCCATTCAATCCATTCTAGATTCCTGAATAACACTTTAAACTTTACTGATTCATTGTCTTCACAGTGTTCTTCATCCTGAGCTTTATTTGTATATAATTTTGTTTTATTACTTAAGTATATGTTCTCATGAGTTGTTCAATAGGAACAAAAGAGATTCTTATTGTATCAGTTAGCTAGAGCTGTAACTTGGTAGGTTAGGAAGAACCACTGGCTGGAAAAGAGTAAGACAATTCTCTTGGCCATAGATCTAGGACTTAGCGTCAGACAAATAAGAAGTTGTTGAAATCCTAGAGGGATTAGATCCCTCAGGCGGAGAGTAATTCACTTGGGACCAAACTTCGTAACAAATCACTGTGTTCATTGTCTTGCATTTTTTTTCTTTAGTTGTCTTCAAAACTGTTTCAAAACAGGTTCAAGCTCAAAGCTTTGAAAAGCTTTTCAAAGCTATGAAAATACTGAGTAACTTTCAAACTGTGTTTTGATTTCAAAGCCTTGAAACAGAGTTCAAAGCTTTGAAATACTTCAAGTTTTTCTTATATTTTTTTAAAATCACATCTTTGGCAAAAGTTTCCATGCTATAGAGTATTTGATCATGTAAAATGCATACCCGCATTACATCCATCAATTGGTATCAAAGCTTGTATCACTGTACAGATCTAACAATCTTGTGAACATGAGTAATGTAGGTGAAGGTGGTTTCTCACAGGGAAGAGCTGCTAACATACCTCCTCTATTTTGTGGAGACAATTTTGTAAACTGGAAAGCCTTGATGAAAATGTTCATCATTGGTCAAGACACAGAACTGTGATCTATTATCCATAATGGACCTCACATCTTCTACACATAAAAGATGGGATCAGCATTCCCAAACCTAAAAACTCTCTCTCTCTACTTCTGAATTAGAGCAGCTTTCAAAGAATTATAGAACCATGAACCTTTTGTAATGTGCTTTGAATGCAGATAAACTCAACAGGATATCTACGTGCAAGACTGCTAAGGAGATTTGGGACAAGTTGATGGTCACCCTTGAAGGAACCAGCCAAGTGAATCAAACCAAGATCAACATATTTCTTAGACAGTATGAACTGTTCAAGATAAATGGAGATGATTCCATGAAAAACATGTTCAAAATATTTGCTGACATTGTTAACAATCTGGTTTCCTTGGGGAAATCATTCTCCAATGAAGATAGTCAGAAAGATCTTGAGAAGTCTTCCCAAAGCCAACTGGGAACCAAAGCCTACAGAAATTGAAGAAGCTCAAGATATGTCCTTACTGCAACTAGATGATTTACTGGCAAAGCTACTGACACACGAGATCTCCATGAGTGAATCTAATGGAGAATTACCAGAGAGTGTCAAGAATCTGGCACTCAAGGCCAAACAGAGTGAACAACCTCAAAGCCTTAAAAAAGAAGAAGATGATGAAGAAGATCATTTTGCTCTCATTTCCAAACCCTTGACAAGGATTCTCAAGAAGAGAAAGAAATTTGGAAATAAAGACTTCAGCAGAGAAAAATTCAGATCTTCATGTAGCAAGGACTACAAAGGTAAGTCCTCTTCCCATGGAAATAAATATAAATTAATGAATTACTTTGACTGTGGTGGTGCAGAACACTTGATCATAGATTGTCCACACAAGAAAAGCAAGCACTTTCAGAAGAATGACTATGATAGAAATAAGAAGTCCATGGTAGCCTCATGGAGTGACTCTGATTCTTCAAGTGAATCAAGTTCTGAAGAAGACCAAGTCAACCTTTGTCTTATGGTCTAGCGTGATGAAAGCTCATAAAAGAACATTGAGGTAATGGTGAATAGTCTAATGTCTAAACCTGCAAATGTACTTTCTGAGATTTTAAAAATAATACATTTTAATGAAGAAGACTACTTAAATGAAATCAATTCTTTGAAGGAGAAAGTTCACGATCAAGCAAAAGAAAATTTGGAATTAGTTTACCAGAACAAGAATCTTGAAATTTCTTAGGCAATGACTGGCGGAGATTTCAAAGCTTTGGAAACTGATTTCAAATCCTTGAAAACTCAAGTCAAATAAGTTGTAACAAAGAACTCTATTTTGAGTGACAACCTTGTTGCCCTAAGGCATCAGCATGATGAATTAGAGGAACGGAAGACTCTTCTCGCTGAGAAACTTCAAGATTCTAGGTATGTTTTAACAAAACTTGCTGGCTCTGAGCATAATATCAACTTGATTCTTGGATGAATTTTGCATTCTTTCACAAAACTGGTACTTGATATAATCCAAATTTTCCAAGAAAGATCAATACCAGATTTATGAAAGCAGGTAGCAGTCATTCTGCAAAATGTTTTCACTGTGGAAAGATGTGTCATGTTAAGTGTTAGGAATAGATGCCCTAGAGGCAATCTTTTTGTATGAACATAGTTTTTTGCTAGAATATTAATTCAATTATTTATGGTGATATTTAATATAATTAATTCCTTAGATTACAATTGTTGTTTATCTTAAATATCCCTAGTCACGTATATTGATTGACAGGACGATCAACTATAGGCTAGTGTGTGGGTAGATTGATATGGAGATATCAAATCTAACACATGGGTATGCATTAGGGGTAGTGACATACTAGATTGACCCACCACGAGAATGCTACATAAGAGTTATGTTAAGTCATAAGTTCTTCTCCTAGTGACAAAGGTATTGTGGTCATTGGACTTGAATTCACTAGATACTCTAGTTGTCAAATATTATGTTTTGATATCGTAAACGCTACACCGTGACTGGGTAGCAATAGAGGTGGTAATCAAACATAATAGGAAGCAAGCTTAGAGATGGTAGTGATGTAGAGAGGATTTGTCCCTCCCACATAACGGGACCAAATATTCATGGCCACTCGAGGGGTAGAGCTTATAAAATGTCTTACCAGACTCAGGTAAATCAACATAGGATATTGACGCAATCTATATGGATAAGCCTATTCCTAGGATCGAGAAACGATGGATTGGATATACGATTTTGACATATAGGTCTCGTGTCCAATCTTGATATAAAGACAAAGGGATAATATAATGCGATAACATTGGTCACAAGGTTTGTCGGATCACTGACTATTTCTATTGGTTGGGTGGCATAGATGTGTTGCTTGACACCGCTCTATGTTAGTAATTGTTACTACCAACTAAGTAGAAACCTATGGGGTCACACACCCTATGGATTAAAATGTACTTTGGAATTAATTAGTAGGACTAATTGATGATAAGGATCAATAAGCAACCACAAGCAAACTTAGTGGGACTAATTTACTAGGTGGACTAATCCGTATATGGATAGGATTAGTATTGGGACAATATGTAGTAAATAACGAGTTATTAACTTTATAAGGGTACTCCTAGCTTATTTTCACATAAGTGTATTCATTATTGAGTGAGAGAACAAATCAAGGAGAGAGAAAGACAAGCTAGGACCGAAACCCTAGCGTCCGCCCCTACCATCGGCCACGTCCTCTTTTTGTCCTCGTTTTGCGTGATCTTCTTATTCTTCATTCCTCCTGTTGCTAGCACAAAAACGATGGAAGGACTACGGTGCAATCCTAGGTGTGGATACTTGTAGAGACATGAAAACAATTATGTGTAAAGTGATTAATTGAGACGTACAAGGTACACATCAAGTTTTCCTTTACTACTTTATGATGGCTTGTCCTGCGATTCATGGAGGGCTTTGAATGAAATTTTTATTTTTTATTCCTGCTGCGTAATCTGTATCAGAACTCTAAAGTGGTATCCAAGCAACAGGTCGTAGCGCATAACATAGTCTTATGTGTTAACGTTTTATCAGTTTTTACACTGTTCTGCTATTTTTTGGCGTAAAGTTGATATTGGCATAATGATGCAAACTGAATATGATTCAGTAGAGAAATGAGCCAATTTTACAATATCGTATAAATTTTGGCTAATTTAGTTCACTTATGATGTGAGTTTTATGGTTTTGAAAAGCTAAGGTTTGGGCACAATTGGGGAAAAAGGAATTTTCGCCTACACTTGGAAATCAGCCCACAAGGAAAGAAAAAAATTTTTGCCTTTTTCCCTAAGGGGTTCGGCCAAAGAGATTCGTTCCCCCTTGTGGCACACGGCCCGAACCTGCCTCCTACCGGGTTTGGCCAGCCGCCGGTTGGACCGTGCAGGCTGGTCCGACCGGTGTTGGCCCGGTTCGGCTAGTCCAAACTGTTCGGCCAATAGGGATTGGCGCGACCGTTTGACTATTTTGACCCTAGAAATCCCAAATTCAACTAAATTGACCAAGCGCGTTAAAATTGGATTTTAACTGTATTATGTGTTTTTTGCATGGTGATTGCATGTTGCCTTAGATGTGGATGATGTGGATGTTTATTTTTATGGTTTGGTTTTATTGTAATTAATCTAATTAAATAAATTTTACGGCATGCGTGTCGTCTTCTCCTCAAATTGTGAGGTCTCTCTATTTATTATATATGCTATCTAGTATTAGATAGTTAGACGATACACAAGAGATGGAGAAGAAGCTTAAGGATTGAAGAAACCACAAGATGGCGACATTCCACAAGCTAAGGCGCATGGACTAAAGATGGAGGCACATGGAGATGGAATTGCTATTTTAGGGCTTATAGATATTCTCATTGGCTTTGGAATATCTTAGTTTTAGGAGGCCACATCCACATCATGTTTACTTATTATTTGTGGTTGTTTATTTATTGTCTTGTTGTTTATTTTTGGTGTATGTTTGATGCATGCAAATTATAACAAGATAATAATTAAAACTTGGATCGTTTATTTTGGGATTGCCCAACCCGAATAAGTAGATATTTTGATATGGATCAACAAAATAATTAAATTGACAAGAAAATACCTCAACGATAAATATTGTGTTTTGCCTTGTCTTGATTAAACACTCGTCATGATCAAAGAATATTAAATTCGTTCTTGCCAAAGCAGGGCGATTTAATTGATCTTGATATGGCGCGACGGCACAAGCTAGTAATTGTGTGACTGTTCAAGTAAGAGGATAATTGCAACTGAGCTATTTCAATAGGATTGAAAGCTTAGAAGCAAACAATTGGTATTATCTATGTGATAGATAAATAAGGAGTTATTAGCTCAATTGAACCAAGAGTTGCATAGGATGCAATTGAAAATCGTTCCTACCTAAATAACTAATTATTGGGTGAGCTGCCAAAGTAAGATCAAGAAGAGGTTAAATAAGGATCTTGGCCCACTAGAAAACATATGATATTTTCAGCATTAGTAACAAGGGATATTAATCCGAGAAAAACAGTGGGAGCTATATTTGATAATCTAGTCATTGTTGAATATAGTCATTTGTTCACAAAATACTAAAACTTTTATATTTCTCATTTTGTAGAATTTCAATGGCAAACAATTCATCGACATCTAACACATCACAACGATAATTCCTTGAGAAGGACAAGTTTTCTGGAATTAATTTTATGGACTGGTACAAAAACTTGAGAATTGTTCTCAAGCAAGAAAAGAAACTCTACATTCTAGAGGATTCATTTTCTGAAGGACCAGAAAATAATACTGTTACCGCCATCAAGGCACATCAGAAGATTGATGATGATTCTAATTATGTGACTTTCCAGATGCTTTGCACCATGAACTCTGAGCTTCAAAAGCAATATGAGAACATGGAGGCGTATGATATGATCATACATTTGAGGCAGCACTTCCAAGAGGGGGCAAGGCATGAGCGATATGAAGTATCTAAAGCATTGTTCAAGTGTCATCTATCAGAGGGAAACCCGGTGGGACCTCATGTATTGTGCATAATCGGGTACTTGGAGAGTCTCACGCGTCTATGGTTTCCGGTGGGTCAAGAGTTGGCCACTGATCTCATCTTGCAATCGTTGCCTGATAGTTATAGCCAGTTCATCATGAACTATAACATGAATGTGATCTGTAAACCTTTGCCAAATTTTCTCAATATTGAGGCGTCTGAACAAAGCATCAACAAAGGAAAAGACTAGGCCATATTCATGGTCAATAAAAGAAAGAGCAAGCGAGTTGCATCTACCTCCAAAGGAAAAAGCAAGAAAGTTGGAAAATCTTAGGAAACTGCCTTAAAGCCCTCTGGGGGCGTGACTAAGGGTGAGTGTCACTACTTCAATTAGCCCGGTCACTGGAAAAGGAACTGCCCAAAATATCTGGAAGATAAAAGGCTTGGAATAGTGATTCCACCACAGCCAGGTATTATTGTTATAGATATTAATATATTTGTCTATTCATCTTGGATATTGGATACTAGATGTGGACCTCATATTTGTATAAATGTGCAGGATCTAAAGATAAGTAGACGACTGTCTAAATGGGAGATGGACTTGCACGTAGGGAATGGAGCAAGAGTTGCTGCATTAGCCATAGGAATTTATGAGTTATCTTTACCTTCAAGACTTATCTTATAAGTAGACAATTTTTTTGTGTGCCTGCTAAGAGCAGAAACATTATTTCTAGTTCTTGTTTGGACGAGAAAGGTTTTTCTATCATAATAAAGGAAAAATGTTGCTCCGTTTATTTTGATAGTATGCATTATTGTAATGCACTTTTTTCAAATGGATTGTATGTCCTTGATCTAGCGAAATCCATCTATAACATAAATACCAAGAGGATTCAAACTAATGATTTAAATCCTACTTATCTATGGCACTGTCGTTTAGGCCATATATACAACGCATTTCTAGACTCCATAAGGATGGATTTCTAGACTCAATTTATTATGAATCATATGAGACATGTGAATCTTGTTTATTGGGAAAAATGACTAAGTCTCCTTTCAAGAAGAAAGGTGAGTGGACTAGTGATTTATAGGCACTCATACATACCGATGTGTGTGGACCGTCTCCCACGCCTGCCGAAGGTGGTTATCTATATTTCATCACATTTACTGATGAATTAAGTCGATATGGATGTGTATAACTTATGAAGGAAAAATATGAATCCTTTGAAATATTCAAAAAATTCAAGAATGAAGTAGCGAAGCAACTTGGCAAGAGTATTAAGGTTCTACGATCTCTTGGAGGAGAATACTTAAGCCACGAGTTTGACGACTATCTTAGAGAGTGTGGGATCTTGTCCCATTTCACTCTACCCGGAACACCACAATGGAATGGCGTGTAGGAGAGGAGGAATCGAACACTGTTGGACATCGTTCGATATATGATGTGTCAGACTGATCTTCCAATATTGTTTGGACACGCTTATAAAGTGCAGCTTTCGCCCTTAACCGTGTTCCATCCAAATCAGTCATGAAGACTCCATATGATATATGGACTGGGAGGCGTCCCATACTGCCCTTCATGAAAATCTGGGGCTGCGATGCCTATGCAAAGTGTTTACAAACAGACCAGCTCGGGCCCAAGTCAGATAAGTATAATTTTGTGCGATATCCTAAGGAAACGAAATGATATTATTTCTACAATCCAATCGAGAACAAAGTGTTTGTTTCTCGGACCGGTGTATTTCTAGAAAGAGAGTTTGTCTCTAAAGAAGCCAGTGGGAGGACTCTAGAACTTGAAGAAATTCAAGAACCACAAACCACTGATCCAAAAATGGAACATGAACAGGAGCCACAAGATGTTGTGGAGCAACCTGTTCAAGTAACACAAGAACTTCGTAGGTCGATTAGGGTGCGTCAGGAGCCATAGAGGTATGGACTTCTCATTACTAAGCCCGGTAACACACTACTCATGGATGATGAGCCTACTACCTATGGAGAGGCCATGAAAGGGCTGGACTCTAAAAGTGGCTTGAATCCATGAGATCCGAAATGGAATCCATGTATACCAACAAAGTATGGACTTTGGTGGAACCACCCTAAGGGGCTCGGCCCATAGGGTGAAAGTGAAGAAGACCGAAATGGATGGCAATGTAATTGCCTAAAAGGGCCGATTGGTCGCAAAGGGATTCAGACAAATTCATGGTATTGACTATGATGAAACCTTTTCCCCAGTCGCAATGACCAAATCCATTCGAATCTTACTTGCTGCTGCAGCTTATCAACACTATGAGATTTGGCATATGGATGTCAAAACATCGTTTCTATATGGAAACCTCCTTGAGGATGTGTACATGACACAAATAGAGGGTTTTGAGGATCTAGAGCATGCCAACATAGTGTGTAAGTTGCAAAGATCCATTTATTGGTTGAAGCAAGCTTCTAGGAGTTAGAATCTACGTTTTGATGATGCAGTCAAAGAGTTTGGCTTCATTAAGAACGAATATGAGCCTTGTGTTTACAAGAAGGTGTTGGGTTTTGACGTAGGTAACGCAGCGGAATAACAAAATTAATCCTACTCAAAGCCCACCAAGGATCACAGGAAGAGACATCATAACATGATTAAGGACATAGAAGATGTGTACCTTTTTGATTTGTGAGATCACACGAAGAATGATGTCCTCGTCTCTACGGTTGATCCACGTCTAGAGGTGAGATCTAGATTCTTCCTTCAATCAAGTGCTAGCTTGAACCTTGGAGGAAGAGGGATGAAGATCAAAGCAACAAATCACCAAAGGCACAAAGGAGGGGGCGGCCCTCTCTTTGCCGTCGGGTAGAGGGGCGGACGGGAAGGGCTAGGGTTTCGGCCCTAGCTCTTTTTGTCTTGCTCTCTCTTTTGCTCTCTCCCACTCTTTGTGTGTTATGACTAATAACTCATGTAGTGGGAAGGAAGCTAGAGCCTCCTTTATATACTCCAACAACTCCTTGTTGTTTCCATAAAAGAGTTTTCTTGTTCTAGTAGGACTAGAACTATTCCCTTCCTTGCAAATTAGTCCTACTAAGTTTGCAAGGTGTTGCACAATGATCCTTCTATTAATCAATCCACATTAATTAATCCCAAATCTAGCTCTACTCTATTTGACGTGTGACCCCATAGGTTTCTATATAGTTGGTAGTAACTATTACTAACATGGAGCGGTGTCTAGCAACACATCCATGCAACCCAACCAATAGAAATAGTTAGTGATCCCGACAAACCTTTGTGCCCAATATGTCATATTGCACTATCCCTTTGTCTCCATATCCGGATTGGACACGAGACATAAACAGTCACACTCGTATATCCAATCCATAGTTCCTCGATCCTGGGAATATGCTTATGCTTGCAGATAACATTAATATCTCTATATTAATTTATCTGAGTCTGGCCAGACATTCAATAAGCCTCATCCCTCGAGTGGCCGTGGATATTTACCCCCATTATGTGGGAGGGACAAATCCTATCTACATCACTACGATCTCTAAGCTTGCTTCCTATCACGCCCGATAGCCACCTTTATGATTACCCAGTTACGGTGTAACGTTTGATAACATCAAAGCGCAATATTTCACAACTAGAGTATCTAGTGACTTCAAGTCCAAGGATTGCAATAATATTAGCACTACGAAAAGCGATTGTGACTTCACATAATCTAATGTATCCTTTTCGTCGTGGGTCAATCCAGTATGCCATTACTCCTAATGCATACCCATGTGTTAGACTTGATATCTCCATATCAATCTACCCACATACTAGTCTATATTTGATTGTCCTATTAATCAATATAATTGACTAGGGATATTTAAGATAAATAACACAATTTATCTAAGGACTTCATTATATTAAATATCGCCATAAATAATAAATGAATATTCTAGCCAAAACATTGTTCATACTAAATCTATGATTGCCTCTAGGGCATCTATTCCAACAGTCTCCCACTTGCACTAGAGCCAATCTGGCGCATCTCGTATGCCTATAGATTTGGCGTGCCCTTCATGCTTTCGCTGCGCAAGAGGTTTCGTGAGCGGATCTGACACGTTGTCATCTGTCGGAATCTTGCATATCTTCACATCTCCTCGATCGATCATATCACGAATAAGATGGAATCTCCTAAGTAAATGCTTTGACTTTTGGTGCGATCTTGGTTCCTTTGCCTGTGCGATTGCCCCAGAGTTGTCACAGTACAACTCTACGGGATCCACTATGCTAGGTACCACACCGAGCTCTGTGATAAACTTCTTTATCCATACTGCCTCTTTTGCTGCTTCCGCAGCAGAAATGTACTCAGCTTCTGTTGTAGAATCAGAAACTGTGCCTTGCTTGGAACTCTTCCAGCTCACAGCTCCTCCATTCAGGCAAAACACGTATCCAGACTGCGATCTGTAATCATCCTTGTCGGTTTGGAAGCTTGCGTCAGTGTAACCCTTTACACTTAGCTCTTCCATTCCTCCAAATATCAAGAACACATCCTTAGTTCTTCTTAAGTACTTTAGGATGTTCTTGACAGCAATCCAGTGACTCTCACCCGGATTGGACTGGTATCTGCTCACCATACTCAACGCGTATGACACGTCTGGTCTAGTACATAGCATGGCGTACATGATGGATCCTATGGCCGAAGCATAGGGTATCCTATTCATGCGGTCCTTCTCCATCTCATTGGAGGGACAGTCCTTCTTAGAAAGAGTGACTCCATGTGACATGGGCAAGAATCCCTTCTTGGAATCTTGCATGTTGAACCTCTTCAACACCTTGTCAATATATGTACTCTGACTTAGGCCAAGCAACCTTTTAGATCTATCTCT